>CM067352.1:56314830-56370493 GCA_034190875.2 Urechis unicinctus
CACTTCTATCTAGTCATGATTAAGGTTTGTAATGCTCAAGAACAAAACATAAAGAAATAGAGCAAGCACTGTTGTGTTACATAGACCTGATTGAACGATGCAAAGTAAATTCATTCCTCGTTACCCATCTAAAGAATGAATTAGTAATTATTGATATTCCAATGTGTCGTCAGGCTTCAGACTAATGCATGATGAACCAAATCAGAGGTGATTCTGTTTTTATATAATTCATTATGTCCTGATCTTCGTACCTTGTAACGGTTTAAAATGACTGACATCTTTGCTTGATGATTGGTAAATTGAACGAGAATATCTCGTGGTCGTTTTTGTACATTGGTTCTACCCCAAGCATGTTGTCTGTCCATGTCATTTCTGACATCGACGTTTAGTTTTTCTTTAATAAGCGAATTTCGTTTTCTGTTTTTCTGTCGATACCTGCGAATCGAACCGAATTTCCCCTGCTGTATTGCTTGAGGCCTTTAAGTTTGCTCTGCAGTTCTATTGCTTTGAATTTTAGAACTTCAATTTCTAGGTCCATTGCAGTAATTTTCGCTTCGTATTCAGCCTTAAGCGTTGTATCCTGGGCTTTAAGAAGGGCCACGATTATTTTCACGGAATTCGGCGTTGTTTTATCAACTGTCTTGATCACCTCGTAACATGGCTCACCTGCCTCTCCGGGGATGCAGAACTCGGCTCTTTGGGCTTGTTAAGAGCCGTCGTCGGATTTTTTATCCCCATGCCGAATTGGTGCCGTTCGAATTATTCTGTAATATCCACCCAAATTTTGATGTCTGACGACCTTTTCAGATAATGTTCGATAATGATTCGGCCTTTAAGACATTTGCATATTTTGTGTGGGGTGAATATAGCACAGGCATCGCCGTAAAAGGCCTTGGCAAAAATGATCTAGCACATGATCTAATGTTATAGACATTGACTGTCTGTTTCTCGTATGTACATCTACAGAGCCATGTGCACTGCAGTCAATTACAATTATTAAGCTCCGGAAGACCAATAATAATTCTAATAAGACCTATTTCTCAGAGAATACGCCTACATTCCTGGAGCTTTCGTACGACACAGTGGTGTACGATCAGACCTTGACTCTATATCACACAGAGCCGGCTAGAGGCCGAGAGAAGCATTTGGTTACATTGTTGAATGGATAGGACTAAACTAGAAACATACCGTTAAGCTCAAACAAACCAACTCACCTGTTGATGCGCTATCGATGAGCTACAACTAATGACGTTAATAAGATAAGTTATCAAAGCGTCTCACAACCGTTACATTATAGCAATTAAATGCGACCAGTCGGTGGCGGAAGAGGGGGGGGGTATATGTTATAACTTCATATAGACCGAAGAGCCGTCACAAAAGCAGAGTGTGGGATATAATAATTGATTTGTGCTCCACAATGCAATTTTGAAGTGAAATATGTGTTACTGGTTGCGTTATGTTAGATTCGCATAATTATTTATGTTAGTTCGAATTAGGCGTGACGCCACAGCACTAGCGCTGCACATACCGTTGTTCGTGCATTATAGCCGTATTGCCCAGGTCGAGGCTATCCATGCAGACAAGTAAAATTCACAAAATATCGAAGAAGAAGAAAAAAAGAGAAGAAGGAGAAAAAGAAGAAGAAAACGACGACAATTGTGCACGGTACGATGTCCTATAAAGCGCACTTTACGTCAGGCTGAAGCTCACGTAATGTTTGACACGTGTGTGTTATTATCAATTTGTTATCATGTTACTGTTGTGGTTTATGTTAGACGTCAAGACAATCTAAGGGGTCAGTATGTTTTTCTCGCAGGACGCCGTCTGAATAGACAACACATATACTGCCTTTAAGGCAAATGCCGGCAGGAAAACCTCGCGCTGTATTTTCGGGACGATGAGCAGCATCGAGAAGTGTGCAGTCATACATAATGCATATGGACGATTGTAAATCACAGTAGCCATTTAGGATAATCTAGCTGGTTTATATAGCTTAATCACAGTGGGCAGATGGCGAATTCGTCGTTTGTATGGTGTATGTTGATAAAGGTACATTGAGGGATTATAATCTATTCATCCTCTAATCACCGCATGAATAACGATTGGGCCCACAAACAGATGCTTTAGTCAACGAAGCTAGCTTACTCCATATGAATTATTAACCTACAAATACAATGTATGTGCTTTGATTGCAGCTAAACGAAGTAGACTGGCGATAGAGGTTGTTACACAATTATTGCTCCAACTTGATCAAGGGGAATTTGCCCTCTAAAACCTATCATTATTCAACCTCCTGTTGGTTACCTTGGTCACTTGGCATTTATCAGAGCAACATACAAGTTACTGAGGGCAAACAGAACGACACTTATAGCTTCAATACAATGCAGCAACAATTACCGGCATCTGTTTCAGCCGACAAGCTCTGCGGCAACCAAATGTTGCTATTTTAACCAAGCGATGAAGAGCAACAATGTAGTAGAAATGTATATTCATCTTAATGTGTTTAACATTTTATCATGGGAATGAGCGCTGTTACGCCGTGGATGATAGGGAGAAAGGAGACAATAATTCGTAGGGCGCTGTTAGCTGGCTACAACAACGATATAAAGTATGGTAGTAATCCTGTAAAAAAGAAGTAATAATAGTGGTATTCCCAACGATACTTGTTGACGGGTTGACGAATGCCGTAATACTAGTGAACAGAGACGCGATGAAGACCATAAAAAGAGTAAGTGGGTTGAGTTGCAGCGCGTAGCCGAATGAAGCGTGGGGGCGTATGCAAGAACTAGAATTTGTGCACAGCAAGCAAGGCAAAGTCATTCACTAGTAACCGCGGATGGTTGCAAGAGTTAATGATAATAGAATATGTTTGCATTGGGACATTGTTAACTATGACAATAGCGTCACGTTGTGGTGATGATATTTATTTACGGCAAGTAATTTATCGACAATTTTCACCACAGAAGATTATGCAAACTACCGGTATTGACTTGTATATCGTATTTGTTGCAGAAAGTGGTCGCTCGCTTTTTGATGTAGGTTCGTTTCGGTGCCACAGAAGGTTGACAGATTGTAATTGTGCTAACTGGTAGCAGTTAGACTAACGACGATACATGGAAACTATAAATAATTATACGAATCAAAATTAACACGGATTGAACTGACATATATGAACAGAGCTGACGTCGAGTTTCAGCTGTCGTTATGGTCGTAAGTAGACTAATTCCTTTTATTGCACTAAGATATAGTAGTATAATATGAATGCTCCCAATGTGATAACGAGTGTGAATTTATTGGATATCACTTTTGGTGGTTCCTTAATTTGGTATATTTATATTCAAGTATAAAGGAAACTTATATTAGTTATTAAATATTTAGAAAAAGCAGATCAGGGTCATTTGTCCCAGATAGATTAAGGTAACTCGAGTTGCATTTTAAATTTTAAAGATGACCATGAAATGTTGATGCAGCTGGAAATGTTATGCTACCTAACACCCTCATATCTATATAATCTTTTACTGTACGCAATACTGTACAAACGTACCAATCAATTTCGTCTGGAATAGATACTGCAATCCAAACAATAAGTGTTTATCGTAACTTTCGGGTTCTTATAGGTCGTTGTCAAACATAACCATTGATCAATAATTCAATACCTAAGCCATATTTAAAAGGCAAAGGTGTGTTAACATTGCTATCAATGTTCAGTAAATGCATGTGGTTAAATGATTAAAAAACATTAGCGAACCAACGTGAGTACTTCATGTTACACCGTATTTTTCAAAATACTACACGTTTGGTTTAGGTCTCATTTAACTAGTATGGGAATGTATGATTGAATGCAAGAAACTCTTCATATGAAGTTGATTCGGATGATAATCAAGTCATATTTGTTAGTCCTGGAATATGTTTTCAAGTATTTAGGTTGCTGTAGATTAAATTTAATGTGATATTGCAAAATACAGAGGCATACATTGAATCTTTACAAAAAAGCAACAAGTACTATGCTAATGGACGAATGACATATTTTTCATGTAGTGGTGCATAAATATTTCATGTTACATATTAAGTGTTAATCGAAATAGGCTTAATACAAAACGAATTTACGCCCGACTGAGATCCTCTCGTACACAATTGATATGTGAACTATTTATATCTATTGACAATTATTTAACGTAAAGTTTTCCCAGTCTCGTTACACGCACATATAAATGATATTTACATTCCCAAGATATGTAGATTCTAAAATCATCATTATCATTCAACGGAATTAAAAACTGTTAGTCGATTTCGTTCGTCACATTCAATAAACTGTATGCTCGCATACTCTGGTCGGAGACCAGAGGGCGTCCATATGTACATCTTACAGTGTCATTGTAATAGCGACCTTTTGTCAAAATATCAACTTCATTGCACCATTTCTGTCCGATCTGTGATCCTGCAAATACATCAAGCATTCTTTTGTTGGTTGTCAGTTCGACCAGTAAGACAAGAACGGTTTTCGAATAGATTCAAATGGTTACGTTCGACTAATACTTTTCATAAAATAGGTTTAAGTTTAACCAGGATGGACTCGTGAAATTGATCAGATTGACGAACGACGTGGTAGATCTGTCGAATCACAAACACATGCTGGTACCAAAATACCTCCAAAATACCTCCAAGCGTTGATCTTATGTATAACTGAGTGGTAAATAGCGGATAATTCTGCGCTGCTAACTTAATCAACAACTGCTGCCTATCCTGTAGTCAGGTGGTCCCTATTACAGGGTAAACCGAATGAACTATTGATGCATGTGTTCAACCCTGAATTTAGCTCATTTTTCCTCACGCAGGAGTCACGAATGACGTCATTCAACTGAACATTGTCACAATGTGTTTTGTACAAATCATCAGTCGAATTCTACGTCCAAGCACACAACATTTTATGCTTTGACACAAGCAGCATAATCACATGCACCAAACATTTTTCTACCAATTGTCAATAAATATATCTGGGCGTAGGTTATAAGCAAGGGAGATTTCAACGCACTTAGCACCGGTAAAACGGGCATATTTTGTATAGAACTTTGAAAAACCAATAATGGACAATAACACTACTCAGAGCAGTGGCCACAATGTTTAGTGCATCAATAATATTCTCGTAAATAATCAAATCAATACAATATTGCTGCAGCCGTAGTCATAAATAAAGTTAAATAAATTTGAATGAGCTTTTTCAAAACGAAATAGATATCATACCCTTAATCCGCTCGGAACTGAAGACTAGCCTAGTAAGACCAACTTAGGTCACTTCTGCCAGGCATTACTAGTGCTTTTCAATACCAAAGCTCAGGTCTTATGGGTCGACCAATCATTCAAGAATCAATATGATACAAGGTAAAAGTGCATTTATGGGCAAAGAAGAAGATACTCTATTCTATAAATAAAAGCAGATTGCAATTGCTACATATCAATTCTGACAATTGAAATTATACCAACTGTGGCACATGACAGATAAGGAAACAATAATAATGAAGTAATATTGCAACTCTGCTTATCCTTATATGTAAAGGTATGATCGAGGTGTAGCCTCGTTAGTCAGTTACACAGAGTCATCCAGGATGCTGCGACTTTATTTGGTTTTTTTACTATACTTTGTCTCTTCTCGGACTTCGTGTGGAGAAGCCAATATTTGGGGTAAAAATATGCGTAATATTCACTACACTTGTTGGGGGGACGAGAAGTCAATAAATGGCAACCCAACCTTATTCACAAAGTCTCTTAACCTTTGTGATCAAATTTCATATTTTGTATCGCTACCTTTATTCGTCAATAACATCCAGTTCATGATATATTAAGTCAACTGACGAATTAGGCAAAGTGATATGTGAATTGAAATATCACGTGAGAAACTCATACTCGGAGCACGCGGGTTGACATCGGTACCTCTTTTGCATATCAGTGGATATATTTATATGTATCCTGGTGCCATGCATCATTAAAACTAGTTCGGCAAACTGTTAATGCTTATGCATAATAACTAGGCAGTTAGGGATGCCGGAAAGTATTTACTGTCACATATGATGCTCCTAAGATGCTTATTTCTGTTAATTCACATATATAGCTGATGCAATGTAACAATGTATATATCAGTGTAAGAAAATTCCACAAACCGTTTAAGCTGTACCCTCAATATTACCAGTTATATCATTACCCATTACTACCAATCACTGCTTCAAAGGTACTATCACCGGCACATGGTAATATGGCACCATAATAGACACTATGATTGAGTCTAGGCATCAGTGCTGGGACCCACTAGTGATCGCGCGACACATGACTATGATTACATGATCGAGTACTAAGATGTAACAGACTAAACCCAGAATTTATGCTGCATCAATATTAGACACATTTACCACGTTTCCGTATCAAAATGGAAAAACAAGTAAATAATGCATATGACATTCATAATCCGGCTGTATATCACGATGAATCATAGACACTAATATATGAATGTTGTAAGGCACGCACTTGCCAGCAAAGCTAAAATGTGTCTTTCAAATGGTCGCATTGTCAACCATCATTCTTCAAACGCAATATAGAACATCTGCCAACACCTATTGGGAAGATTGTTTTTCACTAAACGAAAGTAATTATATGTTACGCTGACATAAGCGCAGAAGAGACATAAGTACATCTTGTTCACACAATTTCGTTACGATGAACCGAAGGAGTTGATAACCACAATAATTCGACAGATGCATATCATTGGAATGTCAAGATATGGTGTCTAGATTATGGCTGACTGTTTATCATAATAAATACCAAGATATATTTTAACCCTCTCATACTGGACGGATGCTTTCCGTTTACATATAATACAACGGACTAATTATAATCCAAGTAGAGTTCATTAGAACCATGACCATCATAGCTCATAGGACTTCGTTTCTGTCTCGCTGCATATCAACAATGTGGGGTGTATTTTAACAAGCCACATCGAACTGTATGTTAATATGTGTAACTGGGTTTTATACCAAACTCCATTCCAAAGTGACGAAAACGCAACGTCAGTCAATCAGTGTCCGAAGGGGTTCGACTGCAATGGCAAAGACCTAGAAGTCTGAATAATTCAATATAATAAAGTGTTTCATCTGGCTTTTTATACACTGCTTGCATGAATGGAGGAGTTATTTTTTTTTTATATTGCTGTGTGTCCCCTAACAACCCAGAAAGACACTCGGCGCTCAATTACATATGCTTCTTTTCCTATCGCAGCTAACTCCTGCTACGCTTACCAGTCAGCCATTTGTCACAAGACACAATGAAAGGCCATGATGTTCATTTGTAAGCACATTACAAACATGGAATATTAACCCACCCGCTAAATAGTCATTGGAAGAAAACCATGAAGTAACTGCATCACTATGTTGATGTATCAGTTAAACTCGCGGCTACTGACATATCGAAACCAATCAGTTTGGCAACTGAATGCATAGATGAGCATCAAGGAAGATATCAAGTGAGCACCCAGGTTCGTCATTGCAAATTAAGTTGACCCTATTTCATTAGGCAGACAGCAGCTATATTAACACGAAGTTAAACATACATGCCTGTCAGAGTAGCTTGGTTATAATATAACTTATATTAAGACACAGCTAATTCAAATACCCATCTACTAATCACACGCACAACTCTTATATGTAAAAATGTGTCGCCCAAAAACACCTACCCTTACCATGACCAGCCAAAGCAATGGCCAGTGACAAACTGTCGCGTTGTTCAACCTAGACTTGAGTTGGAAATATCAAATTCAGTTCACGAACCTTGAAATAGCGTTGAACTGATTATCAACAGATCCTGATAATTATTTGTATTCTCTGCATCTCTAACAAAGATTACACGTACACCCTCGTTAGAACACGAAGGTGCGTTGTGACCACTCTGCCTATAAAAAGGTCGTGCAATCAAACACAGACTTCCAACTATCTCCACGTTGAATTAAGGCCATAATCGTTTCCAAGTAAAGGGTCGCGCAAAGGGTTGCTACCAATAAAGGCCTTTTCAATCCATTGAAATGAAGTAGCTATAGTTATAACATTTTTAGATCAGTGAACAAAATACCCACCTGTAATTATCAACATGGAAGTTCTTCAAAGTCGGTTGCTCTGTAATTCATTTCAAATTATAGATGCTGCCAAATGAGTGAGTCAATCAGTTTACTAAACGAACCTGATCGCATTGGCTTAGATAACAGCTTATACAACTGGCAAATTATCACGTCGATATACGATTGACCGTTGTCCAAAAGATAGCACATCATATCTTAGTGCACACTATGTGTACAAAAGTGTTTTCAGATATCTTAAACCACCAGTTGAATTATTGGCATATGTAGGGCGACGAGCAAGTTATATAAATCTGCAGAACGGCCGTGAAATGCACCATTATAAAACGTATACAATTGTGTTCTGGTCAGGTTTCGTAATTGGATGAAGCTGGTCAGGAATAAGTAACTCAGTAGGATTGCCCTCCATTATTATCACACGGAATTCACTACTATGCTGTCCATGAATTATGGAACACTTCTTGTAGATTGTATTTAAAACGTACACTTCTTCAAATGCAGCGCGGTGTTACATGACAGAAGGCTGAATCCATTAATGGTTGTGGCAGTAATGGTTCTTGAGTAGGGCGGACGTGATTAGTGGTCTGGTTTAAGAGTTATTACAGGGTACTACAAATTGGACAAGCAATCAAATGACCCGCATGAATGATGACTATAGTTCATTATAAAAGTCATTTTGCGTTCAAAAAACTTGGAAATAACTACCAGGCATATGTACCAGTCAACATTCACAACATTACCCGTTGAAGAGGCGCCGATAAGTGGTAGAGCATTTATTAAGATCTGCTGCACTTATAATAATATATCCCGTTTCCCTATGCCAAGACAAGCAGGTGATCTCAGTGTCACTCAGCGTTTATTAGGGGCCGCACGAAGCAGTTGATATATGCGAAAAGACAAGACTAAACTAAACAAGTCTTTGTGATCTCGTTTGTCCAATATCCACAAGATGCTAAGCAATGAACGAATATGCGCATCGATTCCTGAATTATGTCATAAGAATAGTAATGTTTTGTTCACACGTTTGCCCTGACCCGGTTGTTCAAACTATCGGTCAGGGAATATATATATATATATATATATATATATATATATATATATATATATATATATATATATATAGATATATATATATATATATATAGAGAGATATATCTATATATATATATATATATATATATATATATATATATATCTATATATATATATATATATATCTATATATCTCTATATATATATATATAGATATATATCTATATATATATATATATATCTATATATATATATATATATATATATATATATTGTTTCACTAGCTATGTGCAAAAATATAATCATAGGTGTATGTGCTCTTGGTCAGTCAGATGGTTATTTTTCATTTACGTTTTGGACGATGAATAAACAGCTTTGCTTAACTGTATTTGCTGGTACATATACTTGTTAACCATCTTGGCTGTACTATCGCTGCGAATCAACTTCGCTAAAGTAGCGACACGAACCAAACAAAATAATTGTCGCAAGGTGCGATATTTTAACAGACATGGGAAATTGCCTATTCCTGGGAATAATCAGCGTCTCTGCGTGTTGATTGCGAATAAAGTAAGCTTTAGAATAAGCAACGCTCAACGAGGCACAATAGTTCAAAATCAATAATATTTATATCACGACGTCAAAGCATGTTTCCGAACTCTGGCTCATCTTGACCTTACAGTATTTAGCTTCAACCACGGCAGGTTCTATTTGTCTTCGCCATGTTAGAATATAGTTAAACAACTGCTGCCTATCAGCTATATTTGGCATCATCCGTGCAGCATAGAGATCTGTCCAGTGCGTGTACGTTATCCAAATCTAATACCCTGAATATCTTGGGTCTTAACAACGGCGATGATCGGTGAGGAATACAAACAGGTCCACATTACCAACTACTTTATCCTGCCGTCATTAGAGTCAGAAATCGGTCATCTGGCGATAGCGCGGTTTTGTTGTGCAACCACTGGTGGTCAGATGGTGCTGTTTTCTTCGTAATGCCATGTTGCAGAAATAGAGAGTAATGAAGGTTACTTTTCATCGTTGTTAAAGATGACAATAAAGTTGATGTAAATGATAAAAATGATGATGATCATGATCATGATGATCATGATCATGATGATCATGATCATGATAACTGCCTTGCACTATTACAAAAAAGCGGAACAACCGACCATAAAAGGAATGTACCCGAATTCCAAAAGTAGAAGAAAATGAAGCAGAAGTAGAAGAAGAAGAAAAAGAAGAAAAAGAAGAAAACGATGTAAACGATGAAAACAAAGATGAAGGAGAAGTGGAAGAAGAAGAAGAAGAAGAAGAAGAAGAAGAAGAAGAAGAAGAAGAAGAAGAAAGAAGAAGAAGAAGAAAAAGAAAAAGAAGAGAAGAAGAAGAAGAAGAAGAAAGAAAGAAAAGAAGAAAAGCAGAAGAAGAAGTAGAAAACGAAGAAGTAGAAAAAGAAGAAGAAGAAAAAGAAGAAGAAGAAAAAGAACTAGTCAGGCTTATGTAAGATGTCGAGGCGATCTAATGTGTCAGTTTGTTTTTCTCGTAAGACGTTGTCTGAATATACAAAACATATCATGGTGTAAAGGCTTACGCCGGCAGCAAAACCTCGCAATGTATTTTTTGGAAGCTGCGCAGCATTTTTATTAGTTAACGTGTGCCCGTACATAGTGCATCTGGACGATTGTAAATCAGAGTAGCCAAATTGTATATGTAACTTTCTTATAAAGGTAAAACTACATTATAATTAAATGAAGGATTACAATCTAACCAACCGCTCAACAACGAATAATTAACGATTAGATGTTTAAAATAAAAATGCTGATATGGAATATTAATCTTCAAATTATATCGGCCAGGTGAACATAGGGCATATAATGACGATAGAGGTTGTTAAGCAATGATTACCTTACTTAATCAAGGTGACTGGCCCTGTAAAACCAATCACCAATTGTTAGCTAAGACTAACCCCTTATCTCTGTTCGGCTTGACGCTTGTTCCAGCTTATCTGGCGTATGGTTCAAATGCCATTTCACAGCTGCAGACTCATCATATTCAGGCGCAAAATCCCTCCCTATATGACCAATGTCACTTAGCAATGATAATGTTACGGGTTGACGAATGCAGTTTCCGTTCAAGAACATGCTAGAGAACTGATACACGAGTCAAATTATGCTGGCTCTGTGTTGATGCATTGTAAGTAAAACCATCAATGGTTATACTCTCCTATCACTGTTCTTGTACAATTAAATAATGCAATATAATTGTGGAAAGTAACAACCCATATCTAATTCCTACGATGTACCAGTCATGATACGAGGTACAAGTACCAGTAGGTGAGTGTGTTATGGCAAGGAACAAGAGACACTGTGAATTGTAAGTATAACAGTCAATGGTTATACTATCCCATCACTGTTCTTGTACAATTAAAGAATACAATATTATTGTGAAAAGTAACAAGGCATATCTAATTCCTACGATGTACCAATTATGATACCATGTACAAGTACCAGTAGGTGAATGCATTATGTTAAGGAACAAGAGACACCGTGAATAGGATGATACATCGGGTTGACGTCTACTCGGCTGTATGCAACTATAAACGTTCTGTAAATCATTAGATGATTTACAGATTACGTGGATAGCTTGCATACCATTCATTAGGCTCGTCAATACCACAATTTCATTTCCTATTTCACAGGGGGAGAGTTTGTGTTCTTGGAGTGGTCATATTTTGGCACTGAGCTGACCTCAATGTTGCACAGAACTGGTGCCGAACTAAGGTAGTAGTTGACACATGTAACCGAAAACATAAATACCGCACTTCAGGCTTCTCGTACGTCCCAATACCTGCTGGATTTTCCATGCCAGTGGCTTATTGCAGCGTCGATCATATAGTTTAATCCAGGATGTGTTATACGATGATGGAATATCTTAAAAAAAAGCCCTTTACAGGGTAAGGGACTCTGATAACTATAATCTGACGTGTCCGACCATTAAGCTTGAATAAAAACAGTAGGGGTGACGATGATGATGATGATGATGATGATGATGATGATGATGATGATGATGATGATGATGATGACGATGATGATAATAATGCTTGCAATGATGATGATGAGGTTGATGATGATGACAATGATGATTATAATGATGATGAAGATGATGATGATGATAACGATAACGATGATGATGATGATGATGTCGATCATTATGATGATAATGATAATGATGACGATAATAATGATTATAATGATGATGATCAAGATGATGATGATGGCGATGATGACGATGATGACGATTATGATGATGATGATGATGATGAGGAGGAGGAGGAGGAGGAGGAGGAAGAGGGGGAGGAGGAGGAGAAAGAGGAGGAGGAGGAGAAGAGGGAGGAGGTAGAGAAGAAGGAGGAAGAACCGAAAGATGTGAGACTATGCCATGCATGACTTAATTTCATGACCAACTGAGAGTCATGCAAGTTACTGTTGATCTGACCGAAACAACTAATACCTAAAACACTGGCATTTCGTTCGGACTTTATCGAAATAGCCACGAACCTTACTGTTGCAGCTAGAGTATACATTTTGACGGTCAGCAGAGAAAAGGCTTATTGAGCGTTACAAACCAACATCGACAACGTCGAAAAATTATCAAATCTGGTTGTTGATAAAACGTTTATCGCCATTGCAACTGGCAACATTGGCCGATTATATATGTGGCAGCATGAGATGGACCAGGGAAACTGCCAAACAATTTTCACTCAATTACTGCCGAACATAAATCGCAATTATAAACCTTCTCCTGACATATCTGGGATAGCTGTGGAGATAATAAACATAGTTGCAAACACGTATAGGCAGATTTATGGCGGGCTCTGACCGCTAAATGTTAACACGTGCGAGATGGGGTGATGGTGCTGGCATTGGCTCCAATCGTGGGTAATGGAACAGTTACATAGACACTGACAGTTGTCAGGATATATCAGGTGGTTACATGATGACTTTAACCCGCATATCTAGATGACTGACCCGTATCAGCTGATCTGGTGTATTGCCCATAACCACAGGGGTTGGTATATTACCCATCCATTGGCCTTCTGTTGCCGAGTGTACACCGTGTGACATGTACAGTTGATCCACATTAAGCTTGAGGCTCAGAGTCAAGGCATCAGCTGCAACCCGTATTAATTCCCTATGATTGTTTGATGCAGAGGACATAAGGCAAATATTGTCGCCGCCAGCACAACGAAGCAGAGTATGATATAAATATATAACATTGTCATTGCGCAGGTTAGGGATATGATGGCACGTTGCATGTCAACTGGCATGCTGTTGCTTTTGAAGATAGCTATCACTGATTATGAGATGACTTGATATATAATATATATATATATATATATATATATATATATATATATATATATATATATATATATATATATATATATATATATATATATATATATATATATATATATATATATATATATACATATATATATAGCATGCATATATAAGCATAATAGATATTTATATATATAAATGAATATATATATATGAATAAATATATATATATATATATGCATATATATATATATTTATATACATCTATGTATATATATTTATATATATATATTATCTGTATATATAAATATCTATATATAAATATCATATATACATATGCATCTATATGCATATATATATGTATATATATATATATATATATATATAAATATATATACATATATATATATATATATATATATATATATATATATATATATATATATATATATATATATATATATATATATATATATATATATCGTATCGTAGATTAGCCAAATCATTGATATAAGCCACAGCACAACTTCCGTTCAGTTTCTTGTATTAAGCTTTGTCACGATTTGATAAAGTTAAACAATACGTGACATATACGATGCATCATTCATGCCGTAATGCCTTACACCAGTGTACGACAAATATCTACCCGAGTCGCTGGCGGAAGCGAAATTAACTGTTTATGCTTGCTTTCAGGAATCAGCGGTGTGTACAATAAGAGAAAAGGGATAGACATATTGCTTAAGAGGTGATACATCGTAATGCTTGAACTGAAAGTATGTTAGCATTCTGATAAGATGCTCCTGCGATGTTCGCAGCCACATTTTCTTACGTTTACCAGAAGAAGGTGTATCGAATAATGTGCAAATTATTTAGAAAAACTGGATATATTTAATGAATCAACAACCTGGCTATTAGAAGCTGACAATGTTGTAGTTATCAATGTAAGCGACTCATAGGGATATATCTCAAAGTCATTCAAGGCCCAATGCCATGTGACCCTGATAACATCATCTTAGTTGTATGTTTCGCAATGTGTCGATGTGGTCCTTCGCCGCTATTAAACATATACTTATGTGCCAGATGTTGTTTTAATTGCAGTGCTTGTTATGATAGATAAAAGCTGTAGGGCGGTATTGATTTGAAGCAATTTCGCTTGCTGAGAGTTATGTATTGTGGCTATTGCTGTGCCATGTGGTAGAATCGCGTGAGTGAAAATGGAGTAAACAAGCAATTATGATGCGAATTTATGTTGTGATCCACGAGGCAGCATTTTCTAGTTCCGGTCACACTTTGACATGGTAAAGGCCCATCAAATACCTTAAACAGCAATGTCATTGCTGCAGCGTATCAATGAATGAGCACATTATATATGTTGGCAAAAAGATCATGGAATATTTAAATCGTCAGCCAGTATAACCTTGCAAATGAAGCTCAGTGATGCTCTGCATCATTTCCCATACATAACCCTGTCTGTGAACGGCGATTCCTTACAACATTTTCACATTTAAGCTGCTGGAATATATTCAGATAATTGACAACAACCTTGCAAGGTTACCTCAATTACAAAACCAATTCAGGATAATGTTTTATTGATTTACACAGGGTTTCACCGTTCATAATGTGACTGTTTGCTGTAACACTGAAAGGCAGACCGAAATCATGCTAAGACCGCTTTTCCGTGCTAATGTAGCAACATTCCGCCAGAAAATACTACGCAGAATTATTCCCCATTCAACGTCTCACTGCTGAGTAATTATGCAGTCACTTAGTCTAATCAAATTAGATATGCTACCCGAGGCTGACAAAGAACTGCCAAACCATAGATACCAGCCGCACACCGTCATATCTCTTTATGCTTTAGAGATTTCAAATATTTCCGTATGTTTTTTCCGTTCTTAGAATGGCTGTCAGTATATCAGGGTTGAGAAGTGTCATGCAATTCGTACTCTTAACGCCAACTTATATGCCAACATCTCAGATGTCAACATAAGTATAAGTATTGTGCGGGGATATAAAATACCCATTCACCCTTGCTGTCACAGGCTATCGGTAGAGTTGTACACAACAAGAGATGATGGACAGTCAAAGATTTTATATTATATAATTCAAAACAATTTATGGCAAGCGAAGAGAGTTGCAGAGTATCAGCAGATGTGTCGTTGAGATATCATTGCATCCGAGATGTCGCATCAGATATAACATTTCACCGACCAATTAACCATCAAATTAGATTAACATTTCTACACTCGACATTTGCCTTGATGTATATATTTATCGCACTCACCATTTTAGCCATGTTGCAAATACAGTACAATTACGGATTGAAGACTGAAGTAAATGTACTGTTAAGATCCGGTATTTGCGTACAATTGAGATCTAAAATCGCAATAAATCCAGACACGATTGGTAAGGGTATCATGGATTCAACACCAATCTGCCAAACACTAATGTCAATGCGAGCTGTGATTGCGATGCTCAGGACATTGGATAGTTATAATTGAAACACCATGTTTCACGTGGACTGAGTATTTAGCACAACAACTACTCCCCTGGATAGGAAATGTAATTTATCAACCTATAATCAAATTACACGACCAAAGAGTCATGCTGTTATTCGCATTGATAACGAACATAAATTGTCCTTGGCTGCATTTAACGTCCGTAACCCTGGGTATTAAAGCGTGTTAAACACAATTGTTAGAAATGCTCAGACTACTCACGTAATTCAAATATAAACGTTTTCATGTACGGCGTGCGTCATATTTCAACTGCATTCCTTGCATGTCAATATTAAATTCTCAATTTTGGATGCGGCAACATTAGCCGTGCTGCATCGTGGTTATGATAAAGGAGGAAGCTGACCAAAACGCTAGACAATTTTCCAAGACTTCCGTTATTATAGCACCAAGAGAAAGGTGTGACTATTCATATTCATTATACCACACTAACCAGATGCTGCAATAAATGTTCTATTCCAACATCCACTTGAAGATTTCTTGTTGGCAAAAAGTCACACAGCTAGATAGATCAGTCATGTTATCGGAACTTTACATTTGTGCATCAATAATAACTTTGGTTTGTAATTGAATGCAGAATTTTATTATTGACCACTTACAATGTTGTCCAATGTTGTACTACTAGAGGCTGAAACAGATATTAATTAGAACTGTTTCCAATTGATACGTTTGTCACGAAAGTAAGCTACGGAACACAAATTAGTGATCGAGATGTAGAGATTTATTATGCCACATTATCCCAGCTGCTTGTATTAAGTACAATTCCAACTTCCACCTAAAGATTGCTTGTCGAGTTATACTTCTTGCACAACAACATCGAGCAAGATAGATCAGTCATGTTATCGGAACATTTCTTTTTGCATCAATTATAACTTTGGTTTGTAAATAAATGCAAAATTTCATTGACCACTTAAAATGTTGTCCAATGTTGTAATTCTGAAGGCTGAAACAGATATTAATTAGAACTGTTAACAATTGATACGCTTGTCATGGCACTGAACTGGGGAAGAACAATCAGTGATCGAGTTGCAAAGTAATTACACGGCCCCTAACATTGGACAGTAAGCTTAATGAACCAGGTACATGATGTCATTTCGATCACGAGCCTTGTATCAGGTGGCCTTGGGAGAAATATCTCGCTGTATGATTAAGGGCAACAGATCAGTACATACTACGCTTTATGCATACCTCAAGTTATCTGTGTGAAAATTCACTGCATCGTCCACTGTCGTGACGACGAGTAGTCGCCAACCTATTAGAGTTGTTGGATGTAACATAATGTATAAATCCATATGCGAGTTAGAATGCACCATATTTACTGAGCTTCGTTGCTGAAAGCAAAGACGTCATAGTGTTATGTGCTCTGTCAATGTTCTCTAGGGCTTTCATCCTCTTTGTTCACGAGAAATTAATCTTATTTTTTTCTCGGGTCCTCTGCTATTGCAACAAAATAAGAGCCATCACTCTCGTAAAACAAACATTAGTCACCCAAGAATGTGCACATTATACGATTCATTTTTAAATGATGAAGCGAAGAAAGTAATGAACGAGATTATAAAGTTAAAGTTTAACAGACAAATAAGATTTCATTTGCATGCACTACATGATACCAAAAAAGCATGCTGTGACAGCAAACAGCAGAATCAATATATAAGTAATTGTTTTTGAAATGGTGTAAAGTAAATTGAGATATCTAGTATCAATTATTTTACAACACCCTCTCTTCCAATTCTTGCCATTGAATCTTCACCACATATGCATCATCTAGACACACCACTTCGATCAGTGATAAATATACTTTATTGAGTTGTATTAAACAATTACTGCCAGATATTATTTGGTACTGGTTGGTAAGAGGGCATTTATATTGTCAAATCTGTTTTATGTAAAACATTCTCATCGCATGGATAAATTATACCTACGTAGAATATTTCCAAAAGGCTTCATAACTACAAGTCTATGATACCTAGCAAATTGTAAATGGATTTCGCAATGACATACTTTCAATTTAGGATGCTACACCCTGCCAGATTAATTATGTGATTAATTTTATCCACGTCATTACCACCTTATTATAAGGTTCAGCCGTTGCTGCTATTACAGCACGGCAATGTAAAAAAGGTCGTTCCAATTCTCAGAAACAAGCCAAATTGTCATGTGTCAGGGAACATCAGTGGGCGCATTAGGAGGTGATAGGGGGCATATGGCCTAGAACATGATGTATTATAATGCCTGAACATTCTTGCCTTAAAACGATAGTTGGTGACTAGCCATGCAGGACGTTTCTGGATAAAAATGGATCATGCAGCACCACTTTGATATATTGTGTTATTATACCTGCAACTGATAATCTGACATTGCAGTTTAATTTGGAATAGATCTCATATGTACTTTTCTCTCTCGCTTTCAAAACATGCATAGACACATGCTCGGTCCAACGTTTTGACAACCGCACCTGGGGATATATTTGCAAAAAATGTTGCTATTCAGTATATCGCAATGCAATAATCTCTGTTATGTTATGCATGCTTCAACAGCATATCCAGTTTAAAAGCGGTTTTTACATCTGTAATTTCGTAATTTATTCCATGCATGGTATATAATTTATACTGATGTAGACTCTTCCGTATGATAAGAGAATCGGCGACTTATCCAATCCTATCAGCAGCCGTAATCACATTACTGGTAAAACTCACTCCCAAATTATTCTTCTCGGGATTATTTAGTTATATTAAATTGAGTACAGTGATTGTATCAGAACAAGAATAGGTGTAGCTAAATTGGATTGCTGTATATCATCGGGGATATAAGTCGATGTGATGGAAATTGCATTGCATTCTATGCGACTCAAGTGGCTGCTTAACAAGCACTTTGTGCTTTCAATGCCACTGTTTGGGGCAGTATTGATTCTAGTGCGTCGGGCTCAGTCACTTTCGACTAAGTCATAGTAGTGGCCGTGAATTATTAACTAGGAGAATATTATAATATCATTAGTTTCATTAGGAATAGAAAAAAAAAACTAGGAGTTCTCAAATGGAAAGCTTTGGAAATGTGGAGGATGCAAATGTAATCGCTCCACTTGTTACTGGTCAGTATAACCTTGTAGCATCCAACCCTTGATGACGACACGCATTCATGAATTCTTTGTATCATTCGTAGTTCCGATGTATAAGCAGTGCTGTCTAGATCACAGATTAACATATAATACTGCTGAGAAGAGAGCGCATATATATATTTATATTTATACATATATAATAAATACATATATATATATATACATATATATATGTACATATACATATATATATGTATAGATGTATATATATATATATATATATATATAAATATATATCTATACAAATATATATATATATATTATATATATATAGAGATATATATCTAGATATATAGAGATATATATCTATATCTATATATTCTCTATATATATAGAGATCTATAAATATATGTGCCTTTCCCTCTATCTATATGTATATATATATCTCTCTCTGTCTGTCTCTCTCTCTCTCTCTCTTTCCCCTCCCTCTCTATCTCTATATATATATCTCTATATATATTTCCCTATATATATATATATATCTATATATATATATATTATATATATATATGAAGCTCATTTGAACATGATGGGGGTTGACATATTTGGTAAAAATGAACGGCATAGTGAGTACCTGATTCTATTCCAAATGTATCGCAAGAGATACCCACCTTGAGTTGTGTGGCTTCATATTAACTGTCAACACATCGCCATTATTATGTGCATGACAGAAAGGCATTATTTACACCCTAACACTCCCGTAACGCTCTGAAGACTACCCATTAGCTCATACAAATCTAAGAGCGAACCGTGATACAAGCCTCAATACCTCCACCTCCCGCGCTCCCACAAAATATATAACGACCCCAGCGTGTTGAAGAAGTAATGAATTATTGATGTCAATGACAAAGCCACTGTGACTAAGCCACTGCCTCAGGGAAATAGTTAAGCGGTTGTCAAGGTGAATTATTTATATAGCTGGTCTCTAACTTATTTACTATTATATTTACATACATACCACAATATATATAGACATATTTATATGTATATATATATAAATATAGATATATATATAAATATATATATATATAGACATATATATATATCTATATATATATATATCTACATATACATTTATATATATATATGTACATATTTATGTATAAATATATTTTATATACATATATATATTTGTATGCATATACGTCTATTTATATTTATGTATGTATATAAACTTATGCATATAAATTTACACATGTATATGTACCCTCTCCTATCTTACCTGTGAAACCCGCATCCAACTTCTTTATATGGTACAAAAACTATTTCGGTGCCATAGCTTCTGAGCCATAGATTGGGAGTAGTATAATGAAGTGTAGAGAAACATAAAATAATGAGTTTTTCTTCGACTTAATCACGTCTCATCAGCTAGTGCTCAAATATATATCGCAATTGACGTAGCATGAACACTGATGGCAGGTGCTGAGTGGCATCCACAGTCTATACCGATTATTGTTCTGGAGATTGCTTCTACTCTAGTGCTTGTATGGTATCTTCTCTTGATGTATAGGGCATTGCATCTACTGTTGAACTGAGACCACCAGTTCATCAGCTTTAGGTATGGAATTGTGTGCCCAACCCAACTGATTTCTTTGCTATTTTGGCAATAGCAATTTACAACATTCTTAATTGCTCGACCAGAATTTTGGGCATTTAGAGTACCATGTCGACGATGCATTATAGCTATGTCAAACTGAAAGCAACTGTGTGGATCCGATTACCATAAGATGAGCAAAATCTCATATTGTCTGAGTTCCTGAGATGCGAATTGCGAGATATTTAAGCATTGTCTCTGGAATTGCGCATGCACAATTCAAATTACATTAACCATTTCACAGGGATATTCCTAAATTAGAATGAATGACTGACATCTGTTTAGATGCTTGTTCTTGTGTTCTATGCAATATACAAAGAATACTTAATTCAGCATATCTTAACATAATGTTTCTGTAAAAATGGTATTATGCTTCTGATGTGGTAACATATAACAACATGCTAACCGACGTACCCGAGTCTTATTTGCCCCATCAGTATGTAAATCCTGGTAACGGGGGAAAACACGCCACAAAATAAAGAAGATAATTTGACTGATACCTACAAAAAAAACCTTTCGACATTAGGATTGTGTTTGTAGCGATCAAATAATGCAGTCTCTATCCTTTCCACTGAAAGCAGATTTATTATATTTCCCCCATTGTTCTGATTGGCTGAATCACAAGGTGAAAATTATGCTTCAAGCTCTGCATTCTGAACAAATGAACTTGGTATAGTCGTTTGGGTTTATCCGTGGTTTGTTAATTATACATCTGTCTCAGACTGTGTCAGAAACCTTAAGACCGGTGACTCATTGGTTATTGGTGATGGATTTAGTGATAGACATTTAGGACAGGCGTAGTTTGTGAAACAATATGCTAAATGTACTCAAAGGCAGTTTGTAATGATCAAAACATTGACGCCTGCCGTTGGTGAAAGTAAAATGCTTTTGATCTAAATGAACTTTGGTGTATGTTTATAATTACAATACGTAAGTGCGCATGTGGTTATGCTTCTTATATCACAAAATGAACTGATCCATAAAAGCTGGAGATGTTATGTCAACGATATGTGGAAAACATGCCAAATTGCCTTGTGGTATGGTTCGTAGTCTAATTTCACTACGACAGAAAACAAACAGTTCGTGATTAACAAACTGAATGCTTCTTCACATTTGGAAATCAATATCGCTATGACAACTATGTCAGTAAGGGTTTCAGTGGTCTATGTAATGTGTCCATATTTTACATATTTAGCATAGGACGCTATGAGTCAAATGACGGTTAGCTCAGGTACACTGTTTTATGTCGATAAGTCAGTGCTTTTGTTTGCAGCCTCAATTATGAATTATCCTAAATTGGTTGTGACGATGGTATATAGAATATTTAGCTAGCAATACGGCAAACGTGCTTCACGTAGACTGCGTACATAATTGGCAATGTGAAGGTCATTGTGATCACCTACTGCTCCTCTGATATAACGGATACGAGCAGCGAAGTCGTAAAATCATGTCAAGACCCATAACGATTTGATGATTTATCTTGTGATGCGCGTTCACCATTGGATTTGGCAATCAAAGTCATTTTAGAATGGCACATACACACACTCACACTCATAAACACACATATATATAAACATATATATATATATATATATATATATATATATATAAAAATATATTTATATATATATATATATATATATAAATATATATATATATATATATATATATATATATATATATATATATATATATATATATATATATATATATATATATATATATATATATATATATATATATATTATTGTAAACACTTGGACAGATATTCAACTCTTCTATAGCCATGAACAATCGGTGGTGTCGTGTATGATGTAGTAGCTGAATGACATGCGATTTAGCATAAGGATATCATATGGACTACGTGGCATGACAATAAAATATTGCGTGATGATGTGTGCAACTGTTAGTTTTTCATTGTATTCTTTTTCGCAGTAGATAAAGCATTCTCCCACACATATTTCGTTATAATAACACCATGGGATATCTTTATAAAAGACATTGTGCTGTTTATCCATTTAGTATCCATTTAGTTATGCATGCTTTAACAACATTACCATTTACATTCTACATTTGTTGTGGCATCATTTATTCCAGGCATGTTATTTGATTTATGCTGATGTAGGCTAGATCATATGCCGTCTTTTCTAATTATATGGGCTGCCATTACTGTTAAATCTCGGTCCCATACCATTCTTTGTCTGATTATTTAATCATACGGAATTGAGTTTATTGATTGTGTCATATCCATGAGGGGTGCAACTATATTGGATCGCTGCATATCTTCTGTCATAAGTTGATTTGATGGAAATTGCAATGCATTATATGCTTTAACAGCACATGGTGCTTACAATGCCTCGGTCTCGATTCAATGGTGTCTGGCTCGGGCACTTTAGATTAAATCATATTAGATTAAGTGGCAGTGCAATATTATTCCTTAGAATTATTTAATATCGACCCACTGTGTCATTCGTAATTCCTGGGTAAATGCACTACTGCCTAAACTATGGATCACAGCAGACGATGATGTATAGATATATACAAATGATCAATGGGGTTAGTAAATAATTGGTTTCGTAAACGGCATTGTGTGTATCTGCTGATAGTCCATGTATCTTCGTTTCGTCAGTTGGCTATAATGAAGGGGTTAACAGTGTAGATGTATGCGTGAGCTATAGTTCCTGCTCTACAGCCGCTTCCATAACTCCCCTGTTTCAACGTTAGATAATGACTGACGCACTGACCATAACGTGCAGTAGTGCGATTTGTTTCGTTATATCCCATGGTCTCCAATATAGGTGGACTTAGAACTTATCAGAAAGTATGATTTGCTGTTGTGTATCCGTTCATTTGTTTTGACACAATCCACACCAAGGTGTTGCAGACATTTTCCTAGAAATATCATAACATTCAGAATAAAATATCTGTTAGATGGATGTATATGATTTCCATTTATTAAAACATTATATGCTTTCGAGTTTTTGATTGTAACATTCAATATTTTCATAACATCAAGCTGCCACATCAATGTTACCAAACGGCGCACTTATTGAAATATTCATATAGTGCATTTGCAAGTTTGTTTTATTATTAGTTATTTGTGTCATCTCCTGTACAATGACAGCATTAATCAAGAAGCGTGAGCGCGATCTGCCGGGTGTTATTGACACATCGTGAGCACTGAGGGTGTAATTGTCTGGTCGACTGGTCATTAATGCACGATTAGAGTTTGCAGTGACAATATAGCATGTCCCCATAGCATCCAAACCCCGGCTTCTATCTCAGGACAACACCACCCGAATAATACAAGCCCAATGTTTGAGTAGGATGCTTTAGTTGGTGGACAATTTCCATGAAATATGGTGTGCAGTTCAAATTTACAAAAACACTTTGACTGTTTGCTTGGTGTTATTATCTCTCTAATAAAAGACAACTTTGGTGGTGTGCATATTCCCATATCGTTAAACCCACAACCGATAATAATACTAGACAGAAGCTAATATATGGCTTAGAATCGAAGTATGTCTTTGGACGAACGAGAGCACAGAGATATGTTGATAATTTACTCTCACCCATATGAACTATCACCTGTGGTCCCCAGCCAGTCCTGTCATTGAGGTAAGTTTCGTGCTACTATATTTGCTCTCTAGGAATTCATAATTTATGAATGTTGTACTATTATATAATGCGTCTTTTTTTTTACTGACTACTGGCAAATATTGCAATTTTGTTCAATGCTGATGCGTTACGAGGCTCACAATTTTCATGAACATTCACTAATTTAGGGCCATGGTTAATTTTGTAAATATTGCTGCTCTTCGTTTATATAGATTTTGGTATTGCGATATTCATTATCCTCATGCATGTACTATCACCATTACAAACCACACTGGCAGTTTTGACTGGCATGAGGCCCATAGTAGGAGGGTTTTGCAGCTGTAACGATACTTAAGTTGATCGATTTCTTTTTTGTTATGACATACCATCTTGTGATATATTTGCTAGAATTCCACACCAGTCAAGTCATTTATCCTGCCTCCTTTCCATAACATTTACAGCTTTAGCTGCAGGCAATAATTACAATAGGTGACATTTCGAGTGTGACAAATATATATCTGCTAAGGAAACTACCAAAAGAGGAAGAGATAATCTAAATTGAAGGCTACTTTGTAGGTATAATTTGATGCGATGTCTCGGTTGCAAGCTCATCTAAATGATACATCGGCTGTCATTCTAGATCAGCATTGTCATTACTCCACTGCTCTTGCCATAAATGTTTCAGCTTTATGTTTCCATCTACGCCGTTTCCTTTCAATCACACCTTACTGTGCACATTTAGACTGATACCCTATGACAGCCATGATATAGAGTTGGTATACATTGTAGTTAGTTGACATACACATGTTACATCAAGAGTACAACGTGGACAGCACTTAAAAACTATGATATAATGAGCGCAATTGTGTGAATTAAAAACAATCTGATGTTGTTGAAATCCTAAATGTTTCAAAAGGTTTTTCCAATAAGAAGAGAGACTTTTATCTGACCTTTGTGTAATCCTAGGTCTGTTTTAGTTCGCTTATCAACATCAAATTAGACTAATTGACAGGAAGTTATCGCTTGGAAAAAAGGCTTGAATGATGAACAATTCGACGAACATTACTCCAGGAAAAGTATTTTTAACAGTTAACACATTAGCATGTAACAGTTTTTCTAGCATGATATCACACTTACCTTATATGCCACTTAGCGCTTCTCAAGTAGTTGTAAACCTTGTGTTTAGATATCTTGCAAAGGATCACCGTTCAGACGCACACAGCGGCTAAAGATCCATATAAATGTGTGATTACACAAAACACCATCCATCACCTTCATACGCTGGGGAATGCTGGTGTGACAATTTGTGTGTAATATGTTCCAAGTCTTTTCTGATACTATATATAATACGTTCATTTACAGATATACACAAGTAATAGCTTTGATGCTTAAGAATACGGATAACCTTTCCTAGTTCTAATTTCAACCCACCAATGGCATCATAGCGCTTCCTGCTTTGTTATCGTTTTTTTCACTAACCGTTGCCATTTCAGCAATATCTATTATTCTTATTCCAAGAGATTCCAAGAGATCACTTTGTCACATGGCGAATCACATACGTCAGGTTTTGTAATCAGGGCCACACAAACAGTGCCTGCAGACCGAAAGGCACATGCCCATGGGACAGTCCCATTTTGAGTTTTGTAATTTAGGAATATATTGTTATCGTTAATTTGATCTCCAGGAGTATTGTATGTCAATGGTCGTGAGATTCACTATGGTATCATTATATACCCTTGCAACAACATCATCATAGTGTAAGTAAATTGAGAAGGGTAATGTTCACCAGATATATACGTAAGCAACCTGTTATATGGCAAAAGGGTTATTAATTGATAAGCATGGCATCAGAATAACACAGAAACGAACCGCGTGGTCGTAAAATCTAGTCAACCTCTGTAGCGATGTACAAAACTGAGATGCACAAATGGCTTTGTAAATTATTGATAATGTGGAGGGCATTATGGATCCCTGCATGCACTCCGTATGGACCGATAAAGCAGCAACGAAGAGCATCATCTAATAATCATACCAGTTGGAATAGATAGGTGATGCTGTAACGAATTAAATTATATTTCAGTAGATAAAACGAATAGTGCATTCCCATCGCATAAATTACAGGTTGTTATGGCATCAAGCGTTTCACCAACAGCTGTTGATGTGTGCAATATAATCACCATTAATGAGTTTATTCAATGAGACTCAGAGGGGGCACATCAAGCGCAGTAACCTCGGTTAATCCGACCAATTTACATTTACATTGAAAACCAACGTCCAATGGTGGGCAATTATTGCAGTATTCGATCGTGTATTTCTTTTGTATTGTGTGTACTATTATGAAAAACTGCATTAATTACAAGTAACCTACGTTGAGATCATTTAGCAATGTATTCCATCGATCCGCTTGTCATGACACTGAGCAAGAGTCTGATACAAATTGATTGCTAGTTGGGTAATTACACGGCCCTGAACATTGTGTAAGCAACTAAATGACTCACGAGCATGATGCCTTTGGTTAATTATACCAGTCATTTAAACTGCGAGATTTGTGACAGGAGGCCCTTGGAAGAAGTGATCAGGTGGATAATAAAATGCAGTAGACGATCACTTACCGTGCCATTTGCAGACAACTGTTCATCAATACGAAATAATGCTGCAATAAATGTTCTATTCCAACATCCACTTGAAGATTTCTTGTTGGCAAAAAGTCACACAGCTAGATAGATCAGTCATGTTATCGGAACTTTACATTTGTGCATCAATAATAACTTTGGTTTGTAATTGAATGCAGAATTTTATTATTGACCACTTACAATGTTGTCCAATGTTGTACTACTAGAGGCTGAAACAGATATTAATTAGAACTGTTTCCAATTGATACGTTTGTCACGAAAGTAAGCTACGGAACACAAGTTAGTGATCGAGATGTAGAGATTTATTATGCCACATTATCCCAGCTGCTTGTATTAAGTACAATTCCAACTTCCACCTAAAGATTGCTTGTCGAGTTATACTTCTTGCACAACAACATCGAGCAAGATAGATCAGTCATGTTATCGGAACATTTCTTTTTGCATCAATATAACTTTGGTTTGTAAATAAATGCAAAATTTTATCATTGACCACTTAAAATGTTGTCCAATGTTGTAATTCTGGAGGCTGAAACAGATATTAATTAGAACTGTTAACAATTGATACGCTTGTCATGGCACTGAACTGGGGAATAACAATCAGTGATCGAGTTGCAAAGTAATTACACGGCCCCTAACATTGGACAGTAAGCTTAATGAACCAGGTACATGATGTCATTTCGATCACGAGCCTTGTATCAGGTGGCCTTGGGAGAAATATCTCGCTGTATGATTAAGGGCAACAGATCAGTACATACTACGCTTTATGCATACCTCAAGTTATCTGCGTGAAAATTCACTGCATCGTCCACTGTCGTGACGACGAGTAGTCGCCAACCTATTAGAGTTGTTGGATGTAACATAATGTATAAATCCATATGCGAGTTAGAATGCACCATATTTACTGAGCTTCGTTGCTGAAAGCAAAGACGTCATAGTGTTATGTGCTCTGTCAATGTTCTCTAGGGCTTTCATCCTCTTTGTTCACGAGAAATTAATCTTATTTTTTTCTCGGGTCCTCTGCTATTGCAACAAAATAAGAGCCATCACTCTCGTAAAACAAACATTTAGTCACCCAAGAATGTGCACATTATACGATTCATTTTTAAATGATGAAGCGAAGAAAGTAATGAACGAGATTATAAAGTTAAAGTTTAACAGACAAATAAGATTTCATTTGCATGCACTACATGATACCAAAAAAGCATGCTGTGACAGCAAACAGCAGAATCAATATATAAGTAATTGTTCTTGAAATGGTGTAAAGTAAATTGAGATATCTAGTATCAATTATTTTACAACACCCTCTCTTCCAATTCTTGCCATTGAATCTTCACCACATATGCATTATCTAGACACACCACTTCGATCAGTGATAAATATACTTTATTGAGTTGTATTAAACAATTACTGCCAGATATTATTTGGTACTGGTTGGTAAGAGGGCATTTATATTGTCAAATCTGTTTTATGTAAAACATTCTCATCGCATGGATAAATTATACCTACGTAGAATATTTCCAAAAGGCTTCATAACTACAAGTCTATGATACCTAGCAAATTGTAAATGGATTTCGCAATGACATACTTTCAATTTAGGATGCTACACCCTGCCAGATTAATTATGTGATTAATTTTATCCACGTCATGACCACCTTATTATAAGGTTCAGCCGTTGCTGCTATTACAGCACGGCAATGTAAAAAAGGTCGTTCCAATTCTCAGAAACAAGCCAAATTGTCATGTGTCAGGGAACATCAGTGGGCGCATTAGGAGGTGATAGGGGGCATATGGCCTAGAACATGATGTATTATAATGCCTGAACATTCTTGCCTTAAAACGATAGTTGGTGACTAGCCATGCAGGACGTTTCTGGATAAAAATGGATCATGCAGCACCACTTTGATATATTGTGTTATTATACCTGCAACTGATAATCTGACATTGCAGTTTAATTTGGAATAGATCTCATATGTACTTTTCTCTCGGCTTTCAAAACATGCATAGACACATGCTCGGTCCAACGTTTTGACAACCGCACCTGGGGATATATTTGCAAAAAATGTTGCTATTCAGTATATCGCAATGCAATAATCTCTGTTATGTTATGCATGCTTCAACAGCATATCCAGTTTAAAAGCGGTTTTTACATCTGTAATTTCGTAATTTATTCCATGCATGGTATATAATTTATACTGAATCGGCGACTTATCCAATCCTATCAGCAGCCGTAATCACATTACTGGTAAAACTCACTCCCAAATTATTCTTCTCGGGATTATTTAGTTATATTAAATTGAGTACAGTGATTGTATCAGAACAAGAATAGGTGTAGCTAAATTGGATTGCTGTATATCATCGGGGATATAAGTCGATGTGATGGAAATTGCATTGCATTCTATGCGACTCAAGTGGCTGCTTAACAAGCACTTTGTGCTTTCAATGCCACTGTTTGGGGCAGTATTGATTCTAGTGCGTCGGGCTCAGTCACTTTCGACTAAGTCATAGTAGTGGCCGTGAATTATTAACTAGGAGAATATTATAATATCATTAGTTTCATTAGGAATAGAAAAAAAACTAGGAGTTCTCAAATGGAAAGCTTTGGAAATGTGGAGGATGCAAATGTAATCGCTCCACTTGTTACTGGTCAGTATAACCTTGTAGCATCCAACCCTTGATGACGACACGCATTCATGAATTCTTTGTATCATTCGTAGTTCCGATGTATAAGCACTGCTGTCTAGATCACAGATTAACATATAATACTGCTGAGAAGAGCGCATATATATATTTATATTTATACATATATAATAAATACATATATATATATATACATATATATATGTACATATACATATATA
The DNA here is from genome assembly GCA_034190875.2 of Urechis unicinctus. Lineage (NCBI taxonomy): Eukaryota > Metazoa > Annelida > Polychaeta > Xenopneusta > Urechidae > Urechis > Urechis unicinctus. The sequence continues at coordinate 56,344,629 of CM067352.1, forward strand.
TATGTATATATGTATATGTATATATATATATATATAATATATATCTATACAAATATATAAATAATTTATATATATATATATATATATATATATCTATATATATATATATATATATATGTATATATATATTTATATATATATATATTATATATCCCTCTATGATGTTCCCTCTATCTCTCCCTGTATATCTCTCTATATATATGTGTCTATCTCTCTATATATATCTATATTAAATACATATCTCTCTCTCTATATATATCTCTATATATCTATTTAATCCCACATATATATCTCTCTCTCTCTATATATATATCTATATCTCTATATATATATATATCTATATATTTATATATATATATATATGAAGCTCATTTGAACATGATGGGGGTTGACATATTTGGTAAAAATGAACGGCATAGTGAGTACCTGATTCTATTCCAAATGTATCGCAAGAGATACCACCTTGAGTTTGTGTGGCTTCATATTAACTGTCAACACATCGCCATTATTATGTGCATGACAGAAAGGCATTATTTACACCCTAACACTCCCGTAACGCTCTGAAGACTACCCATTAGCTCATACAAATCTAAGAGCGAACCGTGATACAAGCCTCAATACCTCCACCTCCCGCGCTCCCGCAAAATATATAACGACCCCAGCGTGTTGAAGAAGTAATGAATTATTGATGTCAATGACAAAGCCACTGTGACTAAGCCACTGCCTCAGGGAAATAGTTAAGCGGTTGTCAAGGTGAATTATTTATATAGCTGGTCTCTAACTTATTTACTATTATATTTACATACATACCACAATATATATAGACATATTTATATGTATATATATATATAAATATATATATATATATATATATATATATATATATATATATATATATATATATATATATATTTACATATACATTTATATATATATATGTACATATTTATGTATAAATATATTTTATATACATATATATATTTGTATGCATATACGTCTATTTATATTTATGTATGTATATAAACTTATGCATATAAATTTACACATGTATATGTACCCTCTCCTATCTTACCTGTGAAACCCGCATCCAACTTCTTTATATGGTACAAAAACTATTTCGGTGCCATAGCTTCGGAGCCATAGATTGGGAGTAGTATAATGAGTGTAGAGAAACATACAATAATGAGTTTTTCTTCAGCTAGTGCTCAAATATATATCGCAATTGACGTAGCATGAACACTGATGGCAGGTGCTGAGTGGCATCCACAGTCTATACCGATTATTGTTCTGGAGATTGCTTCTACTCTAGTGCTTGTATGGTATCTTCTCTTGATGTATAGGGCATTGCATCTACTGTTGAACTGAGACCACCAGTTCATCAGCTTTAGGTATGGAATTGTGTGCCCAACCCAACTGATTTCTTTGCTATTTTGGCAATAGCAATTTACAACATTCTTAATTGCTCGACCAGAATTTTGGGCATTTAGAGTACCATGTCGACGATGCATTATAGCTATGTCAAACTGAAAGCAACTGTGTGGATCCGATTACCATAAGATGAGCAAAATCTCATATTGTCTGAGTTCCTGAGATGCGAATTGCGAGATATTTAAGCATTGTCTCTGGAATTGCGCATGCACAATTCAAATTACATTAACCATTTCACAGGGATATTCCTAAATTAGAATGAATGACTGACATCTGTTTAGATGCTTGTTCTTGTGTTCTATGCAATATACAAAGAATACTTAATTCAGCATATCTTAACATAATGTGTCTGTAAAAATGGTATTATGCTCCTGATGTGGTAACATATAACAACATGCTAACCGACGTACCCGAGTCTTATTTGCCCAATCAGTATGTAAATCCTGGTAACGGGGAAAAACACGCCACAAAATAAAGAAGATAATTTGACTGATACCTACAAAAAAAACCTTTTGACATTAGGATTGTGTTTGTAGCGATCAAATAATGCAGTCTCTATCCTTTCCACTGAAAGCAGATTTATTATATTTCCCCCGTTGTTCTGATTGGCTGAATCACAAGGTGAAAATTACGCTTCAAGCTCTGCATTCTGAACAAATGAACTTGGTGTAGTCGTTTGGGTTTATCCGTGGTTTTTTAATTATACATCTGTCTCAGACTGTGTCAGAAACCTTAAGACCGGTGACTCATTGGTTATTGGTGATGGATTTAGTGATAGACATTTAGGACAGGCGTAGTTAGTGAAACAATATACTAAATGTACTCAAAGGCAGTTTGTAATGATCAAAACATTGACGCCTGCCGTTGGTGAAAGTAAAATGCTTTTGATCTAAATGAACTTTGGTGTATGTTTATAATTACAATACGTAAGTGCCCATGTGGTTATGCTTCTTATATCACAAAATGAACTGATCCATAAAAGCTGGAGATGTTATGTCAACTATATGTGGAAAACATAGTCTAATTTAGTCTAATTTCACTACGACAGAAAACAAACAGTTCGTGATTAACAAACTGAATGCTTCTTCACATTTGGAAATCAATATCGCTATGACAACTATGTCAGTAAGGGTTTCAGTGGTCTATGTAATGTGTCCATATTTTACATATTTAGCATAGGACGGTTAGCTCAGGTACACTGTTTTATGTCGATAAGTCAGTGCTTTTGTTTGCAGCCTCAATTATGAATTATCCTAAATTGGTTGTGGCGATGGTATATAGAATATTTAGCTAGCAATACGGCAAACGTGCTTGACGTAGACTGCGTACATGATTGGCAATGTGAAGGTCATTGTGATCACCTACTACTCCTCTGATATAACGGATACGAGCAGCGAAGTCGTAAAATCATGTCAAGACCCATAACGATTTGATGATTTATCTTGTGATGCGCGTTGACCATTGGATTTGGCAATCACAGTCATTTTAGAATGGCACATACACACACTCACACACATAAACACATATATATATAAACATATATATATATATATGTATATATATATATAAAATATATATATATATATATATATATAATATATATATATATATATATATATATATATAGATATATATATATATATATATATATATATATATATATATATATATATATATATATATATATATATATATATATATATATATATATATATATATATATATATCGTAAACACTTGGACAGATATTCAACTCTTCTAAAGCCATGAACAATCGGTGGTTTCGTGTATGATGTAGGAGCTGAATGACATGCGATTTAGCATAAGGATATCATATGGACTACGTGGCATGACAATAAAATATTGCGTGATGATGTGTGCAACTGTTAGTTTTTCATTGTATTCTTTTTCGCAGTAGATAAAGCATTCTCCCACACATATTTCGTTATAATAACACCATGGGATATCTTTATAAAAGACATTGTGCTGTTTATCCATTTAGTATCCATTTAGTTATGCATGCTTTAACAACATTACCATTTATATTCTACATTTGTTGTGGCATCATTTATTCCAGGCATGTTATTTGATTTATGCTGATGTAGGCTAGATCATATGCCGTCTTTTCTAATAATATGGGCTGCCATTACTGTTAAATCTCGGTCCCATACCATTCTTTGTCTGATTATTTAATCATACGGAATTGAGTTTATTGATTGTGTCATATCCATGAGGGGTGCAACTATATTGGATCGCTGCATATCTTCTGTCATAAGTTGATTTGATGGAAATTGCAATGCATTATATGCTTTAACAGCACATGGTGCTTACAATGCCTCGGTCTCGATTCAATGGTGTCTGGCTCGGGCACTTTAGATAAAATCATATTAGATTAAGTGGCAGTGCAATATTATTCCTTAGAATTATTTAATATCGACCCACTGTGTCATTCGTAATTCCTGGGTAAATGCACTACTGCCTAAACTATGGATCACAGCTGACGATGATGTATAGATATATACAAATGATCAATGGGGTTAGTAAATAATTGGTTTCGTAAACGGCATTGTGTGTATCTGCTGATAGTCCATGTATCTTCGTTTCGTCAGTTGGCTATAATGAAGGGGTTAACAGTGTAGATGTATACGTGAGCTATAGTTCCTGCTCTACAGCCGCTTTCATAACTCCCCTGTTTCAACGTTAGATAATGACTGACGCACTGACCATAACGTGCAGTAGTGCGATTTGTTTCGTTATATCCCATGGTCTCCAAGATAGGTGGACTTAGAACTTATCAGAAAGTATGATTTGCTGTTGTGTATCCGTTCATTTGTTTTGACACAATCCACACCAAGGTGTTGCAGACATTTTCCTAGAAATATCATAACATTCAGAATAAAATATCTGTTAGATGGATGTATATGATTTCCATTTATTAAAACATTATATGCTTTCGAGTTTTTGATTGTAACATTCAATATTTTCATAACATCAAGCTGCCACACCAATGTTACCAAACGGCGCACTTATTGAAATATTCATATAGTGCATTTGCAAGTTTGTTTTATTATTAGTTATTTGTGTCATCTCCTGTACAATGACAGCATTAATCAAGAAGCGTGAGCGCGATCTGCTGGGTGTTATTGACACATCGTGAGCACTGAGGGTGTAATTGTCTGGTCGACTGGTCATTAATGCACGATTAGAGTTTGCAATGACAATATAGCATGTCCCCATAGCATCCAAACCCCGGCTTCTATCTCAGGACAACACCACCCGAATAATACAAGCCCAAGGTTTGAGTAGGATGCTTTAGTTGGTGGACAATTTCAATGAAATATGGTGTGCAGTTCAAATTTACAAAAACGCTTTGACTGTTTGCTTGGTGTTATTATCTCTCTTATAAAAGACAACTTTTGGTGGTGTGCATATTCCCGTATCGTTAAACCCACAACCGATAATATTACTAGACAGAAGCTAATATATGGCTCAGAATCGAAGTATGTCTTTGGACAAACGAAGTATATGTTGATAATTTACTCTCACCCATATGAACTATCACATGTGGTCCCAGCCAGTCCTGTCATTGAGGTAAGTTTCGTGCTACTATATTTGCTCTCTAGGAATTCATAATTTATGAATGTTGTACTATTATATAATGCGTCTTTTTTTTTTACTGACTACTGGCAAATATTGCAATTTTGTTCAATGCTGATGCGTTACGAGGTTCACAATTTTCATGAACATTCACTAATTTAGGGCCATGGTTAATCTTGTAAATATCGCTGCTCTTCGTTTATATAGATTTTGGTATTGCGATATTCACTATCCCCATGCATGTACTATCACCATTACAAACCAAACTGGCAGTTTTGACTGGCATGAGGCCCATAGAAGGAGGGTTTTGCAGCTGTAACGATACTTAAGTTGATCGATTTCTTTTTTGCTATTACATACCATCTTGTGATATATTTGCTAGAATTCCACACCAGTCAAGTCATTTATCCTGCCTCCTTTCCATAACATTTACAGCTTTAGCTGCAGGCAATAATTACAATAGGTGACATTTCGAATGTGACAAATATATATCTGCTACGGAAACTACCAAAAGAGGAAGAGATAATCTAAATTGAAGGCTACTTTGTAGGTGTAATTTGATGCGATGTCTCGGTTGCAAGCTCATCTAAATGATACATCGGCTGTCATTCTAGGTCAGCATTGTCATTACTCCACTGCTCTTGCCATAAATGTTTCAGTATTATGTTTCCATCTTTCCTTTCAGTCACTCCTCACTGTGCACATTTTGACTGATACCCTATGACAGCCATGATATAGAGTTGGTATACATTGTAGTTAGTTGACATACAAATGTTACATCAAGAGTAAAACGTGGACAGTACTTAAAAACTATGATATAGTGAGAGCAATTGTGTGAATTAAAAACAAGCTGATGTTGTTGAAATCCTAAATGTTTCAAAAGGTTTTTCCACAACGAAGAGAGGCTTTTATCTGAGCTTTGTGCAATCCTAGGTCAGTTTTAGTTCGCATATCAACATCAAATTAGACTAATTGACAGGGCGTTATTGCTTGGAATAAAGGCTTGAATGATGCACTATTCGACGAAAATTACTCCAGGAAAAGTATTTTCAACAGTAAACATTTGCATGTAACAGTTTTTCTAGCATGATATCACACTTACCTTATATGCCATTTAGCGCTTCTCAAATAACTGTAAACCTTGTGTTTAAATATCTTGCAAAGGATCACCGTTCAGACGCACACAGCGACTTATGACATATAACTGTGTGATTACACAAAACACCATCCATCACCTTCATACGCAAGGGAATGCTGGTGTGACAATTGGTGTGTAATATGTTCCAAGTCTTTTCTGATACTGTAAATAATACGTTCATTTACAGATATACACTTTAATAGCTTTGATGTTTAAGAATACGGATAACCTTTCCTAATTCAAATTTCAACCCACCAATGGCATCATAGCGCTTCCTGCTTTGTTATTGTTTTTTTCACTAACCATTGCCATTTCAGCAATATCTAAAATTTTTATTCCAATTAGCAGCAAGAGATCACGTTGTCACATGGCGAAGCACATACGTCAGGTTTTGTAATCAGGGCCACACAAACAGTGCCTGCAGACCAAAAGGCACATGCCCTTGGGGCAGTCCCATTTTGAGTCTTGTAATTTAGGAATATATCGTTATCGTTAATTTGATCTCCAGGAGTGTTGTATGTCAATCGTCGTGAGATTCACCATGGTATTATTATATACCCTTGCAACAACATCATCATAGTGTAAGTAAATTGAGAAGGGTAATGTTCACCAGATGTATACGTAAGCAAGCCATCATATGAGAACCTCTTAACTAATTTCTACGCTTACACCTCCCTCTATTACAACATAAACCTGAAACTCGGATGCACTTGATGGATGGGATGATACGGATTTGATTTAGTGAATCCCGCTGCTATAACTGCATTTTCAGCAAATGTGAAAAGAGAGGGTATTGTGATGAGTTGAGATAATTCGGTATAAATTAAACAACTGTCTCATATTGAGTGGTTATTTCAGTGTCAGACTTCCGCAGTCTGGATCATTGTTTGCCTTGTTATAATGATGGCAATGCGAACAGATATATTTGTTCATTGTCTGTTAAAACCTGTTATATGGCATCAGAATAACACAGAAACGAACCGCGTAGTTGTAAAATCACGTCAACCTCTATAGCGATGTACCAAATTGAGATGCACTAATGGCTTTGTAAATTATTGATAATATGGAGGACATTATGGATCCCTGCATGCACTCCGTATGGACCGATAAATCAGCAACGAAGAGCATCATCTAATAACCATACCAGTTGGAATAGATAGGTGATGCTGTAACGAATTAAATTATATTTCAGTAGATAAAACGAATATGGCATTCCTATTGCATAAAGCACAGGTTGTTATGGCATCAAGCGTTTCACCAACTGTTGTGGATGTGTGCAATATAATCACCGTTAATGAATTTATTCAATGAGACTCAGAGGAGGCACATCAAGCACAGTAACCTCGGTGATCATTTTACATTTACATTGAAAACCAACGTCTAATAGTGTGCTATTATTGCAATATTCGATCGTGTATTTCTTTTGTATTGTGTGTACTATTATGAAAAACTGAATTAATTACAAGTAACCCACGTTGAGATCATTTAGCAATGTATTCCATCGATCCGCTTGTCATGACACTGAGCAAGAGCCTGATACAAATTGATTGCTGGTTGGGTAATTACACGGCCCTGAACATTGGGTAAGCAACTAAATGACTCACAAGAATGATGTCTTTGGTTAATTATACCAATCATTTAAACTACGAGATTTGTGACAGGAGGCCCTTACAAGAAGTGATCAGGTGGATAATTAAATGCAGTAGACGATTACTTACTGTGCCATTTGTGGACAACTGTTCATCAATGCGAAATATTTGACATTCACTTCATCACACTCTGACAGAACGAGGATAAGTGGTTATTTTTTAACGTTCCTAAACACACGTACTCAGTTAAGGGAAAATACGCTATTCCTGGCAAGCAAATATTGTAGCACCAAATTGATCTCAACACGTCTTACAATTTGTAAAATTATTTTGAATGATTTTCATTATTTTGATTGGGGGAAATATTTTATATTGGTTAACTCGAAGAACTGTTATCAGAGATAATTGGGTCCGTTTCTTACGCTGGGAGTTATAGGGTTTAACCAGCAGCCACTCTAGAAGTTAGCATCAGTTTCATAACCATTCTCCAATTAATATATCACGCAATAAAACCCTTCACCAAATTCCTGCGTTCGGCTCCGCAAACGATCGCCCCGCAATCCCTTAATCCCAAACCATACCGCCGAGTAAATATTCGTGGTGAGGGTAGTGGAAATAAATCCTTATACACACAGACAACAATAATGGACACCAACAGTAATAGTGAAGGTCGCAAATATAAACCAGATACCCGAAATTTTATATCGACCATCATGAATTTCGTCTCGAGTTTTCTAAGTAATAATCAAGATTTTGCCATTGCCCAAATAACACAATATCCATTGAGTTCGGGCGCAGAATATTCCATTTGCTGGTGAAGAAGATGAAAACGATGACAGCGAATAACATATCATGTCATGTCCAACATTCATTCGAATCCTAACTGCAGCAGCATGTTAAGGTATTGAACGTCAATAGAGGATACCTCACAAATACCAGAGTAGATGCGATCACCAAATAGATAATCATTTGGTAAAAAATTATGACACTACGCAGCACCTGTCAATAAACATCTTTTATTCAGCTTAACATAAAACAATTCATAATACAGGAAGGGTGGGCAATCACGCCAGTAATAACCTTGCACGGTAACCCTTAATGGTCGAAAGGGTCTGTATTCATAGTAACAGTGAGTGACTAAATACATTCTTACCAGGCAACCTAGAAGAGGATTGAGCAAATAATATTTGCATGTTGACAATGAATAGACTGTTCTTTCCATGGCAGCTGAACTAGGTAAACACATTCCTTGTGTCAACCAGAGTCGTTGTGGAGCAGTCATAATTCAATTACTATCAGGCATAACGCGTATTATAAACATTCGCTCGCCATGTCTGGGGTTGCGGGTAGCTGAGGTCAGATAAGACGAAGTTTAGGCAAATTGCGGCTGGCTGTAGCCGCGGAAAGACCCTGAATTCGACGCGAGGGCTATGCATGAGGGATTGAGTTGTCCTGAAGTAGGACAAGGGGTGACGATGCTAAGGGGACAGGGTGCTATTTCGTCACAGGTTTCGTTTGCAAACTCCGATCGTGAATATTTAACCAGTCGCTCTGACTCAGATTCTTACCCTCCCCAGTATGCGTCAGGTGGTTACATAACAATTACACCCAGTAGATAAAGTTCGTTGGTCCTCAGAAACCTAGCATCATTCATTTGAGCTCATGTTGTTTAAAGCAATCCTTATTCGATTCCGAAATGGTCATGTGTTCCAGCTTTCATGGTGCATGGTTCAAAAGCCATTACAACATAGGTCCTTGTGAACCTGAGGGGCCTATTATCTCTGCAGCATATCAGTTGTAGAGTGTATATTGAATGATATATGAGGCTTAAAATAGACTGCTAAACTATATCCCTGAGGCAGTGGCTCACTCAGGATAACTAAACTATGTTACGGCATGGCCATTTCGAATTTCCTCAACACAAAGGACCCATTCAATATTTTTTTCAATTGGATGATGGTGGGAGGGTCGGGGGTGAGAATAGTGTCACTTTTGCGCAATGGGATGGGTATGGGCTAGTATAATGTAGCGTTACAGGGCAATGCACCTCTGTCTAGCACATAATGATGGTGACGTAAAGTCTTTATTGATGATATGAAAGTACACGTGCTCTTTGCGACAAGGTGATATTTATGTTTTTTTAATTCAATTGTAGAAGCGTATTGGTATTGCATACCGATGCCATCATAGTTATGCATACTCAGCATCCGCTTTACTACTGAAGCATAATGTGTGTTGCCATAACCGTATTCATTTGGGTACAGGCGACATCAAATTTCTCTATAGAGCATATTTCATTAACTTATCAGATAAGAAGATGGAAGTAGTTAGGCTTTTTGTGCAGTCATTCGACATATAAAGAACCGCGTTACCTTTGTTTTGTGTACTACAAATTAATGGAGGTCTAGCCAAGGATTTTGTTGACCGTCGATGAATATTTGCGTTTACTATTTGATTCTTTGTCCGTGAAAATAATAAAGTATGCAAAGAAATATATGATTTATATGTAGTTATAGCCGTTGTGAGAAGCTTGGTCCATAACAGCAATGATCTAATCCCATATTGGTTGCCTGAATCTTAATAACGACCATGCATAGGTCCTGTAAAATTACGATAGCCCGACCAATGTCAAGGTTATTGATCCAATACCGCATACTCATTTTGTTCATTTCATCAAACTATGCCGTATAATTGGTCAACCTAGAATACAATAACCGCAAGTATAGGAAATGCCCTCCACATTGCAAGGACAGGCACATGCTATCTATGCTGCTACAGAAGTGACATTGCAATCACAAGATGCTGACTGTATAGAATACATTGCAATTTCCATCACATCGACTTATCACGGATGATATGAATCAATCCAATAGAGCTCCAACTATTGTTGCTCTGATAAACGCGATGTACCTAATTCAGTTTGATTGAATCGTCCCACTGATAACAGTATTGCACCGAGTTCGACCAGTAAGGGGATTATGTCCGGTCATCGGATAGGATTTTCTTAACATGGTTCGGTCTACTTGGCTATAAATAATGTACCACGCCTAGAATAAAGCATACCATTTAAGATATGAAAACTGATTTGAGCAGGGTCATTTGTTATAACGTAATGGATACTTATTGCATTGTAATATAATGCACGACATAATGTCTTCTGCGACGACATCCCCGCCACGATGTTAGACCAACAAATATGCTGGAACATTTCAGGTGGGAGAATGTCATATGAGAGTGTTATTCCTGTTGCAGACATTATCACACAATATATCATTAGCAGATATTGTCACACATAAGATAATAATGATGTTGTCTGAGTAATTTGCTACACTTAATGCCATAATCACATGGCTTTCAGTTCCTATGGCAAAGAAGGCACTGAAAGATAAGTGACCAGCAGCCAAATTTATCATTGTTTCAGGCACTCATTGCCATTACAATTACCATTTCATCAGGGACCAGTATAAATACATTAAAACAATAAATCACTTCTCATATCTTTTCACAATACATTACCACAAGGACTACAGAGTTATTATACGACGAAGTCCATTTGACATTGATTTCAGCGACCAACGCGAATGCGGAACAATAACTAATTAAGCAAGTCATTCTGCCTCAGAGTGATTCACCGTTTGAGCAATAGCGTCAATAGATGCCTTGGCGATAGTCACTCCGTTTAGGATCGAAAGCTGTACATGCTTATTTGCTACACAAGGTGTATGCATCTTCTAGACTATTAGCAACATAGTCAGTGTTCACTAGATCATCACTTGAGGAGAAGTGGCCGTTACATGCAATGGATTGGCAACTGTAATCCAATTAGTTATTTTCCAAGATAAGATATATTAGGCAATGCGCAATAATCAAATCCGGAAACAATTATTGTCTTAAAACAGCAGCTGGCTGTTTTCCATGAATTTACGGGACAACTCGGTAAATGATGATCTGTATCTTTATCATAGATCGAATGGCACATACAAGATGGAAAAGTGTATGAAAGATGGATATCATTATCATCATCATCATCATCATCATCATCATCAAAATGATAATTATGATGACGACGAATGAACTTGTTGCAAGGTCCAGGAAGATTCAAAGTTAGGACGTCTTACTGCTGTGTTACGTTTTAGGCATTAAACGCAAGGTAAATATAGATCCGGACTAGCCAAGAAACGAAGCGAAGGCTTCATGACCTCAGGGTTCAATCAGCCATAATGCAGGTAGCGATGAAAGTTCAACCATCAACGCGCACATAGATATTCAGTCGATCTGCTGTTAATACATATTGGTATAACTTAATGGAAGGAAGGGCTGGTTCAAATAGTAACAGTAAACGACTGAATTCATTCCTAACAGCCAACCTAAAAGAGGATTCAGTAGGTAATGCAAGCTATATGCACATTTTCAATTAATCTTCAGATCGAATTTGGCCGGTGAAAATTCATTAAAGCTGTACATTCGGGAATTTGTGTGGCAGCTTGGTAGACGTGATACAATCTTCACTCAATTACGGCTAAGCATAAAGCGTAATTACATACATTCGCTCTCGACATGTCAGGAATAGTTATATTATATACATTCGCTCATGACATGACGGGGGTAGCTCTTCTCTCAACCCTTAAACATGAAATAGACTGCATTACACAGCTGCAACCTATATTAATTCCTCATAAGAGTATGCAATACAGACACCAAGAGACAGCTTTGAAAAGCAACACTAAGCAGGAGCTGTTCTAAATGACCAGGTGTGTGGCAATCAGGGAAGTTTGCTATGTAGTATGAAACACATTAAGAACACGATTCGTCACAAATATATATTTGATTTCCATAGTGCGATCATAACAATGGCGATGACGTCAAGTTGTATTTGCATTAACGACGGTAGGAAGTGATTTCCCGACGATTTCTCTCATTATGTAGGAGATGCCACAAACAACTGACGCAGCATAGATATGCAATATAAGAGGACAGAGCTTGATGATATTGACGTGACATCCTGCATGTTATGAAACGATTGAACGTTGCAATTATTGATTATGTGGCATGTTATATTTGTATATGTGGCGATCAGATGAACTCAACTAGCGCAGATTTATTTATTCTATTTAATGTTATTTTGTAATACATTTTAGCAATGCATTATGCCCCCAAACAAATCACAATAATCACAACAGTGGGTTATACTAACCGGCAGGTCTGTCGTTACACAAAGCTCGAGAATATTGGATTGCATTAATAACTCGAACGACTGCACAGTCAACCAGTGATCTATTATGAAGCAGGTGCATTTTGGTGAGCGGATTTGGAACAGAGATCAGATCGAACGTACGTCTACTGCAACATAGTCCATGCCTTCTATATCGCCACCTGCGGTATATTTAATGGGCTGGGTATGGGTAAGTGTCATTGGGCGTCATGGGTAACTTTGGGTAATAATAATGCACATCCGTTTACCACATAATAACGATGTGAAGGCTTGACTGGTAACTTGAAGGCAGCCACGCACCTTGTGAAAAGGTGGTATTTATGCCATAGCATTTTGGGACGTGCCTATTCATGTCATCATATATTTGCATACAGTTCCTTCGTTGTTGAATAAAGACGAGCATTTATCGCCATTGCCGAATGTATTTGGTTATAGGCAATTACGCTAGTGCGCATATTCTAATGCCTTGTCCGATAGGAATATGGAAGCAGGCTTTTAATATAGTAAAAAAGGATATGAACATTCATGTAACATTCAGGCCTATGGTTTTATAGTGCATTGTACCTCCAAATTAAGGATGGTCACCCATAGATTCCATTGGCCATCAACTGCATTCAACATACTAATATATACGTTTTTGATAAACTGTCCTCCCTGGTAAGCGAAAATAGTTAGCTATGCCAATTTTATAGTCGCTGAAGTTGTTGAAGCAATGCTGGACTTTTGGTAGCGACTATTTCTTCCCGTTTTACTAACGAGTGTTTCAGCTCATATTCAATCTGGTTCGATACCTGACCTAGATCCTAATTACGATTATTGCATAAGTCTTTATTGGATATTCACTTAGGTTATTCATCTAATACGACATATCCCCATGAGTTTGTTTCATCAAAGCCTCGCGTTACTTTTTATACTAATATGATTCAACGAGGATGTTGTTCGCTGCCGGATAATTGGTCAACCTACAATAAACGAATGCACCCGCAATGTCCTTTGCAATATCATGATGATTTAATAATCATACGACGATCATCACAAGACAATATCACCACGTCTCTATTGCGTTTGTTTTTGTTTGTTTCGATATAAATGGTCAGCCTGGGATAGAAACAACTACAAATGTCATTCAAATTATCAATTATTTGCTTAATCTTTTGTCAAGCTCCATTATATCAAAACGAGTTAATATGACAAGTGAACAAATCTGTGCACTATCGTCAGCGGAATTATAGAGTTATTATATGATCGACAGAGCAGTGAGCTGGATTAACAAATCTAAATAATACAAGGGGTGCATGAACATTCCTCAAATTGGCTTTGAAACAAGCTACTAAATGCACATTTCTATATTAGAAATGCTTTTATTAATTGCAATTCTTAATAAAGGGATCGATAATAAATTATTCTCGAGAGAAATAAACCACGAGCACTAAATGTTATATGATTCAATGTAAAGAGATCAAGCCAGGAAAACTAGAACCGATGCTATCCCCAAAAAATTGGAATCGTGAGCACGTTGTGCTGGCAAAGCTGCCGCTTGTGTAACATAAAATTCAATCGATATTTCCATCACATTTGCTTCTGCAGCAATGCAAAAAAGCTACACATATTTCTAAATTTATTATGACTAAATAATCCCACAACCAATGGTACATGACCGAGTTCTACAGGTAATGTGATTATGGCTGCTCACAGCGTTGTGAACGGAACCAATTTTCTCCTCACATGGCCGAGACTACTTTAATGGACACTTATTGTAATGTGATATAATGCATAGCATAATTTCGTCTGAAAAGACTTGATACAGTTGACACAACGTTTGACCCAACATCTGTAGGAACACGCTTTTGGAGCTCAGACAAATAAGGTATATTAGAGATTTATAGTACATAAAGGACAATGTCAAACTATCATTTTCACGCTTAATCACACGATACAGCATAGCGAAGCTGCATGGACAATTTCTTACCCTTGGTACTAACATCTCCTGTCGCCCAGCTGCTGAATATGCTAAAACTTTGGCCAAACTACCCGTTGTTCCCAGCTGTCACAGAGCTGGGTTTCATTAAAAGTGCTTACAACATGAATATGGTTAGGCGAAGGTTAAGAAACATATATAACAATGGGCAGACACCGGCTATTGTGAACGAGCAATAAGTCAGCTGACGTAGTATTCCAGCAAATGGGTCACAAATGAGATAACTGATATGGGTCAGTGTTTTGGAGCTCTACATCGGGGTGTCTATGTTTGACATCAAAATTGTTTTGCAATTAAGGAATTGACCAAAACGCACTGTCGCTCATTTCATGCCTCATCTATCTTCAACATTGAATTAAATCGCAAAACGCTACTAATGGTTCATAATGTCCACATCCATAGCAAATATTATTTTTTCTAATCCATGATGAATGAAAATAAATTTCGGTATTCCGTAAATATACACAAATATGAATAGGCGCGAAAGGTTGCATTTTTACGCATAAATAAGTATCTTGACTATTCGTGGGCGCCCTTTAGAGGAAATATATATATATATGTGTGTGTGTGTGTGTGTGTGTGTGTGTGTGTGTGTGTGTGTGTGTGTGTGTGTGTGTGTGTGTGTGTGTGTGTGTGTTTGTGTGTGTGTGTGTGTGTGTGTGTGTGTGTGTGTGTGTGTGTGTGTGTGTGTGTGTGTGTGTGTGTGTTATAGCAGACAGGCTTTTTTTGTAAATATTAGTCAAAATATTTTTATTTGGTTGATTGTGGTATATCGTTCATGTCACTAGCTATATAATCTATATACCATCGCCACACTCGTTATAGGATAAACCATAATCGAGGCTGCAAACAAAAACACTGACCGCTCGACATAAGACGGAGTACCTGAGCTTACCGTAATTTGGCTCGTAGCATCTTATGCTAAATATGGATAACATGGACACATTACATAAATCACTGAAACCGTTACTGTAGGTTATCTTAGCTATATTGTTTTCCAAATGTAAAGAAGCATTCAGTTAATTGACCGTAAACTTTTTGTTTTCGGTCTTTGTGAAATGAGCCTACGAACCATACTACACGGCAAATAGACAGGTATTCCTCATATCTTTAACATAGCATCTCTTGCTTTGATGTATCAGTTTAGTTTTCGATATTACAAGCATAACCACACGGGTAAATTGTATTTACCTGTGAAAACATAACACCAAAGTTCATTCAAACAAATTACTTTTGTTACTTTTATCCACGGACGAATGTCAATGCTATGATCAGAACCAAACGCTATTGAGTGCATATTGCATATGGTATTACTATATATGCCTGTCCTTAATGTCTATCACTAAAGCCATCATCAATATTCATTGAGTCACCGGTCTTTGGGGTTTTTTTCATTGTGATATGTTGCCTGAGACAGATGTAGAATTATCAAACCCAAACCACTACACCGAGCTCATCTGTTTAGAATGCAGAGCTTCAAGCATGATTTTTACCCAATCAGAAATATAGGGGAAATATAACAAATCTGTTTTTAATAACTAGGATAGAGACAACATTATTCGACCGCGACACTAATGGCTAGTACAAACACAATCTTATTGCAGACAGGGTTTTTTTTTGTAGATACTAGTCAAAATATTTACATTTGGTTGATTGTGGTATCTCGGTTAGCATGTTACCACATCAGATGCAGATCCATATCATGCAATAGCCTGCCATAATATAAGACTAGCATCAACTTCTGCCAGCTTGAGTCATATTGATATGACTCCAAGTAATTATACTTTAACTGCCGAGTTATTACTTGGCCATGAGCATTATGTAATAAATAAAATGATCCATGGGCAAGAACCTATTGCTAATTACGCAAGTTAATTCTCCGCAAGGTGATTCATTCACCATTGGAGCCAGTTTATCAAAATAAGCAGCCTAATGTATGGTGACCCAATATATGATCGAAGGCAATATATTCCTTCTAGTTAGATAACGTGTGTGCATATGCTCGGCACAGTCGATATTCACAATATCACTATTATACGAGACGAGTAAAAGTGGCATATCATTAATATCTATTAAGCTCATTGGCTGCTTTTTCCCATGAGAAGGGATTAGATTCCTGTAATGCAAATATACCAAGGGCATTTGCAACCAGGCCTGGGATCTATGTCATACCAGACCCGAGATGAATCAGTAGTAGCAGTTAAAATATATCATTAAAAGATGCGATTACATTAGTCTTCTTGAAGTCTTGTTTATCAAACGACCTTGTCATAACCTATTAATAGACTCGATGACAAGAACAAATGAAATATCGTGCAAGCAGAGCAAAGGTATTTTTACTAAACCTTGCTAGCTATGGTGTATAATATGTGCATTGACCAGCACTCTGTATATTTCGCATATATTAGTATTTAGGTGTAGATTGGACATCGAACTACATCACTGCCACATGTCTTTTCGAGCATTACGGTTATATTTGCTGATGTGATTCCCAACTAACTCACGTTAAGGTGAAGCATAGGCCTAACGTCATCATTGGCATCCTAGTTATAGTCAAGCGAACTATAACTTCATCAGAACATATAACTCACTCGCAAGGCGATAATGTCCCAGGAGCACCCGCGTAGTTCTATGTATGTGATCAAATGCGATGGGGAGCGCTACCCATGCACACCAATGCCGTCTCGAGCAAACAATCGTACGTGAACAACATCCCTCAATAATCGCCCATTGATGATTGAATATGGTTTCTGAACCAGTGAATTGTAATATGGAGATGACCGCTAATTAAGACTTGCTATTAAGTTTTGTCTCTGTGACGTTTAAATAAAGCTCATACAGTTCCTGTCATAGCATCACAGCTTTATAATCCATGCGGGAATGCCTTTCTCCAAAGTCAAACAGGTAGTTGCAATAGGCAGATAGAAGCAAAATTTGTATGGCTGTCAGGATTCATGCGTGTGCAAATAAGAACATGTTTGTTTTAGAAACATACGTAAATACAAAAGCAGAAGC
The DNA here is from genome assembly GCA_034190875.2 of Urechis unicinctus. Classification (NCBI taxonomy): domain Eukaryota; kingdom Metazoa; phylum Annelida; class Polychaeta; order Xenopneusta; family Urechidae; genus Urechis; species Urechis unicinctus. The sequence continues at coordinate 56,362,585 of CM067352.1, forward strand.
TAACCAAGTCATTTTGTGACTCATTTATACTCACCATTCCATCCTCTTTCAGTTGCTGCAAATATATCACAATTCTCACATCCACTCAATGATTGTTTCTTTGCTCTTTTAGTATTCGCAAAGATATGCACAAAAATAAGGAGCTAGTGTATTCGGCCGTTTCAGTCAATTTTTGGGAGCGCCGTGCTAGAATTGCCACTCATATCGTTCAGTAGATCAAAAGAATATGGCATTCCCAATGCATGCAGCACAAGTTGTTATGGCATCCAGCGTTTCTTGGACGAACACCCTGGAATAAATACAATCCTTTCTAGTTATATTCACCAACTGTTGTCGATGTGTGCAATATAATCACCGTTAATGAGTTTATCCATTGAGACTCAGAGAAGGCAAATCAGGCACAGTAATAGTGTGCTATGATTGCAGTATTCAATCGTGAATTTCTGCTGTATTGTGTGGACTATGATGGAAGGCAGAATCCATTACAAGTAACCCACGTTGAGATGATTTAGTATTTTTTTTTCCATCGATCCGCTTGTCATGACACTGAGCAAGAGTCTGAGACAAATTGATTGCTGGTCGGGTAATCAGACGGACCTGAACATTGGGTAAACAACTAAATGACTCACGAGAATGATGCCTTTGGTAAATTATACCAGCCATTTCGACTTCGAGATTTGTGACAAGAGACCGTTGGAAGAAGTGATCGGGTGGATAATAAAATGCAGTAGACGATCACTTACCGTGCCGTTTGTAGACAACTATTCATCAATATTTGACATTCACTTCATCACTCTGACAGAACGAGGATAAGTGGTTATTTTTTAACGTTCCTAAACACTCATACTCAGTTAAGGGAAAATACGCTATTCCTGGCGAGCAAATATTGTAGCACCAAACTGATCTCAATGTAACGTATATACGTTATATATATTACGGAATGAATGAGAGTGAATAATGAAAGTCTCGCTGTACTCGCGTTCTTCAAACACTTACTTTCGTCATCGATTCTGAGCTTACCATTAGCGTCGAAGAAATATAACTATCTGCTGTGAGTTTAATCAGCTGAGTTTAATGGTACCGGGATATTCACATGCCACTAGAAGAGCAAATGAAACCAAGAAAACACGGCTTACAATTTGTAAATGAATGGTTTTCATTAATTTGATTGGGAGAGATATTTGACATAACTTTATATTGGTTTACCCGAAGAACTGTTATCAGAGATAATTTGGTCCGTTTCTTACGCTGGGAAGTTAGCATCAGTTGCATAACCATTCGCCAATTAACATATCACGCAATAAAACCCTTCAGCAATCCCTGCGTTCGGCTCCGCAAACGATCCCCCCGTGATCCCTTAATCCCAAACCATACCGCCGAGCAGATATTTGTTGTGAGGGTAGTTGAAATAAACATTATACACACAGACGACGATAATGGCCACCAACAGTAATAGTGAAGGTCGCAAATATACACCAGATTCTATATCGACCATCATAAATGTCGTCTCGAGTTTTCTAAATAATAATCTAGGTTTTGCCATTGCCCAAATAACACAATATCCATTGAGTTGGGCGCAGAATATTCCATTTGCTGGTGAAGGAGATGAAAACGATGACGGCGAATAACCTATCATGTCATGTCCAACATTCATTCGAATCCTAACTGCAAAAGCATGTTAAGGTGTGGAATGTCAAGACAGGATACCTAACAAATACTAGAAATACTAGAATGCGATCACCAAATAGATAATCATTTGGTAAAAATTTGTGACGCTACGCAGCACCTGTCAATAAACATATTTCATTCAGCTAAACGTACAACAATCTATAATACAGGAAGGGTGGGCAATCACGCCAGTAATAAGATAACCTGCACGGTAACTCCTAGTGGTCGAAAGGGTCAGCTTTCATAGGAGGAGTGAGTGACTAAATACATTCTTACCAGGCAACCTAAGAGAGGATTGAGCATGTGGGAAATGAACAGACTCTTCTTTCCATGGCAGCTGAAATAGGTAAACAAATTCCTTGTGTCAACCAGAGTCGTTGTGGAGCAGTCTTAATTCAATTACTATCAGGCATAACGCGTAACTATAAAAATTCGCTCGCCATGTCTGGGGTTGCGGGTAGCTGAGGTCAGATATGACGGAGCATGTTAAGGTATTGAACGTTAACAGAGGATACCTCACAAATACTAGAATAGATGCGATCACCAAACAGATAATCATTTGGTAAAAAAATATGACACTACGCAGCACCTGTCAATAAACATCTTTTATTCAGCTTAACATACAACAATACAACATAATACAGGAAGGGTGGGCAATCACGCCAGTAATAACTTGCACGGTAACCCTTGATGGTCGAAAGGGTCTGTTTTCATAGTAACAGTGAGTGACTAAATACATTCTTACCAGGCAACCTAGAAGAGGATTGAGAAAATAATATTTGCATGTTGGAAATGAATAGACTGTTCTTTCCATGGCAGCTGAACTAGGTAAACAAATTCCTTGTGTCAACCAGAGTCGCTGTGGAGCAGTCTTAATTCAATTACTGTCAAGCATAACGCGTAATTATAAACATTCGTTCGCCATGTCTGGGGTTGCGGGTAGCTGAGGTCAGATAAGACGGAGTTTAGGCAAATTGTGGCTGGCTGTAGCCGCGGAAAGACCCTGATGTCGACACGAGGGCTATGCATGAGGAATGGAGTTTTCCTGAAGTAGGACAAGGGATGAGGATGCTAAGGGGACAGGGTGCTACTTCGTCACAGTTTTCGTTTGCAAACTCTAATCGTGAATATTTAACCAGTCGCTCTGATTCTTACCGTCTTCAGTGTGTGTCGGGTGGTTACATAACAATTACTCCCTGTAGATAAAGTCCGTTGGTCCTCAGAAACCTAGCATCATTCATTTGAGCTCATGTTGTTTAAAACAATCCTAATTTGATTCCGAAATGGTCATGTGTTCCAGCTTACCTGGTGCATGGTTCAAAAGCCATTACAACATAGGTCCTTGTGAACCTGAGGGGCCTATTATCTCTGCAGCATATCAGTTGTAGAGTGTATATTGAATGATATATGAGGCTTAAAATAGACTGCTAAACTACATCCCTGAGGCAGTGGCTCATTCAGGATAACTAAACAATGTTACGGCATGGCCATTTTGAATTTCCTCAACACAAAGGACCCATTCAATATTTTTTTCAATTGGATGATGGTGGGAGGGTTGGGGATGAGGGGTAGTGTCACTTTTGCGCTATGGGATGGGTATGGGCTAGTATTATGTAGCGTTACAGGACATTGCACCTCTTTCTAGCGCATAATGATGGCGACGATGATGATATGAAAGTACACATGCTCTTTGCGACAAGGTGATATTTATGGGTTTTTTTTAATTCAATTGTAGAAGCATATTGGTATTATATACCGATGCCATCATAGTTATGCAGACTCAGCATCCGCTTTATTACTGAAGCGTAACGTGTGTTGTAATAACCGAATTCATTAAGATACAGGTGACATCAAATTACTCTAGAGGGCATATTTCATTTACTTATCAGATAAGAAGATGGAAGCAGTTAGGCTTTTAGTGCAGTCATTCGACATATAAAGAATCGCGTTACTTTTATTTGGTGTACTGCAAATAATAGAGGTCTAGCCAAGGATTGACCGACAGGGCATATTTGCGTTAAATACTTAATATAAATAACAAAGTACGCAAAGAAATTGTAGTTTTATATGTAGTTACCGCCGTTGTGAGAAGCTTGGTCCATTACAGCAACGGTCTAATTCCATATTGGTAGACTGAATCCCAATAACGACCATGCATAGGTCCTGTAAAACTAAGATAGCTCTGTCAATGTCAAGGTTATTTATCCAATACCGCATACTCGTTTTGTTCATTTCATCAAACTATGCCGTATAATTGGTCAACCTAGAATACCCGCAAGTACAGGAAATGCCCTCCATATTGCAATGACAGGCACATGAAATCTATGCTGCTACGGAAGTGACATTGCAATCACAAGATGCAGAATACATTGCAATTTCCATCACATCGACTTGTCATGGATGATATAAATCAATCCAATAGAGCTCCAACTATTGTTATTCTAATAAACGAGATGTACCTAACTCAGTATGATTGAGTTCGACCAGTAAGGGGATTATGTCTGGTCATCGGATAGGATTTTCTTAACATGGTTTGGTCTACTTTGCTATAAATAATGTACCACGCCTAGAATAAAGCATACCATTTCAGATATGAAAAACTAATTTGAGCAGGGTCATTTGTTATTACTTAATGAATACTTATTGCATTGTAAAATAATGCACAACATAATGTCTTCTGCGACGACATCCCCTGCCACGACGTTAGACCAACAAATATGCTGGAACATTTCATGTTGGAGAATGTCATATGAGAGTGCTATTCCTGTTGCAGACATTATCACACAGTATATCATTTGCAGACATTGTCACGAATAGAATAATAATGATGCTGTCTGAGTAATTTGCTACCCTTAGTACCATAATCACATGGCTTTCAGTTCCTATGGCAAAGAAGGCACTGAAAAATAAGCAACCAGCAGCCAAATTTATCATTGTTTATGGCTCTCAAAGATCTGTGTATCAGCTTAGGTGTTTAAAATAAGAGATAGCAGATAGACGAAGGCTTAAGAGATTATATGAACATGAAAAGACGCCGGCAGGGATAGAAGAGCAATGAATAAGCTGATATTATATTCAAATGAGTCATATAATGCCATTGCAACAGGTAAATTGCACCAGATACAGCATCCAGAAAGTCAGAAGAGTTTTTACACATATCTTCACAGCGTTTAAAATTGTGAACAAAATAATTCTGAAAATAAATAATGTTAATAAGTATATGCAATATATGCACTCAAGTCATACCCATTTTATTAGTCTTAATATTATTTCTCACATTTTAAACAAATTACCACAAAAACAACCGATAAACCAAATTAATGCCCAAATGACTGCGATGTTTATTTTATTGTGAACGACAATAAAATGGTTATAAGGTTTATCGCTCCCGTAAAGTTGTTTCTTCTCAGAGACTTGTGCCCACATGAGTCGCTCCTGTGGTCGGTGTCTTCTCTTCGCAAACAAATATACAAACAAAATAACATCTACTAAATAAAACCTTTTTTAGTTTTGAACTTCGCTTTAAATGTAACATATTGCAAGGATTTCTATTGCTCATTGTTAACTTACCAGGTTGGCCAATTAATATCCAGCTTATCATAAAACTGCTTTTTTCCAGTTTTCCGCGAAGTAGGGTATTGTAGAGATTCATCTGCTTATAGCTTGATACATTCTTACATTACCACAAGTACTACAGAGTTATTACACGACGAAGTCCATTTGACAGTGAATTTAGCGATCAACGCGAATGCGGAACTATAGCTAATTACGCAGGGTGATTCACCGTTTGAGCGACAGCATCACGCTAGATGGTTTGGCGATAGTGACTTAGTTTACGATCGAAAGCTGTACATGCCTATTGGCTACACAAAGTGTATGCATCTTCTAGGCTATTAGCAACATAGTCAGCGTTCACTAGATCATCGCTTGACGAGAAATGACCGTCCAACTACATGCATTGGTTTGGCAACTGTAAACGAATATTCCAAGTTAACATATATTAGGCAATGCGCAATAATCAAATATGGAAACGATTATTGTCTTAAAAGTGCAGCTGGTTGCTTTCCATGAATTTACGGAACGACTCGGTATCTTTATCTTAGATCGAATGGCACATACATGATGGAAAAGTGTTAGAAAGATGGATATCATCATCATCATCATCATCATCATCATCATCATCAAAATGATTATTATGATGACGATGAATGAAGGTCCAGGCAGAATCAAAGTTTACTGCTACGTCACGTTTGAAGCATTAAACGCAAGGAAAATATATATCTGGATACTAAGCAGCACTTGCCAGCAAACGAAGCAAAGGCTCTTTGACCTCAGGGTTCAATCAGCCATAATGCAGGTGGCGATGAAAGTTAAACCAACCGGCCATCCGCGCGCACGCAAATATTCAGTCAATCTGCTGTTAATATATGTTGATATAGCTTAAAGAACACCTGGTTCAAATAGTAACAGTAAACGACTGAATTAATTCCTAACAGCAAACCTAAAAGAGGACTCAGTAGGTAGTACACGCTATTTTCACATTATAAATTAATCAAATTTTGCCGGTGAAAATTAATTAAAGCTGTACCAGGCTTTCCGAGTACTCGTGCTGCAGCGTGGTAGACTTGACACAATCTTCACTCAATTACGGCTAAGCATAAATCGTAATTACATTCATTCGCTCATGGCATATCAGGGGTAGCTCTTCTCTCAACCCAGCTGAGGTAGCTTTAAAGCTGGCTGTGGACGCTGGAAGACGGTACGAGGGCGATCCAGCAGGGATGGAGTCGTCCTGAGCTATGGACAGTATTGAAGGTGCCTAAGGGTTATGAAGATATCGACTATGAAATAACCAGTCGCCCAAACACTGACACATGCAGTCGTCGGGAAATATCCGCAGATTACATAACAATTACACCCAGTAGATCTACCTGACTCGTCCTAAGAGTTATAGCATAAATCATCTGAGCACCTGTTGTTTTAAGCAATCCTGATCTCCGTCCGGCTTGCAACAATAGCGTTGACGTCAAGTTGTATTAGCATTAACCACGGCAGGTGGTGATTTCCCGACGATTTCGCTCATTATGTAAGAGATGGCACAAACCACTGACGTAGCATAGATATGCGATATAAAAAGACAGAGCTTGAAAATATTGATGTGATAGCCTGCATGTTATTTTACTGTTGAACGTTGCAATTATTGATTTGTGGCATGTAATATTTGCATATGTGGCGATCAGATGAATCAATCAAGCGCGGATTTATTCATTCTATTTCATGTTATTTTGTAACGCATATTAGCAATGCATTATGCTTGGACTTTGTCTTCCAACAAATCACAACAATCACAACAATGGGTTATGCTAACCGGTAGGTCTGTCGTGATACAAAGCTCGAGAATATGGTATTACATTAATAAGTCAGGCTTACGTCAACCAGTGATCTTTTATTGAAGCAGGTGCGTTTAGGTAAGCGGCTTTGGAACAGAGAACAGATCGCACGTACGTCTACTCCAATATAGTCCAAGCCTTCTATACAGCCACCTGCGGAATATTTAATGGGGTGGGTATGGGCTATTGTCATTGGGCTTCATGGGGAACTTCAGGTAACAATAATGCACATCCGTTTACCACATAATAACGATGTGAAGGCAGCCACGCACCTTGTTAAAAGGTGGTATTTATGCAATTTTCAATTTATTTGCCATAACATTTTGGAAGTGCCTACTCATGTCATCATATATTTGCATACATTACCTTCGTTGTATGAATGAAGACGATCATTTATAGCCATTGCCGAATGTATTCGGTTATAGGCAATTACGCTAGTGCGCATATTCTATTGACTTGTCAGATAGGAATATGGAAGGAGGCCTTTACTATAGTAATACAGGATATGAACATTCACGTAACATTCAGGCCTAGTGTTTTATATTGAATCGACCTCCAAAATAAGGACGGTCTATACAAAGATTTCATTGGCCATCAACTGCGTTCAACATACTGACATATTTGTCTTTGATTAATGGTCCTACCTGGTAAGCGAAAATAGTTGACTATGTGGTCTAGTTTCATAGTCGCTAACCTTGTTGTAGCAATGCTGGACTTTTGGTAGCGACTATTTCTTCCCGTTTTACTTACGAGTGTTGCAGCTCATATTCAACCTGCTTCAATAACTTACCTAGATCCTAATTGCGATTATTGCATATGTCATATTTGGATAATCATTCAGGTTGTTCATC
>CM067352.1:56377182-56379682 GCA_034190875.2 Urechis unicinctus
AAATAATAAAGTATGCAAAGAAATTGTAGATTTATATGTATTTATTGCCGTTGTGAGAAGCTTGGTCCATTACAGCAACGATATTATCCCATATTGGTTGCCTGAATCTTAATAACGACCATGCATAGGTCCTTTAAAATTAAGATAGCTCTGTCAATGTCAAGGTTATTTATCCAATACCGCATACTCATTTTGTTCGTTTCATCACAATATGCCGTATAATTGCTAGAATACACGCAAGTACAGGAAATATCCTCCACATTGCAATGACAGGCACACACAATCTATGCTGCTACAGAAGTCACATTGCAATCACAAGATGCAGAATACATTGCAATTTCCATCACATCGACTTATCACGGACGATATGAATCAATCCAATAGAGCTCCAACTATTGTTATTCTGATTAACGTGATGTACCTAACTCAGTATGATTGAATTTTCCCACTGGTAATAGTTTTTCCCACTGGTAATAGTATTGCACCGAGTTCCACCAGTAAGGAGATTATGTCTGGTCATCGGATAGGATTTTCTTAACATGGTTCGGTCTACTTTGCTATAAATAATGTACCAGGTCTAGAATAAAGCATACCATTTCAGACATGAAAATCAATTTGAGCAGGGTCATTTGTTATTACGTACTGGTAACTTATTGCATTGTAATATAATGCTCAAAATAATGTCTTCTGCGACGACATCCCCCGCCACGACGTTAGACCAACAAATGTGCTGGAACATTTCAGGTAGGAGAATGTCATATGAGAGTGTTATTCCTGTTGCAGACATTATCACACAATATATCATGGCTTTCTGTTCCTATGGCAAAGAAGGCACTGAACGATAAGCAACCAGCAGCCAAATGTATCATTGTTTCTGGTTCTCAAAGATATGTGTATCAGCCGAGGTGCTCGAAATAAGAGATAACAGGCTTAGGAGATCGCATAAACACAGAAAGACGCCGACAGGGATAGAAGAGCAATGAGTAAGCTGATATAGTGTTCCAACAAATGGGTCACATAATGCTATTGCAACAGATAAATTGCACCAGATACAGAATCCAGTAAGTCAGATGAGTGTTTATACATATCTTCACAGCGTTCAAAACTGTGAACAAAATATTTCTGAAAATAAATATTGTTAATAAGTATATGCAATATATGCACTCAAGATATACCCATTTTATTAGTCTTGATATTATTTCTTACATTAAAATCAAATTACCACAAAAAAACAACCGATAAACCAAACTTGCTAATGAAATAATGGCATATAATGCCCAAATAACTACGATGTTTATTTTATTGTAAACGACAAGAAAATGGTTATAAGGTTTATCCCACCCGTAAAGTTGTTTCTTCTCAGAGGCTTGTGCCCACATGAGTCGCTCCTGTGGTCGGTGTCCTCTTTTCCGCAAACAAATATACAAACAACATAACATCTACTAAATAAAACCTTTTTGGGTTTTGAACTTCGCTTCAATTGTAACATATTGGAAGGATTTCTATTGCTCATTGTTAACTTATCAGGTTGGCCAATAAATATCCAGCTTATCATAAAACTGCTTTTTTTCCAGTTTTCTATGAAGGAGGGTATCGTTGAGATTCTTCTGCTTATAGCTTGATATATTCTTACATTACCACAAGGACTACAGAGTTATTACAGTCCATTTGACAGTGAATTTAGCAACCAACGTGAATGCGGAACTATAGCTAATTACGCAGGGTAATTCACCGTTTGAGCGACAGCGTCACGCTAGATGGTTTGGCGAAAGCTGTACATGCCTATTGGCTACACAAAGTGTATGCATCTTCTAGGCTATTAGCAACATAGTCAGCGTTCACTAGATCATCGCATGACGAGAAGTAGCCGTCCAACTACATGCATTGGATTGGCAACTGTAAATGAATATTCAAGTTGACATATATAAGGCAATGCGCAATAATCAAATCCGGAAACAATTATTGTCTTAAAAATGCAGCTGGTTACTTTCCATGAATTTACGGAACAACTCGGTAGATGATGATCTGTATCTTTATCTTAGATCGAATGGCACATACATGATGGAAAAGTGTTAGAAAGACGGATATCATCATCATCATCATCATCATCATCAAAATGATTATTATGATGACGACGAATGAAGCTCCAGGCAGTCTCAATGTTTGCTGCTGCGTCACGTTTGAAGCATTAAACGCAAGGAAAATATATATATATCTGGATACTAAGCAGCACTTGCCAGCAAACGAAGCAAATGCTCTTTGACCTCAAGGTTCAATCAGCTATAATGCAGGTGGCGATGAAAGTTAAACCAACCGGCCATCAGCGCGCACGCAAATATTCAGTCAATCTCTGTTAATACATGTTGGTATAGCCTAAAGAACGCCTGTTTCAAATAGTGACAGTAAACGACTGAATTAATTCCTAACAGCCAACCTAAAAGAGGATTCAATAGGTAATACACGGCTATTTTCACATTATAAATTAATCAAATTTGGCCGG
>CM067352.1:56384682-56497182 GCA_034190875.2 Urechis unicinctus
AAGAACGTTGCGGTACTTAACTCATGGAGGGGTGTCTTCGAGTACTGGCAAGGTGTAGTGTTCACATAGTGTTTACATTTTCTGTACAGGATTTAACGGCAGATGGGCAGGTAGAATATTGACTGGGGAACTGGTGACGATTTGAAAGACCACTTCTGATTTGTCAAGCATGAGCATGCGGCATTTGCCATCCGGTACTCTCCTCACCAGAGGAGCTGACGCCAGGGTTGTCATCATTATCATCGACTCGTGGAGTGGCTACATGCACCTGGTTCTTGTGTTTACAGCGAGTGCAGAATTTTCCGTGCGCAGGGCACTGGCTATTCAGCATATGACGTGTACCGCCATAGAATTTGCCAAGTATTGGTTGATCACAAAACGACGTCGTTTTGTTGCTGTGAAAACAGCGACGTTGCGATGCGTTTGGTGCAAGCCGTTTAAGCATAAAGTTTGTTAACAGACTGGTCTGCTCTTAACGCCTTGTATTGTGTCGATGCGTTTTCAAAAGCTTTGCATATATCAATGCATGTATCCAGTGTGATTCTGCGCTCTTTCAAGAGCATTGTTTGTGTATTAGGATTACGAATCCCCAACACTATTGGGTCTCTAAGAATGGAGCCAATACAGTTTCCACAGTGATTGCAAGACTTGTTAAGTGATCTCAACGCAACACAAACACATTCAAATGTTTCTCCTTCTGTTTGGACACGCCTATTGAAAAGATATTCGTAAGTTTTATTTACTTCCAACCGTAAACGAGTCGAATTTCTTCAACAGTGCGCCGATCATCAGGGGTGGTGAAATGGAAGTCATTTTAAATCTGCAGGGCTTCGTCGCCTAAAGTGTGCAACAGGAATGCCACCTGGTATTCTCTTGATCGCCTTAAGTTGCACCAGAGTAAGCAATTTGTAGTTATCCCATTTCTGTTTGAATATTTGCCAGTGTTCGGTCATGTTGGAATCAGTAATCAGTTGTTCAGTAGATTTTTATGCCACTGAGGGCGAGGAGGTAGATCACAGGCGTTATCGGCGTCGGCCATGGTTGAATAGAATAGATTGTTGGATGAATCCAGGAGCGTCAGGTTAGTACACCTTGAAAATGTTCATTTACGGCATTTCTTTGTCCCTACCACCATGTTACGTTTTGCTGTAGAATATTGTTCAAAATGAGAACACATGACCAACTCCAAGCCAGCAATGCGTTATGTTAAAGACGATTGTCTTAATACCATGTTGAAGCGACACGTGTAATTAAGGCGATGAGCTGATCACGAACCAAACACCCAGAACAACTTCTAATTAGGACAAACAAACAGATGGGTTAGACAAAAATATATATTGTATCCCTATCAACAATAAATCTTCTGATTGAGTTCGCCCATTGATCAGAAAAACGGGGTGCCATTGCAAATGAACGACGTACACCAATTCCTTATGCGCAGTTTCCTCAACAACTTTCATTCAATTACTGCCAAGCATAGAAATAATTAGCTTAACTCGAGCGACGTGTGTGGTGTGACTGAGAGGAGAATCGATGAACTTGCAACCCCAGTAAAGCTGATTGACGCTGGCTTTGGCATTTGGAAATACCCGATGTCAATGCGAAGGCGGTTAGCAAGGAACATAGTTGGCGCGAGGAATGAGGAGGGGTAAAAGGGTTAGGGAGCCGGAGCGCCAATCATTGGCAAAACAATATTCTAAACACAGCCGCTCAGACTCTGGCACTGAAGGTTACTACACCTACCTCAACAGACCAAACGTGCATACCAATCAACATCAACAGTGTACGATAAGGCAGTGTTAACGCAAAGAGCAGCAAGTTCCAAAGGTTGTCGTTATGAATGTCATAACTGCGACGGTGATGACCGATTAAAATTGCATAATACACTCCTTGCAAAGCTTGACTGTAGCTGTTTGTTAGCATTTTAATGATAGAACGTTTAAATGACTTAGTGGTGGTATGTTGGAATTACACTGCCGTTGAATAGTGATTACTGATGCGCATGCCATTGTCTTATATATGGTTGCTCGCTTTTAACACGTATGTATTAGACAACCAAATATCAGGCCTGTATTTTATTAAAGTCGTTCAAACTGGTGTACGTAAACCTTTCAAATATGTATGTCATTCATGTTCAATGCATTTCCATACTTTTCATGTTCATCCATCTCAATAACGATAACTGAGACAGCCATGAAGAATCGATCCATCCATCAGGAATCAAGCTGCCACAATCTTCTTTAACTCCATGACGATGTTTATTATTTTCAGATATATACATCAATACGGATAGATAGATATTCGATCAAGTTTGTGAGCACCTAAAATGCACAGAAAGATATGATAATCCTTAATTATCAGAAGATTTTTGCATCATTGAAGGGCAGCCATAAGATTTTGCTTCTTATTACTGTCCGGTCGCGAGTAAGGATTGTAATACTCGAGAACAAAACGTGAAGAAATGTTGTTCCTTTGCATAGATCGCTCGATATCTGCATTCTTACCTGGCTACCCCCCATGTTCTACTTTACTGAATACACATATATATATATATATATATATATATATATATATATATATATATATATATATATATATATATATATATATATATATATATATATATATATATATATATATATATATATATATATATATATATATATATATATATATATATATATCTATATATATATATTTATATATATATACTCAGGAAGACCCGCGTAGTTCTATGTATGTAATCAATTGCGATGGGGAGCGCTACCCATGCACACCAATGCCGTCTCGAGCAAACAGTCGTACGTGAACAACATCCCTCAATAATCGCCCATTGATGATTGAATATGGTTTCTGAACCAGTGAATTGTAATATGGAGATGACCGCTAATTAACGACTTGCTATTAAGTTTTGTCTCTGTGAAGTTTGAATAAGGCTCATACATTTCGTGCATAGCATCACAGCTTTATAATCCATGCGGAAATGCCTTTCTCCAATGTCGAAGAGGTCGATAGAAGCAAAATTGTTCTAGCTGTCAGGATTCATGCGTGTGCAAATAAGAAGATGTTTGTTTTAGAAACATACGTAATTTCAGAAGAAGAAGCTAACCAAGTCATTTTGTGACTCATTTATACTCACCATTCCATCCTCTTTCAGTTGCTGCAAATATATCACAATTCTCACATCCACTCAATGATTGTTTCTTTGCTCTTTTAGTATTCGCAAGATTTGCACAAAAATAAGGAGCTAGTGTATTCGGCCGTTTCAGTCAATTTTTTAGAGCGCCGTGCTGGGATTGACATTCATATCGTTCAATAGATCAAAAGAATATGGCATTCCCAATGCAAGCAGCACAAGTTGTTATGGCATCCAGCGTTTCTTGGACGAACACCCTGGAATAAAATCAATCCTTTCTAGATATACTTACCAACTGTAGTGGACGTGTGCAATATAATCACTGTTAATGAGTTTATTCATTGAGACTCAGAGAAGGCAAATCAGGCACAGTAACCCCGGTCAATCTGACCATTTTACATTTTGTTCATTACGGTGCAGCAATGTATTCTGCTATCATAATAGAACAATACTGTTTAATTCTTGTTTACCTTATGTCACTGAAAACCAACGTCTAATAGTGTGCTATTATTGCAGTATTTAATCGTGAATTCCTGCTGTATTGTGTGTGTTATGATGGAAGTAACCCACGTTGAGATCATGACACTGAGCAAGAGTCTGAGACAAATTGATTGCTGGTCGGGTAATTACACGGCCCTGAACATTGGGTAAGCAAATAAGTGACTCACGAACATGATGCCCTTGGATAATTATACCAGTCATTTTGACCACGAGCTTTGTGACAGGAGGCCCTTGGAAGAAGTGATCGGGTGGATAATAAAATGCAGTAGACGATTACTTACCGTGCCATTTGTAGACAAATATTCATCAATACGAAATAGTTAACATTCACTTCATCACACTCTGACAGAACGAGGATAAGTGGAAATCTTTTATCGTCCCTGGAGATCCATACTCAGTTACGAGAAAGCATGAAGAGCAAGTGTTTCAGCACGAAATTGATCTCATTGTCACGTATATACGTTAGATATTACCGAAAAAATGAGAGTGAATTTTTAAAGAGTCACTGTACTCGCGTCCTACAAAGACGTACTTTCAATTCTGAGCCAACTATTAGCGTCGATATCATATAACTATCGGTTGTGAGTTTAATGGTACCAGGATATTCACACGCCAACAATGACCAACAACAGTAACAGTTCAGGTTGCATATTTACATCAGATACACCAAATTCCATATCGAGATTTCTAAATATAATGCAGGTTTTGCCATTGCCCAAATGATTCAAAATCCATTGAGTTGGGCACAGTTTATTCCATTTGCTGGGGATGATCATTATAATGATGTCATGTTCAACATTCAAGAAAGTCAACTTCTAACTGTAGCAGCATGTTAAGGTGTAGAACGTCAAGAGAGGATTCCTTACAAATACTAGAATAGACCACATAGATAGTCATTCGGTATAAACTTGTGACGCTACGCACGACTTGTCAATAAACATATTTCATTCAGCTAAACGTACAACAATCCATAATACAGGAAGGGTGTATAGTCACGCCAGTAATGAGATAACTTGCACGGTAACTCTTAGTGGTCGAAAGGGTCAGCTTTCATAGTAGTAGTGAGTGACTAAATACATTCTTACCAGGGAACCTAAAAGAGGATTGAGCAATTGATATTTGCATGTGGGATATGAATAGACCATCCATGGCAGCTGAACTAGGTAATCAAATTCTTTGTGTGAGTCGCTGTGGAGCAGTCTTAATTCAATTACTGTCGCACATAAGGCTTAATTATAAACATTCGCTCCCCATATCTGGGGTTGCGGGTAGTTGAGGGTACAATTGACAACGCTGTGTATGCAAATTGAGGCTGGCTGTAGCCGCAGAAAGACCCTGATGTCAACGCGAGGGCAATGCACGAGGTATGGAGTTGTCCTGATGTAGGACCAGGGATGAGGATGCTAAGGGGACAGGGTGCTATTTCGTCACTGTTTGCGACTGCAAACCATAATCGTGAGTATTTGACTCAGTATGTGGCAGGTGGTTACATAACAATTACTCAAGTTTGTTGGTCCTCAGAAACCTAGCATCTTTCATCTGAGTTCATGTTGTTTGAAGCAATCCTAATTCGATTCCGACATTGTCATGTGTTCCAACTTACCTGGGGCATGGTTCAAAGCCATTACAGGATAGGTTCTTGTGAATCTAAGCATATCACTTGTAGAATGTATATTGAATGGTATATCAGGCTTAAAATAACCTGCTAAACTATATCCCTGAGGCAATGGCTCACTCAGGATAACTATACAATATTACGGCATAGACATTTCAAATTTCTTCAACACAAAGGACCCATTCAATACTTTTTTTCGCTAACGTGATAGTGGGAGGGTCAAGATGAGGGGTTGTGTCACAGTGCGTTATGGGATGGGTATGGGCCAGTGTTATGGAGCGTCACGGGACAATGCACCTCTGTGTAGCACATAATGACGGCGACGTAAATGCTTTATTGATGATATGATAGTACACGTGCTCTTTGCGACAAGGGGATGTTTTAATGGTTTTTAAATTTAATTGTAGAAGCATCTTGCTATTAACTTCCGATGTAAGCATAGTTATGCATACGCATTCACCTGTGTATTACTGAAGCAGAATGTGCGTTGCCATAACCGAAATCATTTGGATACAGGCAATATAAAATTACTCTTAAGGGCATATTTCATTAATTTATCAGATAAGAAGATGGAAGCAGTTGGGCTTCTAGTGCAATTATTCGGCAAATAAAGAATCGCGTTGCTTTTAGTTGGTGCATTGTAAATTAAGCGAGCCAAGGATTTTGTTGACCGTCGACGCATATTTGCGTTTACTACTTGATTCCTTGTCCGTGTATTTAATAAAGTATGCAAAGAAATTGTATATTTATATGTAGTTAAAGCCGTTGTGACAAGCTTGGTCCATTACAGCAGCGATTTAATTCCATATTGGTTGCGTTAGTCCCAACTGCGACCATGCTTAGGTCCTGTAGCATTATGATAGCCCGGCCGATGTGAAGGTTATTTATCCAATACGCAACCACTTATTTTGTTCATTTCATCAAAATATGCCGTGTAATTGGTCAACCTAGAATACCCGCATGCGCATGAAAAACCTTCCACATAGCAATCACTGGCACATGCTATCTATGCTGCTACAGAGTGACATTGCAATCACAAGATGCTGGTAAAGCTGCCACTTGGGCTGCATAGAATACATTACAATTTCCATCACTTCGACTTATCACCAATGATATGAATCAATCCAATAGAGCTCCAACTATTGTTGCTCTGATAAAAGCGATGCACCTAATTCAGTATGATTGAATTGTTCCACTGGTAATAGTATTGCACCGAGTCTGACCAGTAAGGTGATTATTTCTGGTGATCGGATAGGATTTTTTTCACATGGTTTGGTCTACTTTGCTATGATAATGTAAAACGTCTAGAATAGAGCAAACCATTTCAGATAAGAAAACTGATTTGAGCAGGGTCATTTGTTAATACCTAATGGATACTTATTGCACTGTGATATAATACACAGCATAATGTTATCCGCAACGACTTCCCCCGCCACGATGTTAGTCAAACAAATGTTGTAACTTTTGTTTCTCAGTTGGGAGATGGTCATATGATAGTGTTATTCCTGTTGCACACATAATCACACAATACATATCATTTGTAGACATTGTCACACAAAGCATAATAATGATGCTGCCTGATTCATTTGCTACCCTTAATACCATAACCACATGGCTTTCAGTTCCTATGGCAAAAAAGACACTGAAAAATAAGCCATCAGAAGCCAAATTTATCATTGTTTCTGCCTCTCAGGATTCTGTGTATCAGCCGAGGTGCTCGAAATAAGAGATAACAGATAGACAAAGGCTTAGGAGATCGCATAAACACAGAAAGACGCCGGCAGGGATAGAAGAGCAATGAGTAAGCTGATATAGCATTCCAACAAATGGGTCACATAATGCTATTGCAACAGATAAATCGCAGAAGATAGATGAGATTTTATACATATCTTCACAGCGTTCAAAATTGTGAAATGTGAAATAGAATATGCAATATCTGCACTCGAATTATACCCATTTTATTAGTCTTAATATTGTCTCTTACATTAAAAACACATTACCACAAAACAACCGATCAACCAAAATAATTGTAACTTGCATATAATTCTCATTTGATTGCGATGCTAATTTTAGTGTAAACGACAATAATATGGTTATGATGTATATCCCATCCGTAAAAGTTGTTTCTTCTCAGAGGCATGTGCCCACAGGAGTCGTTATACTTGTCTTATGTCTTTGTCGATCACCCAGCGGTCGATGTCTTCTTTCCGCAAACAAATATTCATGAATACCAGACTATAATGCCACATATATGATGGAGCAACTAGTTAGTTCTCAGTAGGTGGGTGGAATAGCGTGGTTGTCACAATACTCATTATTGCCAAAATGAAGGCATTAGGAGAGGTTACAGCTATATAAAGAGGGTTCACAGTGTCGTGATAACAATAATGATTTAAAATATACGGTCGGCACCAGCTGACGCTACCATGAAATCAGCAAAAAAAAAAAACTGTTTATCCAACAATTAAGAGCTCGCCGTCTGTTAAAGATATGGAGTCTTCAAATTGGTCGAGGGTACCACGTCCTCAAATTAATCAGAGAGCTATATGTGTTTTTAAGAAACGCTATGACAAAGCACCACACTGCTCACAGGTGGCGAGATCACATATTTTCCCTGGAGAAGGCGCGAATGAACCCTCTTTGCGTAGCTATACATTCTTTGATAACAACACCAAACATTCCCCCCATTAACTTAGGGTATTGTTTCCTTGAATACAGCTAGCAAGCACAACAAACGATTGACATTAATATGTTCACACTCAGTGGTTAATCATACTATCGTGAAAATAAATAGAATATAAATCGACTTTTTAGTGCAAGGATAGTGATTGAATTATTCAATCTGTAGCACCTTTTAAGTTTCATCAGAGACACAACCGGTTCTAGTGACGTAGTGGTTAACTGCGTCGCCTTTCGGTCCACAGGTTGTGGGTTCGATACTTAGGTGTGGAAACCTGACTGGCAACCCGTGACTCGGGTGATCATTTTAAATGGCGGTCCCATCTTTAAAAGGGGATGCACCCGACACAGTAGTTTAATAGTACCGTGCTAGACATTCCTCCCAGAAGTTATGCAGCTTGGTCTGGGCAACGGGTTGGTGCCAAGTGGGCATCAGCACTTAAGGGGAGATGTCCAAGCATCACAATCATCCTTATCCATCACCGTCTCAATCACCTCGTTGTTGAAAGTGACGTTAAACCCCAATATTGCCATTACCATTTCATCAGAGACAAGTATAAATACTTCACATATCTTTTCACAATACAGAAAGGTCCTATATAGTGTTTTTACTGAAAACGATTGACATTCTAGGGCGTCAAATCTGACACATGTAACGTGCATGATACAAGCTTACGAAGCGCATGTACCTCGCTATTGAAAGCTATTGCTCATTACTAACTTATTCGGTGGGCCAATTTATATCCTGCAATCATAAAAGACTTTTCCAGTTTTCCATGAAGTGGGGGATTGTTTAGATCCATCTTCTAGGCTATTATTTTATGGTTTGATACAATCTCACATTACCACAAGGACTACGGAGTTATTACATGACGAAGTCCATTTGACAGTAAATTCAGCGACTAACGCGAATGCGGGACTATAGCTAATTACGCAAGTCATTCAGCCTCAGGGTGATTCCCGTTTGAGCGATAGCGTCACGTTAGATGGTTTGGCGATAGTGATCGAACGTTGTACATGGCTATTGGCTACACAGCGTGTATGCATCTTCTAGGTTATTAGCAACATAGTTAGTGTTCACTAAATCATCACTTGACGAGCAGTGGCCGCCCAACTGCATGCATTAGATTGGCATCTGTAATCCAATTAGTTATTTTCCAAGTTAAAATATATAAGGCAATGTGCAAAAATCAAATCCAGAAACAATTATTGTCTTAAAATAGCAGCTAGTTGCTTTCCATGAATTTACGGAACTAACTCAAGAGATGATGATCTATAATTTTTATCGGGCAGACTCAATGTTAAGACATCTTACTGCTGCGTCGCGTTTGAAAATATAGACAGCACTTGCCGGCAAACGAAGCGAAGGCTCTTTGACCTCAGGGTTCAATCAGCCAAAATGCAGGAAGCGATGAAAGTTAAGCCATCAACGCGCACGTAGATATTCGATCTGCTGTTAATACATGTTAGCATAACTTAATGGAAGGAAGGGCTGGTTCAAAAAGTAACAGCAAACGACTGAATTAATTCCGAACGGCCAACCTAAAAGAGGATTCAGTAGGTAATACACGCTATATGCACATTATCAATTAATCTTCAGATCAAATTTGGCCGGTGAAAATTCATTACAGCTGTACGAGTCTTTGTGCTGCAGCATGGTAGACGTGGTACAATCTTCATTCAATTACTGCTAAGCATAAAGCGTAATTACATACATTCGCTCTCAAGCAGCGTTATTACATTCATTTGCTCATGCCATATCAGCGTAGCTTTAAAACATTCATTCCCTTATGCTATGTCAGGGGTAGCTCTTCTAAAAACCTTGCTGAGGCAGATTTAATGCTGACTGTGGCCGCTGAAAGACGATACGAGGGCGATCCACCAGGGATGGAGTCGTCCTTAGCTATTGACAGTAATGAGGGTGCCTGGAGGACATGAAGTTATCGACTGTGAAATGACAAGTCGCCCAAACACTGACACCTGCAGCCGTCGGGATATTTCCGCCTGTAACATAACAAACACACCTAGTAAATCTACCTGACTTGTCCCAGGAGTTAAAGCATAAATCATCTGAGCTCCTGCTTGCAATGACGTTTGTTTCAGCTGATCAGATGCTTGGCCATTTCATTGTATGATTTCGTGCACTCTCCAGCCACTGAGGCAACTGTTTTAGCATACCTGTTGCAGAATGTGTACTTAAAATAGAATGAATTACACAGCTGCACCCCATATCAATTTTTGATGAGAATATAGAATACAGATACCAAGAGGCAAATAATGCTCCTGTCAGCAACACTAAGCAGCAACTGTTCTCGAGAGCCAGGTGTATGGCAACCAGGGTATTTCGCTATCCGGAATATTTATTCAATCACCTGCTTATGGAATGTTAAAAAATTATAGCTCTACGGCGTTTATTATGCTCCTTGACATCTGCTTAACTATCTCCCTCAGACAGCGGCTTAATCGTAAACCTACGACATTTGACATTTTCTGCATAAAGGTTATGTGAGATAGTGTTATAGGGCCTTACGGAAGGTGTATGGGCTTGTTTTATACAGCTCTATCGGAGGGTGGTGTGAAATCTGCCCTAAAGCCTCTTTCAATCAGATTTTGTAAAGGTCACTGCGGGAGTTGGGGGGGAGGTTATGAGGGCTAGAGTCACTGTGCGCCATGGGCTAGGTATGGGTTAGTGTCATTGGGCGTCACGGGTAGGTTTGGGTATCAATAATGCACATCTGTTCACCACATAATAACGACGTGAAGGCTTGATTGGTAAATTGAAGGCAGCCACGCACCTTGTGGAAAGGTGGTATTTATGTTATTTTCAATTTATTTGCCATAGCATTTTGGAAGTGCATACTTATGTCATCATATATTTGCATACATTTCCTTCGTTGTATGAATGAAGACGAGCATTTATAGCCATTGCCGAATGTATTCGGTTATAGGCAATTACGCTAGTGCGCATATTCTATTGACTTGTCAGATAGGAATATGGAAGCAGGCTTTTAATATAGTAATAAAGGATATGAACATTCATGTAACATTCAGGCCTAGGGTTTTATAGTGCATTGTACCTCCAAATTAAGGATGGTCTACGCATAGATTCCATTGGCCATCAACTGCATTCATCATACTAACATATTCGTCTTTGATTAATTGTCCTCCGTGGTTGCGAAAAGAGTTAACTATGCTATTCTAGTTTTATAATCGCTAACGTCGTTGTAGCAATGCTGGACTTTTGGTAGCGACTATTTCTTCCCGTTTTACTTACGAGTGTTGTAGCTCATATACAACCTGGTTCAATAACTGACCTAGATCCTGATTACAATGATTGCATAAGTCGTTATTTATCTAATACGACATATCCCCATGAGTTTGTTTCATCAAAGCATCGCGTCACTTTTTATACTAATATGATTTAACGAGGATGTTGGTCGCTGCCGTATATTTGGTCAACCTACAATACACGCATGCACCCGCAATGTCCTTCGCAATATCATGATGATTTTATAATCATATGACGATCATCACATGATGATATTACCACGTCTCTTTTGTTGCGTTTGACGCTGTTTGTTTCGATGTAAATGGTCATCCTGGAATAGAAACAAGTACAAATGCCATTCAAATTATCAATTATTCGTGAAGCCGCTCAATCGTAAGACAAGTGAATTTATCTGTGCACTATCGTCTGCCGTATTATAAGGTAATTGTATGATCTACACAGCAGTGCTTATGAGATGAGCTAGAATAACAAATCTCAATAATAGAAAGGGTGCATGAACTCTCCACCAATTGGCTTTGAAACGTCGGATTCAACAAAGAGATAAGAAACACCGACCAGTTAACATCGAGCTACTAAATGTATATTTCTATATGAGACGGAATGATCCCACACCGAATGGAGCATGACCGAGTTCTACAGGTAATGTGACTATGGCTGCTCACAGCTTTGGGAAAGGCACCAATTTTCTCCTCCAATGGCCGAGACTCCTTCAATGGACACTTATTGTAATGTGATATAAAGCATAGCATAATGTCGTCTAACAATACATCCCTTGGTACAGTTGTCACGACATTTGACCAAACATCTGTCGGAACAAGGTTTTGCAGCTAAGTAAAGGTACATAAAAGATTTATAGCACCTTTAATCGCACGATGCATCATAGCGAAGCTGCATTGTCAATTTCTTACCCTTGATTCTAAAATCTCCTGCCGCGCAGCTTCTAAGTAAAAACAACCACTGCTGAATATGCAAAAAACATCAGTCAAACTACCCATTGTTCCCAGCTGTCACAGAGCTCTCATCAAAAGAGCTTTCACCACGAATATGGTTAGGCGAAGGCTTAGAAATATATATAACAATGGGCAGGCACCGGCTAGTGCAGACGTAAGCTGATGTAGTATTCCAGCAGATGGGTCACAATTGGGATTATTGATATGGGCCAGCGTTATGGAGCTCTACATGCAATTAAGTAATGGCTAAAGAATCACATTTGCTCATTTGATGCCTCACTTGAGTCAAATAATGCACATCCGTTATAAATAAATACATATATATATATATATATATATATATATATATATATATATATATATATATAGTCACCATATATATATATATATTTATATATATATATATATATAGAATTTATATTATATATATATATATTAATATATATATATATGATATATATATATATATACATATATATATACATATATGTATATATATACATATATATATAAATATTTTATATATAGATATTTATATAAATTTAATATATAAATATATGGATATATAAATATATATATATATATATATATATATGTATATCTCTATGTATATATATAGATATATATATACAGATATATACATATATATAAATGTATACATATATATTTGTATATATATATATATAAATACATATATATATATATGTATATAGATGCATACATATATAAACATATATAAACATATATAAAAACATATATTCAAGTGTGCATATATGTACAAACAATAGTATATATATATACATATATCCATTCATGAATATATATATATATATATATATATATATATATATATATATATATATATTATATATATATATAAATATATATATACGTGTGCGCATATATATGTATATATGCATATATATGTAATTATGTATAACAAATATATATGTTGAAAGAGAGAGAGATTTCATCAAAACATCACCTGTCTATTTAATCTTATGTGATTTAAAGACGAGGTTGTTCGTTGCCGCATAATTGGTCAATCTGGAGTACACGCAAGGGCAAGCAATGCCTTGTACATTATCAATTATGTGCGAAGCCTATGACCAGATTCAATGATGAGAACGCGCGTCAGAAGGCAATCCCTCACATCTCTATAGAGTTTAATATAAAAGAAGTAGGCAAAACCAATGTCCTTCGCATTATAAATTATTTACGATGCCTATGTCAAACCACTTTTCCATATAACGAGCTCTATAAGAAAATTAATGAATCTTTCTGTTCACCATTGTCACCACACAACAGGATGATCCATCATCGAAACTGCAGTACGTAGTACGACACGAGATGAGACAGTGTACCTCCAAGTGTCGGATGCAAGCCAATGCTAACATATACTAACTAGGGGCTGAGAGAGCTACTGGATGTAATCATGCCCCATTTATAATGCTAACCAGCGGACTATCTAGTGATTTCATTTCATGTTCGAAATTAATTGCTTAATATACTTCCAACTCACGACACTTATTCTTTTGTGAAATATTTACAAATTATTATACAATACCTATAAGCTGGTTGTGAACATGTCACTTGAGTAGCGCAGAATACATTTCCATTCCCGTCTAGTGGATCTATCCCAGATGGTATGCATCATCCATTATGTATTTACCAGCACTATATGTAGTTCGCATAAATAATAATGTCGTTTTAACTCGGAAATGGCGTCACATCAATGCTGCTGCGCATGTCTTTTCGTGCATTGTGGCTATATTCCCTCATGTGATGTGAAAACTGACGCAACTAAATGTGATGCATGGTGGTCACGTTTGGCATGCCATCAAAGACAATAACTTTAAAATGTTATTTCGGTGTCATCGCCCATAATACTCACAAGGGCACAACCACAATTTGATATGCCTCACTTGTGATAACATATCACCGGACGTTACACTTAACTCAATATAACAATTACATATACTTCAAATATCTAACATTGTCCTACGAACGCACTCGTGGCAATGTTATTTATGAGATTAGATGCGACAGGGAGAGACACTCGTGCACCACTGACGTTTCCAATACAACTTAACAATCCCCACACCATGATTAAATATGGTATTTGAAATCATGACTAGCTTAAAGATGATCAGCGCGCAATGATCAAAGCCAGAGAGTTGAGCTGGTTTGGAATGGCAGCTGTTATGCCGAAGGGTTAAAGGTATTGTGCAATTTTTAGCGTTCGTATCAGCATCTGAAATCAAATGCATGTAGAAGATGGAAACGATGTTGCTGATAATGGAATTATAGATGATGATGATAATGATATGATGATGATGATGATGATGATGATGGTGATGGTGGAGGTGATCATGATCATTATCATTATCATGATGATCATGAACATAATGATCATGATAATCATGATGATCATGATGATGATGGTCCTTATTATTAGCATTATCGTAAATGTTTACGTCATTCAAATGTTGATAATGATGCAGTTTGATATTGAACATCTGCAAATACCCATGGCATCCAGACTAGAACCCGAAAACCTCCAACAATTACACGTACTATGTTGGCAATGATCAAGCATGGGGGTAGTGTTATGGTAAGGTGACTGATATCAAATCGACTTCAAATCTATGTGTGTTGGGTATATAGTAGTGTTTCGTGGTGTAACAAACATACACAGTGGCACCACATCAGACAAAAATATATATTCGCCCTATCATACAGCGTTATCATAGTGGGTGCCATAAATTAATATTCGAAGTTACATGACTCTTGGAATATTTGGTCTTTCACTAGTAAGTTGTAACAATTCTTTCAAGAATACAACCATTGTATATTAAGAGGTGTACCTTATGCGTATTTACCCTGCAATGACTATCAAAGGTAATGTAGCGCAAACAGATGGGTTAGACAAAAATATATATTCGATCCCTATCAACAATAAATCTTCTGATTGAGTTCGCCCATTGATCAGCAAAGCGGGGTTCCATTGCAACTGAACGACATACACAGATTCCTTATGCGCAATTTCCTCAACAATTTTCATTCAATTACTGCCAAGCATAGAAATAATTGTGATAACTCGAGCGAAGTGTGCGGTGTACCTGAGATGAGAATCGATGAAAATGCAACCCCTGTAAGGCTGATTGATGCTGGCTTTGGCATTTGGAAATACCCGATGTCAATGCGAGGGCGATAAGCGAGGTACATAGTTGGCGCGAGGAATGAGGAGGGGTGAAAGGGTTAGGGGGCCGGAACGCCAATCATTGGCAAAACAATATTCTAAACACAGCCGCTGACACTCAAGGTTATATGAATAGGTTAATTCTTAAGAAATAATTATACCTTGTGAATGTCGTAAGTGTGACGATGATGACAGATACATTCCTTACAAAGCTAGACTGTAGCTGGTTGTAAGCATTTTGATGATTAAACGTTTTGATGACTCGGTTGTGGCATGTTGGAATTACACTAACGTTGATTAGTGATGAATGATGCGCATGTCATTGTCTTATAATTGGTAGTAAAATTTCGCATTTAACACAAAACAATATTGGACAAAGGAAGAACGGCCCGTTCATAAATGTACGTAAAACCTGAAGAACTTTTCACGCAATGTTCCGTTTGAGACAATTATGAGTAGTAAATAGCTAGACTGTCCGTTCATCAGGACTCAGACGTTTGTGCTTTTATGCATAATCTTGAGAACACTTGTCCCATGACATAATTAATCCGTTACAAATATAACTCCATGTCGATATTTATTGTTTTCAGAGATATACGTAAATTAGGGTGCATGCATAACAGACACAAAGATAGATATCCGATCGAGCTTGTAAGCACTTAAAATGCACAGAAAGACTAGATTATCCATGATTCTACAAATGGAAATGTTTCATTGAAGGACAGCCATAAGATTTGGCATCCTATTTCTGTATGGTCATGAGGAAGGATAAAAAAACTCGAGAACAAAACGTGAAGAAATAGAGCAAGCACTGTTGTTTGCTTACATAGATCGCTCGATATCTTAATTGTTACCTGGCTGCCCATCTAATACTTAATTGTTACCTGGCTGCCCATCTAATACTTAATTGTTACCTGGCTGCCCATCTAATACTTAATTGTTACCTGGCTGCCCATCTAATACTATGTGTAGTCTCCTCCTCCGATTAATGCGCGATAAACTAAACCAGAGATGATTCTGTTTCTAGAAATAATATCATAGGTTTTATAGGTCATACTTTTAAGTGTGAATATTTCTAACCTACACTTAAAAAAACGCACACATAAACAAACACAAAGTATAATCAATATCATACAATGCCATTAACATCAATTGTTCGTGTCTAATTGATCAACGCTTAAGTGTTTGGAATTTCTTAGACGTCATATGCAAACCAACAAATGACATATCCACATCCTTTTGTAGGAAGTATTGAAGCTCAAGTGTATGCATGTCATTAATATATGCAACACTGTGTCGTTTATGTGTCGATGAGTATTTAATGGACGGACAACACAAGCCTTCATGAATAACCGTCTATACTGGCCAAAATGAATGCTAAGTTCCCCAGGAGAAATAAGCTTAATCAAATAGAAATCCTACGTCCTCTAGCAAAATCAACTGCATAAATTCAAACACTGAGTATTTGACAGCTATTTGTCTTAAGATTACAGAGAGCGACACAGGCGACTAGCCTGATCATTTTAAGAGGCTCATGTGTTTGGGAGGCCATATACGTGACAAACATAATTTCAATACTCTATACTGGTTGAATGAGTCCCCAGGAGAAATAATCAATAAATCCAGCTTAAATCGAAACATCGCCTTTGAGAGCAATTAGGCGACTAGCCTGATCATTTTAAGAGGCTCATGTGTTTGGGAGGCCATATTGCAAGTGAAACTTAAAAATTATCCTAGCTGCAGTTTTGTAATACGTTCACATCAATTATTTCATCCCATAAAAATAATTAATGAGTACAAGCCATTGTCGACAAGAAAGAAATCATATTCAGGCGGTCAATCAATCAACCAGAAAAAGACTTAGCATTAATTGAAAGTTAGTTTTCAAAATGATGCAAGGAAAGTGATTACATCATTCACTGTATTTGTGTGTTCATTTTTAACAAAACCTCCTGCTGGTTGATCAGTTGTGTTTCCTTTACACAATATTATTGCATTACAGAAAATGCATTACATGGTGTCTCTATTCAACCTAGCAGGGTTGACATGCTGAAGAGGCATATCAGGCATTAGTACCTCGGTAGACACTCTTTTCCACACTGGTGTTTGTGAGGGGGGGGGGGGGGCAGCACCATATCCTATCATCAGGCAGTATTGGTTATCTACCATAAAATGGAGCAATGTTTAACATCTCCATCTTTTGCAATATGGCATAACTAGGAGTTTTCTAACATAGACAATCACATTGTAATGATCATTCGACAAAGAAATTATATACCCATATGACTGCTGACTATAGATAACAGGTTATTTCGTCCCACAGTAAATTACCATTTAGGCAAAAGCCTTGTTGGTTATATATTATATATATATATATATATATATATATATTATATATAATATATATATATATATATATATATATATATATATATAATATATATATATAATACATCTCTATATCTATCATATATATATATATATAGCTATACATCTCCTATATATATATAGAATATATATACATGTTGGTGTGTGCATATATCTATACATATATGATTTATATCAGAAATAGCAACCCAAATAACACATCTTCCACGCATCAAGAGAGGAAAGGAGCTTGGAATAATGTATGAGGCGGCTAGACATATTGATTATATACTATGTTGCTATATGATGATGATTAAAAGGCCCCAAGAAATAACTCGTCCACATTAACAAATCAGTGTGAAACATGCAGTGAACGCAATAATGAAAATTTGATTAATGCTAATAAAGAAAAGATGAATATAAAGGGTCCCAGCTCCAATTGCAGATGTGTAAAAGAAAACGCCTACACATAACTATGTAGTAGGCATATTACCACGTAAATTCCATCATGTATTGTCAACTGATGTAACGTTTGTGTACAACATACCACTGCAAGGAGATAAACAGGGAGGACAACTCACTTTGATTAAATCACAATCAAGTGGTCACCTCACTCGGGTTCCAGCCTCCTTACAGCGCGCTCATTTTGTATGGCTTCTGGCAAAACCTGTAATTCGTGTACATTTCCTCTGCTTGGACACAAATGACGACTTTCATATGACATACCCCACAGTTGATGATTAAGTACGACAGGTACATTTACATGGTGAGGGCTGTATGGTCTTTGAATGTGACCTATCAAGGGCCTACAAACAATTGTTTATTGACCCAGCGGACATTTATTACACAGGCATCTCTTGGAGGGGACTTCTCTTTATAGATATCACCTTTCCTTTAGGCCTTCGTTCTGCTGGGTTAAATTGCCAGTGCATGTCGTCTGCAGTCGCCTTTCTCTACAAAGCCTTACACGGCTTGGACTTTATTAACTATCTGGATGATTTTGGTTCGTGTCATAACACAAGCGCAGCCGCTGACGCTTATTACAATTTAATTGTGTTGATAAGAGATAATTTGGGACTACAACTGAACTTAGAAAAATTTTGCCCACCTGCAACCCGCATGGTATGTTTAGACATCGAAATGGATACTGCTGACATGGTTAGGCGTATTCCAGCTCACAAATTGCAAGCTGCTAAAACTAAACTCCTGAAGTGACCAAGCAAACAATATGCCTCTATGCGTTCATTACAGTCGTTGCTTGGTGTCTTAATTCATCTAGCTAAAGTAATCCGACCTGGTCGCTGCTTTGTGGCTAGCATCATCGAGGTAATAAAACTGAAGGATTCGCCCGTGGAATTGGATGCGGAGTTCCGGCTGGACATTTATTGGTGGCACGCATTCGTTGAGCAATACAACTCATGCTCATTGATACAAGATCCTCACTGGTTGCAACCGGATGCACTTCTGTCGTCCGACAGCTGTCTCACCGGATGCGGAGGCTTCTTCAAAGGGGGATTTCATCACACGCAGTTCCAAACATATTCTCAATCAGGAAATAGACATCAATGCTTTAGAACTTTAGGCCCGTGGGACACACTTATTACAGCGACCACAGGTGGTTGTAGCGGTAGATAACGACGCCGTTGCTCACGCTTTGAACTCTGGTAGCTCTCGTTCTAGGTTCATGCAAGCGTTACTTAGAGAACTATGGTTCTTTGAAGCCAGCTACCGCTTTACAATTCCAGCCACTTGGATACCCGGCGTGGAAAACAAGTTGGCGGATCATCTTAGTCGTTGGCACCTCTCCCCCAACCATAAAGCCGAATTTGATCGTCTGCTGTAACAACAGCACACTGACGAAAACCAAGTAGCTGATGATTTGTTCGTATGCAACATGGAGCGATATGATTCGTTACTTTGATTGGTTCCTGGTGATTTAATACAGCTCAATCAAGAAGTTGATATGATTAAAGGCCTTGCCTTCGCTGTCGGTACCAAGGCTAATCTTACTGCGCATTGGAAGAACTACTACTCCTGCGAGTCTTTTAATCACACTCCGATGCCTGCCACAATTGCAACACTATATCGCTACATCGCTTACTTATGCTGTTCTCTCAAGTCGCATCAGTCAATGAAAAACTATTTACATGGAGTTAGCGTTTTACACAAACGTTATGAGGTCCCATTTATTGGACTATCTCACTTCAATATTAAGCTGATGCTTCAATCTGTAAGAAAGAATCTCGGGAATACACCGTAAGCCAATCTTCCTATAGAGCTCTGGATGCTCTCTGCGACACCTACATCTCGATGTACTTCTTTGGTTTCTTATGCAAGAGCAATGTCGTTTCGCCCTCTCAACAGGCCTTTGATCTCTGCCGTCACTTGGCTAGTGGGAACATCACACTTACTGCAGAGGGTCTAAAGCCCACCTGCAACAGACCAAGACTTTGCAAAACAAGGATTCCGTTTTGACAATCACGATATCTTCTTTTCATCATGCCCATGCTGCGTAAGCTCATCTTATCCAGCTTGTGCCAGCTCCCGCTACATCGCCGGCATTTGTGTTCATCGACACTCACTCACGTCTCTCACACATGCTACATTTGTTTCTCGCCTTAAAGTGCCTATCGCACTTGTTTAAGTGCGCGCTTTCTGATCGAAATTCGACTTTAAAGATGAATTCGGCGTATCGAGCCGACAAGCTAATGAAAAATTCATCACCTCCGCGTCAGGTCCGGGAATGTTTTTGATGCGAGGCGCATTCTGCACTACGATTAGCGAGAAATGGCTGCTGGAAATTTCGTTATTTCATCACTTCAGGAGAGCGACGAAGAGACATGGTATGGCACAGGTCATTCGCAAACTATTCTTGCTTCGGCAGAGTAAGTTTTGCCTTACAGATTCGAACCAGAAATGAGCGAATCCGACGTCTCCGATGAGGAGAAAACAGACACTGTCGATGTAACTGCTGCGTCTGGGTCTCACGCGGGTCATCCTGCCCAAGACATAGGGTGGCTACAGAACAATGTATATGTGTTGGCGTGTAACGAAGTTAATCCATAGATTTCACCAACAAAATATGTAACTTATTTTCCTAACTGTACATAAAAGAGCTCTGCAGCAAATAATTCTTCCATATCAGACAGTAGACAGGAGATACTACAAAGTTTGTATCTAATCAAGTGGTAGCAAGGGTTCATGTTTACAAAGTAAATGTAAATACTCCTTCACACGAATTGCAAACAAAATAATTTCGGACTAGCTGCTGTTAATAAATAGAGATCCTCTTTTATTTAAAGTAGGCCTTATAAAAGGCTGATTACAATATTTTTAAAAGTTGATGTAGATTGATTCTGAGGTAGTATATATATATAGGAGAGCAATTACCACAGCATAGGATTGTCAGTTAGCCCATAAATGAATGTATAACTGGACTTTGGGAAGTGAATATTATGGTATTATATTATCATCTTAGTCAGTGTTACATCTGAGTTTCTATGGATGCAGAGGCTAAAACATATTTGCCATACAATATGTCATCCTTTATTACATACATTAATATTCCCATCATTACATCATGTTACAGGTGTTTATGTGGCTACGTCAACCAATGGCAGAGATGGAAGAATCTGTGTGCTGTGTGGAGATTCCTTGAGTCATGACCTCCATAGAGAACAACCCCATTCCCATTGGTTGCATAACCCAGCATCATGGTTTCAGACCAATCTTTTGAACCATTGGGCCTTGCAAGTGGGATATTTCTCCTACAGACAACAGCACGGGCACATGTCAGATAATGATGTACAAAGGTGACAATGTTTTCTATTATTTACACATAAATCTTTCCGAAGGCTAGCAGTCATTATTGACGATTTAATTATAGTTATTGATAATGGTATGACAAAAAATATTTGAGCATGGATAAATCAACAATGTCACATGGTTATTTTACAGGCGTTATAGGTATGCTGCATACAGGCAGTTTGTTCGCTGGTGCTGGGGACATCTTGGACAAAAGGTCAGAGTTCCTTACCAGCCTGCGCTGTTACAACAATACCAGATAACTTCCCAGCTCCAGGCTATCAAGGATTCCTCTACCCTCCACTTACCTAGGACTTGTCTCGATTCATGCGGAACCTACTCTGGTGTGCCTCAATGGCTTGTCGTGGATCTGGTCTCACCGCATCTGCACACATTGGAGGTGGTGCTTGTGTCTTGGGCAGGGTTGGCTCATAGCAAACTAGCAAGAACTCAGCCATCAGGCACCGGACATACTCATAACAGGAATCAAGTCACAGCTTCCAAACCAGACTGTCGCTTATTACCTTATATCCCCATGGTTATTGAATTTGTTGTTGTTAACATTTTATATATCAGTAAAATATTTCACAAAATGTTGCCTTTGTTGCTAGGAATTGGTTCAGGTTCAGCTATCTGACAGGCGCCCCTTGAACATCCAGTGACATTTTCAGCCATAGCTGCTTCCAAAATATGTATACCGAAGAAGTAACTAATCAATTGGGATAGACTTTATGCACAAAACAAACAAACACATAGTGTCTATTCAACATTACATGCATGATAATTTTTCAGTGGCCACACCCACTCCTTGCCTTCATGGAATGCATCAGCTAAATCAATCTTCAGAATTATCATATTTATATAGATCCATGAATTTGTTGCATGGTCGAAATGTAATGTACCCTCTTAACAAGATAATGGACTATTTATTCAATACTAATGCAACAAGAAAGTCATCGAGTCTCACTTAGATCGTCCTTTCGAGGTAATCTGAACAAGCTCACGCCGTCCCGACTGGTACGCGAGCAGCCCCCAACACAACAACGATTAACCATCGTGTTCAGGCGGTCACAAGATGGCTAAAAACGATCCAAAATCCCAAAAACGAGAGACGAACTCCGACAATGTAAACAACGGGGAACTCCGTGCGTCTCTGAGAACGGCCTCCCTTACCTGACGTCACACGCATGGTTGACCTAGATAATGGCTGCCGAAGCGTTTTGTCGGGCGCGCTAATTTGAGCTGACATTTTATCAAATTTTGGCCTTAACTGATCAGATGCGACGGTTATTGAACCGGTTTGAGTTTATTGACCACATTATGAATTGATTTCAGCAAAGTACCTATAACCGTGCGATAGGCCCTTTAAAGGCTTGCTTCACGTCATTGGAGAGGACGCTGCGCAGTGCTCTCGGGGGTAATTACTGCCAAGCATATAACGTAATTATATACATTCGCCTGACGTGAGAGGGTTAGCTATGGATAGCATACACTGAGTAACAGAAGGCGGTTTTCTTGCTGGCTTTGGGCGCTAGAAGCACCTGATGTCGTTGGACGTAGTTGGCGCGAGGCAGGAACAGGGGCGAGAGGGTTAGGGGCCCGGGAAGTGATATTGCTCAAATCGTGAGTAAACGAGCCGTTCCCAACCCAGTCGCTTACACACTGATTCATACAGTGGGCAGTGTGTATTAGGTTGCCACATAATACGTGTCGATCGGAAGCCTAACATTATACATCCGAGCTCCCGTGGCTTAAGCAACTTTTATGTGCATCAGACTTTTTTATGACGGGACATTTGTTTCAGTTTATCTGATGTAAACGGTTTCTGAAGCCATTTAATTTCAGATAGCTCATAATATCCCGGTACAGATTCCCTCCATGGATAGACCAAAGTCACTTTGCATTTATCACAGCAGCAAACAAGTTACTCAGTGTACACTGAACGACACAAAGAGCTTAAAGTTGACTATATCAATTATGAGGCCAAGCAACATCGCATCACTTAGCTGGAGCGTACTAAAGCACCCACAGGAGTATGGCACAGCATCCAAGAGACAAACAATGGTGCCATATGATATGCAACAATCAACAGCAACTCTTTCTGATGGCTAGTTGCAACCTAGTTAATGCGATAATTACTATAATACAGGTCAAGAGCAAAAACGCCACACAACCGTATATTTATGATTTGGGGGTCAAAATGGACAAGGGATAAAGGCATTGCAGCATATAATTTGTTGGCGGGTAGGTGACTATGTAGCGTTCTATGAGTGAATTAGGGGCGTCGCCCCAGACACGCGTGCAGTATAAGCCACCTGTTGATGCATTCAACGTTCTGTAACTAACGTCAGAAGCTAACCGGGATTCGCAATGGAGGCTAACCCGGCGCAAACTACCAATGATGTACCTAAGGTCCGGCACTGTTACGCAATCCATGGTGGTGTACTGACCAACGCTCTCTTCGTTGACTTACATTACATCATACGACAAACAGGAGGATAGAATGGAACTATTCTATCCCAATACTTAAAGGGGATACATCTCATTGCAATCAGATCAGTTAGGTTGGATTTAATTGTAACGGTGATGTCACATTGTAATTTCCAAAGTTAAGGCAGGTTGCAATTCATGGAGGATTATTGACATTTCAGAACATTATACCAACCTGCCGAAAATCAATGTTGGCTGAAGGTCCATTCCTGACGTACTTTCTCTAACCCCAGTACGTTGTGCAAAATACAATGTATATATATATATATATATATATATATATATATATATATATATATATATATATATATATATATATATATATATATATATCTATATATATATATATATCTATATATATATATATATATTCATATATATATATATATATATATATATATATCTATACCGATATATATATGTATGCATATATATATATATATATATATATAGATATATATATACATATATATATATATATATATATATATATATATATATATATAATACTATATATATATATATATATCTATTTATATCGATATATACATATAGGTATTCAGTCCTTAAATGTATTTTATATATACATATATATAAATAACTGAATTTCCATATATATATATATCTATATATGTTACCGTATATTTATGTAAGTATACAAATATATATGAAGGTATATATATATATATATATATATATATATATATATATATATGAGTATCTATATGTATATATCGATATAAATATATATATATTTATATATATATATATATCTATATATATATATATATATATATATATATATATATATATATATATATATATATATATATATATATATATATAATTCATTTCATTACAGTTATCAAGGGGAATAGTGATGGTGTGGGATGCACTTTGAATGACACAAATGACATGTCTCGTGCCAAAGGTGAATTGTTTTTTGCTTAGAACAATATATTTTGTATATATATATATATATATATATATATATATATATATATATATATATATATATATATATATATATATATATATATATATATATATATATGTATATATATATATATATATTTTATATATATGTATATATGTGTGTTAACGTATATATATATGTAAGTATATAAATATATATGAAGGTATATATATATATGGAAATTCAGTTATTTATATATATGTATATGTGATTTGTACTTGCTTAGAACAATCTAACTTAGAGATTTGGTCCAAGCTTAATTTGATGTTAAAATGATGACGACCAGGATAATCAGTACAACAAGACGCTTAAATTAATTGTGCTAGTCTGTGGTACGTATACAAGTAACATGTTACTTTGATGATGCAGATGTAAAATGAAGTGCACCTATCGGGTTAAGAAATCAAAACTTTTATCTTGTAAAAACTAAATATTGCCCAAATTATCAACACACTCCATTGGAGAATATAACAAATAACATGCAGAAATGATGCATGAGGCGGCTAGACATTGATTATATACCATGTAGCTACATGTTGATAATTAACAACAATTAAGTCTAGATTTAGCTACAGCGTGATACACGCGGTGAAAGCAACAATGAAAATTAGATCAATGCAGATGAAAAAAAGAAGACTGCTATTTAAATCATTAGCATTTATAGATAAAAATTGGTCCTAGCTCGACATTATCAAGTGTATGAGACAACGCGCATACACAACTATTAAGACTAGGCATATCACCACGTAAAGTACATGTTTTGATTTCAACAAGTCACGTATTGTCAACAGATTCTACTTTGGCGGTCAACATACCACTGTAAGGAGATAAACACCACTAAAAGGAAATAAACAACATACGTTGGTTAAATCGCAATCAAGTCCATGATTTTTGACTTAAGGAGATGGTATTCAACGCTGAAGCAAACAATTGCAACCAACTTTACATCGAATCAAATCTGTAAGAATTTTCCACTTACATTATTAAAAGGTATAAACACACACTAAGGAAATTACTGCAGTAACCCCATAAACACTTGACGATGTCTAGGACCACTAGAGAGTTCCTATTTTTCATCCTGTTTATCCCACCACAGCATCAATGTAAGAAAGGATATGTGCGCAACAAAATAAAGAAACAGCATGTCAGATCAAATGTGCATGCTGGGGCATAATAACATCCAGATGCATTCTCTACATAATATCATTATACAAAGGTGCATGCATGTCTCTTTCACGTTGATATTTTCAAACATAGTCTTTGAGTAAAACCCTGTATCACACAGTCTTCATATTACAGCACCTATAGAGGCATATACCACACATATTATCACATCAGCCTTCATTACCTAGCATATATAAGTAACGGATGGGCCTCGGTTTTTATCAAAAATTTATCAAGGGGAATTAAATTAGGATCATCACTGAATAACAGATAGAGATATTTTAAGGTTTCTGCAAGGTAGAATGGTTTTTTTTATTGCGGCATTTTTCAAAAGACTGGAAGATTTCCTATCCTCAATCGCGGTACTTTTGGTCCCCTGTGGCCCGGTAGAGATAAAAACAACTCTCAATGGCGTCTTGGCTCTGCAGATTGTATTGGACACCACACTGGAAAATAGAGACACACAGCGGATTTATCTTAATATATTTGCAACTAGAAATCGACTCAGTGTTCATGGATCACTTATTTGTTTAGGTTATTAGCTATCACCACATGAAGTATTCGTGTCTCTCAAATATAACATGTCAAAATGTAAACACTGAATGAGCCAGTCAGTTATATCTGACTATCCAACAACCCCCCATATAATAATTCATGATAATTATCACTAATTCATGATCATTATCATTGAGCTATAATCAATTGCATATATTACTTACTTTGACATACATATCCACTGTTGCTGTGGGTAATGGTAATGCTAATATTGGTGTTTAACGACACTTTCAACATCGAGGTGATATCACGACGGTGATGGATGAGGATGATTGTGATGCTTAGACAGCACCCCTTATGTGCCAGCGCCCACTTGGCACAAACCCGTTGACCAGATCGGGCTAAGAAACCCACGCCGCTGGGATGAAGGTCCAACATGGTATTATTGAGCTACCGGGACCGGTGCATCTCCTTTCAGAGATGGGACCACCATTTAACGTGATCATCCGAGTCACGGGGAAGCAATCAGGTTTTCACACCTTGGAACTGTTGCGATGGCATTCGTCTGTACATCTCATAGCACGTGAAGGCCAAATCCCTAGCCAGGTAAAGGTGGTCTCCAGGGTTAAGACCAGACATGTGCCCTAGTGCAAGTGTACCAGGCAGAAACCATGTCAAATGTTCCTGACACAGTCAAAACAAAAATGTATGAGAACACATTAGCAGTATGTTTTAAAGCTCATATACCGAGATTGGCTCCTGATTTACCATTTCAATGCAGCATGATTTTGATCCCATACATTACAGGGCACCAACAAATACAAGATTACTGGGCTAATATTTCTGTACAGGATCCTTCTTGATTCCTTGTACAACTTCCAGGTAATTATTCTCCAAGCTGGCAAACACCAAGATTCTCATTGTAATTCCATGTGCAAAATAAATACAAATACAAATGGTATTCATTGCCTTAACAAAGTTGCTTATGAAGATAAACGTTTTGGGAAATACATATAGTCAATTTAGTGATTCTATTTTTACATACATAAAATAACGGTTAATGTTAATCACACTTATGGAATAACATAGATTTACATAACATAATATGTATTTAGCTGGCAGTTCCATAACAGAGCTGGTCATTTAGTGATTTAGCCTTCTACTGTCAATCACATATGCAACACAATTGCTATTTCATTGTATTTCGCTTAAAGTGGTATGCTTTAGTTACAATCATTAAATCGCAAGAAATAAAGATTGTATCAGTGTTTCCATTTCATGATACAAGTCAAAATGTGCAATATATGTGTTCATCCTAATATCATCAACAGACAATATAAGCTTTCATGAATAACAACCTATAATGGAACAAAAGAATAATAAGTTCCCTATAGGGGATAAGCATATTCAACTAGCAATATTCAAAGACTATCAGTCATCTAGCATGGTGCTGATTGAGATGCTTATAATTGATACACAAGTGAAACAGCCCATCAAAGAAACAACGCCACACAACTGTATATTTATAAATAGGGGGTCTTAATGTGTTGGACCGAGGATAGATGCATTGCAGCATATAATGTGTTGGCGGGAATGTGACTTAATAGCGCGCTATACGATGAATAGTAATACCGATATTAACAGCGAATCGAGTGAGCAGAGAAAGGACAGCAGGGTATTAGGGGCGTCGCCCCAGACACACGTGCTACCTGATGATCCCTTGTACTTTGTGTAACTAACGTGAGAAGCTAAAGGGGACTCTCTGTGGAGGCTAATACGGCGCAAGACCAAACTACGAATGACTTGCCTAAGGTCCGGCACTGTTATGGAAATCCACTGAGGACTGATGAACTTCCTCTTCATTGACTAACACATTAAATGAAACGACATGCAGGAGGATAAAGTGGAACTAAAGGGGGTATGTCACATTGTAATCAGATCAGTGAATGTAGGTTGAAATTCATGGATGGTTATTGACATTTCAGAAGATTAGTCAGACATGCCAATTGGCAGGGTTAGCCAAAGGGGCATTTCCGACCTACATTCTCTTACCCTGCACATTGAGTACATGAATAAACAATGTCTTGCCTTTGAACGATCACATGTATGATGATGCTTTTATTAAAATATGTACAGTACTAGACTTCTACCATGGGCTATAATTATATATGATGCATTGCTACAATTACCCGTTATCTGAAGGATCAATCTATTGTGTACCATAGTTGATAGATCCAGTCCCTAGTTGTACAGATGATCTGCAAATTACAATGACTTGATTCACGGACAAATGACATCCGCTTATTTTTTTTTTTATATATATATATATATATATATATATATATATATATATATATATATATATATATATATATATATATATATATATATATATATATATATATATATATATATGTGTGTGTGTGTGTGTGTGTGTGTGTGTGAATTCGGATATTGAAGTTTTTTTTGAAACTCATCAAGAGGAATAGTGGTGGTTTATGCGGAAACACATCTTTAAGGTGTATAGTGCCTATGATGAACTGTTCTTGAGCTTGAAATAATCTACTTCAGGCTTTCAATCCAAGCTTAATTTGATGTTAAAATGATGATGGCCCGAATCATCACGTGCATACAATAAAACATTTGGCATTAATAGCCATCTGTGAGTACATGCTTTCAGCTCATTGAAGGTCCAGTTAATAGATATATATTTTATTTTAAATTTAAGTACAATGTTATGCTATCAGTTGCAAACACAATTCCACATCTTCCATGCATCAAGATGAAACGAAGTCAAAAACAGCAACACAGATTGATGAAATTTAGGTGCAATGTTATGTTATCAGTTGCAAACACAATTGCACATCTTCTTACATCGAGAGGAAACAAAGTCAAAATTAGCAAGGGAAATAACACATCGATCAAATTCAAGTGCATTATGTTATCAGTTGCAAACACAATTACACATATTCTATACATAGAGAAGAAACGAGCTCAGAAGAAGCAAAAGAAATAACACATCGATCAAGAGGTGGAAATTTAGATGAAATGCACAAGCAAATATCCATACATTATAAGGTACAACAAGTCACTTAACTGTTGTAGTCAGTAGAAAGGTTTCAAGGAACATGTTACTTTGATGCTGCTTTAAAATGAAGTCCACATATAGAGTTAAAATATCAGTCAAGAAATCATACAGAACTCTTATCCTTGCAAAACTAAAGATTGCTGACAATCATCAACGTGATGCATGGGAGGAAATAACAAAGATTATCTAGAAATAATTCAGGTGGTGGCCAGATATTTATTATAAACCATGTAGCTATATGACTATAATTAATGAAATTAGGCTTCCAAAATAATTCAAGTCCAGTTTAGTAACAATGTGAAACACGCAGTGAACGCAATGATGAAAATTAGATCAATGTAGATGAAGAATCGACGACAGCTTTTTAAGTCATTACCATTAATAAATAGAAATTGGTCCCAGCTCCACATTCACATGTGAATAAGAAAACGCCAACACACAACAGTATAGACTAATAGGCATAGAACCATCTAAGTCAACAGATGTTACTTATGTGTACAACATACCACTGTAAGGAAATAAACAGCGATGACAAAACACTTTAGTTAAATAGCCAACAGGTCAATAATTTATTACTAAGAGAGATGGTGATAATCACTCAGGATATGCCCTCAAATAAATAGTAATAAGAACTTGCAGTAGCCAATTTCAAACAAGGTCACAACCAATCAAAATTTTTCACCTCTAAAAGTATTTTCCACATACATACTTGAAAAGTATAAACACACCTTAAGGAAATTACTGTAGTAACCCCATAAACACTTGACGATGACTAGGACCGCAAAAGGAGTTCCTTCTTTCATCCTGTTTATCCACCACAGCATCAATGTAAGACGGATATGTGCGCAACAAAATAAAGAGACAGCATGTCAGATCAAATGTGCATGCTGGGGCATAATTACATCAACATACATTCTCTACATTATATCATTATACAAAACTATTTCAAATGTGCAGGCATGTCTCTTTCACACTCATATTGTTTTAAAAATAGTCTTTGAGTATAACCCCTGTATCACACAGTCTTCATATTACAGCACCTATAGAGGCAAATAACACACAAACTATCACATCAGCCGTCATTACCTAGCATATATAGGTAACGGATGGGCCTCTGTATTTATCACAAATTTATCAAGGGGAATTAAATTAGGATCATCACTGAACAACAGATAGAGATATTTTAAGGTTTCTGCCAGGTAGAATGTCTCCATTTTGTCCCTGTATCCTGGCAAATCAGGCCGTTTTACACTATCT
The DNA here is from genome assembly GCA_034190875.2 of Urechis unicinctus. Taxonomy (NCBI): domain Eukaryota; kingdom Metazoa; phylum Annelida; class Polychaeta; order Xenopneusta; family Urechidae; genus Urechis; species Urechis unicinctus. Next base: position 56,415,696 of record CM067352.1, read on the forward strand.
ATGGATGCATAACCCTCTTTTAATTTGGTGTATTTTTCAAAAGCCTGGAAGATTTCCCATCCCCATTCACGGTACTTTTGGTCCCCTGTGGCCCTGTAGAGATAGAAGAAACTTTCAATGGCTTCTGGGCGCTGCAGATTGTATTGGACCCCATACTGCAAAATAGAGGAACACATAGAGGATTAATCTCAATATATATGCAACATGAAATCATCTCAATGTTCACGGATCACGAGATATATATTTGTGCGTTGGTAGAAAATAAGTTGGATCATTCCCTGTTTTAATCATTTGCTATCACCAAATGCGAATTATTAATCAAAGACGTGAGATATTTGTGTTGCTCAAATAAAGTCAAAATATAAAAATTGACTGACCCAGAGGATTATTCGTGCCTATCCAACAAGCCCCATATAATCATTTACGATCATGATCATTTATCATTTGCATTTTCTTGAGCCATAGTCAATTGTATACATTACTTACATTGACATACATATCCTCTGTTGCTGTGGGACTCAGGTTCATGCTCACTACCTCAGGACTGAGCCCTGTAGGCATTCTTCTGTACATTTCATAGCACGTGAAGGCCAAATCCCTAGCCAGGTCAAGATGGCCTCCAGGGTCAAGGCCAGACATGTGCCCAAGTGCAAGTGTACCAGGCAGAAAACATGCCAAATGTTCCTGATACAGTCCAAACACAAGTTCTAATGTAGGATAACACATTTGCAGTATGTTTCAAATCTCATAAACCGAAATTGGCTTGGCTCCAGACTTACCATTTCACTGCGGAATGACTTTGACCCCATACTGTACAGGGCACCAACAAATGTAAGTTTACTGGGCTCAGATTTCCGTACAAGATGTTTCTTGATTCCTTCTACAGCTTCCAGGTAATCATCCTTCAACCTGCCAAACACAAAGATTTCCATTGTCAATCCATGTGCAAAATAAATACAAATGATACTCATTGCCTTAACATATTGCTTATAAAGTGAAATGTTTTGAGACATACATATAGGGAAATTAGTGATTATATTGTAACACTCAGAGAACAACACAAAATGTTTTATCTTAATCAGCACTTATGGAATTACATAGATTTACATATTGTAATATGTATTTAACTGACAGTTCCATAACAGAGCTGGTCATTTAGTGTTCCTGCCTTCTGCTGTTAATCACCATTTGCAAATACCACCATCATACAAATGTAATAACAATGGGTATAATCCACAGAGAAAAATAAAAGGAACAAATAATTTCTTTAGTAAGATAACTTCTCACCATCCCTGTGTTTTTCCTGTCTGCAACCATTGCTTGAGCAGATATTCATAGTAGCTGTCTGCACTTGCTCCTGCAGACACTGTAGATGTGGCTCTGAATTGGCCTGTGTGAGCATTGATAAAGCATGCTACCAGGCCATCAAGCTTAGGCAAGCGATGTATATGGTCAGAAACACCTGCCACTGCTTGCTGTTGTAACACACATTATGTCAGATTAGCATACTAGGTAAATGGTGTCAGTTAACATCCAAAATCATTCATAGGAGTATTTTATCTTAGTCATCAATTTGACATTTCCCTGATTGCAAACTCAACAAAGATGGCTATAAGAACTGTACCATTTGAAGGGGAAATGAAGCTTCTTTTCAAAATAGCAAAATTGATTTAAAATGTTTTGATGAGATTGCCAAGTGCAGCCAGCTATTTTAATTTGAAAAACTACAAAAGCTCCCATATAAAGGGATAAGTTTTTCCTGAATAAGAAGTCTAATAGGGTAATATGATATGAGGTCGTAATAACGCCTACAAAGACAATGAATGCAGTAACATGGAATGTCATTTAGTAAGGCATGTCATATTAGTAATTCTAAAAACCTATGAATAGTGCCAATGCTTACACAACCAACAAAACCTAAGTACCAACAACACAATGCATTAATGAGACTTTCCATACCTCATATTGAGTATCATTATTACTACGTGATAGGTCTTTAAACTCAAGCTGCAGAGTTCCAATTTCAGCCAGGCTGGTCTCCTGGAATTTGGTGAGTCCATGCTTGAGGTTAATAAAGCGACATGGTACAGCTGTACTGCCATCAAAACACGGCATAAGTCGCTTACCGAGGTCAGTCTGTAACATGCCAAGATTTCACTTAACATGCATGAGCAGGTAAGGACATGCAGTGAATATTAGTGAAATATAATGGTATCCTGGTGCAGATCTATATTGAACAGTATGTTAATGTCTTGAGAGGTAGGCTGCTTGAGTCAGTGAAGTATAAAACAAAGTCACATATTATGAGTGTTTTAATTGACTACTAGGTATGTGGCATTCTGGGTAGGGCTTCATTGCATGTGGGCTCATATCAAGCAATCCCAGGAATACCTCAAAGCGAGAATCATTTGTTGCACGACTGAGTGCACAGAATTCTAGCTGAATTGTGGCTGATTCTGCAGTGCTGATATCAACAAATGCTGCTTGCCCTGTTGCAAGGTTCACCCTACTACAGGGTACACCAGACGGACCATTGAAGCATGGGTACAATCTCATCCCTAAGTCCAGCTAAATGTCCGATACACATGAACCAGTATGGATCATTCAACCAAACACTGTGTATAAAGGAGGCATGTAAAATAAAGATAAATTACAGTTAATCATCATAGCTATTACTGATACATTTAACACGCTGACATATATTTCCCAAGGTAGATAATGGACACAGAACTAAATCTTTCCCAATAATAAAATAAGCCTCCAGTAATTATGAACAGTACTACGCAACCAAGTGCCATGTATTTCACACCTCAGAAACAAAGCTCACCGTCCCCACAATTAACATTACTTGTACCACTATTAGCGCCATAGCCATATTTACTGGTGCATAGGTCTAAATTCAATCAAACAAATCAACACCAAGAGTTCTAAACACGGCTGGGAAATCAATAGTAAGCATATCTCAAAGTCATGATCATAATTCACTGCCATTGTCTACGCAGAGAATATTGTATATTGGAATGGCCAAATTTCATATTGCAACTCTCTTTTTATCAAACAACCCTGATGCTATTGGATATATAAAATACCACAGCATGATAAGTGGCCTTGCCTATGAACACTAACCGTTCATGCAAATATTGATTTTAAAAGTTCAAACTTACTTTCAATACAATATTATGTGTGCAAACTTATATATGAGTATGTTTTATACACAAACAAGAATTGTAAGACTGTTTATCCCGCTAACTGCGATAATTTGGGTAAATAGCCACATAACAAAAACAATAAAGCAACCTAGAACTACTCACAGCTTTGTCTAAAAATGCTTTATCATTGGTGAAGTGGTATGCACTAAGCAGACCACCCAATTCACGGATCACAATCTCAAACAGCTGCACCTCTCCATCACGTTCAAATGTAAGGTTGTAAGCCACCCAGTTGCGACCAAGCTGGAATTCTGCCAATTAAAGAATGGAGAAATAGTCTGTCAAAGACCGGACAAAACAACACAGAAGATGACAACAGGAAACAGTTACCTTCTTTAAGCTCCATGATAGTTTCAATAAACTAATTCAATATAAAGCCATCCCATTTCAAGTTCACCACACCTTCCTTAAGGCCCATGATCCACATGGTGCTGAGTGAGTCGACAATGGTAAGGCCAACACCCATCCACTCCTGCCAGCCATGGCTGTTTGGTTTCAATTCATCGTGGCCCCAAGCATACTTCTTATAGGCAGACCAGGCATGCATAAATGCATCCACCACAGCCTTCTGCTTCTCATTCTGTGGCCCTGTAACATTTTGTCAAATAGACAACCATTACCATGACATAGTCGAGTATACCCAGACATTGAAAGACCACCACTAAATACCAAACAGTACCACACTACTATGGCATTGATGTATAAACTATAGTATGGCTGAAGGCGACACAGAACACAGAACATATTTTTATACAACAGAGCTACTTCTGAAGTGATATGAACATTCCTGTAGACGGTTAAAAACTGCCTTTGATTTTTTCTCTATTTGAAATGTCCCAAGTGTTATTCATCACCCTTCCTTACCATCCAATGAATCAATGTCATTTGATTTCTTATGTGTTGCCTAAGGCAGATGTAGAAATGCCAAACCATAGACAAAAAAACTCCTGTGGGCTTATCTGTTTAGCACATAGAACTTCAACCACATCAGTTTCAGTTTTATCTTCATTACATCTTGGTGTAATTCATAAAATTGCTGCCAAAACATCATAGCCATAATACATCATCCATTTCTTTAACTCTTAATACCCATCATCTGTGTCATCCTATTCCAATGTCAAAAGCAGACAGTGAAATACACAGGCATCAGGCAAACTACCCATTGATCTGGGCTGTCATAAAGCTGAGTATCAGTCAAAGTCGGCACAATAAGAGATGATAGATAGGCGGAGGTTTAGAAGGATATATGGAGCAGGGTAGTTAATGGCAAGGGCAGAAGAGTGATGAGTAGGCTGACGTAATATTCCAACCGATGGATCACAGAATGAGATTCTGTTGCAACTGAGAAATCTCAGCAAATGTAGCACCATGTCAACCAGACTGCATCCATTTAAATAAAAGCTTCAACAATCAGTGTTTGCTTTTATATAGTTCTTCATCATTCTCAAGGTCTCATCATTTGTAAATGCTCATGATTAAAATGTGAAAATATGTTCTCAATACATATGGTTGCTTCAATGTTATCTATTTGAAATGTCTTCATACAGTCTTTAGCAAGCAGAAATTGACATAACATACACGCAATGGTGGCAGAAACAAAATTGTTCTAGATGCTCTATAGTTGATTTTAAAAAGCGCAAATAGAAAAGTAAAACAAACCTAATTGACAAATACAAGGGAATCTCAACTAAATAAATACCGACCTGAGTAGGGGTCTCTTCTAATAGGCACATGAGGTGGCGTGCTGGTAACAGCTTGTGGTGGTGCATCTGTCTTTGGCTGCTTTCTCTCAGACACACTGTCATTTGGCTGCAATAAAACATACAAGTCATTATTACCAGTGAGAGAAGTTATGACAATGGTTAAACGCAGGAATGATGAATGAAAATACATCAGGATCCATATTCACTAAGGGTTGAAGTATTGCCTAAATCAACATAAGAATCATACAAAATCACCATGCACCCAGCTTAGGACAGTAGTGAATAAGGTTGGCAGCTATAATGCAATTGTTGAAATCATGAGGACAAATTGTCTTACACATACAACAATGCAGCCATTTTACTAAGCAACATATTTGCTACTTTTTTTGTTGTATTTCATTAAAAGTGGTATGCTGTAGGTACATCGCAAGAAATGAGGATAGTTTTAGTGTCTAAATGCCATAATACAAGTCACACTGTGCAAGGTATGTGTTCATTCTAATATCATGAACAGACAACTTAAGCCTTCATGAATAACGACCCATAATGGCACATAAGAATAATAAGTTCCCTATGGGGATTAGCATATTCAACTTGCAATATTCAAAGACTATCAGTCCTCCAGCATGGGACTGATAGAGATGCTTATAACTGATACATTATTCAAACACCCCCTTAAAGAATCTCACTAGTCAGCTATTTGTCATCAAGAAAGATAAAGACAGCTGGCTGAGTTAAGGGGACTTTGTGTTGGCATGGTCACATATTTGAAAGTGAAACATAAAACATTAAACTAGCTGTAATTTAACAGCATGTTTCCCCCAATTACTTTATCATATAAAATTAATTAATAACCACAAGCCATTGTTAACTTTAGTGAAATTATTCTCAGCTGGATAATCAATCAACCAGAAAAAGAAAGACAAATTATAAATCCATATTCATTGAAAGGTTAATCACAACAATATACAATGATGGTGATTGAATCATTCAATTACCAGCATGTATCTTGTATGGATACATTTTCGTTATGGAAGGGTAATTTATGTATTTATTAGTAAAATTACTTCCTGCTGGTTGATCAGTTATGTATCCTTAACAAAACATAAATGCATTAGAGCAAAAATATAACACGATGTCTCTATCCACCTTATCAGGGATGCTATTCTGAGGAGGCAAATCAGGCACTGGTACCTCGGTAGACTTGTACTTCAACTTTACTACATCAGGTGGCAGCACTATATCCTGCAATCATACAGTAATATTGCTTATCGTCCATAAGATGGAGAACTTTTGAACACCTCCATCTTTCATAATGTCATAATTTGTCATAACTGGAAGTATTTAGTAATGGACGATGACACAGTCATGATCATTTGACAAGGGACTAAATGACCCACATGTCTGTAGACTAGAGATAATTACACAAGTCACTACGCCCAATAGTGAGTCGCAATTTGGCAATGGCGTCGTGGTAAGCGGCCTTGGAAATGGTAATCTGGTATATAATGATTGAATACCACAGACGAGTATTAGCGATAATGCATGATTACATGCATCAATCAACATTCAAGCAATCAGAATTTCTCAAGACGAGGAAAGGGGGCCGACTAACCAAAGAGGTTATAGCTCTGCTAACAGGGCTAACAGAGTTACTAAGCGGTGATAAGTGATATGCACACCTGGTGGCGCTAGCATAAAATCAACCAAAACGTATGGTACTGTTGATCCAACTTGACGGGGATCTGCCACTTTAGTTCCCCAAATAGTTCAGAATATTCTATGTGATTTTAAGAGAAAGCTGCTCACAGGTGGCGTATTCACATATTTTGCCAGACAGAGGCAAGAGGGAGCCCTCTTAGCATGGCCATAAACTCTTGGGACTAACTACATAATCCTAATTTGTTTCTCTGGGGAAAGAGACTCCATTGCTGAAATTTCTAGGTGGGAGCCAAACTAGAAGTTGGTAGCATAATCCCAACTAATACAACAAGCAGTGGCTCCACTCGCAGCTCTTGGGCTTCGAAACAGTGTGCTTGCCAAAGACCCGTTCACCAGTGGACGGGTGCTAGCCAAATGAGGGCGGGCTGTTATTTCCCCCGCAGGACCTTCTGCCCATCCATTGGCGCTTCCCAGACCGCATAAAAAAAAAAAATCACCCGATGCCATATAAACAGCTCATTTTAGAGACAAACAATAACGCAGCGCGCTGGCCGCTCAACTACGGCAAACATAAATATAATAAAAGCGTCCCTTCTGTCATGTCGGTCATGAGAGTCAAATAGACAGTCGAAACATTTCACGCTTCATGTCAGCTCTACAAACTTACCTTGTATTTACGTTTCAGAGAAGGCTAAGATTATAGTAACCGTTACACATTCGCGACAAAGCCGCTCCGCTGCTTGATATTCAGTGTGAACCAGAACCTTGCTACATTAGGGGAGAGCACCAACTATGTTTACGGTATGTGAATTTCCACATTCGCGCCACCTGGCGTCATGTTCCACGCGATGGATATTTTTTTCTCCGCTCAAACATTCTGTAGAGTTTGCTTTTCAAAGATATGCCATTAACCAATTACGTAAACCATTTATGAAGCGACGAAAAAATATCATGGCAAAACTATAATCTATTCCATTGACCAGGGAAAGTTTTCATTCCCGATTGGTCATGCATATCCAACAACTGCAGTTCAACAACTGCAGGTCAATAAACCTGGGGCAACAGACTTTCAGTCACTAGAGCAGTGTGTTTTTAAATACGACAGTTGGCTTGAATTCGGCTTGGAACAGCAATATTGGTCATGTGTTGGTGGCTTTATGCACGTTATAATCGTATTCGCAGATTTGCTGCCTACATTAACACCGAAAGATACGTCGCAATGCTGAGAATGAGAACGATAGCGTCAGCTTGACATTACCACGCCGTCGTCCGTGTTACTCACAGGGCCATACTGAACTGCAATTTGACCTGCTGCGTTCCATCGGTGGTAAAACATCACAAGGCCGAACTCCTTGAATGAACTTAACGAAAATATGTACTTCAAATACCTAGTATTGATCCTAGGACAAGCGCATAGTAGACATCTGATATACAAGCAGCTGCAATGGAAATGGTAAACCATGCATACCAGTGTATTTCAGCAAAACTGTGGCACATCGACCAACCAGATTGGATTCGCATGCAAACAATATCCGCACAAAAATCGCCCAACGCTGATTAAAGTTGCTATCTAAAACAGTGATTGTAGCACAAAGCTGATCGTAGACTTACCACAAACGGCGCGCAATGATTGAAACCGGAACAAAGATATTGGTCAGAAATGGAGGCTGATTGTTTTCTGTGGATGATTGGGAAATAGCAGTAGATGATGATGATTTAGGGGAACTTTGCAGAGTTTAACGTCTTTATCTGTATATTTTAGGTCTAATGACACACACACGAGAAGGTTGGCATAAGGATAGATGATGATGATGATGATGATGATGATGATGATGATGATGTACAAAGATATCATTTGCTCGAATCCGATACCCTCCGACTCATTCAGCCACTAAATAGCTCACCTGGAGATGATGACGCACTTGGGCGGAGTTGTATTGATGTGACTGATATTGAAGCAATGTCTGATGGCTTTTAACACGCCATCAACGATATCAACCCCAGGGCGTGATCCCTTCAGGGTGGCATCTTGACTGATTTATGACGTAGCCCGTCAGCGCAACTACTGCGCCGTTCGCGACTTTCATCCTTTGTCAAAGCAAGGGGAACAAACATATGAGCGCTAATAAAAATGCAAGTAGTCGGTACATGCTCCAAGGTATATGTGGCCCAAGACTATTTGGCTATTGTGTTGGAATTAGGCGCTGACAACTTAATCACATCACATGCATATTCCTGAGGTTGTAGCAATTAGTGGCAAAGAAGTTCCATGATTGCAGAAGCGGCCATGCCAAAGACTTTCCACCTTCGCACTTCTGGAACAATCCAAATAATTCTCCCAAGGAGCAACATTTACGTGAAGCTGGAAGTCCTCAAATCCATGGGAATAATCAACGTATGGCAGTTGATTGCGAGTCAATCAAGATTAGCAACACCATACATTTTCGCATTTAATCACCTGGACATTCGTGTCCAAAGCGACACACACAAACCACCAGCTACAGTGGTCCCTTGAATTAAAATCATTGGTGGTCAGACGGTCTGTTTTTCTTGGTTAAGCTATTACCACCCCGAACCATCTTGGGACAGCATGAAAGGTGAACTGTTTGGTCCACGAGTCCCACATACCTCTGTCCTTTACACACACTTGGACGATACAGAGAATGATGATGATGATGATGATGATGAAACGCTGCTTATGATGATGATGATGATGAAGATAACGGAGGGGCATGGTTCCATGGCCAAAGAAGCACGCAGTACGTCAGATCAAACAAGTACGGCCCCAAACAGCAAACGATAATGGTGTGTGTACCTGATTGAATTTATTGTCTTGCAGCTGTGGCAAATGTAAGGCGTCGAGGCGTTCTAACGGTGTCAGTCTTTCCTCTCGGGACGTCGAGAGAAGATAAAGCAGAAATACCAACGTAAAGGCAAACGCCAGGTAGACAAGCTTGCGCTGTAGACTCGGGATGCTGCGCAGCACCTGCCAACAAATACAACAAAGCGTCATTCAACTAAACGTGTAACCATTCATTATGCTGAAACACCAGCCAGCCACCCAGTGACACGAAGAAATTCCATTGGTTTAGGTTATATAAATGATAATAAACCCAAATGAAACGAAAAGTTCAAAGGTCCAGTAAATGAACGAAATGCAAGAAGATTTAGTCAGTAAAATCTCCAATCTCCATATAAACAATACATCTTCTAGCTCGGTGAACAACAAACCACCGGCGTGTTTTCATTACAGCAGAACGACGAAGACCGATTGCTTATGTGGCATTTTGAGATCAGCAAGGGTAAATGTTGAACAATATTCACTTAATTACTGCCAAGCATAAAACGTAATTATATACATTCGTCTGACGTGTGAGGGGTAGCTGTGGATAGTCACAGGAGGCAGATTTATTGCTGGCTTTGGCCGCTGGAAGCACCTGATGTCAATGCGAAGGTCGATTCACGAGGGACGTAGTTGGCGCTAGGTAGGAGCAGGGGCGAGATGGTTATGGTCCCCGGGATGTAATATTACCGCTGTTATCGACTCAGAACTCTAATCGTGAGTAAATGTCCTGTTCTTAACACAGTCGCTTCATTGCTGATACTTACAGTGGACAGTGTACGTAAGGTTGTCACATACAATAAGTATCCCCTGTTGATAAAGCTGGCTTGCTATCGGAAGCTTAACATCATTCATACGAGCTCCTGTGGTTTTAAGCAACCTTTATCTACATCAGACTTTGTTATGACGGGACGCTTGTTTCAGATTATCTCATGTGTACGGTTTCTGAAGCCATTTCATCACAGGTAACTCATTATATCCCGGTACTGACTCCCGACAAAGAGAGGTCAAAGTTACTTACCATTTATCACAGCAGCATACCAGTTACTGGGTGTATACTGAACGACACAAAAAGCTTCAGGTGAACTGTATAAAATATGAGGCTGGGCGTCATCGCCCCACTCAGCTGGAGCCTCCAAACAGTACCCACGGGAGTACAATACAGAATCCAAGAGACAAATAATGGTGCCACATGCAACAATAAACAGCATCTCTTTCAGCTGGCTAGTTCCGTGGCGGCCATGATATTTACGATAAAACAGGCCAAGAGCACCAACGCCACAGAAATGTATGTTTATTAACAGGTCAACACTAATTGGATGGGGACGAGGCATTTCAACTTAGAAAGGTGACGCAGGTCTTAGTAGCGTGCTGCACAATGAATGGTAACACCGAAATTATACACGAATCGAGTGAGCAGAGAAAGAAAAACAGTGAATAACGGGGCAACAGCCTAGATGCACGTGCAATAACTGCCACCTGCTGATGACTTCCATCTAGTGGAACTAGCGCGAGAAGCTAACGGGGATTATCTTGGGAGAATAGCCGTCACAAGACCAATCTACCAAAGACCAGCCGTACGATTCGGCTCTATAATGCAACACCTAATTGGTGGGCTAACCAGCCTTGGCTTACATATTTCACGAAAGCCCTAATATAACCCATACGGGTTATTACATCTTTGATGGTTGCACGCTATTCTTACAAACTTTATCTAGCTATAGATCCACTGTAATTATGCCCTATTATGATCAGCTATCTTCGCCAACAATCGCCATATTAGTTAATGAAGGCCACGATGCATAATATTCAGATATCTACATTTCATATCATGGTAGCGCCTTCCCGTGACTTGAGAGAATAAGCAATGAGTCGGTTGAGAAATATATAATGAAGAATTCGTAGTTGAACCACCGCGTCTTCATAATTGATCCGGCATAGTGAAGAGGGTGAAGGATGCCGTAGCAAATCACACCGGGCGATGGTAGGCAGAGGTAAGAGGCGAGCAAAATGCACACTTGTCCATCGTCGAGTTTTAGAGGGGCCTTACGAATGTAGTGTCTGACGCAGAACATTAGAGACGAGACGAAGGCAATAAAAAGAGTACGGAGGGAAATGCAGCATGAAGGGTCGTGCTAGAAATTGTAATTAGGCATTAAAATGAGGGTGATGCCATATACTAGTTGCTAGTGTATGGGCGGTGTCCTTTTTACGGTGATTAGAATGGACTGCCGTGTTGTAGGCTGTAACTTTCATGATGATGCCACATTGTTATTACATCAGATATGGGAGGTTGTAATTACAACGATGACGTCACATTGTTATAACACCTGTAATGATAGGATGATTGTCATTACACATAGTTACAGACATACAATATTGACAACAAACAATAGATTGTAGCTATTCAGAAGATGGCAGGTGGCACGTATAATAAATTGAACGTTTGCACCCGTCGTCATAATGACAGATTGCAATCAATGTATATCGATCCAGGCTGCTTACAATTATAACACCAACGATGGCCCGCGGTAACAATTGTTGCAGTGGGCATCGCAGATATGTCGGCCCGCTGAATCATGGGCATGGATTGATAACTGAACTAACGTCGAGATGGAACCACTGAAATGATGGTAGTTCACAGCTCACGATATGACAGAAGTAGCTATTATAGCAATTAAGCTCTCCAAGGCGATGTATGAATGCACCACATTGGGATACTAAAATAAGGTAGTACATTGAGAATAAACCAGAGAACGTAGATAGCTGTATAACTTCACAGCCATTTCTATCATTCAGCTATGGGCTGATATACCATCCCATTTGGGAAATAAACAGGATGGGTGCCACACAGACAATGCAAACCCGGAACTCAACATATCTACTGACACACGTTGTCGTTCCGGAACAACACTTGCGAGAGCAACAAACTCACCATCGTGATGGACACGCCTGGGGAAACCACAATACTCTTCCTACTGAAGTTATCCAAGGTCACACACACACACCCAAGAACACTGTAAGCTAGATCACCATGACAACGCGGTCAAAATCACGGCGAAATACAAGTCACGAGATATCCTGTTACGATAAACGAGCAAAAACTAAGGCGAGGGATAATCCGACGCGAGTTGCTGAGGCTGACACCACGCTTTAAGAGATGCCAGCAGCGCACGCCGCTGCTACCAACTGGGTGGCAGCGAGAGAGCGAGCATCTTTATAAAGCACAGTGGGGTCACGCGGGCCAATGATAGAAGCAGCAGCAGCAGCATCAGTAATAGCAGCAGCAGCAGCAGCAGGAGCAGCGAGACCAGCTCTAGTGGATCATTTATCCTGACAAGGACTTATCCGCGCCACAGGAAATAATGAAGCTGTTTTCATGCTCTCACGAGAAAGTTTCATCACAAACAACGTCAAGTGGATATGGTTAGTCGACCAATTCCATGTCATCGGTCATTAATAACTCGTAATCCACCCAGATGATGAGGCAAAACCCCGTGAGCGTTGAGACAATCGGGCTCTATATTCGCTGGTATGGGCTGATCAGTATGATGATCCACAACAAGGCCAACCCATCATTACGTCCACCGCCGCCATTTACACATTGCTGGCATACTGATAACGGCAACACGCCCCACAAGGAGACTAGTCAATATTTGTTCATGGGCTGCTGGGTAAGGTAAACTTGATCAGCAGCGTGGGATGGCAATGGATATTGGTGTACCCAGCTGACGGGTACCCACAGCACTGACACAACAATGACACATCTTGTCCGCGACCGTTGTTGTGAGCATATACACTTTACAGTACATCAGAACTGTGGTACGCTTCAGTATTACCCGTGACCAAGTTGACAGATCAAAGAAAAGCAAAGCAATAACAAAGCACTGAAAGTGCTGGTGGACGGTGCCGTCATCCCGCGCTGCGCAGTAATATATTCGATGTTTTGAATTTGTAGATATATCTTTTTACAAACGTCCTTTAAACAAAAGCATACACACGCATTTTCTTTTTGTTTTGGTAACACGCACATAAAGTTTTCAGAAGGGAATCTTTTATTTAATACAGTTTTTCGTCTGGCGACCAGATCTATTTCCGGTTAGGTAATTTGGTTTGTAGAGAGTGTAACCATTCAAGCGGAACGGCGGTTTGCGCATGAATACTTTATCATATTTAGCCTGTATCATCGAGCAGCATTTATCAAAATATGCTAAATTTTTACTACATTTTATCATATCAATTTGAATTTTGAAAGGGTATTCAATTTGCCATGTGTATTTAAGTATTGAAAACTGCACTATTTTCTTCATTGCAGAAAGCTGTATGGCTGTAGTTTGGTTTGTAGATTTGAAATCAGTTGTGCATACTTTTGGGGTGCACCGTCCAAAAACGACCGAGCTCTTGTGGGTGCGAGTTTCATGCCGTTCACAATCTGCTCCTTGGGTATACGCAACCTACAAATGATATCATTAAGTCTCCAAAGTGATCACATCCGCGTTGTGTGAGACAAATTATGTGAGCCTCGTCGGTGTGTTTGACATGGGGTCGTTTTGAATTCAAAGGGAAGTTCGATTAATCAAGTCAGAGAATAAAGAAATATAGGACACGAGTTCATTACTATTTCATCTACTCCATGTTACCATGTTGTATATAATGGCAATTCGCAGGCGGCAACACTAAATCAATTTACCCTTATAACTTAATGGGTTTGGGCTGGCCATGCTGTCGTTCCATGCAGGCGATGGCACATAGAACCACAGAGCCCATTCATCATCAGCATTCCTCCACTCAACATGACCTTTGATGGCGAAAGGGACAGTAAATAAGTTCTTATTTATTTACAAAGCAGTTCGTGAAGCAGATCAAAAAAAAAAAAAAAAAAAATGCTCATTATTTTAAGGAGGCATATATATATATATATATATATATATATATATATATATATATATATATATATATATATATATCTGAACTATACTGAATAATATATATATATACAATAATGTGTATATATATATATATATATATATATAAATATATATATATACACACATATATATATATCTATATCTATATATATATATATATATATATATATATATATATATATATATATATATATATATATATATATATATATATATATCTGAATTATACTGAATAATATGCGTCACGGATGCTTTATGTGATAGCAGTGACATTCAAAGCCACCAGAACGATGACTTGTCATCGCGTGATCATAATACCTATTCGCTTATTACGTATGAACAGCCAGATGTATAATTAAAAAGGTTTGTTGAATATTCATGAGAACCGCAGTCCAATGAGCTATATTCAGCGCCCTGTACTTGCATGCTGTCGACACTGAATTGAAACTACACAATTGTCTTTCGACATTCCATCATGATACGAGACGACACAAGTGGTGGGGTTTTTGGGCAAGAGAGACGCAGTGTAACATGAAAGGTAAAAGACGTCTGTTTCGAAAGATCAGACGCAACATGACATCAAACGACACAAGTCTGTTCCAAATACAGCATACGCATTTAAGCAGTTAACATATCAAATATCAGCAGAATGGATAAAACATGAAGCTACCTATTAGCTGAGCAAACGCCAAGCATATATATTAAAGTAGTCACAGTCCCATGACTAATTACCCGGGACAGTTTCACTGAAATCCGTCTTTAACCTGACCAGATTTTCGCCACGTCTCCCAAAGGTAGAGAAGCTTAAACTATCGATTGCTATCTCCCATGCGACCAATCATCCTGAAAGTTTCATCACCATTCTTCTGAGATTAAAGCAACCGAGAGATAGAGAAGAAAACATATCCTCCTGAGAAGAGGTCCAAAGCGTGCGGGCACATACAACATACCTTTAACACGTACAAGAGACATCAGACATCTTTTGAAGCTTTTGGATGCGTCGTCAGAACCACTGAAATGATATGTTTCCCTTAGCTTGTTCGTGAATAACAAAATAAAAGTGATTTATGCGATCAAAGCCCTAAGAAGACATCCTTATCCACGCGGAATTTGTAAAGATTAAAAGCTACCACGCACCATTCTCGCAAGGTGTAAATGGCAGCGTTGGCGAGACTGCCTCGTGAAACGCGTATTGCGCTCATGGGGTATCTTAATGAAATATTCTGTTGGGAATTGGGTCGCCATATCAGAATACATTCCACATGAATGTTTGCCTCGCGGGGAAAACGCTTATTAAATCAATGCAAACTTGTTCGAGTATATCGTTAACGCGTTCTGTGAACAGTTGTGAAATATCTCGACCAATCTCTTATATTAAAAATACACAATATACAATCAACCGCCACGGCTCTGTATATAAAAACCCGACCCCCGTTGCTCCTTCGCAATTCATCATATCTTGCACCGCCACCACGTAATAGACCCATAGGTCCCAGTACTTTTTGTAGTGTGGCCTTAATAGAGACAATACACTTTATCACAAATACACGACTCACCCACCGCCCCCTCCGCACAACCCCCAATCCCCGCGCTACGCCCTTTTCTAACACGGCATCCCGAGGATTCCTTGAATAACACTTAACACAAGAAGCCTGTGATGGATGGTGTCCGTCAAGGGATCACGCGGCTTCACACAATACGCGTTTCCCTGTGACGGGCCCGGCGAGCACCATCCAGTCATAGAAGCTGGTGTGTACCATTGATCGCAGACCACTTCATCTTGTAATCAGTTCGGTCTGGTCAGAAGATGGCAAATTGCTACTGACTGCATTGTCTGGAGCGAGAATAGACATATGTTAAGAAGCCGGTGTGGATTATGGGTTGTGATGGTGTATATGTGTACCAGTGGGGACACGAAGCCCAGGATAGAGTACTAAAATAGGTGATTAAATCAGTGGCAACGATGACATTTGTTAAAATAATGATGATGATGATGATGATGATAGTTGAGATGATAGTTGAGATGATGACGACAACGACGACGACGACGATGATGACGACGACGACGATGATGATGATGATGATGATGATGATGATGATGATGATGGCCGTGGATATGTTACTTTTGGTCCGGTGATGACAATGATTACGCGATTGATATTCCTGGTGATGATTATCTGATTATCAAGATGAAAAGTTATGACAATGATCACATATTAGGAGAGATTATCACGATGAAGTCGTGATGTTGATTGTTTTGATAATACAAACATTATATATATAGCGAGAAGACTCCGTTCGCTACACTAGCTACACAAATATCTCGCGCCTCTGGATAAAATATAACACAAACCAGAAAACCACCTGGGGCCACTTAAGAAGCGAATTCAACTTAATTTATACATGGTGAAATCATAACGGTCTTAAATGGCCATGTCTCAGACCAACAAAAACACACCGACCGGAGCCGAGTATACAGCGCAGTTCATAAAGCCATCGAGCCGCATGCAAGCCACAGCTGCATTACTGCCAGACCAATCAAATTAATTCTGTCACAAGTTGCGGCGCTGGTTTATGCCGAAGAGGAAAGTGCTGCAGGGGCCACGCAGTTAGCTAATGGTTCAGAAACCAGAGTGAACGGCCAAGTATTTATAACCCATATGCCCGTGATTTTGAGTTGCCTTTTAAGGTAAAAAAAGTAAGTGATTCATTGTGCACTGTAGTCATCAATAAGTGGCACAGGGAGATAATAGATAGGGAAGCAAAAAGAAAGAGAACCGAGAGGGAGAGAGGGTTGGTTGATCGGGTTGTATGAGGTCAATTCAGGGAGACTTGTTGGAGATCAACGAGGGTAATTCCAAGAGGGTTAATTCGGAACGATTGGAGCGAAATATCAGAGCCTTCACGAGGTAGTATGGGGTAATTAAGGGAGGCTTCATTGGGAAGTATGGGAGTAATTAAGGGATGCTTCATTAAGTATGGGGGTAATTAAGAGAGGCTTCATTGGGAAGTATGGGAGTAATTAAGGGATGCTTCATTAAGTATGGGGGTAATTAAGAGAGGCTTCATTGGGAAGTATGGGAGTAATTAAGGGATGCTTCATTAAGTATGGGGGTAATTAAGAGAGGCTTCATTGGGAAGTATGGGAGTAATTAAGGGATGCTTCATTAAGTATGGGGGTAATTAAGAGAGGCTTCATTGGGAAGTATGAGGTAATTAAGAAAGGCTTCATTGGTAAGTTTGGGGTAATTAATAGAGGCTTCATTGGGAAAATGGGGTAATCATGAGAGGCTTCAATGGGAAGTATAAATATTGGGGTGATTAAGAGAGGATTCACTGGGAACTATTTGTGTAATTCATAGTCTTGATGAGGAAGTACAGAGTAAGTAAGATAGGCTTCAAGGGGAAGTGTGTGGTTAATTAAGAGAAGCCTCATGGAGAAGTATGGGGGTTATATAGAGAGGTTTCAATAGAAAGAATAAGGCGAGGCTTCATGGGGAAGTATGGAGTTAATTCAGAAGGGCTTTGTTGATAGCAATGTAGAGAAACTTCACCAGAAAGTATTAGGGTAATTCTCTGACGATACATCTCTAGGTGTCAGGGTTATTCAGAAAATAAGTATGGGGGCAATTAAGGGAAGCCTTATACAATGCGATACTTGTTTGATTGGGAAGCATGTGCAAAGATAAACTGAGTTGACTGGGAAGCAAAAAAACAACATGATTATTGAACATAATGCCAGCAAGGACTTGGTCGATTGGGAAGCATAATGCAAGCAGAGACTTGGTCGATTGGGAAGCATAACGCAAGTAGAAACTTTGTCAATTGGGAAGCATAATACAAGTAGAAGCATGATATAAGTATAAACTTGGTCAACTGGGAAGCATAATGCAAGTAGAGACTTGGTTGGGAAGCATAATGCATTGTGAGACTTGGTTGATTGGGAAGCATAATGCCAATAGACTTGGTTGATTGGGAAGCAGAATGCAAGCAGAGACTTGGTTGTGAAGCATAATGCATTGAGAGACTTGGTTGATTGGGAAGCATAATGCAAGAGGAGACTTGATTGGGAAGCATAATGCAAGTAGAGACTTGGTCGGTTGAGAAGCATAATGCATTGACTGAGAGACTTGGTTAATTGGGAAGCATAATGCAAGAAGAGACTTGGTTGAGAAGCATGATGCAAGTAGAGACTTGGTTGGCTGGTAAGCATAATGCATTGGTTAATTGAGAAGCATAATGCAAGTAGAGACTTGGTTGATTGGGAAGCATAATGCAAGTAAAGACTTGGTTTTGGAAGCATAATGCATTGAGACACTAAGTTGATTGGGAAAAGAGACTTGGGAAGCATAATGTTAGTAGAGAAACTAGTTTGATGGGGAAATATAATGACAATAGAAATATATTTAATTGGGGAAAATAATGCTATGAGATACTTGGTTGACTGGGAAAAGTAATGCAACAAGAGAAGGTCGATTGCTAAGTAGAATGCAATGATGGACTTCGGTGCAACAAAAGGTTTGGTTGATATGAGACTTGGTTGATCAGAAATAAGTTTAGAAAGAGACTAGTTCATTAGATAGCACATGGGAGAAGGAGGACCCATCGACCAAAGCCATGTGAATATGAAGGATAAATTGCCTATGATATGGCAATGATAAGAATATGGTAGTAATGAGATGGGACATTGACTTGTATAGACGGGTTACAATGCTAGCTCCAATCAGGGCTGCCATTGTACCAGGAGAGCACTCGGAACACTGATAAAATTCACAGAGCATGGTCCAACAGAAGTCGCCTTCTACAAGCCATATTGATTTGCTGTACTCAGGGCAATCAACCAGAGGGGTGTTTGTAACCTATGATACAGGAACAGGACTAGTCTATGAATAGCAACAATGAGTAACTGTGTCTTTATTTGGGTGCAGAATGATGAAGCATCTGTCAACACCTTGGGATCCGCTCAATACATCACCAAGATACCAAATAATGGCCACAGATGCAAGGAATGTGACTGTTCACATGCTATCTTTTCACCATCACTGAATGTAGCAAGCATTTTAATCCGAATTAAGACAAATCAGGCTTGGTGTAAACAAACAGCCCCTGGAATAGCGACAATCTCTACCAAAATGAAAAGTGGTTGATTTTGTCCCCCTTTGTTCAAAGTGACACTGATTTTGAAAATCCATATGTATGCTAGGTTACTATTACAGTATCAGATTATATTTACTTAGTGGTTATCACATAAACAACTACAATTGAAAGGTTCACTCGAATATGTTATTTAACAGGCTGTTACTGCACGTTGTTAAATGACATGAATCCTTCACAAGATTATGCATTAACAAAACCATCTTGATCATCCTGAATACAGAATTGTTTGCTCCAATGCAAATGAGGCAGCGCGAGTCAGTAGTCTGACAGAATTACAGACCCTTGAAACGCTTTAGGTCGACCACCCTATTCGGTGGAAGTTAATGGTATGCTGCATCAAATGTACCAAGATCGAACATGATCAGAATAGGCAAAACCATGTGCATTATCTACACATAAGGTTGTTGTAGAGTAGGTCAAGCCTACAGAGAATGATTCCTGCTTGACTGACAATCAGAGACTACTATGTCAATTAAGTGAATAATCTTCAATAAGCTACTGTTGTCCATACATGCAGGGTTTACTGGGTTGGTTTTACTGTAGCACACATTATCACCTTAAACTACATCTGGAACTATTTAACCAGTTTCATGGATACTATTATAGACTACTACATAGCATCACTTGTGGTTACCCCAGGTTTGCAACGTGCACATCAAATGTCATGCAGGGATGGACGGTGTACTTCCTATCAGTTAATAACTCCCACAGCCTGTTTCACATCCCAAGATGCATATTGAAAATCGCCCCATTAATGCTGAACCAACACAGTGGTAGTTTACCTTATTGATATTGTGCATACAACAGGCCATGTTCGAATACTATTGTTCAAAAGTCAAGTATAGTATGAACTAAGTAAATATCAAATGCTAAACACATCAGCTTGCATACGTAAATGTGAATGAGCAGTTGGCTGCTTGAGGTCAGGAGCGTGAGATGAAACAGAGGTTTGCACCAGCTGGCTTAATCAATTTTTTCCTAATTATATCACAAGTACGGACACTCACCTGGTAGTTAACTCACCTAATTTAATAGCATATAAAAGATGGTGGAGATAAGAATAGTTTTAACTAAGGCCAAGGCAATTCATGATCCAGCCCCCATGAAAGAGTACTGGCAGCAGACTTGAGCTAGTTTCTATCTCAGTGTCAGTCTTCAAGCACTGAACACTGATTATCCCTTGGAGTGACACTTTCATTCTTTGTACTGAACATATTCTTGCTATATAACAAAATAAAATAAAATACTGGGGATTTATGTCATTTTTAATAATGAGAGGCAATTACAACCAAACAGTAATGGACAAGGATGATAGTGATGCTTGGACAGATGGTTTCATTTCAAAAGTGGCTTTTTTACCGGCGACATCACTCAGTTGCTACATGATGAAGTGTGAGGTCAGGGTTCATGTATGACCTCACAGGATATAACCTTTCACAAGAATGACACATTTATGTCTTAAGTTGTTTAAAGTCACGATATGAATATAAATCACAACCAGCTAAAGAAAGCATGGTCAACCGCTGATTAACTCAACAATACGGTTTCCCACAGCCACTTGCTGGCACAAGTAAACTGGTGATCATTATATATCTTGACAGCATCAGCTAGTGCTTGCCTATATATTAATTGTCAAAATATCAAAAGACATTTGCATTATGAGGCTAATTTCAGCAACATTTGTACACGAGGAAAACTTGACGAGAAATCCAATACAGCCTCCCCCTGTCAACAACCTCAGCCAACACCGTGGATGAGTTCCAGAGGCACCTAGCCTCAGCTGCAGTGTAGATCCACCCGCTTTTATCGAGATTTTATCCAGCACTAACCAAATTTTTTATCAATCGCACCGTCTACGCATGCACAATCCAAAGTTGGTTATTTACGCGCAAACGCGCCCGACCAGTACCCGAAGATGATGATGATGAGCATTGACTGCACATTACTCATTCTTACAATCGTACAAATAAAGACATGCCCCTAAACATCAAGCAGTAGTACCTCATTGTGATTGTGAGGTAGCTTGAATAAAGCAATCTAGAGTAGCCATGAAGCAACAAATACCAAGGAACAGGTGAAATTATGTATTGATATGCGATCCTGTGAAATGCTCCTGGCATGGCAACATTCTGATCGACAAAGTGACTGGATGGCCCTCATGGCGAAACTTAGAATAACCCCAGACTATCTTAACCTTATGTCAATATCATCCTGAAGCTTTGGTACAATTGCAACATTGCAACAATTGTGCAAAGTATGTTCAAAATCAGGTTGAAATCTCAAACAATATACAATGCTTTAGAAACAGATAATTTCTATTAACACGGAGCAATTCATAAAACTCAATAGTTTCAAACAAGAGGCCAATAGGCATTGAAGCTCTGTAACTTTTGACTTGATTATCAAAACAAGTTATGACTTGGTGAAATCGTGAGGTGACATTAGGTTACAATAATAACTCAGGGGTCAAAGGTCATGCTGATCTGCTTTTTTAATATGAAAAAAAAGGTCATAAAAAGAAGACTAGATTGGGACAGCCAACCATTATTAATCTCTTCTAGGTTTACATAGTTCAAGATTTTAATGAAGTTGAAAGTCATGCAGGGTGGATTTTACGTTCACAATGAGCTATCAATATAAGAGAGGCCCACATGTAATTTGGGGCAGCTAGCTCACTTTTTAAGATAAAAGTGCCGTCAAAGACGATTCTTAATTACTTTTTAAACAATATAATCAATATGTTAGAAGTTTTTCTCCAAAGAGTCTGGGGTCAATGGTCATATATTTTCAGATGGCAAAGAGCTTTCAACATCAGAGGGATGTTATTTAGCCAGCTATCTTCTTCTACAAGGAAACAAGCCCTCAAAAATGATTCTCCATTTTCTCAATTAACTCAGGGGCCAAAGGTCTTACTGGGCTAATTTTTGAATGGCAACAAGCTATCAACACCAGAGGGATCTGTGAGTAATTTGGGGCAGCTGACTTGTTTTATGAGGAAATGGTTTTTTTACTTATAACTCAGGGGTCAAAGGTCATGTGAGGCTGATTTTGGATTCCAAGGTACCATCAACACAAGAGAGATCCATGTTTAATATGGGAATGGTAGCTTGCTTAATAAGTTGACGTGCCATCCCAAGTTTACGAACGGAGCGAAGGACTTACACCGGAGCAAACATTTATATAACAAGCTCTGTGCAGGGGCTGAGCTAAAATCAGTAACCTGGTCAAGAGGTAAGTAATCCCACCTGCTAAGATTACATAGATGGTAACCTGGTCTACATTCATGACATCTTAGCCTGTGTATGTACAGCTGTCTAAACATACAGGCTAACATGGGGTGGACTCACTAACGACTGTCATGGTAATAGTATCAGCTGGCATTAAAAAATTAGGTAAAAAAAGTAAGGACTACATGATAACATCCTTACTTCATATAGTGAACAATACGGCAAATCGACAAGTGTATGATTAAAAGGCTGAAATTAGATCAGGAATGTACTGCCTGCCACTTGTTACAGGTCAATTTCACAGGCAAAATGTTACAGTCGGTTGGTAGAGCCAGCAGAAATGTTTCAAACGAGTGTAAAAGAGCAGTAATATCGATTGGTAAGGGAACGTTCATAATTCATCTGCCAGGAAGGGCCTGGTGTCTGCAATTTAATGCAGTCAGAATTACTAAGATCCTCCCTGCAGAGAGCTATGTAAATAAATTGACCCTCCCCCCAAGTGAATGGTGGATGGGAGAAGAGAGGTGGAGAGAAAGATGAGCAAGGTAGCGGAGTTGCACAATGAGAACTTTGCTTGTCAAGGTGAGGTGAAGCGGGGAGGGGAGAATTTTACAATAGAAAGTCTTGTGTCATTCTCCATGCCAAAGCTGTACCTGTATGTACCCAGCAACTACGAGTTCTAGGAACCAAGTGGAACTCGCGATGTAGAATTGGGGGGTATCAGGGCGGCTTGAGAGCATATTCCGCAACCGTAAGCTTTAATCAGCACCAGCAGCAGCCATCCTTTCACCCACTGGTGACTGTTTTCCGTTGCCTACTATGTTATACATAGATAGCGGATCTGTGCTCAGAAGCTTGGCATCGGGTACCTAGCATCTGCGACTTCAACAGCGGCACTTGAACGAACAATATGATGTCAGTCTTTATTTTGCGAGTCACTGTGCAGTAACTTATTGATGATAGATATGCCGCAAGAGGGAATGCATTTGGTATCCACAATAATGATCGCGAACATTATGGCCCACACAAACCAAGATCAATCTGAATTGATTTTTTAATTCATGGTTCATGGTTCAGTCCGGTCGATTACCACACTGCGTGTATTGGTAACACCCCCATCTTTTTTATTTAAAATTTGTCCAAAATATTGCAACCTTTACAGTAGTAAATACAGTAGGCTTATTATCTATAAGATATGAGACCTTAAATAAGAGTAGCTGTTAGTGACTGCCAAGTCACAACCTCCAACATGGAATATGTGCAAGTAATACTTGATGATTAAGTGGCACGTTCTATCCATATAGCTTGTGCACTTGCCATCAAATTCCAGCATGCCTCCAAGCACAATAGAGGTAGTTATTTGGTTAGTTGAGCTATTTTCACCTCAATACCTTTGCTGTCTTGTAACAAAAAACATGGGGTCTTCATTCCAACAGCTTGGGTTTCACATACCAGTATTGGAAAATGATTGTGGCAAGTCAGTAATGAAATCTAAGGGAAGCTGTCACATCATCACAGTCCATCCCATCCATCACCTTCATGATATCACCTCATCATTGAATGTGTCGCCAAACCATCATAATTCATTTTCATGTTCAATTAAGTATAACCATTCCGCCCCTAACAGCACAGTTGAAAAATGACCCACTCTGTCACACCCCCTCCCACTCCTCAAACACACACACACACACAATCTCTTTACACATCGGCTTCTGCGCAGGCTAGGATTCACCTCTGCCCCACGTGCGGCAAATTCGGCTATTACGCGAGGAAATATTGATACAAAATAGTTCCGCGGACATTTTTTCACGGCCGTCAAGTGTTTCTAAAAATGGCAGCAGTCAGATGTGAAAATGACTTAGTTATTGAAAATGAACTGTAAGAAGCTCTTTAGAGCCAATTCAATTAGAAATATGTCAATGCCAGAAGGAGGATCGTTTCTGTAAATAATTGAATGGTCCTTCATTATTCTTTGACTGTCACTTAGGTTGCTGATCTCCGTTTGGGGAAATGTACTTGTCGAAGAAGATTGAATAGAAGACTGCGTGTGACAGTCCATGTGTTTGCTAGTACTTACATAAGGCAGCATATTGTTGAAGTTTAGAGCAAGTTCTGTGGGATCATGTTCTAGTGGTAGTGGCATTAACTCCAGTGTCCTTCAGGCGCTCTTTCGCATGTAGTAGTTTTGTTGTGGTTACATAACTTATTTTGGTAACTACTACCCTAAAAACACAGACTATCAGTTACTTATTCAGAACGTAGTGAAACTACGTAGTGAATTTACCTTTCCAGAACCATCACGGTACCATACACACTACACAGTTACCTCTACATATAAAGCCTTGTATAATAGCTCTTTTGAACAATCTTGAGGATGGCGTCGCCAATATAGACAATTTCATCATAAGACCTTACCTTCACGATGTCCACTTGATGTAATTAGTCCAATTTAATAAGCAATCCGTATTATGTATGGTGAATGAGTCTCAGCAAGCGCAATAACTTGTAAATATGCATAATCGCCTAAAATGTGGGAGGCGATTAACTTTTCCAACTAATTTGCAAAATAGCCGCGAGATTGCGCAACTTAAGTCGGTTGGAACGGACTTATTATGATGCTGAATAAACGAGAGGAAAAGGCAACTAGCTCTGAAAGTTATAAGGAATAAATCCAGTATAAATTGACTAACCTATGAAATGTATTATCAGGTAGATGATGACAATAACGGTATGATAAAAAATTCCGCACAGTCGTTTACGACAACGTCATACAAGAGACTGGTTGTTGGCGACTACCAGAATTCAGAGTGGAATTTCGCCGAAAAGTTAGAAATTAATCGAATATAAAGTATTGCCTGGAGATAGGTTGGAATAGAAATCATATCAATTAAAATTCAGTCAATACTCTCACCGCTGGTGGCTTTAAATTCGTCTCAGTACGTATTTTTAAGGTGATAAGTGATGATAAGTAAAGCATGTTTCTCAATCTACCGATAAAAGTGTGTTTTCCTGTTAGCCCAACAAGGGAGTACCCGATCAACTGTTGGTCTGTTGGGTTATTGAATAATGTTATAGAATGCAACATACAATACATTTGTTTAGACTAATGACCAGAAACTTAAAATTTACTAGGGCTGGGTTGGGGAAAACCCGATAGACCATGACACATGTTAGACTATCAGAATATCATTTGAACAAAAGAATTATTATCCGATGTCGATTACGTTCTTTACGGGGCACCAACATTCATTCCACAGCACTGTGTTTTCACTCACCCGAAACATACTGCTATTTTCGCTTAAACTTAAAGAAGAAACACTGAAGTACGTTATCGAATCTACATCCCAAACACCAACAGAGTTAAGTGCACAAGCGGCGGCGACAGTAACAGGCTGGAGGTTGTAAAACACGTACAATAGGTAGGGAGTGATGATGTAGTAAATTTGCAGCATTTTGTTTCTTAGGTTCATATGAAAGTATTTATTACTAAATGCACCGATTATGGTCGATGACAAGAAGACAAGATTATCCAATATTGTTACTAAGACGAATGATGGCAACAAAGATAACTGATTACAGATAACTTAATTATAGTATTTGAACAAATCGATGGAAATTTCGAATCAAAGTTGTATAATGTTGACATTATTCAGATCATCTGTATTCTATGCTGGGTCATTTCACCATAGTTTGTTTTGCAGCTCTGATCAGTGTTTGAAACAATTTTAACTATATCATTCGCCTACCTCTATTTATTATACCAGTCATAATGCTTTGTAGTGAGTCGCGGAGAATGCTGTCGTCATAATGTTCAAACGCCCTCTATTAGTTGAACAGATAACCACCAAACGCTTCGTCTAAACATCATGATGTCCAATGTTCGCGAGTCATAAGCCAGATCCAAAATAAACAAACTCTTTGAACAGCATAGTACTACAAAGCTTATTAAATAATTGATGGTAGCTCGAAATTGTATAAATAGGGGTAGGGGAGTTCTCTTCCCCCTATTTAGGGTAATTTAAGCGCTGTTTATAAAATTCGATATCTCATCAAAGAGCCTATAGTTACGCTAAGTGAGTTCACTCCGACCAGCTGAAAATGAGTTAAACACACGCCCGCCATGAAATCAACAAAAGCACATGGGACTGTTGTTCCTTTCTCTCGGAGCTCGGCGTCTGTTAGATATATTAAGTCTTGGCCGAGGTGACCACGCCCCCGAATTAATCAGATAATTCCGCGTGGTTTTAAGAGACGCTATGACCTTAATAAGAGGGTGGAGTGATCACATATTATCTCAGGCAGAGGCGCGAGTATGCCCACTTGGCGTAGCTATAAACTCCAATGGCGGCGCTGTATCACCTACATGGTGATATCAGATCGTCAACCGTTAGGGGCGAGATAACTTCCTTTGGGTCTCATCTTGCTTCAGACTGCCAGTTTATGTTCTAATGGCACGTTTATTATTCATTTGCCGGGTTTATTCTATTCTACGCAGTCAGAAATAGTTGGACAAATATTAAGTCTGGTCTGACTTACAGATTAGGGACGGTAATCAGTGATATTGAAATGACTCCAAAGATCATCCCCTAAAATAAAGAAAGTGTGTATCTGGTACATTTGAATGCACAATAAAACCATAAATATTATAATATATTTCTGTTTTTATCTTTAATTGTAAATCATATTTCAAGGGGCAGAGCCTCGAGGCCTATATATCGGTCTCTTTTTTTTTTTGTTAACGATGCATTTTTCCTAGATTACCAGTAATTTCTTGTCCCCGTTTGTCCCTGGTTGTTTGAGTGACTATAGATTGTAATCCTTTCGTCATGTACGATTACAAAATCATTGATGATTTATCGATGGATCCTTGAAAACAACATATTTGAAAAACAACAACAATGAGTATTTAAGTCTTTCTGGTATTATCAACACGTGATCAGCTTAATATGAGTTATAAGGCCTAACCCTTTCAAAACGTCCCATCAAACATTGGGCACACCTTTAGCCATTAAGTACAATAGTCGGGTCACCTAGTGGATTCCATCAAGGTCATTTCCAAAAGTAGAAAGGAATGAATCACTGAAGCCATTTTCGCCGCAGAAAATTGTTGACCTTTGAAAGCCCCGCAAACAAGTGTTTCAGCTGATCTGAGCATCACAACCTCCCCCATCCATCACTGTAGTGAAATCATCTCATTGTCGAATGTGAAATCAAATCCTAGTATCTCACTCTTATTTGGGACTCTATATGTAAAATTGTTATGACCAAAACAAAATGACCCTATCCCACGAGAAGTGTGAAAAAAATACCCGTCCCTCTCTAGCAGGTAAATAATGAATGTCCCTTAAAGTCTGTTTAAATTATATATTTAGGCTTTTTGCTAGAAAAATTTATGTCTTTAAGTTTTGTAAATGAAACAAAACTTGGTCTTAACACTTTAAACCTCTGACTAAGCCTACTTCCCGCCCATTGATCAACAATCAGCACATTCGTGTACCTAGATGCCCCAAACCCGGCCCATATTGGCGCAACAAACGGCTTTTTACTTTTGCTATCAACACTCTGCAGAAACAAAACATTTTAGACTTTATTACCTGACAAGATTTCATTTCAGGTCTATATATAAACAAAGTTAGAAGGAATTCACTGCACGCATGAATAATCGGTTGCAGAAAGTTAGTTTAGATGGAAAAGGCGTCTTAAAACAATAATAGCTCATCAAAGCATACAAGTTTGTTGTCAGTAGAATCTTTACTTGCTCTACGTGTTAATATTTTGATGTTACTTGTTGCATTGACTTCGCTTCGAAAAATTCAAAAATGGCGTCGCGCCAGCGCCGGGTAGAGCGAGACGCGGCAGAGCGAGACGCGAGGCAAGGCCAACCTCGTCCCCTTTGATGTTTGTCGCCGTTTCCAGTCTGTCTTTGTCTTATTAAATCTGAACAGGAAGCCTAGTGAAGCGATAAAACTATTTCAATCAGAATGCTTTAATCACTAGCTTGAGAGCTTCAACATGGTAAATCTTCGATAATGAGCACAATATCAAGGTTGTATTCGTTTCACGAGGCTTCTTAAATGTACTACAAAAAGACAGTAATAAAGTGGGCAAACAGTCGCTTAAGGTATGAATCTACTGTTATTGTCTTTAACCAGCACTCTATTGGTCTCCATTCCAAATCAATAATTTTTCGAAACATAACGCCCAAGGTGTACTAAGACTAGTTATCCACTTTTTTTTTTCTTCAATAAAACTTGAATTACATGGCACAATATACTAATTATTACAAATTTATTACCGTCGCTACACGGGAAGATATTTCATACTACATTCAAAATTCCATAACAAAAAAAAGCCAACAACAGTACAGGATATTCAACTATCATCCAAGAGAACCTCATACTATCAGATGAACGTATACTACTGCTGTGCAATCTATGATTAATGTGGCGTTTAGCGGGGTTTTGTTAAACTCAATAGCAAGGAATGAGTGTTCCGAATTTTCTTCTTGACCACAATTGGCTAAGGTTTGGCTGACGTGTTTGGTGCAAAAAAGAAGTCTCTTCGTTAGACTACTCACTATGGTCGGAGATTGTTTTACTGTTTTCTTCTCGTCTTTCACAGCAAAGTCCATATTATTCACAGAGTGACAAACTCGTGTTAAGATTTCTGCAAAATCAAACTCCTGTGCATATTTTGCCAATGTCAGGCAAAGTATTTGAATGAACGGTGCCCCTTTTTTACACAAACGTGCACTGCAACCTGTAACATTAACACGTATAACATCAATTTGAGATGATGAATGTAATTCACTCTAAAATATTGTCATCCCTTAACACTGGTCCAGGGGGGGAATGGACAGATTGAGCGAATTAACGAAGATAAAACAAAGTGTTTATGTTACCTTCAGATGTGGCATATGCACTAATCATGTCACACTGCACCGAAAGTATGGTGACATTTGAATCAGTATCACTGCCACATTCTTCATCCAAATAACCATCGAGTTGAGATTCCTGGATCAGAGAACTTGGAAGAACCGGGATACGTTTTACTGCCAGCCCGATTTGACGTCTTTGGCCACGACAATACTACACACAAAGAAACATGTACGCACGGTCTCAACTTCATTTACACACACGCACATTCATACTCAAACACACATAAGCATACAACACGAACGTTTTATCTATCTTGGTTAACCTGCAGAATGAAGAATTTCGGCTTTTCATGAAGGCCGTGGTTGTCCTTGTTGCTTTTGAAAGGCTTCATGATCGCGTTCACGGAGTAAGGAACATCTGCTGTGTATATGTGATTGTTCTCTAAACCGTGACTCATTACCGCGACTCCAATACAGTCGGCGTCGTTGTTGTAGTCATTGTCATTGGCATCTGTAAATAAACTGCTAATTCATCAACATTCAGTAAAGGTTGGAAGCAAAAAAAATGTTATCGCGGATGCCCTGCAGAACATCCACTCAGAAGTAAACTTGCATGTTGACATGGCGTCCCGTAATTGTGCGGCTGTGTAATCGATGCATTGCTCAACATCAAATCGGAGCTCCTCATGCCATGATCTTTTTCTTTCAGGTAATCCGTAGCATTTTGGGAAGCTTACCATGTTAATGATGATGAATCTGCCACGTTTTGTGCCTGACATTGGGTAACTGAGGTCGGCACTAGCGACCTTGTACCTAACACGAAGAATAAGAGACTTAACCTCACAATTCAGTTAACAACCAAATGAATGATACATAGCACGCATTTGATGATATTATATGTCTTAAAAAATTACAGAAATTCGTCGTCGGATTGGTCAGAAGTATCCCCGTTCTCCGGAGAACCATTTCCTGGAGTGTTCATTCGCCCATCCTGGTAATTGGCCATTCTCTGCACAAAGAGATACAGTGACAATGAAAGCAATTACCGAACACCGGAAGTTGTTAAGTATGGAAATTCTCAGGTCCTCTAATTGTATGTTTATAGTAGTCTTGAGATGCAGTGACTTTTCAGCTCGAGCGGATCAGCACTGGGCCGGCATAATTGTTTGGGCAACAACATGCGGTCAATCTATCTTGGAATCAGGAGCGTCGCCAGGGTGATTTGGTTGGGAGGGTGTAACTAAAATTTTGCCGACTGCGGGATGACTATCTAAGCGTAGCGCCACCATAGGTTGGCACGGAACTTTCAATCTGCCGACTGGACAGGATTTTGCCGACTGTGACGCGGACTGTCGGTTTGAATGGGGGGGGGGGGGGGGGGGTCACACCCCCTACACCCCCCTCCCCCTTTGGCGACGCCCCTGCTTGGAATATCAATCCACAGAAACCCTTAATACGGAAATATCATTTTTATTTCTTCTTTAGAGTAGCATCCTAAAAGTAATGTTGGACAAGTCATCCTCAACCATACCTGAGAACATGATCATACGAGTAATTGCCCCCATTGCCATGCATAACTCCCCGACCAGGCACCATAGCCTCGCCTCCAGCTTAACACAGTCACCTCGCATCCGGATGAGCACATTAATTTACATTCCAGCTTGACACAATCACCGCACCTCCAGCCAGGAACCATTACCGCGCCTCCAGCCGGGCACCATCACCTCACCCCCTATGATATATTGAATAAGCAAAAAGTGACCCATTTTCTCCCTTACCAATGGGGGACCGTTCATAGATCTGATCTATCTCGCTTCAGTAGTCGGACACCTACCTTGGGTTCGATCGTGTGCTTGTAAAAAAAGCTTACAAATTCGTTGCGCAGGGTTCAGTTGTGCTTTGTTATTTAAGCCAGATGAAAATCCCGCTATCACGCATCGATATTTTCTGTTCAGCAAATTCTTCTTGATATCATTTCGTAATGCACTTTGAGCCTGTTCTCCCGGTGGGTGGAGTTTCTACTTACGATGCGACTAATTCCAGCGCTCGATAACCCACATACATTCGACCCCCCCCCCCCCACGACCCCCCCCCCCCCCCACGACCCCCCCCACACACACACACAGTAGCACTGATTTCGTGCCGCTTATCTTTACATGTACGCATCTGGCAGCTATTACTGCATCCGAACAGGGAAAAACAGGAGTCGAGCGACTTTGCTATATTCATATCCGAATGATCCCGCAAGCATTTATAAGGTGTATCAATGGGTCAATTTTCGCGAATTAAAAGAATTGGTATGTTGATGGGCCCATTATGTTATAGATATGGTGTATCGGTAGGTCCTTTATCATCACCTTAGATTATTTCAGATATAGGTCGAATATGCTCCCAATGGAGGCTCATCCATACCCTTTTCCTGGGGAAAACCCCACCCCCATCGGGATACATAGCCCACCAAACTTGCCAACGTTATCATACCAACCCCTGTGCTTTTGTGTGCGTTCTGGCATATATATAAATATATATAAATATATATATATATATATATATATATATATATATATATATATATATATATATATATATATATATATATATATATATCTATATATATATATATATATATATATATATATATATATATATATATATATATATATATATATATATATCTATATATATATATATATATATATATATATATTGTAGGAATCTGAGGGGCTTCGTCTCCTCATATTCAGCGGGTTTCCCACCCGATCTTGTGTGGGTGTCATACTTAAAGACCGATACTTCACAGGCCAGTGAACCATGTTATCTCCCTCTTAAAGGGAAAAGAGACATCCTGAATATTTTCTGTTCACTTTGAGCCTGTTCTCTCGGTGGGGGGAGTTTCTACTTGCGATGCGACTAATTCCAGCGATCGATAACCCATTCATTCATTCGACCCCCCCCCCCCCCACGACCCCCCCCCCCCCCCCCCCACACACACACACACACACACAGTAGCACTGATTTCGTGCCGCTTATCTTTACATGTACGCATCTGGCAGCTATTACTGCATCCGAACAGGGAAAAACAGGAGTCGAGCGACTTTGCTATACTCATATCCGAATGATCCCGCAAGCATTTATAAGGTGTATCAATGGGTCAATTTTCGCGAATTAAAAGAATTGGTATGTTGATGGGCCCATTATGTTATAGATATGGTGTATCGGTAGGTCCTTTATCATCACCTTAGATTATTTCAGATATATAGGTCGAATATGCTCCCAATGGAGGCTCATCCATACCCTTTTCCTGGGGAAAACCCCACCCCCATCGGGATACATAGCCCACCAAACTTGCCAACGTTATCATACCAACCCCTGTGCTTTTGTGTGCGTTCTGGCATATATATATAAATATATATAAATATATATATATATATATATATATATAGATATATATATATATATATATATATATATATATATATATATATATATATGTGTATATATATATATATATATATATCTATATATATATATATATATATATATATATATATATATATATATATATATATATCTATATATATATATATATATATTGTAGGAATCTGAGGGGCTTCGTCTCCTCATATTCAGCGGGTTTCCCACCCGATCTTGTGTGGGTGTCATACTTAAAGACCGATACTTCACAGGCCAGTGAACCATGTTATCTCCCTCTTAAAGGGAAAAGAGACATCCTGGCCCTCCCCGGGCCTTAGTAGGCACAGTCAATGGACTCGCCCATCTCTCATCTGGGCCAGGGATTCAGGGCAGTGATGCTTGGATGACGGATATGTAATGTATTAGTAGAGTAATGTAGAACTTTGAGCACCCCTTCTTATTGCGTAATGTATTCGCCCTGAGACACACAGCCTCTGGGCCAGAGATATCTGTACAAAAAGGGACGCAGGACTTTCAATCGTCAGATGAACGGGAAAGTGACCTACCTTCCCTAGTCTCCTCTCTGCCTCCGAGAGAGCTCTCCAGCCCTGCTCCAACCCTCCTTTCCGGTAGTGAAGACCCACATAAGCATCAGCCAAAGCCCCCTTCACGGGAGTGAAGACCCACAGACTGCCGAAGCATCACCAGTAAGTCTCCTTCACGGGAGTGAAGACCCATCGACCGCCCAATCATAAAGTAGAGGACAACAAGAAGAGGAGGGGGGTCAGTTCATGGCTCCCCATACAGTCGTCTACCAGTGCCAGCTACCCGGTAGGCCTTCTACCCGCCAATAGGCAGATCCGCGAAGGGGTGCTCATCTATAGGTCGAATAATAATATATCACTCTCCATTACCATCTTATATAGTCAATAAATATCGCTCATACATACACACACACACACACACATATATATATATATATATATATATATATATATATATATATATATATATATATATATATATATATATATATATATATATATATATATATATATATATATATATATATATATATATATATATATATATATATATATATATATATATATATATATATATATATATATATATATACAGCTCAATATCAGGTGCGCTTTCTAACCTTTGTAAGCTCAAATGACCATGACTACCTCAATTGCAGCGGTTCTTGCTTCCACAAAGTACAATTTCGTACTCATCACACCAAAATAACGGGAAAACACGGGACACCCACCCCCGACACCCACCCCCCACAACTTGCGGTTACTAACCTACTTTATCTGTTGGATCTTTACTCTACCAAACGAACACACACAGGCTCATCAGGAAGCTAAAGTAGACCAGTAATATAAATGAAAAATATTCACCTACCTAAATGGATCGTTCACGGATTTGACTAGCCCTACAAGACGTCTGGGTATAAATTCATGTTACCGTTCGACCGGAGCTAGGATTTGACAAGGGTTGATTATGTCAGGCGCTCGGGACACTCCGTTTAACGCACGTGGCAAACTTTTCATCGCTCTGATCAGTCCAGATCGTAGGTCAGACACGATTCGCTGAGCACCAATTTGGTGTGCTATTCACAGAGAGTAATGCGAGCAGGGCTTCTACATGTGTCAATAGTTCTTAAAGCATGGCAAGCTCCTCTCAGTCAATCAGAGCTCGAGATAAAATATCTTTTTTTAATATCTCCGGCTGGTAAATTTCACTTAGCTTATCGATTTGAGTCTCACAGAGCAATTTTAACATAGCTAGGCTATGGGACCGCCTGATATTAATCAAGTGTTATAACAGGGGTTTTCGCGAAAGCTTAGCTTGCTAAACGTTAATCAGGTCGCGTGTTTCTCATCGGGAAGTCATAACACCTGCAAAGCCAGACAACACCACTGCGTTATTCGTTTTAAGAGGCGACAATCTTGATAAGGATCAGGTTCAGAAACACTGACAGAAAAGTCAACTCCCCCACAGCTAAGCTTGCCTCAGGTCGATGGCCAGCGCGCGTAGCTACATTTTTGCTCAGCGACTGCATCGCAATGTGGGAGATGATCGAGTGATAATCGGGCAGATTAATTCTTATTGTATTATAATCCTATTCTAACTCATCTGTCTTTAACCCCCCCCCCCCCTTAATTATCAGCACGACAGCCCGGGTTACATCCCACCACATGGGTTACGTCGGGATTGTTAAGCTTGGCCGATCGTGTGGACCGGTCAAGGGTCGCTGGAAAAGCAAGCCAGCTGACCGGGGACCCTATATAACGGCCACACATTATTATTATTATTATTATTATTATTATTATTATTATTATTATTATTATTATTATTATACCAAATTTATATAGCGCTAATTTATCAGTAAAGATCTCAAAGGCGCTGCACAAGCACAGATAAATTAAATATTCGATCACATATCGGATATTCAAACTTTAAGAAGACAATAAAATCTATTAAAAATAAGGACAATAGTCAATAGACAATTGGTGCTGAGCAGACATTCTGTATGTTCAAACTGGGTGTATTTCTGTTGTACTGAAGTGACAGGATGGATTGATAGCCCAGCTTTATACAAAATGGCGACACCACCTCCTCGCTTGTTGTTGGACCCAGGAACACTGTGTATCCTGTAACCTGGGAGTGGTAAAATCAGCTGATTGGTATTGCTGTTGTGGAGCTGATGTAATCCTGACTTTAATAGGCCTGCGCAGACGAGCGCCACCTTAAGCTTTCCACATGGGTCAGTCCTGAAAATTCATCTAGTCCAGAGCCGAGATTCAGACCGGACTTACATGTTAGATAGTGGCCATGTGCAATATATATATATATATAATATATATAAATATATATATATATATATATATATATATATATATATATATATATATATATATATATATATATATCTATAATATATATATATATATATATATATATATATATATATATATGCTATATATATAGATATATACATATATATATAATTATATATATATATATATATATATATCTCTCCTTATATATATATATTTATATATATATTTTATCTATATGTATATATATATGTCTATGTGAATATATATATATATATATATCTCTATATGAAGATATATATGAATATATATATGTGAATAATATGTATATATCTATATATGCATATATATATATGCATATATATCTATATATATATCTATCTATATATATCTCTCTATATATCTATATCTCTATATATATATATATATATATATATATATATATATATATATATATATATATGCTATCAAAATATTTATCGTAAATATCAGTTCAATAGTCAGCTTACCTGTTGTCATCGACAGCACGAATAGCCTTCTCATAAAATCATAAAATATTATGGTGGCACGAAAATTGGAAACAAATCTTAATTGACCTTGGCCGGGATGTGAACAGCGGCCTCTCGCATGGAAAATTAAACTTCTGCCGCTACGCCACGCATAGCCTACTGGATTTTCGTTCTATACTATAAGTATACTAGGTGCCTACAAAAGGTAAAATTTTCTTGCCTCATACCTTGAAATTCTTCAGAATGATAAACAAATGATATTCAGTATTACATCAATGTTCTTAATAAACTTTTTTTTGGGCAGGCGATTCAGGTCGCAATTTTTTTTGAAATTTGTATTAAATCAATTGCTTATGGTAAATATCGGTGTAATAGTCATTATAATTGGGTATATTGTAAACGGATTTCACTTAGTCAATTTTCGTCAAATTTTCGATTGCTTATAAAATAGTAAATATCAATTCAATAGTCATAAAAATCAGCTCAGCTGTTGTCATCGACAACACGAATCTAATCCGCAAATTTTATTGATATCGAATGCCTCACTTCCGGTTACGAACGGATCAAATTTTAAACGGGACTAAAGATAATGCGTCATTTCTCCGTCGTATCGTAAACGGAATTGCGCTCAATGGTAGCCCTTTCACTTGTGAACATATAACTACATACCTTGTGTTGTCAATTATCTATAGTTGTCTCACCAAGTAAACATGAATTACATCGGGTATCGCCTCTGCTGGATTTTCAATGGTTTGTTAATAGCAGCCTACACATAAGTCCCGCTGCTCTCTGCTCGCATCACGGGCACCGCCATCCTTATAGTTTTCGCATAACTAAGTTCAAAGAGAATTTGCGGTACGAAAATTGAAAAATAAAATTGAAAATATTTGAGAAGGATTTGAACACCGGCGTCTTTTTAAATGTTACTTACTGTGGTCATCATTATCATCATTATCATCATCATCATCATCATTATCACATCAATAAGTTTTTTTATCAGGAAACTTTTAATTTTCATCACCATTATTCTTCATCACTGCACCTTTAACTCTGATTTGTCAATAATACAGTTATACGATTATGAAACAGCGCAACTTGTGAATAGATTATGACTGTTTTCATGTTTATTTCATGATTATGCTACAGTGTTGTGTATCACAAACAAATTAGTCTAGATACGTTTCAGGATAAACAGTGCAGTCGATTCGCCAAATTGGTAACAAGCATTTAATTTAGCCTAGATAGTTAAAAAGATGATACAAGGAAATCATAATAATAATAAAACATTCTAAATATTTAGAAGAAATAATATGGTCATAAGTTGCTTATGAACTTGTTAATCAGTAGAATAACAATAAATTTTTTTTTGTATTTTGCAATGACGTGACTCTGTAGTATGTCGCATTGCCGCTATTGGCACTGGCTTTATTTTGTTCAGCTAGTTCCACATAGCTATTTCTTGGGATGTAATGCGCTCTTGCCGTCAAACACAGGTTTCAATTTCCCTTCAAATATGATGCATTGGGTAGTATTACGGTTATAAGTGACATTGCTCAGTCCCGCATCGCAATTTTCCTCTGGAAATAAAGTCTTTGGGAAGTGCTAGGATTATAATGTGGTGTTGCCAGATCGCGATTTCCCTCCGGATATAAAGTCTCTGGGCAGTCGAAGGATTCCTATGCTATGTTCTCTGCACCTACATCTCTGAATATAATACTATGATAATTTTCACATGTATTTCAGCATACAACGATGCATCCACACGCCAGCATTGTCCTGCATATCAATGTAAACATTCTCAGGCGATACAATAGAAATAGGCCCTTGGGATATGAGGGAACTTGGCGAACTGTATCAGGAAGTTTCGAATAATTTACGAATCGCATGTATATTGATGATTTTATAAGCAATCGAATTAAGTAATGGAGTCATGCTGTCCTGGTCCATGATAGATTGGCAATGATTTGGCTGACTCAAAGGAAAGCTTAGTGTATTTAAATAGTACCGCGGCAGTCATACTTGCAGGCACCCCGCGAGGCGAGCACACAGCAGCAGCGACCTTTGTACAGCGCGACAAACCGGCAATTGTTAACAAACGGGTCAAGCGCCAGCAGAAAATAAGAATGTTTACTTATTGTTTTTCTCTCGCAATTAATGAATGACATAAGGCGGGGGTGGTGGTATAAGTGAATGAACAGCTAAGTGCAGGAGTGAGTTAGTAAGTGATCGAATATGTGAATGGGTGACAGGGTGGACGAGTGAGTGAACGGGTAGGTTAGTGAATATATATGTGCTTGCGCGTGAATGACTAAGATCACATTCGAAACGGTTGCGGGTTAGAGTTTCAATAAGCATGAGTAAACCGTTTTTTGTTCAGAGCAGAAACGTAATATCGATAAAGTTATTGGAGACACGACAGACAATGGCACAAAGAAACAGCGGACGCTAATATTGATCGCCTACCAATCACAAGATGACATCCTCATTGCGTCAACATTTCTATGTTTGTTGAAGACCGAGCAAACTTACATATGTTCTTCTAGTACTTCGAGATAAGTTGCTCTACGCATAAAAAAGATGAATTTGGTTGAACTATGAAATCTTCATTCAATTGGGCACGTCTTTCCCACCTGGCTGCATATCAAAAGCTACACGATAAGCCTATATATCATATAGACTAAATGTTTGTGCTGTTATACCAAAAGATTTCCTGTAAAGCATGCCCACTTCACTTGATAAAAAGAAACCACGACGCACAAAGGACTCCCTCCGTTAGCTATTCATGCCCTGCTTTAGTTTGTCGCCTACCTCATCTCCTGCTCTGCAGCACCTTAAATGTATCCAAAAAAGTATCTAACAGTAGAACGGACATAATTTACGACCATCGGAAAAGTAATCAGCGAACAGCCGCTTTTCATCATACATAATCGACCACCACCCGTCGTTTATATATTATCAAATATTTTGACCCAACCATGTGTCATGATTATGGACTGTTTGACTATACACACACACACACACACACACACACACACACACACACACACACACACACACACACACACACACACACACACACACACACACACACACACACACACACACACACACACACACACATATATATATATACACACACACACACACACACACGCACGCATACACAAACATACCCACGCACACACACGCTCACACACAAATACATACATACATACACATACACACACTCACATGCATATATACACATATACGCACACACACACATATATACATCATTTAGATTGACAGCAGAACCTTTAGATTGAAATGATGGCAGCTGAGCGCTTAGATGGGACCCCACACTGACCAAACTCGACCGTGGTGATCTGGTGATTGAATTATAGAGGTGAGAGGTTTATTGGGATAAAATGCGGACACCTGTTTCTGTGAATTTAGCCTATACACGAATGAATAACCAATTAAACCTTAATTCAGAACTATAAATACTCGAAATCTGAAGAGTAATACTGCCTTCATTTGATTAAGTATATGAAAAAATGTTTCCAACTTGTGACTGTGTTAAAGTCATGACTTTGTACAAGCGTGCCGATTACAGACATGGCGTCGTATCAGCATGATATCTTAAGGTCATGGCGTCGTATTAATATACAGCGTGTATGTGTGAAATTCATGGCGTCGTATCAGCGTGATAATCCAAATATCTAGTAGCCCATGTATTCATCCAAGGATGAATTCATCCTATTTCCATATCTTTGTTTTTCAGCGTTTTTATGTCGTGAAGGTTTTAAAAAATGTTCACACGGTGATAGCATACCCTTTTAGTGGCCTCGATCATTTGATGTGGATTTGATTCAGAGCGTCATCAGGTCAATTATCTTGATTACCCCATTTCGAATGCATTTGTAACCGTTTCGTTGATTTAATGGGTATGAGACCACGAAGCACATGACAGGTACAAAGTGGCATCTTAAAACAATCACATATTAATTTTAACTTTCCAGACACATTTTATAATCAATCACTCGTCGTTAGAACCATGGTTGACTACTAACGTGAGATTAAAGGGGATAGAACGTTACATCACCATACAACCTCCCTGTCACCTTTGTGCCGAGTTACTGTCACGTAGTGTACTAGCTAGGGCCTCGGCAAATCGTTTCCATCCAATTATACTCGACCACCAACGCAAAATGTTCGGCTAATGTCAGCTCTCGTAAGTGGTGGGGTCGAGCCCCTTGTTATGGTCCATTGAGTGTTGAGAAGAAGAGTCCTTTTTGAATTTCGGTGTAATGCTTACCCAACGTAATTTTAAGCAGATAGTTTTTGAGTTATATAAATAGATGACGCCATTAGTAACGCCACAGAAAGTACAATTGTCCTTATATAAACGTCCGCGGGTTTCTATATACCATTGTGTGCGCTGTCACAAACAACTTGATCTTGCGTTATGAGTCTATGCTTATGCTACCATGGTTAGTTGCATCGAAATTTTTCACTGGTGGTGATGACGTCATTTACGGTTGCAAAAGCACCAAACCTTTTAAAATATGTGTCACAATTTCAATACTTGATACCTCCATGCTTTAGATATGGATTTTTAAAAACAGTTTAAAATTGCTAAAAGTGTAATGTAATTTGTAAACTTTTTCTAAATATATGTATATGTAAATAATTCATCGTTAAAAAAATTTTAACAGGTCGACAATTTCTGAAAGCCTAAAACTCTTAACTTTTAATTTCGCAATTTATTAACTAATTATAGTCCAATCGTAAACAAAATAACTTATTCTAAATACTTTGATAATTGACATATACTATCCAAATATTCGTCGTTTTCAAAGCGCGTTGTGTTGGAAAATCAAATTTCACTTAGTATATTTTCGTCCAATATTCGATTGCTAATAAAACAATAAATATCAGTTCAATAGGCATAAAGTTTAGCTCCGTTTTTGACATAAACAGCGCGAATCTAATCCGCAAATTTTATTGATATCGGTTGCCTCACTTCCGGTTTTGAACGAATCAAACTTAAAATGGGTCTGAAATCTGAAGTTATCGCGTCGTTTGTCCGTCGGTAATGATCGTATGATGCAAATGATGATTTTGTGTGATGAGGATAATTCTGAAGTTAACTTTGATGATTATAATGGTGAGGACGATGGCTATGATAAAACAATGGAAATGCAGTGAGCCACGTATTCACTATCAATATCGTGTACAACATGAAGCAAACATGACTCTTAACTTTTGAGAAACGCGTGTGAGGCCTCAAATGTACTAACAAGACAAAATAGCTCATTTACACAATTTTCTCACATAAGTTTTCGCAGCTTCTTGACAATGTTTGCACATATGTAAGCCAAGACGTTGACTTCTTGATGGTCCAGAGATAAGTCATGTGTGATGGAGCTGCTGACTACCAACAGGCGACGGACACTGTCTGGACCTGGGACAGAAGACCCTTTTGTGTGGACACTGGTACTTTTGGGGGGAACAGTTGATGTGTAGCCAGATTGATGATGAGCTTGTCTACATCTTCTTGGCAAATGATATTACTGATAGGGGTCATGGCGCCATCAACCAGGACCGTGCGCGATAAACAAAAAATATGTTATTATGAAAAACAAACACACATAAATGCACATAAAATATGAACTACATAATGTGGACCCAAACAAATCAAAGCGGCAGATATTCTGGAGTATTTTGATTGTAGAAAAGAGAATTATGCGAATGGTACACACAAAGATAAACAATGAGTAGAATTATACCTGTCTAAATGCAGCACGAAGCTCTCTGGCATCTGTGTTGTTGCGTTGTCCTAACTTGGCGCATATGACCGCAAGCAGATTATCCAAGCTTGATTCGGCATACGAGCAAAAGTACATATTCACTATTGGGTTGTTCTCGGTGTGAATCTCCAATTATCGGAGGTTTTAATCCACTCTAAGCTGTTCTGGATGAATTATGTTTGTCGAAAAGGAGCTGTGATGGCATGTTGCATGACAGCCGTGCTTTTCAGCGACTGTTGAATACATTGAAGAGTTGGTTCATGTGTTCAATGATTGCAGCCGTGTGTTTGGCATCTTCAGGGGAAAACAAGGGTTATGTACAGATTTGAATAACATCCAGTAAAAGCTTTTCATACCTCCTGTCAAGAAGACCACGTTTCAATAGAGGAATGATGTACTAGCTATCTGTCATCCGACATAGGAATTTAAGCTATGACCAACCTCATCCATTTGACAATTTACAAAGTACACGTGATTGGCGAACAATATTTACCTATGATTACCTTACATTTAGCCAGAGCTTCCATGCCTGCAATCACAGAGTGACTGTCAGCCTAGGTTGCCAGGAGAACACTATGAGGGTGAACGGTGGAAGGTTCATATGCTTCCTGGTGAGACGTGGTGCCATTCTTACTGTTTTGGAACTGCCTTGGTCAAATAACTCCCCTGATTGTGTTGTCAAAGT
This sequence comes from Urechis unicinctus, assembly GCA_034190875.2. Classification (NCBI taxonomy): domain Eukaryota; kingdom Metazoa; phylum Annelida; class Polychaeta; order Xenopneusta; family Urechidae; genus Urechis; species Urechis unicinctus. Next base: position 56,458,553 of record CM067352.1, read on the forward strand.
ATATTGCTCCCATCAATAATAAATCCATAGTTTTTCAAATTGTTCCTCATGGATTTCATCAGGTGTGGTGGATCATACATGGAGAAGATCTGCTGCTCATTGTGATGAAAGAAGGGCTGTTATGTGGTAACACAAAGGACAGGCTGCGGTTGTTCGAACCTTGATCTGACACAAGTACCACCATGCTCAAGCCAATGTCTTGTAGTTTGTCTACAGCTTGAAGTAACAATTCATTCATTAAAATGATTTTGATGGGACCACTTGACCAGGACAGCTTTCACTAAGTAAGCAGTCCCTTACCATGAACACTAGAGCATGGTTTGCAAGTTCGTTGCTGCGTTCGGTGGTGTGAGTGAATCCTTCGACCGTATCATTATGCCTGTCATAAGACACCCTATCCTTGATAGCCATCTCATCAGCCACTAGGCTCACAAGTTTGTCATTCTCCGAAAGATTGACAACTTTCAACTTCAGTGATTTCAGCATGACTTCGCTGAAACCAGGAGTGATGCCTGACGATATGGCGCAGCGTAGTGTTTGAAAAAAGGACAAATACTTTGAAGAGCGGTTCGTATGCCTTTAGGTTGGGGTGCAACAGAGAAAGGGACAACACCTTGTCTTTCTCAGTCCATATTCGACCACACACTGATCTACCACTCGACCGTAATTAGTCCATGACTTAGTCATCCTGCAATTAATAGCGGCACAAAAAGAACCACTGCCCTGTCAATGTGCACGGCTCGCGTCCATCATGATGATGTGATCATTAGTTTCGCTCCCCGGCCATTTTGGGATGCCACTTAGGGCGCGGTTACATACTTATCGCGATGGGGCCTTCACGTGATAATCAAGCGCGCCTTAACGCCAAATGATCGCTGTGTATATAAAGCTACCGTGACGGATAGTACGTAAAGGTTTTGTTTGGATCACCTAGGGGGCTTGTGCTGGTTTCATTTGTAGCCGAAAGTCCGAAGAAATCGGTTCATCACTGATGGAGTTTTTATATATTTATAATTAGTCGCATCTAAGCAACCAGCATCAAGGACCTGTGTCAGTTAAGATTCAGAAGAAAACTATTCAAGAAAATTGCTTAAACGACGACAATCCTTGGGTTTGTCGTTTTTCATTAACGTTGACCCGGTAGTAGTTTGTGGATCAAGTATAGATATAACTTCAGTGCGTAGCGTTTCTTTCAATGCTTGATAACATCAATTTAAATCGGGTTGTGGTTATGACAAGTTGCTTGTTCGGTATTAACCTAGATAGTATATTACATGATATTCGGCTGATAATCGCATGGTTACGCGGATGATATGGGGAAAAACAATTGCGAAAAAAATGTTTCCCCCATATCACCCACGTGACCATGTGATAAAAAAAAATTACTGTCATGCATTGAACCGCCCAATATTCACCTTCTATTCATTACTTTCAGTCTTACAACAATTTTGTGCTGATTAGAAAACATTTGCTGAACAAAACAGGCACGATTGTAAACCTCACTTCACTTCGTTTCTAGCACCTCGACCTTCTACTTTCTCCACCGTACGTGAAACGAGACGGCATCCTCAATAACGACTTGAGTTGTGTCTTCATAGGCGTCCATAAATCTGTCTACATAATACGCACCAAGCCCTACAAAGACAGAAGAACCAGGTGTCGTACGATATGATTGACAAAAGCTTAATGTTAATATAAGCTAGGTCTGAGGAAGGGCAATAATACATGTTGTGATGACTGTTGTCATAGGTGTAATACTGTAGCAACGGGTGTAACGGTGATAATATCTGTGTGGTAACAATAGCAGTAGATGTGGCGACTGTTGTAGTTATCGCTGTGGTAATGACGACTGAAGCTAGAGGTGGGGTACTGGCTGAAGTAGTGCGGGTTGAGACAAAGAGTTTATAGCTTTAAGTTCTGTCGTTGCGATGAATATCGCTGTAGGTATGATAATGACTGTGGTGGTGACTGTTTGTGGGGGTGTAGTGGTGACTACAGTTGTATATTGAGCGGCGACTGTTGCTATAGGTATGGCTGCAGTTTATTGGCAAGGTGGTTACGACTTTAACGGTCTTGAGGAGATCGTAGCATTATATGAGGCGGTGACTGATGGGAACCGCTGCCATAGTTATGGCGGCGACTTCATGTTTTGATGTTGTGGTGATTATAGATAAATGTGTCGTTGTGACTGGAGCTGTAGGTATGATAGTGATATACATGTAGCGATAAGTTTCCTAATAGGGTAGTGGTTACTGTGATTATCAGTTTACCTAAACCTGCTGTTGATGGAGAGTTTGCTTCCAAAATTTGTGATGAAATTAAAGGCAACATGATAACCATGTTCCCATCGTTGGAAATTGATCACCCGGATGACCCTCCCATGGTGATGAGGATGATGTGTATAATCAGCGTCTACGCCTGAAAGAAGGCAGCAAGGGGTCGTGGTTTCCCATTCCTTGTAAAAACTTAAGGTTGGATAAAATATAATTCCACGCAGACTGTCAGCTGAAATGGAAGTTCTGCGCCATGCAGTTGTTGGAGATGACGTAAGTGACACTGTGAGATGTCTGACTGTACAGGTGTTCAAAGAAAGAAAAGCAATGAAGGATAGGTATACCATAGTTTGAGTTCGAAATTCTGCTCAAGGTGTGATGGAAATAATGTATTCACTTGCCAAGAAACGTTATTCAATTAGATCAGGTAACATCCAAGATTTTGTTGAAATGGCCAAAGACCTTGCAAGTAATTATCTGGAAGCCATCTAGACAGGTGATCGCCTGATATATATATATATATATATATATATATATATATATATATATATATATATATATATATATATATATATATATATATATATATATATATATATATATATATATATATATATATATATATATTCGACCTTCACATGTGGAAAGGACCATCTTTCAGTCATCGTTCATCCTAGCCAGGACGGAGATGTCCTGGTTTTATCCTGTGTTGGCATTGAGGTTGGGAATCGCTGCATGTCTTGATTTCCTGGCTTCCCTTTTTGCAACTGCAGACACGATACAGTCAGCCTGATATGCCTCAGCTCCTTTAATGGTTTTGGAACGCCATACTTGTCTGTCTTGAGCTATTGTCTCCCAGCTTGTGTGGTTGATGTTACAATCCTTTAAAGACACCTTTAGGGAGTCTTTGAACATTTTCTTCTGGCCACCACAAGATCTTTTTCCGGTTGCATTTTGGCTCTGGCAAGTACTTCAGTGTCAGGAATCATATCTTGCCAATTGATGTTTAAGAGTTTTCTCAGGCAAGTAAGGTGAAGGCGGTTAATCTTCCTGGCATGGCGTTGGTAAAAAGTCCAGGACTCGGCACCATAAAAGAGAGAGGTAAGAACTGCAGCCCGATAGACCTGGAGTTTGGTTTCTAGGGTGAGTCCTTTCCTATTCCGTACTGAGTGTCTAAGTCTGCCAAAAGCTTGGCTTGCCTTGGATATCCTGGAGAGTACTTCGTCATCTATATAGATTGTGTTAGAGAGTGTGCTGCCAAGGTACGTGAATTTAGCAGTGTTTGATAGCATTTGGTTGTTTACATTTATTTCTGGTGCAGTACATATTTTTCCTGGTGCTGGTTGGTAAAGCACTTCAGTCTTTTTTGTACTAATGGTCAAACCACAATTGCCACAGGATGTTGCAAAACTGTCCATGCAATGTTCCATTGCATTCTCATTTGGTGCAGCAAGGGCACAGTCATCGGCAAACAGGAAGTCTCTTACTTTAGTGATGTTGACCTTTGTTTTAGCTTTGAGACGTTGAAGATTGAGATCTCCATCAGTTCAATATCTGATTTCAAAACCCGGATCTTCTGGTTTGAAAGCTAGGCTCATTTGCTGAGAAGATCATGCTGAAGAGTGTAGGTGCAAGCACACACCCTTGTTTCACACCGTTTGAAACATCGAAAGGGTCGGAAAATTCATCACTATCAAGTACTCTTGCCTGCATGCCATCATGAAACTCCCTAATTATGGAGACAAATTTGTCTGGGCAACCAAATTTGGACATTATCTTCCAAAGACATTCTCTGCACTCTGTATCAAAGGCCTTTGTGAGGTCGATAAATGTGAAGTACAGATCAACATTTTGTTCCTGACATTTCTCCTGAAGTTGTCTGGCTGCAAATATCATGTCGATTGTCCCACGGTCTTTCCTAAATCCGCATTGGCTTTCTGGTAAGAGCCCTAGCTCTAGGTGTTTAATGAGCCTGTTCAGAAGAATTCGAGCAAGTATTTTTCCGTCTATTGATAGCAGAGAAATGCCTCTGTGGTTATCACAGGATTTGCTACTGCCTTTCTTTTTGTATAGATGGACTATGTTTGCATCTTTGAATTCCTGAGGTATTTTAGATTGATACCACATTTGTTGAATAAATTTTTTTAGCTTTCTGAGGAGTTTTGCACCTCCAAATTTGTAGATTTCAGCAGGTATAGCATCTGAACCAGGTGCTTTTCCACTTGATAATCGTTTGATTGCTTTATCGACTTCCGCAATAGATGGTATAATATCTAGGTCATCGTTCGTTGGGACCTGTGGGAGTTTTTCTAAGGCATCGGAATTTACCTGAGAGGGTTTGTTTAGGACACTTTCGAAGTGTTCAGCCCATCTATTTAAAATTCCATCTTTGTCTGTTATGAGAGTATTTCCATCAGAGGAGAGAAGCGGGGAGCAACTTGATTATTGAGGTCCAAACAAAGTCCTTAGGGCAGCATAGAAATTCCTCATGTCATGAATGTCTGCATAATGCTGAATTTCAGCCGCTCTGTCTTGGTACCATTTGTTCTCCATCTCTCTTAATCTGCGTTGGATAGTACTACATTTTTTCTGGTGAGCAACCTTATTTGCTGATGAAGGATTGTTGTTAAGGTTTCTTAAATATGTCTTTCTGTTTTCTAGTAACAGCTTTATGTCATTGTCATTATCATCAAACCAGTCTTGATGTTGTTTTCGTGGATGTCCTAGGACTTCTTGTAATGTGGCATACACAGTGTCTCGGAAAGATGACCAGTTTTCTTCGATATCCATGGAGTTTAGCTGGAGGTCATCCAGTTTAGTCTTCATTTCATCCTGGAGTTTCTTTTGAACTGATGTGTCTTTTAGTTAAGACACATCAAGTTTTTTGGCTGTTTTAGACCCCTGTGGACGTCTCTTTGGTTGTATTTTTAGCTTCATCTTAGATCTTACAAGTGTGTGATCAGTCCAACACTCTGCACCACACATACTTTTGATTATCGAGACATCTTGTCTGTCTGATTTTCTTACAATAACAAAGTCAATTAAATGCCAATGCTTTGATCGTGGGTGCATTCAGGTTGTTTTGTTTCTTGTACGAAGTCTAAAGACGGTATTTGTTATAAGTAGCTGGTGCTCTGTGCAAAACTGCAGCAATAAGTGACCATTGCTATTTGATTTTCCAACCCCATGTATACCAATAACATCTGTCCAGGTGGCATGATCATTTCCTACTCTTGCATTGAAGTCGCCGAGGAGGACTAGTTTGTGACTCTTGGGAGTGCTGGACACAAGTTGGTGTAGGTCCTGGTAAAACTTGTCCTTTGCATCATCAGGGTTTGTCATTGGTGGAGCATAACAGCTGATTACTGTGGCATACTTATCTCTACCAATTGGAAGGCAAAAAGACATGAGGCGGTCATTTACACCTTTAGGTAAACTTGCAAGTTTCTTGACCAGGTGATTCTTGACTGCGAATCCAACACCTGATTCACGCCGATCATCAATAGCCTTTCCACTCCAAAATAATGTATAGCCAGCTCCAATCTCAGTTAGTTGCCCTTCTTCAGCAAAACGAGTTTCACTGAGAGCAGCAATGTCTATGTTGTACCGTGCGAGCTCATGGCCGACAAGTGCTTTTGTTCTGCCTGGCCTATGAGAATTTGGGTTATCAAGAAGTGTACGCACATTCCATGCCCCAAATACAAGATTTGTGGTTTAAATTTGTTTCTTATTGTTTCTACCGCTGAGGTGGGATCCTTTCCAGCCGCGGTAAGCTGAACAGGTAGATTGTGAAGCAGCCAATGTTTAGGGCACCTTTTCTAGCCCCTTCCTCATTCTAGGGAGGCGAGCAGTGCTGTCCTAAAGAGGGCTGCTCACTTACTCAGGGGGCTGCCGAATTCCATCACTGCTTCTTACAATGAAAGACGACCATATGGCCTGAGCCGCCTGTGTGCAGGATTATGACTGACAGCTTCCAGTGTATCCTCACCTGCTGCTTCACCACTTGCCCGTCGCCACAGGACTTTTTAGGATGAGTTGGTTGAATGACAGATGAGGTGCGCGTGAATTAGATTAAAGTGAGGGAGATTTGCGCAGAGTCAGTCTCACTCTCTCGTCTCTGCAAATGTTAAGAGGCTGAGGAAGATAAGTTTGTGAAGAAACCACTGTGACTGATGGCGGGAAGCGTCGTTTCTAAATCAATTTTCCGTACAAACGTGTATAATGGGAATAGCAGGTGCCGAGACTGATGACGTCATTGTTTGACTTGTCTTTTAAGCCTTTTTTCAACCGATTTCCACCAGTCGCCGTACAAACCGACCATATCCCACCAATCCACAGGCTAGGTGTGCGTCTGTAGTAACTGGCGTGAAGCTGTAAGTCTTGAAAACGCGATTACAGTGAGGCGACACGTGAATGTCGTCAGTACGTCGTAGATTTGAAAGATCAGTTGAATCAGCCCAAGGATATGGAACTGTCGCCCTTGTCATTAAAGCTCAATTGAATCAGCCTAAGGATATGGAACTGTCGTCCTACCAAATGTCATTGAAATTGGTTAGGCAACACATAAGCGCATCATCGACAACAGCCGTTGGTAAAATGATATAGCATGGAAAAGATTGTTTTAGACGAGTGTCTGAATTCATTCCAGACACCGATTGATCAAGGAAAATTGCGAAAAATATCAGTTGTTTTGTTCTGTTCTATTTTACTTATATCTTGTCGTCCACCCACAGGGAGGTGAACGATGCAGCCGTGAAGCTTCGCACGTCAACACAGAATAGAGTGACCAGTTTCTGATCGGATGCTGTGGAACCGCCGGGCAGAAATTAATATTGATTATGGCAGCCCGCAGTTGGACTCCAGTATATCAATTATTGCTATTCGTTTGGATAAAACATGGAATATAATGGAATGTTATGAAGTGAACCTGTGTTAAGATATTTCGTCAATATGGCTAGGTTTAATGTTTTAACTACAATTTGACTGCCATCTTTGACTGATGCATCCATAAATACCCCTACTGGGGTCAGTTTCTTTTAGACTGAGGGTAGGTTAAAATACTATGCCCTTTTATATCACACTGAATTGAATATATAATTATTTTTATACCTAATGAACGTCATTGGCGTTATTTCGTGAATATTGTAAGTAATTTAAGCGTGTACAGTTCCTTTACACATAAATCTTATTCAAAAGGAGGCTTATAACCGTATTGTTTTTAACTTGATAAATCAGCATCTATATTCATAAATGGGCCAATAATTTCTCTCCGGCTAGATATTTGTCACTCAAACGTAGTACAATGTTTGGTATAGTAATCGTACTATTAACTTCCCTCTGTCCCAAATCCCCAACCCATATTCGTTATTTGAAAGCGTCTGTATTTCCATGAGAAAATTATGATTGTGTTCGTTGTCAAAGAGACTGTGAATAAAGAAGTTTGATACTGGTCGCCCACATGTGCTCTGAATTAGCAACATAGATATATCAATTGGATATTTTACAAGGCACTAGTGTGTTTTCGGTGCGTAAGCGATTTATTGGGATAAGAATTTATCTCAAGTTCCCAAGCCATCGTCATAATATCGTCATAACGTATCGATAATTAAGCCGGCCATATTTTGAAACATTGTCACTGAAATGTTCATCTCGTGTATGCTCTCTTCTGTATTTTGGAATTTCCTCTTTGACACAAAAGTGCAGGGAAGGATATATTCACAACATTTCGCCTCCGTAACCCTACAATACGAGTATATTTATCACGCATGTACACTTTTAACTTCAAAACTATAAAGTAACCGAAGTAGGGGAAATTGTTTGTTTGTTTTAGATACATGCATACATGCCAAAAAATGTTGTTGAAATGATAGGATGTGATCCAAGAATGTTAGATGTTTAAAAAGTATTGACTATAGCCGATATATTTAAGTAATCTCTAAATCAAATAAACATTGGATAAACACATTTATATTTGTTAATTATAAGAATGTAGCTTGCAACTGATATGACGATCGTAGAGGGTGGTCAATTGATCAAGACTTCATCACACGGTACAACAACACAACTGGGTCATATAATGCCTATCGTTACGAACTAAATCCTTCAATTCAATTTAAACTTGAGCAAACAAGCAGTAGTGTATCCAACACTTCTCACTTTTGCTATCTCACCACAATGTGCATCTCACATCTTCCACGAACAACCATGGTCCATCTTTTTGCGCAGGTTTTGCGTAGCTATAAGCTCTTTGGTTTCATGCCGAGCAATGTTGTTGAGATGCTAGAATATGCTCTTAGAATGATAAATAATTAAGTTTTGATTGTACATGGTACTTTTAATAAAATTACTGAATTAAATAAGCATTGGATAAACCCGAATAAAGCTTGCAATGACAGTAAGGAAATACCAAACAACCTGATCATGCAAAATTAACCACCTAGCAAAGATCATTTTATGACCTCATTCGATGTACTCTACCAAAACATACCCAGCCTAAGCAAAACCAACACCAATATCTGGAGACAGACAGTTACTAAGGCTATGAAAACAAATAGAAAGAGCTTATGGTATACTAAAAGCATATTAAATACATCGGATTCGTACATTCAGAGAAATTCAGATAGCTTAGAAACAACAGTTCCATTTCGGTTGACATGTAATTTTGACCCTTGTTCTATGATTTTTGAAGTCGACCTTAACAATGGTATGTTATATATGTTGTTGTGTCCAATATAACATGTATTAGTGTTTTGCTTACAATCACAGCATGGGTGATTGGCGTGGTTTCAGGTAGAATTTTTTTGTGAGACTGCTGACAATGGTCGGTGTTTGCTTCTCTGTCATCTCCATTTCTGTATTTTTGTGTTTAGATTTGATGTCCTTTTGAGTGACAGCGTTGCATACAATAGTTAGCAGTTCAACAAGATCGTAGTCTCCTGCACGCTTTTCCAATGTAGAACAAAGTGTCTGAATAAAAACCGATCCGTCTGTTGATAATCGCGAGGTGTAACCTGCAACAGAAATATCAATCTAAAACATGATCATTCGTAAAGTGTTGGAAGAGAATAAGACAAGCAACTAATAGGGGTAGTTATGCTTCGCTGATAAGATCAACCATACTGCAGCAAATGGACACGAAATTGGCAAACAATAACCGCTGAAAATATCAAACCTTAAGGATTAGCGAAGATGAAACAACATAAAAACCTGTAATTATTTGATTCTGTTGACTAAAAACGTCATTATATGATGATAAAAAAAACCTTATTACAAACAAAACATATTTCGTTATAGAGCATCGACGTATTACATAAACTAATGTTGTTTTAACACGAACCCTTATATGAGGAGTAGGCGCAGATCATATCTGATACCACAGGGAGTAATTGTGCACCGTCATCATATTGCTGTTCGCTAGGACAATCATGTTCTTGGAGATAGAGTACATCATCTACAACAGTGCCTGGCTGACATCTTCTCGGATCAGTGACAGGCACACTTCCTTGCATATTAGGTTCAGACGCACTTCCTTTCAAATTGTCAGTCTTAATTCTTTCAACTGAGTGCCCAAGGTCATGTTCTGTACCACGGCAGCACTAAAACAGGCAGTGAAAAGCATTCGACATCGATACGCTCAGGCCTAAATTAACCTTCACTAAGCGTTACCCTGTTCAACGGTAGCCCTCTCAGGTACCCCAAGCATTTTTGGGGAGTAACTCATGCAGCTGCTTTCTATTTTATACCGTATCTTGGCCATGAAGATCCAGCTACCCTACCCTACCCCCTACAGCATTCCCCAGTATGAACATAGCCCCCGATACCCAAAACTCTTTCCATCCAAATTCAATTCCAAGGAAAATACGGTTTTCTAAACTTGCGCCGGACGATCTTCATACTGTTAACATTGCCTTCAGGGTGTTTAAACATCAACTGTGATACACAATCGAATGAAATAAACTTACTTGGAAGAAGAAAAACCGCGGTTTGTTTCGAAGACCTTCATTTTTATCATTGAGCTTGAATGGTTTGAGGATTTCATCAATTGCGATTGTCAGATCAGCCGATTTAAATTGATTGTCTTTTGTAGAATGACTCATCGCGGCAACCCCAATGCAACTGGCATCTTCGTTGTATTTGTTGTCAGTTGCGTCTATATGTTTTGATAGAAAGAAATGTGTTAGAAAGGGCATCATGGATAAACAATATCAGAAACATTGCTCATTATCAACAAAACTACTGTATTGACATGATCGTGTACTTACATTTTGTAAGTTCGTCATAGATATTTGAAGCCGTTAGCTTTTTTGTAGGTATTTCCACGTCAAATTCTAAGCCCTCCATGACATCTTTAAGTCGTTTTACGTCGTGTATCGAGTTTAATCTTCGACCTTGATCTTTGGCTTTGACTTTGTCTTTGACTTCGTCTTTGTCTTTGACTTTGTCTTCGTCTTTGTCAAATATCATGTTAAGTATGATAAATCGCCCCTTTTTTTTCTTGTCTAAGTCATAGCTACTCAGGTTGAGCAAACCTGACCTGAAAGGACACACTCACCATAATATAATTAAATTTGCAGAAACAACAACATACAAAATATCGATAATTATAAAATTTATGATTTAACGAAAACCAGCTTTAAAATAACCGTTATTGCTTCCTTAGTTGCTACAGGCTGCAGCAATTGAGTGGAAATATCACAAAGTATCCATGTAAGTGATATGACAGGGAAGACGTCATGGTGGTTAATTGTTTTTAAAAACACATTTTCGACCATTTTAACAATGCATTTTTTCTCTTGTATCTTACTCTACTTTTTCTAAATATATGTAATTGTAAATGCATTGCTAAAAAAAATCCCTGCATATCGCAAATTATTGCAGCCTGTTGACTGGAATGAGACAGCAGTCGAAACCTATGATTTTGTCAGTTTTCATCTGACATTTTGTCATCATAACGTATATTGCAGTGTACCAGAAGTTCACGGACTGGGCGCTATGATTTTGACAGTTCTCATGGACTTTTTGTCATAATATTTTTTTTTCTGGTACAACTCGTATGGCAATAAATTTGGACAGTGACAGTTTGATAATGATGATGTTAAGAGTGATGATAATTATGATGATGATAATATATGATACTTATGAACATAATGAAGACAATGATGCTGGTGATTATCAGGATGATGATCACTGTAATGGCAATGATTATGATGATATTGATAAGATGATCAAGATGTTGTCTATGATGATGATTATCATGATCACGATGATGATGACAATGTTGATGGTAATAAAGATGACTATGATGACCAAGGTGAAGATGATGATGGTAAGGAAGGCTATGATGACAATGACAATGGAGAATATAATGGCAATGTTGATGATGATGATCACCATCATGATGATGATCATCGTGATGATGACAATAGCAATGGTAATAATGAGGGCAATAAATCCGATGAAGACAGTTAGTGTGATGATGATGGTGATAATGATGCCAATGAAGATTATGATGATAATGATGACAATGACGATGGTGATTAAGGTCATGACGATGATCATGATCAGGACAATGATGATGGTATAGTAAAGACATTGAATATGATGAACATGGTGTTTATTATGATGATGGTGATGATGGTGATGATGATGAGGATGATGATGATGACAATGATGATGGTGATTATGATGGCTATGATAATGATTAACAAGATTATCATTACGATAATGCTGATGATGAGGATTGGCGAAAAATGTGATCACTGTTACCCGCCATCTGAAGATTGTACTGGCGTCTGTAGTTCCTCAACTGCCTGGGACCTTTTCTCATCCGCAGACTCTGCCATGCTAAGTTGCGTGGTTTCCTGTGCAATTCTCAGCTGAAAACAAAATCATGCCTGGGTTCAATCATTCCAGACATTTACGATCTTTGTGGTTAGGTTTCGTAAAGCCTTAACCCCAAGCGCCGTGGCAACCACCCCTCAGCACACCCAGACACCCTAACCCGGTACAGCCATTCGCGCGGCTTGTGGCTCGGCTCAAGCATATGCGGCCCTGGATCTCGGGCCGATGCCAGCTTAGTCGGGTAGATGGCTATGTAAGTGGATTATCGTTGAATGAATATTCGTTTGTGTTTTTAGCTGAACCAAAGCGATAGTCTGTTAACTTTTTAGAAGTTAATTCTCTACTTGTTTTGGCTTGGGCCGTGTTACCATCAACATATACATGAACAGTTAAAAAAATGTTATTAAGTGGAGAAAAACAGGATAAGCTCCTGCATCAAAAAGGTCTATCATTGTGTGCAGTACAGTGAGGATGACTTGTGAATATTTAGAGAGAGAGAGAGAGAGAGAGAGAGAGAGAGAGAGAGAGAGAGAGAGAGAGAGAGAGAGAGAGAGAGAGAGAGAGAGAGAGAGAGAGAGAGAGAGAGAGAGAGAGAGAGAGAGAGAGAGAGAGAGAGAGAGAGAGGCACGGCACCATCCCACCCAACGATGTCGGCATCGTTCTCCACTGTGCCAGCCCACCCTGTAAGTTTGACGGGCTCGACGATCATTGGGATGATTGGCTTGAGTGGTTTGAAAGGTGTGCCCGCCTGTCAAATTGGACGCACGAATACAGAACACACAGCCGCACTCTGTAAAGATGCTGTTTGACAATCGTTCACGCTAGCAAGACCCAAACTGTTGCTAATGGCAGTGATACGAAGGTTGTAGGTAAACTAAATATTGGTGTAAAAATACAGCAGGACGTATTCCATGTCATCGACAAATTGCGACCAAACATAATATTAGGAGCCAATATCAATTGTATCACGTGACCACAGCGGGATTTCCCTGAGATGACGTCACATCTCTCTAGGAGTCAGTACGTTCACAACTTTCTCAGGAGTTAGTCGCTCCCTCGTGAGCTCAGTGCACTTGAGTTTTGGATTATATTAGGCATTGGATATTTGTTCAAGCATACGTGTGTGGATTATTTTCTGTTGTGACTTGAGTTTACTTTTCTTCAGTGATCGCCCCAGTTCAAGAAATTAGTTTTTTTGGGTTCGTCATCTCGTCGGAAAACATGACTGTCCGTCTAACTAAAGAAAAACATGACAAAATTCAGACAACAGCTTCTGCCATCTTAAACAGTTCTAAAGTAAACTTTCAGGCAGTTCGCAGAACTCATTGGACAACTTGTCGCTAGTGAACCAGGTGTACACCAGGCAGCGCTACATTATAAATTACTGATAAAGAGCGAGACGCAGTCTTAAAACAAAACAACAGGAGTTCTGAATGCGTCATATCATTGTCGCACGCCGCACGCGACTAAGTTATGTCAAAATTGAAGATGTTTTGAAGCCAGAAGATTTGGTGCAGGTGGGGCATTATAGCGGCGTCGCGGCATACGTTTTTGTATATTATAGATTTGGTTTTCAAGGATGATGCCGGCGCCCCGGTTGGATGCGTCCGTAGAGATGCAGATATTGTTGCGTGCAAAGCTTGCGCTGTTGAATAGTGGCATGCAGTCCAACCACCATTTGATGTTGGCTTGGATATCTGGTCCGAGCTTGGCTTTATGGTGCGGCTTTTTAAGCGGACGCTTAAACACGTTGGAGGTAAGTTCTACCTCCGCGAATGTCGGAAGCAGACCATGCTAGTCTCCCAGCTAATTTTTGAAGCTGTCTTAAGGACGACCTTGGTCGTCCCCGGAACTCCTGCAGGAGTGACGTACACTCTAGAACTTTACTGTGCGGTAAATGGAGAGTCTGTGAAGGTCCTTCCACTCTTGGGTAGGCGATGGAAAAACCTAGTTTCCTTAGTATGGCGATGGCTTTTGCCGTAGCGACGATAGCTTCCTCATGCGTGTTGCTGATAATCAGGAAATCGTCCAGGTACGCAACAACAGTAATGCCATGTCTGGCTAATATACGCTGGTTTGATCTGGAGAGTCTGTGGAATATTTCTACTGATAGACGCGCACCAAATGGAAGACGAGTGTCATACATATAGGTAGGGCGCTCATTGCCGCTGAAGTGCCATTTAAGGCCTGTGTATTGATAGTGACTCGGGTTGATGCTGACAGAACGGTAGGCACTTTTGAGGTCGAGTTTGCTGAGGTAGCATTCAGGTGTGATGAGCGAAATGGCATAATTGACTGTCTTATATTTTATAGATGACGTTAGTTGCGCAAGGTCATTTAGGCTATTACCAACCGTTTTTGAGCAGTCGTGGATCAGTCGAATTCCACTGTCCGGTTTGGGCACTGATCCTAGCGCGCTGACAAAATGAGACTTTTGGTGTGTGATGACGTAACGTCCTTCCTCTACCTCACGGCAGATATGTTTTTCAACGGAGGCGCGATTGGTGTTGTCAGTACCCGAATTGTAGTTAGTTGTTTCTATTGAGTCTGTGGGGGTTATGTTATTGACGATGTCAAATCCATTTTTGAGCGGTATGGGTCATGTCTTTGCTCATGATCCCAACTCTCTAAGTTGAGGGATTGGACGGCTTGTGGTGGTAGAGGCAGGATAGGGGATTCTATTTTTTTGCGTGTTCACGATGGGGATGAGCGGCGTTACAACCGGGCTGGCTGCAGATGTGCCTAAACCGGCATTGAGTGTCCCAGTGACATTTCCTAGATTGTAGAGGCGACATATTGGTGTGTCACGGAGAGCGTGAGTACGTTGGGCACGGTCGTCCTTGCGAGGCTGCTTGGGGCGGGCATTTAGGTGGAGCTGTACAAGGTATACGTTGTCCCCAGTGGGACTGGGTCTGGGTCTGCCACTTGCTGTATTCGCGATCTAGGTGATCACTGACGACCATGTGCATTTGATGTTGAGGTCGCAATCCTTCTCTATGTACCAAAGGTAAAGGCTGGCATCTGTTGGGGCAAGGTCACCACGCGCAATCAGCTTGCCGCCGTCCATTGAGTGGGTGACACTTGGTCAAGCCGTATTCTGGAGCCCCTTCCTCTAATGATAATCTGCTCGTCATGGTCATTGAGCAGGATACGTTCTGACGAAATCTCGTTATTCCTAAAGAAATCTACAATATCCAAGTGTTTTGCCTGTCTGGCCGAGATGACATTACGCTCACCTGCTTGTGTCTGACGTGGGGTAGTACGGGCATTGTCCGGTGGTGGGTCAGCAGCGGAAGAGTGGTGAGGCTGTTGAGGTTGGCCTATGCCCATTTGAGGGAGAGCTGCGACAGAAGAAGCAGCATTGTTACCTTGAGGTGGTGCTGTGGTCGAGTCCCTGTTGTAATGTCCATGAGCAGGCAACTCTGACGTGAGGAATTGAGGATCAAGCTTGGCCTCTTGTACTGCAGCTTCCAGAAGTCGGCGCTGGCCCAAAGGCTGTATGTCCATGGAGGTTATGTCCTCCGGTCGAAGTACTTTGGCTGCCCGGAGACTGTCGAACCCACAGTGAATGAGAAGGTCATGGTTGGATTGGTTAAGACCGCACTTTAGTGTCCACTCACGAAAAAGGGTCCGTAAATCGGACTCGGATTCTTCATAAGGCATTGCAAAATATAGCGGGGAAAAAAATTGACGTGCGCTCGCTGCTGTGGTCAAGACCAAACTGAAGAGAGAGCGGGCTGGATATATTGAACCTTACGATATATCCCGGCTCCCGCCCAATAGGGTCCCCTACCCTACCACCAATAAAAACGGGCCCCCTGGAGGAAGCATCTTTGGTGGGAGACCTTTCCACGGGGGAGGGCCCGGCAGAAGCAGATAACTTCTGAGGTTAGACAACACCACAGCAGTCGCCTACATTTCTCGATATGGTGGAAAATTTAGTTAAATGGCCTGACATTGTAAATTTGGGATTTTCTAAATACCCGAAACATTTTACTAACGTGTTCCCACTTACCCGGTGCAAGAAACACCTTGGCGGATGGATATTCCCACGCTAAATTTATATTTGATAAAGAATGGAAACTACTGCCATCTTGTTTTGACAGTATCACTCATATATGGGGTAAACCCTCAATAGATTTATTCGCCTCCAGAATTAACTCCCAACTGCCAGAGTATGTCTCATGGTTACCGGATCCCACAGCAATAGCGGTAGCATTTACTTTAAATTGTAGTGTTTATCAATTGTGCTATTTGTTTCCTCCCTTCTGTGTGATCGGGACGATTCTCAACAAAAAAGCCAACGACAAAGCCTAAGTAGTACTGATAGCCCCCTTGTGGCAAACCCAACCATGGTTCACAAGGATCCTGCAACTGTCAATCGACCATCCTCGCCTCATAACTTCTCCACACCCCATCATCCTTTCTCATCAACCGACCACACGCCATCCACTGGATTTGTCGACTAAAACTGACTGTCTCAGGCTCGCCCTTGAAAATCACAATATGCTGGTCGAACCTGCAAAAATCATTCTACAATCATGGAGAGAATCTACCAATACGCAATATGGAGGATTTTTTATTATAAATAACGTTTTAATTTACCTACGCGATGTACGACGCCTGACTGGGTTACAATGCTTTAAACTCGGCCGGATCTGCAATCACCTTCCAAAGTGACAGCATAGTAAAAATGGAACCTTATAGAAGTTGAACCAAGTTAATTGCCATTACCAATGTCATTACAAAACAGGGCCCATTTTTATCCCCCAAAACAGGAAGTCTCGTGTATTGGTCAAATAAAAGTGTAGCGCGCGAGTGATAGGGTTCGAATAGCGAAATGGGATCGTTTAGAGACTTTCTGTTAGCTTAACTTCAGTTATGCCTCAGCCACAACGATCAGACTATTCGGTTGTTCGCGTAGTCGCGCGCGCCGCCCTGGAGAGCTTTGTGAAACTAACTTCTGTTGATTTCCGGTTTGACGCGCTCGTTCTCACAACCCAGCTGTCTGCTTTCTGACAGATCTGCTCGCTGCGTAATGCGAGTAAAGATGAATTTGCGCGTTACGTCGTGTGGGCCAAGGTTTAAACACTTCGTCAATATGACAGGGAATCAAAATTCACAATTGCTTGTAACGTGCAAGGCGAATAAATTGCCTGATGGAATATCGTTATGTCTCTGGGATTCAAATCAGCTGGTAACCACTGCTATGCGGTGAGTTGCGCCTACAAGAGTTCATCAGCGCATTGCGAGTTCTATTCCTTTCCAAGCAGCCCCCACTGGAGAAAGACTTGGCAGATAGCTGTCAACAGGCTTCATGTTGATGAGCATGGCAGAAAAATGTATGGAAAGTTGTGGTCACTTAACAAAACATCACAGGCTGTGCCCCTGGCACTCTCGCAAGCTCCAAGCACCAAAAGAATAGTCGGTTTGAATCATGTCAAGCCAGACTTGTTTTCCACCTTCTCTGAGAAAGAAATCAAAATCCAGGAACAGGACTATCACTGTTCTGCAGCCATTCAAAGCTTATCAAGAAGACAAACAGCAGTAAAAGGTCTTTTCTATTGTTTTTCATCACAAATAGTCTATGAAACCAGAAATTTATATTTGAAAATCAAGGAGACTTTGCATATACAATCTGACTTAACTATTATGATTAATTGACAATATCATCATATGCAGAAAAATCCATTCAAGAGTTGTCACCAGTTGTGGAAAAGACTCTCTAGGATATGTTATATTGGTATTGTTACAGGGACTGTTATGTAACAGTGGATTCTGACCATGACTACATGCAAACACTGAAGGCTGGTCTATTGGCTTCTACATAGGACAAACTTATTGGCACACACCCTCAATTTGAAAATATTATGAAAGATTCCAGAAATGCTAAGAAAGTGAAGGACTAACCCAAGGGCGCCTCGGACACGACCCCCAAACGCGGCCGAGGGGCTAGTTTGTTATCACACCAGTATTTAGTCACCATAGAGGTCATCGAGTGAGAAATATCTGCGACCGTCACAGTAAGTTCCCTTCTTCACCTGATCGAGGTCCTCTATGAACTGGGACACCTTGTTTGTTCTTCTCAATAAAGGCGGAATCTTGGCGAATCGTTGTCACACTCATCGTAAAGAATTTCCAGCAGAGGAAAGCTCCAGTTGGTCTTTCTGGAATCATTGTCGGCCTGCCCATCCAGGGGCCGTATTAATTCAGATAGCAGTCAATATGGTGTCAAACTTACTCTTTGCGGCATAGTCCCCCTCATCATGTCTTGGATGGTTATGTCTCCTCGTACTTCTTCCTGTCCTTATGGTGATTCTCTAAGTTCTATACTCCAGCCCTCCCCAGGTCCTCGCAGGCGCACACCTGGAAAACACAGTCCACAAACACCACGATGGTCGCTGGCGGACTGTGGTGGAGACCAAGCAGAATCTGAGGTTTGAACTTCATGATTACGGGTAATTCCGTCGACCCTCCGGGCTCTGAGGCCCAGCTTTCAGACTTCTACCAGCCCTCAGATGGTCAAAAAGGGCGTGACAACTTAGACATGTGTCAATCATTCATAGAATGTTATGTGTTGAACCGCCTAATGGTCACCTTCAATTCATTGCTAATGGCCCTACAACGATTTGCGGTGATTTGAAAACCACTCACGAATATAGAACTCATCTTACTAACGCTCACACACACACATACACACACACATATACACACACACTCGAACACATACTCGCATACACACAAACACTTGCATGCACACATTCGCACACACACAAGCTACCACATTATCGCAAAAGATTTGACTATAATCGGAGTCAGTTGAAGTGACTACACAGGCAACCAACGTTATTGCAAAACTATCATCGGAATCAGTTGACTGCACAGGCTTACGCCGACTATGATTTCCTCGCACTTCTGCTCATGATCCCCCACGACGCAAAGCAGCTCATGGTTCCTAGTGGCAGCAGACCTCCTTTATGTTTGTGGGGACCATGATGCGAGCCAGTTCACAAAATTTGTTTCACAGTGACTCGTCTATATGGACTGTTTATAAAGTATGACCTGTCAAGGTATGGCAGCAGCCTCGTGCCAAGTGACATCTGGCTGCTCTGTAGCTGTCATCAATGGGCATGATGTAAACCTGGCTAATTTTTCAATGTCAGCGAAAGGCATTTATATTTATTTAATTGCCTTACGGCATCTCGCACGGACGTTTGGTGTGACTTTCGTCATGTTCAATAAGTTAAGAATGACTGAAACCAAGACAAATGTCCGTGTGATGTGACGCATTAATATGCAATTGCAATCCCTGAACCTCCCTGACGCCAAACCACGACTGACATAATTTTATATGCATTCGACTTTTTCGACCGTCAGTAACTAGTCAACTCACTCGGGGGCAGGACGTTTTAGACATAATAAGAACTGCGTCAGTCATCTGCAGATGTTAGATAAGGTTATTGGTGAATACAGAAAGAATTGTATTTTTCAACTATTTGAACTCAAATAAATTTTACTCCTCGCCGATAACTTGTATGTTAGTTTAACTGAAATAAGCTGGGAATTAAAATCGCCCCCTCGAAATTGAACTACCTGGAAACAAAACTGCTCATAAAATTATAAAGATATAAGTGGCCCTGTATTTTATATGTTGTTGCAGTCATATTCTGTAGAGTGTGACCTCGAGTATGAGCATTTCAGTTTTTGCTTTGCATAGATAAGTTGTAGGACAAAGACTGCTGTTTATCTTAAGTTTATTTGTTACTACATTACATATGGGAGATGTTAAATGGTAATAACGCCTTTGCATATCTCATCATAAGATGAGGGTTTGCCTATCGTGACAGCCATTTTTAATACTTTCCTCAAAACGAAAGTGGTGTGTAGGAAAACTTACCATCTAGTGAAAAGTATAGCTTGACTATCTACAACCGTTCAGGAATATATGTTGATAACCATCAGTATGTTAATAAAAAGATCAATAATTTTCTATTCTTTTCATGAGATGAGGGAGGGTTGGGGCTTGTTTTCAAAGACTGCCATAAACAATGATTTTTTATTCCTGAGCCAGCGGTGGTCCACTGTTGCTGGTTAAGTGCAAGTGAATCGAGTGGGTAAGGTTAACGAAAAAGCGAGGAGAGCGAGATCTAAAAGGAGCGCGAGTGAAACAGGAGTGAGAGACAGCCTAGCTAGTCTAGAAAACTAGCGGTCTGAAGAAAATCTACCTACTAGTAAAATTTAACAAGACACGTTGAAAGTAGAAGCCTAGGCAAAAGAAAATTGTAGTGTTTTCGCAGATGAAGGTGCTTCCATCTGTACATGCTTTGGTTCATATAACTCCACATACATGTAAAGTTTCAAGCGATTTGCTTCATCAGTATTTTTGTTATATGCTAACTATATATGCGGAGGTGACGGGAGTCAGAGAAAGTTGACAATGAAAAATGTTTACCTTGGCAGTTGATAGAAAGAGGGGTATATACCCCTTCCGTTTGATATATTAAGTACTATCGATGAATATATTTCTCTATAAACAATCAGGCAACAGGTGCCATGTTTCCTTCAGTATCATACGGCTATTAGAAGAACAAACTAATAAATGCCTCAGCTAGTTATCAAATCCAAACATTCACACATGAACCAATTAAACCATACATAATTATTAGTTTGGCAATGCAATAACAACGTCGACAGTTCTAAGCCATATCACAGCAGTTGTAAATGACATGTATAGAGAACGAGGGTTCAGAAACTGATGATGGGAAAACCCAGGCGAACTTTTCGAACTCTGATAGACCAAACATTATGCTCAATGTGGCAGATCTACAAAAAATTCCTACCCCCCAGTTTCATTTGTCGTTAGGTTAGGTGATACTGTAACTGTTATATATATATAGGACTTATTTCCATTTTGTTAAGCTTTGTTCCGCAATTCATCATTAATCTGTATGGCCGAAATCACGATGGCCTGCAAATGATCTGTGCCATTGCATGTCTCTTCGTCGCCCTCAAGACGTGATGAAAGAGCGAAACTACCAACAGCTTTTCTGCAAGAACCACGTAGATCACGCCTAACAATCAAAACAGTTCCGGGTCATGAGCGCGTCGTTTCGATACGCATAAATTGTCCTTACAGTTAAATTTCCATCCGAAAGCGCGAACTTGACCTGTTTATCCAAAACAGAATAGGTTCTTATGGGTTATATTTCCGTTATCTGGCAAAACAAGATTACATGATTTATCGTGCGATAGGCACTTTAACTATAGTCACCACCACATCCAAAACAGAAGTCACCATCACGACGATAGCTTCAGTCTTCAGTATTATGATTTCGCGTCTAAGCGAGACACCGGAGAGACGGACGACGCCTTGACCCCCCCCCCCCCCCACCCCATGAGAAACACGCAACCTAATTAACGATTAGCAAGCAAAGTTTTTTGAGAAAACCCTTGTTATAACACTTGTTATCAATGGCCCCCATTGTCTAGCAATGTTAAAGCTGTTCAGTGTGGGAAATCGTCAAGCTGAGTCATATTGAGGTATGGTCTCAGCTATCGCACGGGTAGCTGGCAAAACAGGCACCCAGGTCAATTCAGTCAACGAGCGCGGCAGTGTTCGGTTTTGCCTGACTGCTGACTAGTGTGTATATATATTTATATATAACATCATACATGTCGCTCGGTGAACGCGCTCCTTGTATTTATATATATATATATATATATATATATATATATATATATATATATATATATATATATATATATATATATATATATAAATATATACATTTTTATATATATATATATATATATTTATATATATATATATATATATATGTGTGTTTGTTTGTATGTGTGTGTGCGTGTGTGTGTGTGTGTGCGTGTGTGTGTGTGTGTGTGTGTGTGTGTGTATGTGTGTGTGTGTGTGTGTGTGTGTGTGTGTGTGTGTGTGTGTGTGTGTGTGTGTGTGTGTGTGTGTGTGTGTGTGTGTGTGTGTGTGTGTACAGCTCAATATCAGGTGCGCACATTTGTAACCTCAAATGACCATAACTACCTCAAAGAACAAATTCATACTCATCACACCAAAATAACGGGAAAACACGAGACACCCACCACTGACACCTACTCCCTCACAATTTGCGGTCACTAACCCACTTTATTTGTTGGTTCTTTACTCAACCAAAGCTAAAGTATACCGGTTATATGAATGAAAAATGTTCACCTACCTAAATGGATCGTTCAGGGACTTGACAAGGGTTGATTATGTCCGGCGCTCTGATCAGTCCAGATCGTAGGTCAGACAAGATTTCCTGAACACCAATTTGTTAGCACCGGTCGAACGGTAGTATTAATATCTACTCAGACGTCTTGTAGGGCTACAATTTGTTCTGCTATTAACAAGGAAGTAATGCGAACAGCGCTTCTACATGTGTCAAAGGTTCTTAAAGCATGGCAAGCTCCTCTCGGCCAATCAGAGCTCGATATCAAATCTTCTTTTTATATCTCCGGCATGTCAATTTCACTTAGCTTATCGATTTGAGTCTCTCGCAGAGCAACTTTAACATAGCTAGATTATGGGACCGCCTGATATTAAGCAAGTGTTTTATCAGGGGTTTTTTGCGAAAACTTTGCTTGCTAAACGTTAATTAGATAGCGTGTTTTCACAAGGGTAACTGTCTTTTTTTTAGGGGGGGGGGGGCTCGAGAGGGGAGGGGATCGAGTGGGTAGAAGAAGCCTTTTCGGATTTTAAAACCTGTAATTCGGGCGCCAACCATCTTTGAGAGCGTACTTTTGGTCATACATATGTGGCCTACATGGGGTGAGCCTTGGCCCCAGCCTCGTACAGAGGTCGTTTTGAGCTATTGCCAGCCTCTTTACCACGAAAACCTCCACATGCAGCCAGCCAACGCAAC
Organism: Urechis unicinctus; assembly: GCA_034190875.2. Taxonomy (NCBI): domain Eukaryota; kingdom Metazoa; phylum Annelida; class Polychaeta; order Xenopneusta; family Urechidae; genus Urechis; species Urechis unicinctus. The sequence continues at coordinate 56,481,579 of CM067352.1, forward strand.
AGGTTTTAAAATGCGAAAAGGCTTCTTCGGCCCACCCGAGAGACCCCCCCCCCCCCCCACCCTTGTGCTGCATAGCGACTGCATCGCAATGTGGGAGATGGTCGAGTGATAATCTAGCAGATTATTGTTTGTTGTATTATAGCTCAACCGTCTTTAAACCCCACCATTATGTGTCAGCACGACAGCCCGGGTTACATTCCACCACTTGACAGCAGCAATCTGTATAGCCTTAACTCGCATACGGGTCTACCATCCAAGTAGACCCGTTCGGTTACACCAAGTTTGCCCAGCCGAGGTAGTCGTCAACGAGCCACACCTTTTACGGTGATAAGATGGTAAGGCCCTGGGAGCTATGAATTGTGTTGGCGTATCCATATTGCCATTTTGACGGGATGTCAGGTTTAGGATAGGTCGGCGTTTCTACCACAAAGAGCGGCACATGCACCACGTCGTTGACAACAAGGTTGGAACTTCCCCCGCCGTGTATGGCAACAAGCCTGTTTTGATGACGAATGCTCTTTGGGTGATATATCAGCGGCACTGGTAAGTTGCGCCTGTGGGCTGGAAGAGGCACATTCGTCGTCTGCGACCGGGGATGGTTTGACTTGTTGATGGTGTTCGCTACCTGCTACTGGGGCTGCCGCGCGCCTTGGCTGGCTGGTGGGCTGGAGGAGGCTGGCCTGGGCGTTGCACGTGTGGATGGTGTAGTTGTGGCTTTCGTTGCATGTCTAGTTCTGTCTTTCTATCGTGTTTTCTGGATGTGGCCGCCGAGAAGCAAAGGTTGCCTAGTGTGCATGCGAGTAAAGTTTTGGCTATTGGGAGAGCTTCTATTCCACCATGTGCTCGACGGACTTCTTGTATCCTGTATCCATGGACCGTGACTGCGGCACGTTCGCCAACTGCGACCGGATGGGCTGGAGAAGGTGGGCCTGGTGGTGGAGTGGCTGGCTAGCTTGGGTCTGTTGGGGTTTCCAAGTAGAGGAGCACTCGATGGTCGCGTATGCACGGGGCTGGCAGTTCTAGGTCTGTTAGCCTACCATAGTTAGGTAGTGGTTTTGCGGGCGGTGGTGGGCCTGGCTGGGCACAGTCGTCGCTCTTTTGTTTCCAGTAGCTATGCTTTTGCTGGCACCAGCATTTCTCCGATAGAGCCAAGACGAAGAGGCTATATCGTATAGACCATGTAAGACATTCGCCGCCGTAGAGGTTCTGGATGTTTTGGACGAAAGAGGGGAAGTGGGGGTTTTCTGGGTTCGCAGACCATGTTGCAGTGGGTTTGCAGAAGGCATTTCTTGCTGTCGACACAGTGGTCTGTTGCGTCGCATTTGCAGGCGCTACGGTGGTCTCCGAAGATCTTTGGGGGTGCGCCTATTTGGAGACAGTTGCCGTCGCAATCCTATGGTTTGCTGGGAGGTGCGACCTCGGGGCGAAAGGAAACAACACGAAGTATACCGAAGCTGGGGTTATGCGTGTACAGGAAGACGAGGTCGAGAATATAGCCTGCCTGGATTTGTTCTTGGAAGACCACATGGTATATTTATATAACTCCTTTGGTATCTGGTATCGTTCGTTGATGCCGAACCCCAGAGCGTCTAGAATCCTTAGCTCTGTTTTGGACAGAAACAAGTGGGAAACCTCTTTTCTAGCAGGTCCCAGGTCTTCGCTTGCTGTTCGAAAGATGGCAGTTAGGTGGTACGTTCGCCACCCTCGACTGGGGGTTCGCCGTCGAGTCTGAGGGGGGGGGAGGTGTTGGGGTAGCCAATAGCTGGCCTGTGCTGCAGATTTCTGTGTACCGGGTTTGCGAGATGTGGTATTTCTCCTTTGCTGCGCGAACAGACAGGGATCCAGACCGTATCTTGCTATAGGCTTCTCGGGGTAGGGTGGATCTTGGCATGGTGTAGTTTGTACTCGCAAAGCTCTAAAAGGGGGTATGCTGTGAGTCGGAAGGCTCTGTGGCCGGTGGACTGGCCTGTAGGCTGGAGGAGGCTGGCACATGCGACCCCCTAAGACTTGTGGCTTCCCTTACCCCTGCGACTTGTGGACCCAAGCAACCAGTGGCCCCGCCGATAGGCTCCCCGCTTTTAGTCAGTTGTCCGGAGACTCCAGCTCTTTGGAGAGAGGAAGACCCTAGGCAAGCTTTGTGTGGCTAATGCTGTGGGCCTCTCGTTGTAAAAGAATAGTCAAAGTGGGGGTTAAATACGTTGAAGCTGGGTTATTCGCGTCCATATTGGCAATACCCCCAGTTTGACTCTAATATCAATAGCGTAAGTGAAGATTTTGTACCCGTAAAATCTGAGCCTCTCGGTGAAAATGAATAGTCAAACTGGGCTAAAATACGTTGAAGTGGGGGGATTCATTAGTGTAAGTGGGTGATTTATTAGTCTTGTTGTGGGTTCCCCATTTGCGGGGTGTGCTGGATACGCTATTACCTAACCTGCTGATGTTGTAGATCCGCCGGGAAGAAATTAATATTCTTTATGACAGCCCGCAGTTGGACTGGAGTATATCAATTATTGGAATTCGTTTGGATAAACATGGAATATCATGAAATGTTATAAAGTGAACTTGTGTGAAGGTATTTCGTCAATGTGGCTAGGTTTGATGATTTACCTACAATTTGACTGCCATCTTTGACTGATGCGTCATTTAATACACCGACTGGGGTCAGTTTCTTTTAGACTGAGGGGAGGTTAAAACATTATGCTATTGTTCTCACATTGAATTGAATAGATAAATGGATTTTTTTACCGAATGAGCGTGCACATTTCCTTTACACCAAGTTCATAAATCGTATTCAATAGGAGGCTCATAATCGTATTGTTTTTAACTTGATGAATTAGCATCAACATTCACAAATGGGCCAATAATTTCTCTACCGGCTAGATATTTGTCACTCAAATGTAGTACAATGTTTGATATAGTAATCGTACTATAAACTTTGTCCCATATCCCAAACCCATATTCGTTATTCGTAAGCGTCTGTATTTCCATGACAAAATTATGATTATGTTCGTCGTTAAAGGGACTGTGAATAAAGACGGGTGAAGTATAACATATGTTTAAATACTCTGAATTAGCACACACACACACACACAGTACACACACACACACACACACACACACACACACACACACACACACACACACACAATACCAAACAACATATATATGCAATATAACCAGCCAGCATAGATATATATACCTCTATATATATATACCAATATATATATATATATAGCAATATATATATAATATATATATACGGATATATACATAGGATATCACACAAAAGGCACTATGGGTACTTTTCGGTGCGTAAGATAATTTAAACGTGATAACAATTAAAAGTTCCCAATCCATCGTCATAATATCGTCATAACGTATCGATAATTAAGCCGGCCATATTTTGATATTTGTCACTGAAATGTTCATCTTGCAGGGATGAATATATTTACAGCTTCTACGGACAACCATGGTCCATCTTTTTGCGCAAGTTTTGCGTAGCTATAAGCTCTTTGGTTTCATGCCGAGAAATGTTGTTGAAATGGTAGAATAAGCTCTTAGAATGATCAATAATAAGCCAAGTATTGATAGCACATAGTACATTTATTAACATCACTTAATTAAATTAGCATTAGATAAAATAATTTATATTTGTTTATTATACGCATGGCTTAAAACAACCTTATCATGCAAAATTAACCAGCCAGCAAAGATCATTTAATAAACTCACTCGATATACTCTAAGAAAACATACCCAGCATAAGCAAAAAACCAACACGACCTATCTAAACCTTGGCTTCAGAGAAGTTCAGATAGCTTCGAAACAACAGTAAGATTTCGGGTGGCCAACATAAAATTAAGAAGACTCTTGTTCTATGATTTTTGCTATCGACCTTAACAATGGAAATTTTTTTGGTCCATTACAACATATACCAAAACATACCCAGCATAATACAATACATATATTTGTGTTTTGCTTAGAATCATATCATGGGTGATTAGGGTTTTTTCAGGTAGAATTTTTTGGTGAGACTGCTGACAATGGTAGGTGTTTGTTTCTTTGTCATCACCCTCCCATCTTTGTACAGAAACGGGATGTCCATTTGAGTGACAGAGTTGCATACAATAGTTAGCAGTTCTAATAGATGGAATTCACTTGCACCTTGTTCCAATGTACGACCAAGTTTCTGAATAAAAGGCGCTCCCTCCTTTTGTAGTCGCGCGGTGTAACCTGCATCAGAAGTATAAATCTAAAACATGAGCATTCGTGAAGTGTTGGATGAGACAAACAACAATACTGCAGCTTATGGTCACGAAATTGGCAAACAATAACCGCTGAAAATATCTCAACTTAAGGATGAGCGAAGATGAACCAACATAAAAAAACTGTAATCAATTGATGCTGTAAACTACATACGTCTTCATATGAAGGTAAACATCCTTTTTACAAACAAAACATATCTCGTTATAGAGCACCGACGGTTTACATTAACTAATGTTGTGTGAACACGAACCCTGATATGTGGAGTAGGCGCAGATCATATCTGATACCACGGGGAGTAATTGTGAACGGTCATCATCCTCTGTTTGATCATCATCCCGGTCGACAGAAAGAACTCCATCTACTTTAGAGTCAGGCACACTTGTTTCCGAATCATTGTCAGTCTTAATTCCTTCGCTTCGGTGCCCCGTGTCATGTTCTGTACCACGGCAGCACTAAACAGGCAGTGAAAAGCATTCCCCAGTAATGAACCTGGCCCCAGAGCCCAACACTCTTTCCATCAAAATTAAATTCCATAGAAGATACGGTTTTCTAAATATGCGCCTGGAGATCTTCATACTGTCTACATTGCCTCTAGGATGTATAAACAACAACTGCGATACACAATCGAATGAAATAAACATGGCTTACTTGGAAGAAGAAAAACCGCGGTTTGTTTCGAAGGTCTTCATTTTTCTTATTGAGCTTGAATGGTTTGAGGATTTCTTCAATGGAGATTGTCATATCAGCGGCTTTAAACTGACCTTCTTTTTTAGAATGACTCATTGCGGCAACCCCAATACAATTGGCATTTTTGTTGTACTCATTGTCATTTGCGTCTATATGTTTTGATAGAAAAAAATGTGTTAGACAGGGCATCATGGATAAACAATATCAGAAACTTTGCTCATTATCAACCGGAATTACTGTATTGCCATGCTAGTGTACTTACATTTGGCAAGTTCCTTATGAATATCTGAAGCCGTTAGGTCTTGGTGTGTAATCACAACAATTTCCAAGCCACGCATGACCTTTTCAAGCAGTTCTACGTCGTGTATCGAGTTTTTTCTTGAACTCCTTTCATCGTCCTCGATGAATGTCAAGTTAAGGATGATGAATCGCCCCATATTTTTGTTGGAAAGGTTATAACGACCCAGTTTGAGGCTACCTGCCCTGAAATGACAAACTCATCATAATATACTTACATGAAACCGCACCATAAAATGGATATGTTGCAGAAACCACACTATAAAATAGATATGAGAGATCGATAATTCTAAAATTTATGATTATACGAAAACCAGCTTTAAAATAACTGTTATTGTTTCGTTAGCTGCTATTGATTTAAAAAAATGAATGTGTACAGGCTGCAGCAATTGAGTGGAAATGTCACAAAATATCTATGTTAGCAGGTTAGTGATATGACAGGGAAGACGTCTTGGTGGTTAATTGTTTTTAAAAACAAATTTTCGACCATTTTAACAAAGCATTTTTTCTCTTGTATCTTACTCTACTTTTTCTAAATATATGAAATTGTAAATATATTACTATAATAATCCCTGCAGGTTGCAAATTATTGCAGCATGTGGGCAGGAATGAGACAGCAGTTGAAACCGGTGGGCGCTATGATTTTGTCAGTTTTTAATGCAATTTTCTCATCATAACGTATACTGCAGTGTACAGGAAGTTCACGGACTGGGCGCTATGATTTTGACAGTTCTGGACTTTTTTTTTTTCTGGTACAGATCGTATGGCAATACATTTTGACAGTGACAGTTTGATAATGATGATGTTAAGAGTGATGATAATTATGATGATGATAATATATATGATACTTATGAACATAATTAAGAAAATGATGCTGGTGATCATCAGGATGATGATCACTGTGATGGCAATGATAATGATGATATTGATAAGATGATCAAGATGTTGTCTATGATGATGATTATCATGATCACGATGATGATGACAATGTTGATGATAATAAAGATGACTATGATGACCAAGGTGAAGGTAATAATGACAAGGAAGGCTATGATGACAATGATGATGGAGAATATAATGGCAATGTTGATGATGATGATCACCATTATGATGATCATCATCGTGATGATGACAATGGTAATGGCAATAATGGATGCAATGAATCCGATGAAAACAGTAAGTGTGATGGTGATGGTGATAATGATGCCAATGAAAATTATGATGATAATGATGACAATGATGATGGTGATTAAGGTCATGACGATGATCATGACCAGGACAGTAAAGACAATGAATATGATGTACATGGTGTTTATTATGATGATAATGATGATGATGATGATGATGATGATGATGATGATGATGATGATGATGATGATGATGATGATGATGATGATGATGAAGATGATGATGATGACTATGATGACAATGATGATGGTTGTTATGGTGGATATAATACTGTTTAACAAGATTTATCATTACGATAATGCTGATGATGAGGATTGACGAAAAATGTGATCGCTGTTACCCGTCATCTTTAGGTTGTACTGACAGATTTCTAACTGCCTCTGACACTTCCTCAACCGGAGAATCCGTCATGCTGAATTGCGTGGTTTCCTGTGCAATTCTCAACTGAAAACAAAATCATGTCTGGGTTCAATCATTCCAGACATTTACGATCTTTGTGGTTAGGTTTCGTAAATCCTTAACCCCAAGCACCGTTGCAACCACCCCTCAGCACACCCAGGCATTCTAACCCGGTACAGCCATTCGCTAGGTTTGTGGCTCGGCTCAAGTATATGCGGCCCTGGATCTCGGGCCGATGCCAACTTAGTCGAGTAGATGGCTATGTAAGTGGATTATCGTTGAATGATTATTCGTTTATGTTTCCAAACTTCATTTTCAGCTGAACCAAACCATTGTCTGTTGACTTTTTAGAAGTTAATAATATACCTGTTTTGGCTTGACTGACCATCAACATATACATGAACAGTTAAAAGAATGACATTAAGTGGAGAAAAGCAAGATACGCTCCTGCATCAAAAAGGTCTGTCATTGTGTGCAGTTCAGTGATGATGACTTGTGTGTATATATATATATATATATATATATATATATATATAGATATATATATATATATATATATATATATATATATATATATATATATATATATATATATATATATATATATATATATATATATATATATATATATATATATATATATATATATATATATATATATATATATATATATATATATATATATATATATAATGGCAGTGACTCAAAGGTTGCAGGTAAACTAGATATTGGTTAACCTCAGCGCTGTTGTTTTTGCACCCTATGAGTGTAGTGTGCGAGTGGTAGGGTTCGAATAGCGAAATGGGATCGTTTAAAGACCTTCTGTTAGCTTAACTTCAGTTATACCTGGTGAGCTTTGTGAAACTAACTTCTGATGACATCCGGTTTGACGCGCTCGTTCTCAAAACCCAGGTGTCAGCTTTCTGACAAATCTGCTCTCTGCGTAATGCCAGTAAAAATGAAAGGTTCAAAGTAGAACGTGTTGGTCAAGGTATAAACACTTCGTCTAAATGGAAGCGAATCAAAATTCATATTTGCTTGTAACGTGCAAGGCGAATAAAGTGAATTATCTAATATCGTCATGTCTCTGGGATTCAAGTCAACTGATAACCACTGCTGTGCGGTGAGTTGCGCCCACAAGAGTTCATTAGCAGATTGCAAGTGCTATTCCTTTCCAAGCAACCCACACTGGAGAAAGACTTGAAAGGTAGCTGTCAACAGGCTTAATGTTGATGAGCATGGCAGTGAAATGTATGGAAAGTTGTCACACGCTGTGCCCCTGCCCATTCTCGCAAGCTCAAAACACCAAAAGAAAGGTCAGTCGCAATCATGTCAAGCCAAACTTTTTTCCCACTTATTTTATGAAAGACATCACAATCCAAGAACAGGACTTACACTGTATTGCAGCCATCTGAAGCCTATCATGAAGACGCACAGCACAAAAGGTCTTTTTAATTGTTTTTCATCTTAAATAGTCTATGAAACGAGAAATTTCGGCACGGCAGTTTGGGATTGTGGAAAGTACTTTCTCAAATTTGTTCAACACATGGTGTATCTTGATATTCCAGGAATTGATAATCATATGTTCATATGGCTGTCTCTATACACAACTACCAACTAACTGACAATCAGATCAAGGCAATTAATGGCATACCGAAAATCAATTCATCTGCATTTTTCTGGACAATTCGGGAATCTTAGTAAAAAACACCGGCCCGAGTACACTACCAACTTGTTAAGCCACCAAGTTGTGTGCGCACTATTTATATTGTTAGCACTTTCGTCCAAAAAAACACTTTCCGTCTAGCGTTTTAACATGATGGTCAAACATATCACAAACTACACCATCATCAATGCATTATGTCAATAGCCGTGTAATATGGGTATTTTTCACAACCCAAGAAACCAAAATATTACTGGCCAGACATTTGCAGAATACATAACAGTTGTGAATGATCCGGTGTCGGCATTTATCGACGTAAGCTGTCACTACCGTATGAGTTCATGACATTGTGGTGTGGATACAACACACCTAAGCATAGTCATCACAGTCTGTAAACTTTCTTTAAGGTATCGCATTGGGAAGAATCTGTGTGCTTGAATTCCGCAACGCTCAAGCTGTGATGTTTATGTTGTAACGAAAGAAATAACTGAAATGGAACAGCACTGTGGGACTTAGTTTATACCAACACTAACGACGTTTTTTTGCAGTTTCGCTTGACGCAGTTTCGCTTTTCTTAAATTGTATAACACTTGATATTAGCCAAGTCAATACAGTCAACGCGCGCGGCAGAGTTCGGTTTCGCCTGACTGCTGACTAGTGTACATATATACATATTATTATACATGTCGCTGTCGCTCGGTGAACGCGCTCCTTGTATTATTATTTTTTTTGGGGGGGTGGGGGCTGGAATGGAATTCAGGCGTGCTCATTCAGGAACTGACATGTTTTGACCCCACCCCAGCAGATTTTCTCTGTAAAGCCGATAGGTTTTAACTCACATTCATGCGCCGAGATCGCATAAACACGCTGTTTTTGCTGGAAGTCTAGAGAGGGTTACATTAAAATAGAAGTGACACGCTGGTTACATGATATGTCTACTTTCCACACATTGTAGGATTCAGGCGGGTTTCATTCAGGAACTATGACAGAATTAATAAGTTTTAACCCCCTATCCGCAGACTGTCTAAACGAGCGGCGCGTGGCCATCATATTCTCGGTAGACGTTTTCGAATGCTCATTGAATAAAACTGGAGTACTTTATAACAAAACGGTCTGGACGCGTTTCTGGCAATTTCTTGAATATTGCAGAAAGTGTATCCACTAAGGCGTGCTAGTTTTTGATTTATTAGCTTTTTTCACATTTTTCAAACGTAAATCAGATTAACTTCCCATGGTCCGATTTTTAAAAACAATACACCACGAGCTGGTGGGATTTGAGGTGACTCACTTTCCTCCGTTTTCCACTTATCTATTATTGCCTTGATATACATACCAACTCCCAGACGAAAATACAATAGTTATCAGCAGAAGCAAGTCTTGACGGAAAAGAGGCAAATAAAATGTTCTAGCTGTCTATCAAGTCCAATAAAATTCCACTGGACTAGGGCAGTACAACTTATTTTGTCACACCCTTTGTAAGATAGGTGAAGTATATATACACAGCGTCAGGTAACGATGAGCGATAATTGGTACGATTAAATCAGTGATGATTTAAAGACAGCGGTCACTAGCGTTTTCACGCAAAATTTACGTCACAGAGATTCAAATGCGAATTGTTTAACCACACTGGTTATGAATATTTGCGTGCCAATATGCAGCTTATATAAGTAGCAATGCAAGAAGGCCGCTATCGCAATGTGTTAAAATATGTCACATGCAGAAGCACAATTTTCTAGCGAGTGTATTACTGTATGCGTTTAATGAAATTAAGAATCTAATCATTACTTATAAAATAAGACATCGTCAAAGATTGCATAGGAGCTTTCCTTTCTTTGATACTCTACCCAATTGTTGAGATATTACTGATCAAAATTGATCAACGGGATGGTAATGTTGCCTCTGTAGTAATGGCCGCGGCAAGAAAATCACCTGGAGTTTCCCCGGGATTCCACTAAGGTTAATGTATTCACCGCGGCATGAAATTTTACAGACAATTAGAGGACGTGTTACAGAACACGATGGTGCAAGCGGCATTGTTGTATGTTAAGGGGTATTCCAGCTACAAACGGAAGATTTTTGTCCTAATCCTAGCGCAACTTCCAGAGATTTTTTTCCCAAGTCAACCTCTAAGGCCTAAAATTATCTTATCTTTCTAATAATGGCGATGACAAAAAACAGAACCGTCAATTAATACCGCGGAATTGATGGTTAAAGTTGGTAATATTCGGTCATTCGGTATATGTTTGGTAGGTATGTGGCAATTCCCAGCTTGGGTCTCTCGCTTATCCCGCGCAGGGTGTTCACCGATATCCAGGCCTCTATTGGCTGTTGTTGAGATTTCTACAGGGAATCCTGCTATTACGTCGAAGGTAACCCCTAATTTTCCCTCGCTTCCCAATTTTTTTATTGCGTCACGTCATTGCGGAGATAGCGAGATTTATAACTTTTGGTAAAGTTCCACCGAAACGAAACGACCCGACCGACGACGGACAACTGGTTAAGTCGAGATCAAAGAGACCAAGGTATATTGCTTTTGCCCGAATCTGGTCGACGCAGGTCAGCAACTTCGCCATTCGGACCAAGTCGGTTTTGATAGTTCAATCCTTTGCCCGCTAAGAATCGCATTTCGCTTCTTCAGCTCTATTTTCAATTGCTGTAAGGTCAGTGATGATTTACTCCAATGTTACCAACGATATAACTCGAAAGGTTTCAATCAAAAATAACGATGTTGCCCAACTTTCTATGGTAAATGTTGTGTATAAGAATACCGGATGCGGACGCGGGACCACATAGCTATGTGGCGCCGCGTAGCGGATTAAAACTCGAGGTCTCTCAATGGCGAGGTTTCGTCAATATCGGTGGAAGGAAACTCGAGTTACACTTGTAGGAACGTCCCCCTGTACATTCACAGGGCTCGAAATTACCACCCGCCTGCCTGCCAATGGCGGGTGAAATTTGAGCCGGGCGGGTAACTAATCACAACCACCTGCCCGGCTGGCGGGTAGATTTTTTCGCGCTAACACCTCGCGCCCAGTTCAATACAACAGCAGTGGGGCTCGCATGAATAAACACAAACCCGGCAAACACATGAGATAAGAAAGCTTCCTGGCTGTTAACTATCATGTCTTGCGTAATTTATTGTCCACCACGTAGCTCAGAGCTGCCGAGTTTTAATCAAAAGGATCCAGCAACGGACAAACATTCTGATATTATAATTGTCTTTGTGGACAATTTTTCTACCCAGGTGTCAATTTTCAAGTTGATTTTCAGAAAATCAAGTAAGTTACAGCACTCTAAAGATGAATAACAACTTCAAGTGGCTAAATTGAGTGGTCCAGACTATCCCTAATGCTTTAAGCATAATAGCTGTCACCAAAACTCACCAATTTTCAAAATTCAAATTGCTTTTGATCCTCTTGCTGGGCCAAAGATTCCTATCTTAAAATAGGTCCAATTTGGTGTGATTAAAATTTCCATTTTGCATTGCTATTATAAGGCTTGGGTGAACTCATGATAAACTCGGGATGTACTTCGTGAACGAATCTGACGCAAAACTGATTAACAGAATCTCTGTGATATGCTAAATCTGGGTGGCGCCCTTGGCGACCAGCAGCTCGAGCAACGGTCGCAGTAACTGTCGCAGGTGTTCCAAGTGCTCCGCTATACTTGAATTACCCCCGTATACAGATGGATGTTAGGGGTCAGATTGTTTGACCCCAAGCGATCAGCAGCTTATGCGATCTTCAGTCGGTCGTGTGAAGGCAAGCTATACGGTCTCCCGGTGCGGGCATGACAAAATCGAACATTTTAAAGTTTAAAATTCAACAAAAGGGTTCCAATCGATTCTAAAATAAACTTGACCCAAGTGTTCCACTATACTTGAATTTCCCCCGTATATAGATGGATGTTAGTGGTGAAGTGGCTAAATGAACAAAAATCGTCTCTGTTTGACAACGCACGATCAGCGGTGGTTGCGAGCGTGCACAGCTGTGTTGAGTCAAGGCAAGGTTGACCCTGATACGGGCTCATGGGGCGAACATGAGATGACTGTACGACATTTTGAAGTGCAAAATACGACAAAAGGGTTCCATTTAACCTGAAAAAAAATTAACCAATTTATAAAATCATAATTTTTAAAAATTGTATACCTATGTCGCGGGTCTCTGATAAAATTAAGGAAAAAATACATTTGTTATTACACCGTAACATTTTGCACGTAAATAATATTACTTTCCCTTTGACCAATTGTTTTAGATTTTATATGACCATGAACTTGTGAATGTCATCTTGTCATCTACCAAACATTAAAAACGATACCAGAAACGAATACGAACCGATTTAGATAATTCGAAACGGAATGATTTTCGAAAAGTCAACAATTCTCAACAATTTGAAACTATTGCTCCACAAACACACATTTTGTTATGATTCAAACGGAGTAAAATGCGAAAAGTCAGGCAATATTATTAACATTCAATACGTTGGCTCTCGTTTGATATATCATTCGTCCATGTATCTTTAATACTAATACCAGCTGAAAAAAGTTGGAGTCACAAGCGCGGCTGCCTGCGGCGAGGTTTGGCTGACAAGCCTATCAGTGGCTGTGCCTCCGCCGAGTACCAAACTCAACCTTCTCACAACTCACACCAAACTAACGGGAAAACGCGGGACACCAATCCCCCGGCATCTACCTATTGAATAAGCAAAAAGTGACACATTTTCTCCCCAACCAATGGGAGACCGTTCTTAGATCTGTTTTACCTCGCTTCAGTAGTCGGACACCTACCTTCGGTCCGATCGTGTGTTTGTACAAAAAAGCTTACAAATTCGTATACTCATATCCGAATGATCCCGCAAGCATTTATAAGGTGTATCAATGGGTCAATTTTCGCGAATTTAAAGAATAGGTATGTTGATGGGCCCATTTTGTCATAGATACGTTGCATCGGTAGGTCCTTTATCATCACCTTAGATTATTTCAGATATTGTTCGAATTTTTTGTCCCCATGAAGGCTCATCCATATCCTTTTTCTGGGGAAAAACCCCACCCCAATCGGGATACACAAAGCCCACATCACTTGCCAACGTCATGATACCAACCCCTGCACCTTTGTGTACGTTCTGACAGTATATATATATATATATATATATATATATATATATATATATATATATATATATATATATATATATATATATATATATATATATATATATATATATATATATATGTGTGTGTGTGTGTGTGTGTGTGTGTGTGTGTGTGTGTGTGTGTGTGTGTGTGTGTGTGTGTGTGTGTGTACAGCTCAATATAAGGTGCGCTTACTGACATTTGTAACCTCAAATGACCATAACTACCTCAAAGAGCAAATTCATACTCATCACACCAACATAACAGGAAAACACGGGACACCCACCCCCGACACCTACTACCCTACAATATGCGGTCACTAACCCACTTAATCTGTTGGATCTTTACTCTCGGTCTTAACTAAACCAAAGCTAAAGTATACCGGTTATATGAATGAAAAATATTCACCTACCTAAATGGATCGTTCACGGACTTGACAAGGGTTTATTAAGTCCGGCGCTCTGATCAGTCCAGAATGTAGGTCAGACAAGATTTCCTGAACACCAATCTCGAATTTGCAGATTTGTGCATCTTGAGGTTCAGAAAAACGTCTTCCAGAACAGACAAGTTATCGTCTATTTCCTCCTCTAAGAATTCTGCAATATCGTCTTCCGTTATTATTTCTATATCGTTCACTTGTTTCTCTATATTGGGCATTGTAGTGTAGAAATCGCACGTAGATTTTGCACTTCTTTGGAGAGGTGCTCTGTGGTAGCATAGTATTTATACCCCCCAATCTTCCCGACCCGACCTAGCCCACCCACACCCACCCAATCTTCCCGACCCAGCCCACCCACACCCACCCTGTAAAGTGCTGTACTAGGCTTCCATTACTAGAGCATGGACCAGCAATTGCTAATGTACTCCAGCAACTAGTCTCCGGACCCGCCCTAACTCGGCTGCACCCACGCGACCTATTTCATCCTAGCCACGTGATAAGCAGGTTACCAACGCAGTGACCCTCTCAGTTATTTTTTTTTCTGTCCAGCGTCCACTTCTCGTCTTCCCACTCCGAATAGCCACCCACAACACAGGAATGTTGCAGTTGGCACACCGCCCTTCCTGTGCCTCGCACATGGCAAGCTCATGGTCCACATCCACGTCCGTCTGGCGCCCCCGCTTTGCATCTTGCTTTTTATATATTGTTAGATTCGCTGCAACCACACGCCTGGCCTTGCATGGGGAAAACGTCTCTTGCGCGTTCTGTGGTGAGCCCGACGTCGGAGTCCAAAGCATCGACACGTCATCTAAGTCAAACTGATCTATGGCAGTTTCGTATGCGTGTGTCCAAGTTTGCCCAGCCGAGGAAGTCGTCAACGAGCCACACCTTTTACGGTGATAAGATGGTAAGGCCCTGGGAGCTATGAATTGTGTTGGCGTATCCATATTGCCATTTTGACGGGATGTCAGGTTTAGGGCGGGTCGGCGTTTCTACCACAGAAAGCGGCACATGCACCACGTGGTTGACAACAAGGTTGGAACTTCCACTGCTGGGTATGGCAACAAGCCAGTTCTGATGACGAATGCTCTTTGGGTGATATATCAGCGGCACTGGTATGTTGCGCCTGTGGGTTGGAAGAGGCACATTCGCCGTCTGCGACCGGGGGTGGTTTGACTTGGGTGTTCGCTACCTGCTACTGGGGCTGCCGGGCGCCTTTGCTGGCTGTTGGGTTGGAGGAGGAGGCTGGCCTGTGGGCTGGAGGAGGCTGGCCTGGGCGTTGCACGTGTGGCTGGTGAAGTTGTGGCTTTCGTTGCATGTCCAGTTCTGTCTTTCTATCGTGTTTTCTGGATGTGGCCGCCGAGAAGCAAAGGTTGCCTAGCGTGCATGAGAATAGAGTTTTGGCTATTCGGAGGGCTTCTATTCCACCATGTGCTCGACGGGCTTCTTGTATCCTGTATCCATGGACCGTGACTGCGGCACGTTCGCCACCTGCGACCGGATGGGCTGGAGGAGGTGGGCTTGGTGGTGGAGTGG
>CM067352.1:56499682-56577182 GCA_034190875.2 Urechis unicinctus
CATGGTCCATCTTTTTGCGCAAGTTTTGAGTAGCTATAAGCTCTTTGGTTTCATGCCGAGCAATGTTGTTGAAATGGTAAAATAAGCTCTTAGAATGATCAATAATAAGCCAAGTATTGATAGCACATAGTACATTTATTAACATCACTTAATTAAATTAGCATTAGATAAAATCATTTATATTTGTTTATTATACGAATAAATACCAAACAACCTTATCATGCAAAATTAACCAGCCAGCAAAGATCATTTAATAAACTCACTCGATAAACTCTACCAAAACATACCCAGCATAAGCAAAAAACCAACACGAATATCTAAACCTTGGCTTTAGAGAAGTTCAGATAGCTTCGAAACAACAGTAAGATTTCGGGTGGCCAACATAAAATTAAGAAGACTCTTGTTCTATGATTTTTGCTATCGACCTTAACAATGGAAATTTATGGTGTTTTTTTTGTCCATTACAATATATATTTGTGTTTTGCTTAGAATCATATCATGGGTGATTAGGATTATTTCAGGTAGAATTTTTTGGTGAGACTGCTGACAATGGTAGGTGTTTGTTTCTTTGTCATCCCCCCATCTTTGTGCTGAAACGAGAAGTCTTTTTGAGTGACATCCTTGCATACAATAGTTAGCAGTTCTAATAGATGGAATTCACTTGCACCTTGTTCCAATGTACGACCAAGTTTCTGAATAAAAGGCGATCCCTCCTTTTGTAGTCGCGCGGTGTAACCTGCATCAGAAGTATTAATCAAAAACATGAGCATTCGTGAAGTGTTGGATGAGACAAACAACAACACTACAGCTTATGGTCACGAAATTGGCAAACAATAACCGCTGAAAATATCTCAACTTAAGGATGAGCGAAGATGAACCAACATAAAAAAACCTGTAATCAATTGATGCCGTAAACTACATACGTCTTCATATGAAGGTAAAAATCCTTTTTACAAACAAAACATATCTCGTTATAGAGCACCGACGTTTTACATTAACTAATGTTGTGTGAACACGAACCCTGATATGTGGAGTAGGCGCAGATCATATCTGATACCACGGGGAGTAATTGTGAACGGTCATCATCCTCTGTTTGATCATCATCCCCGTCGACAGAAACAACTCGATCTACTTTAGAGTCAGGCACACTTGTTTCCGAATCATTGTCAGCCTTAATTTCTTCGATCGGTGCCCCATGTCATGTTCTGTACCACGGCAGCACTAAACAGGCAGTGAAAAGCATCCGACATCGATACGCTCAGTCCTAAATTAACCTTCACTAAGCCTTACCCTTTTCACATTAACCCTCAAAGGTACCCCAGCGTTTTAGGGTGTAACTCACGCAGTTGATTTCTATTTGAGACCGTATCTTGACCATGGAGATCCAGCTACCTGCCCCCTACAGCCTATCTACACCATTCCCCAGTAATGAACCTGGCCCCAGAGCCCAACACTCTTTCCATCAAAATTAAATTCCATAGAAGATACGTTTTCTAAATATGCGCCTGGAGATCTTCATACAGTAAACATTGCCTTGAGGATGTATAAACAACAACTGCGATACACAATCGAATGAAATAAACATGGCTTACTTGGAAGAAGAAAAACCGCGGTTTGTTTCGAAGGTTCTTCATTTTTCTTATTGAGCTTGAATGGTTTGAGGATTTCTTCAATGGAGATCGTCATATCAGCGGCTTTAAACTGACCTTCTTTTGTAGAATGACTCATTGCGGCAACCCCAATACAATTGGCATTTTTGTTGTACTCATTGTCATTTGCATCTATATGTTTTGATAGAAATAAATGTGTTAGACAGGGCATCATGGATAAGCAATATCAGAAACATTGCTCATTATCAACCGGAATTACTGTATTGCCATGCTCGTGTACTTACATTTTGCAAGTACCTTATGAATATCTGAAGCCGTTAGCTTGTCTTCAGGTATAATCACATCAAATCCCAAGCCACGCATGACCTTTTCAAGCAGTTTGACGTCGTGTTTCGAGTTTTTTCTTGAACTCCTTTCATCGTCCTCGATGAATATCAAGTTAAGTATGATGAATCGCCCCATATTTTTGTTGGAAAGGCTATAACGACCCAGTTCGAGGCTACCTGCCCTGAAATGACAAACTCATCATAATATACTTACATGAAACCGCACCATAAAATAGATATGTTGCAGAAACCACAGCATCAAATAGATATGAGATATCAATAATTCTAAAATTTATGATTATACGAAAACCAGCTTTAAAATAACCGTTATTGTTTCGTTAGTTGCTATTGATTTAAAAAAATGAATGTGTACAGGCTGCAGCAATTGAGTGGAAATATCACAAAGTATCTATGTTAGTGATATGACAGGGAAGACGTCATGGTGGTTAATTGTTTTTAAAAACAAATTTTCGACCATTTTAACAAAGAATTTTTCTCTTGTATCATACTCTACTTTTTCTAAATAAATGTAATTGTAAATATATTTCTAAAATAATCCCTGCAGCTTGCAAATTATTGCAGCATGTGGGCAGGAATGAGACAGCAGTCGAAACCGGTGGGCGCTATGATTTTGTCAGTTTTTGATGCAATTTTCTCATCATAACGTATACTGCAGTGTACAGGAAGTTCACGGACTGGGCGCTATGATTTTGACAGTTCTCCTGGACTTTTTGTCATTTTTTTTTCTGGTACAGATCGTATGGCAATACATTTTGACAGTGACAGTTTGATAATGATGATGTTAAGAGTGATGATAATTATGATGGTGATAATATATATGATACTTATGAACATAATTAAGAAAATGATGCTGGTAATCATCAGGATGATGATCACTGTAATGGTAATGATAATGATGATATTGATAAGATGATCAAGATGTAGCCGTGCACGACGTTTATTTACCGTCGTGCGCGGCTAATCAAGATGTTGTCTATGATGATGATTATCATGATCACGATGATGATGACAATGTTGATGATAATAAAGATGACTATGATGACCAAGGTGAAGATAATGATGATAAGGAAGGCTATGATGACAATGACAATGGAGAATATAATGGCAATGTTGATGATGTATATCACCATTATGATGATGATTATCGTGATGATGACAATGGTAATGGCAATAATGGATGCAATGAATCCGATGAAAACAGTAAGTGTGATGGTGATGGTGATAATGATGCCAATGAAAATTATGATGATAATGATGACAATGATGATGGTGATTAAGCTCATGGCGATGATCATGACCAGGACAGTAAAGACAATGAATATGATGTACATGGTGTTTATTATGATGATAATGATGATGATGATGATGAAGATGATGAGGATGACTATGATGACAATGATGATGGTTGTTATGGTGGATATGATACTGTTTAACAAGATTTATCATTACGATAATGCTGATGATGAGGATTGGCGAAAAATGTGATCGCTGTTACCCGTCATCTTCAGGTTGTACTGACAGATTCCTAACTGCCTCCGACACTTCCTCAACCGGAGAATCCGTCATGCTGAATTGCGTGCTTTCCTGTGCAATTCTCATCTGAAAACAAAATCATGTCTGGGTTCAATCATTCCAGACATTTACGATCTTTGTGATTAGGTTTCGTAAATCCTTAACCCCAAGCACCGTTGCAACCACCCCTCAGCACACCCAGGCATTCTAACCCGGTACAGCCATTCGCTAGGCTTGTGGCTCGGCTCAAGTATATGCGGCCCTGGATCTCGGGCCGATGCCAACTTAGTCGAGTAGATGGCTATGTAAGTGGATCATCGTTGAATGGTTATTCGTTTATGTTTCCAAACTTCATTTTCAGCTGAACCAAACCATTGTCTGTTGACTTTTTAGAAGTTAATAATATACCTGTTTTGGCTTGACTGACCATCAACATATGCATGAACAGTTAAAATAATGGCATTAAGTGGAGAAAAGCAAGATACGCTCCTGCATCAAAAAGGTCTGTCATTGTGTGCAGTTCAGTGATGATGACTTGTGTATATATATATATATATATATATATATATATATATATAATGGCAGTGACTCAAAGGTTGCAGGTAAACTAGATATTGGTTAGCCTCAGCGCTGTTGTTTTTGCACCCATGAGTGTAGTGTGCGAGTGATAGGGTTCGAATAGCGAAATGGGATCGTTTAAAGACCTTCTGTTAGCTTAAATTCAGTTATACCTGGTGAGCTTTGTGAAACTAACTTCTGATGACATCCGGTTTGACGCGCTCGTTCTCAAAACCCAGGTGTCAGCTTTCTGACAAATCTGCTCTCTGCGTAATGCGAGTAAAAATGAAAGGTTCAAAGTAGAACGTGTTGGTCAAGGTATAAACACTTCGTCTAAATGGAAGCGAATCCAAATTCATATAACGTGCAAGGCGAATAAAGTGAATCATCTAATATCGTCATGTCTCTGGGATTCAAGTCAGCTGATAACCACTGCTATGCGGTGAGTTGCGCCCACAAGAGTTCATTAGCAGATTGCAAGTGCTATTCCTTTCCAAGCAACCCACACTGGAGAAAGACTTGAAAGGTAGCTGTTAACAGGCTTAATGTTGATGAGCATGGCAGTGAAATGTATGGAAAGTTGTCACACGCTGTGCCCCTGCCACTTCTCGCAAGCTCAAAACACTAAAAGAAAGGTCAGTCGCAATCATGTCAAGCCAAACTTTTTTCCCACTTATTTTGAGAAAGACATCACAATCCAAGAACAGAACTTACACCGTATTGCAGGCATCTGAGGCCTATCATGAAGGCGTACAGCAAAAAAGGTCTTTTTAATTGTTTTTCATCACAAATAGTCTATGAAACGAAAAATTTCGGCACGGCAGTTTGGGATTGTGGAAAGTACTTTCTCAAATTTGTTCAACACATGGTGTATCTTGATATTCCAGGAATTGATGATCATATGTTCATATTGCTGTCTCTACAAACAACTACCAACTAACTGACAATCAGATCAAGGCATACCGAAAATCAATTCATCTGCGTTTTTCTGGACAATTCGGGAATCTTAGTAAAAAACACTGGCCCGAGTACACTATCAACTTGTTTAGCCACCAAGTTTTGTGCGCACTATTGATATTGTCAGCACTTTCGTCCAAAAAAACACTTTTCGTCTGGCGTTTTAACAAGATGGTCAAACATATCACAAACTACACCATCACCACCGTCATTATGTCAATAGCCGTGTAATTTGGGTATTTTTCACAACCCAAGAAACCAAAATATTACTGGCCAGACATTTGCTGAATACATAACAGTTGTGAATGATCCGGTGTCGGCATTTATCGACGTAAGCTGTCACTACCGTATGCGTTCATGACATTGTGGTGTGGATACAACACACCTAAGCATAGTCATCACAGTCTGTAAACTTTCTTTAAGGTATCGCATTGGGAAGAATTTGTGTGCTTGAATTCCGCAACGCTCAAGCTGTGATGTTTATGTTGCAACGAATGAAATAACTGAAATGGAACAGCACTGTGGGACTTAGTTTATACCAACCAACACTAACGACGTTTTTTGCAGTTTCGCTTGACGCAGTTGCGCTTTTCTTAAGTTGTATAACACTTGATATTAGCCAAGTCAATACAGTCAACGCGCGCGGCAGAGTTCGGTTTCGCCTGACTGCTGACTAGTGTACATATATACATATTATCATACATGTCGCTGTCACTCGGTGAACGCGCTCCCTGTATTATTTTTTTTGGGGGGTGGAGGGTGTGGAATGGAATTCAGGCGTGCTCATTCAGGAACTGACTTGTTTTGACCCCACCCCAGCAGATTTTCTCTGTAAAGGCGATAGGTTTTAACTCACATTCATGCGCCGAGATCGCATAAACACGCTGTTTTTGCTGGAAGTCTAGAGAGGGTTACATTAAAATAGAAGTGACACACTGGTTCCATGATATGTGTACTTTCCACACATTGTAAGATTCGGGCAGGCTCATTCAGGAACTATGACAGAATTGACATGTTTTAACCCACTCCCCGCAGACTGTCCATACGAGCGGCGCGTGGCCATCATATTCTCTCAATCTTAAAACGGCCTGGGCCGTTCGGTTGACGTTTTATAATGCTCAATAAATAAAACTGGAGTAGTTTATAACAAAACGGTCTGAACGCGTATCTTGCAATTTACTTGAATATTGCAGAAAGTGTATCCACTAAGGCGTGCTAGTTTTTGATTTGTGAGCTTTTTTCACATTTTTCAAACGTAAATCAGATTAACTTCCCATGGTCCGATTTTTAAAAACAATACACCACGAGCTGGTGGGATTTGAGGTGACTCACTTTCCTCCGTTTTCCAGTTATCTATTATTGCCTTGATATACAAACCAACTCCCATACGAAAATACAATAGTTATCACCAATAGCAAGTCTTGACGGAAAAGAGGCAAATAAAATGTTCTAGCTGTCTATCAAGTCCAATAAAATTCCCCTGGACTAGGGCAGTACAACTTATTTTATCACACCCTTTGTAAAATAGGTGAAGTATATATACACAGCGTCAGGTAACGATGAGCGATAATTGGTACGATTAAATCAGTGATGATTTAAAGACAGCGGTCACTAGTGTTTTCACGCAAAATTTATGTCACAGAGATTCAAATGCGAATTGTTTAACCACAATGGTTATGAATATTTGCGTGCCAATATGCAGCTTATATAAGTAGCAATGCAAGTAGGCCGCTATCGCAATGTGTTAAAATATGTCACATGCAGAAGCACAATTTTCTAGCGAGTGTATTACTGTATGCGTTTAATGAAATTAAGAATCTAATCATTACTTATAAAATAAGACATCGTCAAAGATTGCATAGGAGCTTTCCTTTCTTTGATACTCTACCCAATTGTTGAGATATTACTGATCAAAGTTGATCAACGAGATGGTAACGTTGCCTCTGTAGTAATGGCCGCGGCAAGAAAATCACCTGGAGTTTCCCCGGGATTCCACTAAGGTTAATGTATTTACCGCGGGATGAAATTTGGCAGACAAATAGAGGACGTGTTACAGAAGCGGCATTGTTGTATGTTAAGTGGTATTCCAGTTACAAACGGAAGATTTTTGTCCTATTCCCAGCGCAACTACCAGAGAATTTTTTCGCAAGTCAACCTCTAAGGCCTTAAAAAATTCTCTTATCTTTCTAATAATGGCGATGACAAAAAACAGAACCGTCAATTAATACCGCGGAATTGATGGTTAAAGTTGGTAATATTCGGTCATTCGGTATATGTTTGGTAGGTATGTGACAATTCCCAGCTTGGGTCTCCCGCTTATCCCGCGCAGGGTGTTCACCGATATCCAGGCCTCTATTGGCTGTTGTTGAGATTTCTACAGGGAATCCTGCTATTACGTCGATGGTAACCCCTAATTTTCCCTCGCTTCCCAATTTTTTTATTTTGTCACGTCATTGCGGAGATAGCGAGATTTATAACTTTTGGTAAAGTTCCACCGAAACGAAACGACCCGACCGACGACGGACAACTGGTGAAGTCGAGATCAAAGAGACCAAGGTATATTGCTTTTGCCCGAATCTGGTCGACGCAGGTCAGCAACTTCGCCATACGGACCAAGTCGGTTTTGATAGTTCAATCCTTTGCCCGCTAAGAATCGCATTTCGCTTCTTCAGCTCTATTTTCAATTGCTGTAAGGTCAGACTTATTCATCAGTGATGATTTACTCCAATGTAACCAACGATATAACTCGAAAGGTTTCAATCTAAAATAACGATGTTGCCCAAACTTCTATGGTAAATGTTGTGTATTAGAATACCGGATGCAGACGCGGGACCACATAGCTATGTGGCGCCGCGTAGCGGATTAAAACTCGAGGCCTCTCAATGGCGAGGTTTCGTCAATATCGGTGGAAGGGAACTCGAGTTACACTTGTAGGAACGTCCCCCTGTACATTCACAGGGCTCAAAATTATCACCCGCCTGCCTGCCAATGGCGGGTGAAATTTGAGTCGGGCGGGTAACTAATCACCAACACCTGCCCGGCTGGCGGGTAGATTTTTTCGCGCTAACACCTCGCGCTCAGTTCAATACAACAGGAGTGGGGCTCGCATGAATAAACACAAACCCGGCAAACACATTAGATAAGAAAGCTTCCTGGCTGTTAACTATCATGTCTTGCGTAATTTATTGTCCACCACGTAGCTCAGAGCTGCCGAGTTTTAATCAAAAGGATCCAGCAACGGACAAACATTCTGATATCATAATTGTCTTTGTGGACAATTTTTCTACCCAGGTGTCAATTTTCAAGTTGATTTTCAGAAAATCAAGTAAGTTTCAGCACTCTAAAGATGAATAACAACTTCAAGTGGCTAAATTGAGCGCTCCAGACTATCCCTAATGCTTTAAGCATAATAGCTGTCACCAAAACTCACCAATTTTCAAAATTCAAATTGCTTTTTGATGCTCTTGCTCGGCCAAAGATTCCTATCTTAAAATAGGTCCAATTTGATGTGATTAAAGATTCCATTTTGCATTGCTATTATAAGGCTTGGGTGAACTCATGATAAACTAGGGATGTACTTCGTGAACGAATCTGACGCAAAACTGGTTAACAGAATCTCTGTGATATGCTAAATCTGGGTGGTGCCCTTGGCGACCAGCAGCTCGCGCAACGGTCGCAGTAACTGTCGCAGGTGTTCCAAGTGTTCCGCTATACTTGAATTACCCCCGTATACAGATGGATGTTAGGGGTCAGATTGATAAATGAACAAAAATCGACTTTGTTTGACCCAAAGCGATCAGCAGCTTATGCGATCTTCAGTCGGTCGTGTGAAGGCAAGCTATACGGTCTCCTGGTGCGGGCTGAACAAAATCGAACATTTTAAAGTTTAAAATTCAACAAAAGGGTTCCAATCGATTCTAAAATAAACTTGACCCAAGTGTTCCACTATACTTGAATTTCCCACGTATATAGATGGATGTTAGTGGTGAAGTGAATAAATGAACAAAAATCGTCTCTGTTTGACAACGCACGATCAGCGGTGGTTGCGAGCGTGCACAGCTGTGTTGAGTCAAGGCAAGGTTGACCCTGATACGGGCTCATGGGGCGAACATGATATGACTGGACGACGTTTTGAAGTGCAAATTTTTTAAAATTGTATACCTGTGTCGCGGGTCTCTGATAAAATTAAGGAAAAAATACATTTGTTATTACACCGTAACATTTTGCACGTAAATAATATTACTTTCCCTTTGACCAATTGTTTTAGATTTTATATGACCATGAACTTGTGAATGTCATCTTGTCATCTACCAAATATTAAAAACGATACGAGAAACGAATACGAACCGATTTAGATAATTCGAAACGGACTGATTTTCGAAAAGTCAACAATTCTCAACAATTTGAAACTATTGCTCCACAAACACACATTTTGTTATGATTCAAACGGAGTAAAATGCGAAAAGTCAGGCGATATTATTAACATTCAATACGTTGGCTCTCGTTTGATATATCATTCGTCCATGTATCTTTAATACTAATACCAGCTGAAAAAAGTTGGAAATAACATTGAGTCACAAGCGCGGCTGCCTGCGGCGAGGTTTGGCTGACAACCCTATCAGTGGCTGTGCCTCCGCCGAGTACCAAACTCAACCTTCTCACAACTCACACCAAACTAACGGGAAAACGCGGGACACCAATCCCCCGGCATCCACCTCCTCAACTAGCCCAACAGACCAATAGCCGATTTAGTAAAACCATAAGAGGGAACGCAAGTTCGATTTGGTTCATAAGAGCTACCCTCAACCGCTTCCCCCATGTTTACCTACTTAAGATTTAATTGACCAAAAGAACACATAAAGTCTAATAGTGTACGGTACAATGAATGAAAATATTCACCTACCTAATTGTACGGCTCTTGTCAACTGGACAAAGGTTGTGTCAGGCGCTCGGGACACTCCGCTTCAGCACTCTGATCAGTCTACTTTGTTGCGCAATGAGTCTTTTTCGCAAATACATCGAGCGAAGCGCTGCGCGGTGCATTTTGGGATGGAATTCGGCCACCAATGGCGCCCTATGGTGAGTTACTAGTAACTAGTAAAATTTAACAAGACACGTTGAAAATAGAAGCATAGGCTATAGAGAATTGTTTTCGCAGATGAAGGTAGATCCATCTGTACATGTTTTGACTCATATTGATCCACAGACATGTAAGAATTTGAAGCAGTTTGCTTCTTCATATCACGCATCGGACGTGTGCCAGGCAAGGGTGCCCCAATATTTTTGTTATACGCTAACTATCCACGCTGATGCGAAGGGAGTCCATGAAAGTTGACAATATAATACTTTAACCTTGGATAGAAAGAGGGACAAATTCCCCCTCTGTTTGATCTATATCGTACCACCTATGTATATATTTGTCTAAAAACAATCAGTCAATACGTCCCATGTTTTTTTCAATATCATACGGCTGTTAATAAATACCTCAATTATTTATCAAATAATAACATTCACACATGAAACCAATTATACCATAAATAATTATAGTTTGGCAATGCGATAACAACGTTGACAGTTCAAAGCCATATCACAACAGCTGTAAATTACATGTATACAGAAAGAGTGTTTAGAAACTGATGATATGTGAAAACCCAGGGGAACTTTTCAACGCTCTGATTGACTAAACGTTATGGTCAATGTGGCAGATCTACAAACAAAATCCAGTCCCCACAGTGTTGCTTGTTGCTGTCGTCCTTTCTTAGCTATGGGGCCACTGACAGCCTTTAAGCGAAACTGAAGTTTTGCTGTGCCTAGAAATATAATTCCTTTTGGATAACATTCCGTAATCAGAGCCCATTTAATTTTACAGTTTGGTTCTCACTAAATGATCCATTCCCCACAAACAGCCAATGCCTCGGACTTGCGTCGGATCATCAAGGCTTGAGTCGTGATGTCAGCATTCAAGGCAACCTGGATGCCATCTTTAAGTTTATGGTTAGGTTATACTGTAATTGTTATACATATGATATTCATTTGATTAAGCTTTGTTCCGAATTTGATCATTTGTCTGTATGGCCAAAGCCACGATAGTCTGCAAAATGATCTGTGCCTTTGCATGTGTTACACGGGACACCATCCCCCACAGCATGAACCCCCCCCCCCCCCCTCAACTTGCCCAACAGAACAACAGCCGTTCGAGTACTACCTCAACGCGACGGGGTATGTTCTATAGGGCCTCATATTTGTTCAATGGGGGCATGTGCGCGAGTCTGTACGAAGTGGCTTTAGGTATGAGTGTGATTGTATATGTTGGTGTAGGTTTAGGAAATTGAGGAGCAGGTCTCGTCCGCTTTGTTTGATGTTAGCGGAAAGTTTATGATAGCTAGATTTTGGGCCGGGTTATAATACATGTTGTAATGGCTGCAGCAATGGGTGTAGCGGTGATAATGGCTGTAAGGTTAGTGGTAACAGTAGCAATTGATGCCGCGGCTGTTGTAGTTATCGCTACGACTGACGATAGAGGTGGAATCCAGGTAGCAGTACCGATTGACACAAAGAGTTTACAGATTTGAGATCGATGGCTTGGATGACTGTCGCTATAGGTATAACAATGGCTGTGATGGTGTATGTTAGTGTGGGTGTAGTGGTGACTTCAGCTATAGGGCGATGGTGGTTGTTACAGGAATGTCTGTAGTTTATTGCCAAGTAGCCCCGGTCGAATAGAGAATTTTTTTTATTAGAAAAAAACATATATCATAACCCTGTGAAAAATATTGAGGACAAGAAGCTTACCCCTGATCGATGCGGTTCTTTAGGAAATGCCATTTAAAATAGATTTCCGAGACATGCGCACCATGTTTTTTTAAACTGTCATGTTTGAAATAGTCCGGACTGCGCTCAGTTCAGCTACTGCCGCCTCGTTTTAATGATACATGTCGACATGTGCTCATCGATGATGCCGCCATGACTGCAATCGTTATAGTAGTCCATGTCAGCTGAATACATCACCTGTGTTTATAGGTGCAAATAGTTCATTACAATCAAATCATGCGATGTAACCTAATAACTCGACAGGTTCTGTACGTTCAAGGTATCTGATTTGAAGTATGAATTTGTGCATTGCGTTGGGATCGAACATCGTAGGACATCTACTCAGAATTCCTGTAGGGCAAGGTCAGGGGTGGAAACTAACAAAGTAACTACCAGCCATCAGGGCTGGTAACTTTCAAAAGTTACCGGCCCAACACAAATTTTACCGGCCAAAATTATAACATAAGCATATGCCCAAATATGAATCTTGATTACCTACTACGGTACATGATATCCACAGATACAATAGGTACAAAGCCAATCAGAAATGAACACTTAGGACGCCTTAACTGCAAAAACTCATCACGTGTCTAAGCTTTCGAAATTAAACAGTCTTTCCGCACCTACATACACAAAGTTTCTATTGATTCAGTCTCACTGTCAGGATCAAAGTTGTGAATATCAGGAGACTGAAGAAGAACAGTCATGTGATTGAATAATGTGGAATGGCATAAACTGGCCAGCCAGTCACTCTTGGTTTGGCCCATCACATTGAATCCTCTCTCCCATTCTGCCATAGATGAACAAATTGTTGGTATCAGGTCAACAAATACAACGCACTCTTTCTCTAGCATACAACACTCTGAGGTCAGCTCAAACTGCTCAGCCCTATCGAACCAAGTACGGTTATAAAACCTGAAGTTGGTCTGCTGGGCTACCTATCATATATTGACATGCGTGAATTTTACCGCTGACGAACTGCGCTTATCTGGGTCCGTATTTATAACGAATCTACACTTGTGTTGTCACAACTTGAATCTGCGATTTCAGCGTATTTATAAACACTGATAAAGACTAACGACAGAGATTTCGGTCGACCCAACGACTGATATTTTTTTATGAATACGGATTAGACAGCCACCTCAGCTTACCTTCTCAAAAAGCTGACTTTATGAACACCTGATCTAAAGCTTGTTGAAACACGCGTATTTTATGGTAGCCTGCGCGGACAAAAACTGGAGACAAATGTCTCAAGCATGCTTTTGATGTTTGGCAATGCCACCGGAAAGTAAAAAAATTACCAATTTTAGCTGTTTTCCGAACATTTACCTGCGATTCGTGAGAAAACTACGCATAATTCCTGCTGTTATGCTGCGTACGAAATGTTACCCAAGAACTAACCTTCAAATTCATGTACAAATTATCAAAATCGACCCAGTAGTGTTAAACATTTTGGGGTGTTAATGCATTTTGGGGGGCGCTTTTTAACTTTAAGCTCAGTTTTTGAGAAAACTAAATGACATATACAATTAAATGAATAAGTTTCAAGTTCGGAAGTATACGGGCTACCTTCAGTGGACGTATTGAGCATTGAACTTTGATGCTTTCGTGACCGGAAGTGACGTCATCGACATCCATGAGATCTAGGAATCCGACTTAAACTGCCAGGGAGCACATGTGACCAAATTTTTATTATCATCGGACACTCATTGACGGTTTTATAGGCGCTCAAAATATTCATGAAACTTAAGTTGCCATTTGGACCGATACCACGTTTTTTCGACCTTAGGCGCTTTGGAGAACCGTTACATATGTCATTAGATTAGTTTGCAATTAAAATGAGCTACACGATGGTGTGAATTGTGTAATAATCCGACCATTATTAGAGTTATTAGAGATACTAGTTTTTCACTTATTCGATGACCTTGACCTTAGTTTTGAGTCAAAGTCCAAACAAAGCCTCTCGGTTCTGCGCATTATTCATGCCTAGCAATGGAAGAAAAAATCAATTCAAAGTATCAAAAATTGCGACCTGTATCGCGAAACAAAAAAATGTTTACAAACAAACAAACAAACTTACAAACGCGACTGACCAACATAACTTGGCGAGCCAAGTTAATAACTTGGCGAGCCAAGTTAAACATACATACATACATACATACATACATACATACATACATACATACATACATACATACATACATACATACATACATACATACATACATACATACATACATACATACATACATACATACATACATACATACATACATACAACATACATACATACATACATACATACATACATACATACATACATACATACATACATACATACATACATACATACATACATACATACATACATACATACATACATACATACATACATGTATTCCACAGGAATTGGACTAAACGCTCAATATTTTGCACTCTTACATAAGAATACATCATGCCAAACAAAAGAAGAGCTGTCAGCGATTGTGATCGTTTCAGTGTCCGGCCCTCGTTCATCAAGGTGCATAAGTCGTGGATGTCAGTAGAAAGCCTCGCCTTCTACTATTGAAGATAATTCTGAAGATGATTTTGATGATTATTATGATTATGATCAATACAATGTCGTCAAAGTTCGCCGAACTCTGCCATATACCTATAGGTATACAGTTTTACAGGTCTATTTGTTACTGTCTGGTGCGTTAACTCTGCCATATACCTATAGGTATACAGTTTTACAGGTCTATTTGTTACTGTCTGGTGCGTTCGTCGGTTTAACAAAAGATATGTAAGTTTTGGCAAGTTGGCAAGTTGACTGGCGTGCATTGCGTCTGAATTTCTCGTTGAAAACATGTCGCTTTAAAAACCCGCGCCAATTCATGCAGTTCCCCAAGAGGTTAAAAGATCATGATTCAGAGAATATCAATGTTTTGTGGTCGTTAGCCGAAATAGGCCATCTCAGAAGTTACACATTGTGTGTTTCAATCACGTTTGCCTGATTAGCCACTTTCCCTCGGGCACCTATGCTGCCACTTTCTCCTCTGTATGTCCGATAATGTCACACGCAGGAGGTGCCAATTACATCAATAGGTATCTGCATTCATACTCATCATTATCTACAGCTTCTGTTTGATCTCCGAGTGTGTTCTTGGAAGTCAAGCTTCCATCGAATAATCAAGCGCCTAATTTTAGCGTTCAAGTCGGGAAACATGACACGGCGTCAGGTTTGGTAAAAGATACCATTGAATTAGGGAGAAAGTGGGTAAGTAAGTGCAAGTGATTGAGTGAGTGAGTGACTGAGTGAGTGAGTGAGCTGATGAGTGGGTAGTTGGGTGTGAGTGAGTAAGTGAGTGTCTGAGTGATTTAGTGAGTGAGAGGGTGAGCGAGCGAGTAAGCGAGTGAGTGAGTAAGAAGGTAAGTATGAGTAAGTGACTGCTGAGTGGGTAGTTAAGTGTGAATGGGTGAGTAGTTAAGTGTGAATGGGTTAGTAGTTACGTGTGAATGGGTGAGTAGTTACGTGTGAATGGGTGAGTAGTTACGTGTGAATGGGTGAGTAGTAACGTGTGAATGGGTGAGTGAGCGAGAGACTTGATGAGTGAGAAAGTGATTTGTTAAGTGGATAGTTAAGAATGGATGAGGGAGTAAGTTGGTGAGTGATGAGTGGTTACTTAAGTGTGAGTGAATGAGGGGTGAGTGTGTTAATAAATGAGTTAATGAGTAATTAAGTGTGTAGTCAGGTAGGATGAGGGTCAAGTAAGTCATTGTGATTAACTTAGCGACAGGGCGATAGTCAGTTAATCATTTCGATGCACTTTGAAACAGGACGTTGCTCGCTTAGTCATTCCACAATCTGAACTTAAGCTTCCAACAAATCAGTCGACCACATCGCAATGGAGATTTGGCTGTCGGAGCAAGCGGGGAATAGCTCGTGTTGACGATTTCGTCATCGTAGGTTCATCGCGCATTTGGAAAACATTTCATGGAACACATATGCGAGAGTACCTGGGTACAGGCAGCGGAGGTTTGAAACGAAGCCCGTCACAAAACGATAATATTAAACACCCGAGCGAATGTGCAGAAGCGGCTATAGTGAATAGTTGAATAATTTACGCAACGTCAAAAACATGTTACCTACCAAAACGATATTTTGCTCTCTTGCCTAAGAACACATCCTGCCAACCAAAAGAAGTGCTGCAAGAGATCGTGATTATTTCGCAGCCCCGCCCTCATTCATCATGTTACGTCGGTCGTGGATGTCTCGCCTTCTATTCAAGTCCTGCTCGTCACGGTCTCTTTATAAGTAAATAACACCACTCTGAGCGCATACTATATTCATTCCCTTGGTGCTATTCACTTTGTGTCCTCCAGCTCTCTCTCTCTCTCTCTCTCTCTCTCTCTCTCTCTCTCTCTCTCTCTCTCTCTCTCTCTCTCTCTCTCTCTCTCTCTCTCTCTCTCTCTCTCTCTCTCTCTCTCTCTCTCTCTCTCTCTCTCTCTCTCTCTCTCTCTCTCTCTGACAATTCAATCAACTTCTAAGCTGAATAAGCTTATTTCTTCAATCAGTATTTCAGCTCAATCATGCTTAGATTAATGCATTTCTTTTTTGCTTCGATTAAAAGATCACCCAGTATATAGTTACCCGTTTATCAAAACTTTCAGTTGAAACTACTGTTGCAAATGGTCGTATCGTAAATTGATTTTCACTCAACTGATGCCCATTAAATGCTGATCTAAATACAATTAATTGTAATTTATCTCTAGTTTTCTCACAAAGTAAGCTCTGAAGTACAGCGGTGTCACTACAAATAGCGCTGCCAAAAGGTCGCCGTAGCTCTCTACTGGCCACACCGGCCTGTCATCATGTGCGACATGCCACATTGTTACAATAAGATAAATCATTCGGCAAAAACAGATTCAAAACATCATTTACGGTACGCTACAAACTGTTCATACAGCATCGCTTAGGAAAAGCTTGTTACGGGTAGCAACAAGACGGGGTACGGGAAGAACTACTTCCGGGTCATACTTCACGGCACATGGCGGAACGCTGCCTCTGGGAATACATCACTAAAAGCTCCACACGCACGTCGCCAGTCGCTTTAGCCCTCGCATCACCCGTGTAAATCGTTATCACACACCGCTTCTCTTGCTGTCGTCTCCCACTCTCCTGGTTGGCGTTCCTCCACCCTGTCACCTACTCTAAATATAATTTTTAACTCGTCGCTATTAAATAACTAACACATACTTGATACGTTATACAGAGCTTAATGTAAGTTATTATGTTGTCGTTGCGTAACTTGTTATGTTTTCCTACTTACTTGCCCTTGGGTGCATTCATGTCTCATGGCGATGTGTTTCTTATTGTTTTCTTGCATTGAAATGTAGATGAGCAGGGGGCGGTGCCAATAAGCTGATAAGTGGTGTTGACTGCAGAAACGTCTGATGGCTGCACAGCTGCTGGTACTTGGAAGTGCAGCTGTTGCTTTGTTTTACAGTTAGTTGCAATCTTTATTAATGAAAACCTATTAAATCCACATCGTCGGTGAATCGCCATTTCTCTGCAAATGGGATTTGTAGTAGCACCTGTAAAAGGTTGGTCCGGTGCATAAGATTAGTTTTAGCTTAAGGACAAACAGCGGTATCAGGATTAAGCTGTCTTCGGTGTTATGGAATCTACAATCTCACAATCAGTGACATCATCGTAGTGGATCCTTCAAATCATGCTGCTGTCGCCATTTGCTCCGCGGCAAATTTGGTCCCGTGCTCCCATTGGCCGGCGTATGTGTGATTATTCTGCAAAAATAAAAAAATAGGGACAAATGGCAACTTCCATAAACCGAGCTCTCTGGTTCTGCGAAAAAGTGGTCAAATATGCGTTGAGAGGGTCTGCTCACTGCGAGTGAGTGTGTTGAGAATAAATATGGACGTTTTCCCACCGAATCGAGCTGTTTGGGGTGAGATGACATGGGGTTGCGAGTAATTGTCGGAAGTTTTCCACCAGGGATGCGTCGATCGTTTTTTCCCATGTATTTTTTAGTAGTAGCGGGGTCATTGGATCGATAATATAAATCTTTCTGTCCTCGTTGTACGATCTATCGGGGGTCATAGATCGATAAATATATATCTTTCTATCTTCAACCTACCTTCTGATACGAATCCCTGTGTGTACAGTGGTGATGACAGTTAAGGTAACGAGGCGAATTGTCCCAGTCCATAAAGTGGTGACGGTAATCTTAACTGTGGCGGCAACTTCTGCTAGATATTGTGGTGACTTGTAGTTATGGATGTGATGGTGTTACTATCTCTACTGGTGTCTACAGCTACTGGCGTGGTAATGACTGGAGCTGTAGATGTGGGTGGTGACGGTAAAGGTGGTGAGGTACTACAGCTACTGGAGTGGTAATGACTGGAGCTGTAGATGTGGGTGGTGACGGTAAAGGTGGTGAGGTACTACAGCTACTGAGAGTGGTAATGACTAGAGCTGTAGATGTGGGTGGTGACGGTAAAGGTGGAGAGGTAGCTGCATGGTAATGACTGGAGCTGTAGATGTGGGTGGTGACGGTAAAGGTGGTGAGGTACTACAGCTACTGGAGTGGTAATGACTGGAGCTGTAGATGTGGGTGGTGACGGTAAAGGTGGTGAGGTACTACAGCTACTGGCGTGGTAATGACTGGAGCTGTAGATGTGGGTGGTGACGACGGTAAGGTACTACAGCTACTGGAGTGGTAACTGGAGCTGCTGTGGGGTGTGGTAATGACTGGAGCTGTAGATGTGGTAATGACTGGTGACGGTAGATGTGGGGTGGTGACGGTAAGGTGGTACAGCTACTACTGCTACTGGAGTGGTAATGACTGGAGCTGTAGATGTGGGTGGTGACGGTAACGGTGGTGAGGTACTACAGCTACTGGCGTGGTAATGACTGGAGCTGTAGATGTGGGTGGTGACGGTAACGGTGGTGAGGTACTACAGCTACTGGCGTGGTAATGACTGGAGCTGTAGATGTGGGTGGTGACGGTAACGGTGGTGAGGTACTACAGCTACTGGCGTGGTAATGACTAGAGCTGTAGATGTGGGTGGTGACGGTGGGTGGTGACGGTAACGGTGGTGAGGTACTACAGCTACTGGCGTGGTAATGACTGGAACTGTAGATGTGGGTGGTGACGGTAAAGGTGGTGAGGTGCACGAGATGTCAAATATATTGGACGCACGCCACGCTAAAGTGGCACACATAGAAAGGGACGGAAACTCCGTATTGTTCAAATGTCGAACAAGTCTACTTGGAGTTGACTTGAAATGACTTATTGTCTTACAACTTGTGGGTTGTGCCAAAGAACTGTCATAACGACATGCTCTATGTTTTGCGACTCGTGGTCATAACGTCCTCCAAGACTGAGAAGGTACACAAAAGCATTTCGACTAGTTAAATTGGATTTATCCGGCCGACAATGTATATTTGTTCGAATTGATGAAAATGGCATCAGCAGTAAAAGAGAAACTGTGAGCAAAGCAACCGTTGTTTATGGTCAGTGTGTATACCCTGGCTGTATATTGCAATCCAAGACAATCATATCCCAAGTTAAAAACTATGGTTCGTAAGGTGAAACACAGGTGAGTAAATAACAAATTTGTAACATGGGTTTATATGATCAAGCATTATATTAGGCAACTAGTATGTTGGCCATTAAGATCTCATAGGTGTTATATCTTAGCATGGACAAGATGCACAGCAAGAAACATCTTCAACTTCCAGACACAGTTGTACACACATCATAATTCACTCTTGTACAACATCACCAATGAACAACCACATACTCACTGGAGCAGGAAATAACACATAATACAGACACCTGGTAATCTACCTCTGTACAAGAAACCACCATGTGATGTGGGCATTATGGACACTCTTCTCGACAAATGCTCAAATTCAATAAGCACGGAAGTACAGCTCAATATAGTGCATGTTGCTTGCATCAACATTAATTCCTGAATCCAAAACAACACTGTTGAAGGAGATGTAAAGGAGTGAATGAACTCCATGGAATTAATGATTGGGTTGAAAGTTTTCAGGGTAATACATTGTTGATAAACAAATTGCAATATAGGATAACTTGCTGTACATTCTGTGTTGTAGTGAACATATGCTGTACATTTGTTGATTACCACATACCAACTGATAATTAATAAACCACAGTAGGTACTTTGGCTGTCCAATTGATAAACTAACAATGGATTCAAATGACATTTCAGCAAGTTATGAACATATATGCAGCCTTTTTGTGAATATATAAACAATTTTATACAAGTGTGATACATGTATTATAAGTAGCCTGTACAAAAATAAGGTTCAAACCATGATTAGAAATAACCAAAATATACATCTGCATACCAGTGAAAGCTGCATTGCGCAGTGGAATCCCTATTCATAAATAGGACAATTTATGCCTTTTTATGGGCAATAAATATTTATGTCTTAAGGTAGACATCACTCCATTCATACAGTTAATATGCCATTTCCTCAGTATATGGGAGTTAGATACACCATGTGAAGAGACTGATGATTCTATTAGTACCAGCTTTATATAATTCTTCACTACCAGTGTATGTACACAATGCAGATGATAACTGTGGCAGGATTTGCAATGACATTATGAGTGAAGGACAACATTACATTACAAGAACAAAAACTGATAAAAACTGGCCTGTCAACTACCAAATAATCTGTCTATGCTGATGACTAGGACCAATGCAGGCAACCCATCAATGCTTCTAGGATAATATCCTTGTATCATCAATTATGTACCCCAGAATGCAGCTGAATGTCTTCCACTAAATCACACATTGACATACACAACTTACTAACAGCTAGCAACACAATTACAGTTGACCACACTAGTTTTATACGAGGGCACATTTCTAAAATATATATACTATTAAGAAGCAGTTAACAAGAATAAATACGAACGGAAATCAAACTTGGAATTATAAACATGTGGTTGACTAAGATAAAAGAGATGCCAATGAAGAAGATCAGCAGATCAGCGGAGAGGGTTCCATTGAATTGACTAAAGTAGGTCACTTGGACGCGAATGGATTATCACGATCAGTGTTGCCTACAGCAGTCTCATTGTCCAGCAGAGTCATTGACACGACCTTGTGCGTTGGCCATCATGGTTTCCCGATCAGCTCTGTGTACACATAAGCAGCTGACACCATGAAGCTGTGTTGAGGTACATGCATATACAAGATAAGACATGATGGTGTGAGACTAACTCCACAGCTGAGGCAGTTACACACATGGTGTGCTTCACCTTGGCATTGAACAATTATCATTCTTCATAAATATTGAGGGAACTGATAATAATACGAGCAGAATAAATAGAGAAAATATTTCAAAATCATGAATATTTATATATCATACCTAACAAAAACATACACATATGCCAAATAAAATATATTTGATAAAGAACCAATCTAGGTAAGAAGAATAATACGATCTCATAAACATTCCTTACACTTGGGAATACGGTATGGTAGCTCATCTCAGGATATGGCAGGGGGCATTCATTAACTAAGATGAGAAAGAAAAAAAAAAGATTTTGTTGAGAACGTTTGTACTGACGTATGTAAAACATAATACACAGATGACTCACATTGGCCATACAATAACCACTCGTACACAAAACATTGGAGACTTACACTACAAATAGTATGGCTCTGTGAAAAAAGGGTCGCTTCTCAGCAAATGTTCCAACTGGCTATGTAATTTTGGAGCTACAAAACCTGAAAGGTTGAAAAAACAGACCACAAAAATAAAACAGAAGGCCAACTATGCAATGTTCCAACAAAACAGATATCTGAATGCACTGCTAATTATTTCTGCTAATGTATAACATAAGGTAATACATATGGAAAATCACACATTACAATAAGTACAACCATGTTTAACCGAGTTTTATTTGAAATTTTAGAAGACTTTACAAAACCTAAATCTTTTATCAAAACCTCAATAAGGCTATTAGTATCTATTAGTTTTTCCCCATCCGCTTCATTAATAATATTATATCTGTAAATTATTGAATTATGCTTAACCATCTGTGACAAGGGAGCGTTGTGCAGGGAAAAAGTTTGGTTAGGATCCTGACAAACAAAGATGTGTCACTGAAGCGGGAAGGGAAGGTGTATGTCATCTGTGTAAGGAGTGTGAGGTATGGGCTATGAACGCAGATCAGACTGCGCGCTTTGAACGGACAGAGATGATAATGGTACGATAGATGTGTAGTGTGTCTCTGAGTGCCAAGTGTAAAATTGAGGGAGAGCATAGGTATTGAGCCTGTGTTCTTACATAAAATGATGCCAGCTCTCCCTCATTCTGCAATATAACTAGCTTTTTTGCGCCTGTGCTAATGTGCCCACAATATCCACGTATTTTATCTAATAAATTCCACCCACCACAGCTCACTGAAGACTCCTGTAGATGAGTATCTCAGGCTAAAATCACACCTAGCGGTATTATCTGGGCCAAAACAAAAGGCAATGTGGCGGCGAAAACTGACACCAACATGAACATAGGTATGGCAACCAGCCAAGTTTTGTGGCACGAAGCCTTCCATGCTTATAGCTAAAATGACCTCGTCTAACATGTAAAAATGTTTGATTCGCCATGTAAATGCTTTTGTCCTCTGAAACCTTCGTATGCCATGTTATTGCTTATATCTCCTCGTAAGCCATATAAGTGCTTTGGCCTCGGATCTCGCGTATAATGCATGCGTTGAAGGGATAGTTAAATTTCGTGTGGTGAATTACTAATTTTCCTTATCTGAAATAGTTAAGCCGATCCTAGCGTATATAAGACACACAAAATAGCGCACCAATACAGAAGTAACACAGAAGTTCCACAGAAGTTCTACAGAAGTCCACAGACGTGCATCGAAGTCACAGAAGGAAGATAGCCAGACTCCAAAAGAGACTGACTCTCGTCAACTTCCTGATAGGCTTCAAAAGAGACTTATGTACTTCTACTTTGTACCTGGGGAGTGAAATAGAAAATAAACCAATTTTGGTTTGCAAACGGAGTCCTTCATTTACCTGTGCACCTACAAACCTGTTGGTAAATTGAAGTAAAACAGGGTCTCATCTTGCTTCAGACTGCCAGTTAATGTTCTAATGGCACGATTATTATCCATTTGCCGGGTTTATGCTATTTTACGCAGTCAGAAATATTTGGACAAATATAGAGTCCGGTCTGACTTACAGATTAGGGAGGTAATCAGTGACATTGAAATGATTCCAAAGATCCTACCCTAAAATAAAGGAAGTGTGTATCTGGTGCATTTTAATGCACAATACAACCATTAATATTATAATATATTCCTTTTATTATCTTTAATTTTGAATCATATTTCAAGCGGCGGAGCCTCGAGGCCTATATATAGATCTCTTGTTTTTTGTGTAAAATATGCTTTGTTCCTAGATTACCAGTAACATTTCCACAATGTTGGTTGCACGCTACGCATAGGTAACAGTTGAACAGCCAGTATATTAGTCTGCCTGACTACAAGTGAAGTGTTTAGGCAATCTAATCATCACATCCGTCCAAGCATCACAATGATCCTCATCCGTCGCAATATCAAATCGTTGTTGAAAGTGAAGTAAAACCCCAATATTATCATTCTGGGGCACTAACCATCAAAACAATGTGGGTTTAAAAAATTTCTTAAGAGCCACTGAATAACGTCAGAGCTACTAATAGAGGAAACATTTAGTGAACTATGTTAAACAATCAATAAAATGTGAAAACCCAGCATATTTACGCAACCTGGGTAAGTTAATTTTCGAAAAATTCAAAAATGGCGTCGCGCCAGCGCCGTGTAGAGTGAGACGCGACAGAGCAAGACGCCAGGCACGGCCGAACCTTGTCCCCTTTGATGTTTGTTGCCGTTTCCAGGTGTCTTTTTCTCAGTTCTTATCAAATCTGTACAGGTCGCCTAGTGGAAGATGGGACTTTTTCTACCAGAATACTTAAATCACTAGCTTGAGAGCATCAATATGATAAATCTTAGATAATGAGCACTATATCAAGGTTGTAATCGTTTAATCTGGCTTCTTTAATGTGAGACAATGACTATAGGACAGTAGTTATAATGTGGGCAAACAGTCGCTTAAGCTACAAATTAACTGTTATTGTCTTAAACTAACACTCTATTGATTTCCATTCCAAATCAAGATCTTTTCGAAACGCCCAAGCGGAGTGCCTCACATTTGTACTAAGACTAGTTATCCACTTGTTCTCAATAAGACTTGAATTACATGGTGTTACAATATGCTCCCTACATAGCCGACTGTAATAACTTAGGCTCCCCTCGTTGTTAGTACCCGAGCGCGCGGAATAAAAGCGATCACCTGTCTCTGCTCTTCTTTCCTCGATATCTACACAAGACGGCATCAAAACATGGTGGCAGCGGTGGTAATTGCAATTATGCAACCTTATAAATCGTTTTGAAATTGTGAACTCGTAAAACCTTGCACACGAACTGTGAATGGATTGTTTACGTGAGCGATAATAAACGAACTCCTCGTCGATCTCCTGTGAGCGATTAACACTTGCTGTATGTTCAATCTCCTGTCAAAATGACTTCCCTGGACGAAGTGGCTCAACAAATCCAAGCCCTCCAACATGAAATACAGGCTGTGAGAACTGAAAATGACAACCTGAGACACATCACTGCTTCTCATAACGGTGTCCAAGAACCTCCTAGTAGACCTCCTCGTCTAGCAGGTGTCAATTCTCCAGCCCCTCTCAGTCTTGACACTGGCATGAAAGTCGAAAACTGGAAACTGTGGAAGCAACAATGGACTAATTACATGAAGCTCTCTGAACTCCGCAATCTAGACTCAGAGATCCAGCTTGCTATGTTTAATAACTGCTTAGGACAAACAGCCCTGAAGGCATACAACCAAATAGACATCCCTGAAGGGGCCACATTGGAGCAAGTTGTACGTGGCATGGAGTCTCAAGGCATGCTAATGCGGATGCAACGATTTGAAGTTGAAGTCGTCTATAAGCCTGGATAGGAGATGTATCTCGCGGACACCCTTTCCAGAGCTTTTCCCCCAGACACTCGACATGCCAATCCTCAAGAGGAGTTTGAGCAAATCAATATGGTGGGTTATTTGCCGATAACCAACGACCGACTTACCCAAATCCGTGAACATACCCTCCATGATGAGCCGTTACAGCTTCTCAAGGAGGTCATCCTGAAAGACTGGCCGGAAACCAATGCCTATCTACCCTCACAAATACAACCGTATTTCCCGCACAGTGACGAGCTGACTGCCCAAGATGGATTGATCTTCCGCGGCGAGAGAGTTGTCATACCGACAAGTCTAAGGCAGACCCTCAAGGAGCGAATCCATTCCTCGCACATCAGAATGAAGGTAAAGGACTACATACAGACGTGTGAGGTCTGCGCTGAATTTAAAGTCTCCATTACGAAAGAGACTTTGATGACGCACGAGATCCCTGATCGACCATGGGCCAAGATTGGCACCGATCTATTCTCCATTGCAGACACGGACTACCTCATCACGGTAGACTACACATCCAATTTCTGGGATGTTGACCGAAAACACTAAAAACTCATTTTTGCCAGGTATGGAATACCAGACCAGGTTGTGAGTGATAATGGCCCCCAGTTTGACAGCACTGCGTTCCAGAAGTTTGCTGAAGACTGGCAATTTGAACATCTAACCAGCAGCCCCGGGCATGCAAAAGGAAACGGGCAAGCCGAATCAGCGGTCAAAACTGCAAAGAGAATCATAAAAAAGGCAGCAAGAGCGAAGGCTGGTGTGTATCTGGCGATCCTGGATCACCGCAATACACCAACAGAAATCATGAAAGCTAGTCCAGCACAGATACTAATGAATCGAAGGACGAAGACCCTACTGCCGACAACAGCATCACTGCTAAGGCCTACCGTGACTTACAAACATGAGTTGAAGCAGAAAGTAAGAGAGAGGTAAAAAGCATACTACGATCGAAATGCACATGACCTTGCACCCCTGGAAGAAAGTCAAATGGTACGAATGAAGCCAATACAGAAATGGAACTCCAAGTGGAAGAAAGCTGTTGTGTCCAAAAGACTTGATGAAAGGTCGTATGAAGTGTCAACTAACACAGGCACCTACAGGAGAAACCGTGTGAACCTCAACCCCTCTCAAGAAAGAAACGAAACAAGAACCAAGGAAGTCTTCGAACCTCCATCAGTGACCGACACCCCAATCATACCTACCTCACCACACAGGAAAGAGACACGACCTGAAGCGCAGCTGACAACACCTCAATCACCTGATGCAATGTTCGTCAAGACGCCGTCGCAAATCACAACTCCTACTAGAATTATCCAGACACGGAGTGGACGCATCATCAAGCCACCGTCCCGTTACAGTAACTGATAGTGAATTTTTGTATGATAACTATTTTCCACAAGAACTTTATTTGGAACTTTTGCTTTAATGTTTTACATGAAATAGTCTTCGTTAACAGGGAAGATGTTACGATATGTTCCCTACATAGCCGACTGTAATAACTTAGGCTCCCCTCGTTGTTAGTACCCGAGCGCGCGGAATAAAAGCGATCACCTTTCTCTGCTCTTCTTTCCTCGATATCTACACAAGACGACATCAAAACACATGGCACAATATATTAATTATTACAAATTTATTACCATCGCAGCACGGGAAGAAATATCATACAATATTCAAATGCATTCCGTAACAAAAAAAAGCCAACAACATTTCAGGATATTCAAATATCCAAGAGAATCTCATACTATCAGATGAACGTATACTACTGCTGTGCAATTTATGATTAATGTGGCGTTTAGCGGGGTTTTGTTAAACTCAATAGCAAGGAATGAGTGTTCCGAATTTTCTTCTTGACCACAATTGGCTAAGGATTGGCTGACGTGTTTGGTACAAAAAAGAAGTCTCTCGTTAGACTACTCACTATAGACGGGGATTGTTTTACTATTTTCTTCTCGTCTTTAACAACAAGGACCAAATCATTCACAGTGACAAACTCGTGTTAGAATTTCTGCAAAATCCAATTCCCGTGCATATTTGCGGATTGTCTTGCAAAGTATTTGAATGAACGGTGCCCCTTTTTTACACAAACGTGCAGTGCAACCTGTAACAATAACACGTACAACATCAATTAGAGATGATGAATGTAATTCACGCGAAAATATTGTCATCCCTGAATACAAATGGACAGATTAGTCGAATTAACGCAGAAATTGCGTCAACGTAGGCGAAAACAAAGTGTTTATGTTACCTTCAGATGTGGCATATGCAATAATCATGTCACACTGCACCGAAAGTATGGTGACATTTGAATCAGTATCGCTGCCGCTTGCTTCTTCCAGAACAATGCATTCTTCATCCGAACCCCCATCGAGCTGAGATTCCTGGATCAGAAAACTTGAGAGAAACCGGGGCACGTTTTACTACCAGCCCGATCTGACGTCTTTGGCCACGACAATACTACACACAAAAAAACGTGTAAGCACGGTCTCAACTTCATTTACACACACGCACATTCATACTCAAACACACATAAGCATACAACACGAACGTTTATTTATCTTGGTTAACCTGTAGAATGAAGAACTTTCCATGAAGGCCGTGGTTGTCCTTGTTGCTTTTGAAAGGCTTCATGATCGCGTTCACGTTGAAGGGAACATCTGCTGTGTATATGTGATTGTTCTCTAAACCGTGAGTCATTACCGCGACTCCAATACAGTCGGCGTCGTTATTGTATTCGTTATCATTGCCATCTGTAAATAAACTGCTAATTCAGCAACATTCAGTAAAGGTTGGAAGCAGATATTTTTTATCGCGGATGCCCTGCAGAACATCCACTCAGAAGTAAACTTACATGTTGACATGGCGTCCCGTAATTGTGCGGCTGTGTAATCGATGCATTGCTCAACATCAAATCGGAGCTCCTCCATGACTTGTCTGAGGTGCTCCACATCATGCAGTGATCTTTTTCTTTCAGGTAATCCGTAGCATTCAGGGAAGCTTTCCATGTTAATGATGATGAATCTGCCACGTTTAGGGCCAGATACTGGATAACTGAGGTCGGCACTAGCGACCTTGTACCTAACACGAAGAATAAGAGACTTAACCTCACAATTCAGTTAACAACCAAATGAATGATAAATAGCACGCATTTGATGATATTATATGTCTTAAAAAATTACAGAAATTCGTCGTCGGATTGATCAGAAGTATCATCGTTCTCCGGAGAACCATTTCCTGGAGTGTTGATCCGCCCATCCTGGTAATTGGCCATTCTCTGCACAAAGAGATACAGTGACAATGAAAGCAAATACCGAACACCGGAAGTTGTAAAGTATGGAAATTCTCAGGTCCTTTAATTGTATGTTTATAGTAGTCATGAGATGCAGTGACTTTTCAGGTCGAGCGGATCAGCACTGGGCCGGCATAATTGTTTGGTCAACAACATGCGGGTCAATCTATCTTGGAATATCAATCCACAGAAACCCTTAATACGGAAATATCATTTTTATTTCTTCTTTAGAGTAGCATCCTAAAAGTAATGTTGGACAAGTCATTCTCAACCTCACTTGAGACCATGATCATACGAGTAATTGTCTCCATTGCCATGCATAACTCCCCGACCAGGCACCATAGCCTCGCTTCCAGCTTAAAACTATCACCTCGCATCCGGATGAGCACACTAATTGACATTCCAGCTTGACACAATCACCGCACCTCCAGCCAGGAACCATTATCGCGCCTCCAGCCGGGCACCTTCACCTCACCCCCTATGATATATTGAATAAGCAAAAAGTGACCCATTTTCTCCCTTACCAATGGGGGACCGTTCATAGATCTGATCTACCTCGCTTCAGTAGTCGGACACCTACCTTGGGTTCGATCGTGTGCTTGTAAAAAAAAGCTTACAAATTCGTTGTGCAGGGTTCAGTTGTGCTTTGTTATTTAAGCCAGATGAAAATCCCGCTATCACGCATCGATATTTTCTGTTCAGCAAATCATTCTTGATATCATTTCGTAATGCACTTTGAGCCTGTTCCCCAGGTGGGGGGAGTTTCTCCTTACGATGCGACTAATTCCAGCGCTCGATAACCCACATTCATTCGACCCCCCCACACAGTAGCACTGATTTCGTGCCGCTTATCTTTACATGTACGCATCTGGCAGCTATTACTGCATCCGAACAGGGAAAAACAG
Organism: Urechis unicinctus; assembly: GCA_034190875.2. Classification (NCBI taxonomy): domain Eukaryota; kingdom Metazoa; phylum Annelida; class Polychaeta; order Xenopneusta; family Urechidae; genus Urechis; species Urechis unicinctus. The sequence goes on from CM067352.1 coordinate 56,528,748, forward strand.
GAGTCGAGCGACTTTGCTATACTCATATCCGAATAATCCCGCAAGCATTTATAAGGTGTATCAATGGGTCAATTTTCGCGAATTAAATGAATTGATATGTTGATGGGCCCATTATGTTACAGATATGGTGTATCGGTAGGACCTTTATCATCACCTTAGATTATTCAGATATAGGTCGAATATGTTCCCCATGGATGCTCATCAATACCCTTTTCCTGGGGAAAACCCCACCCCCATCGGGATGCATAGCCCACCAAAATTGCCAACGTTATCATACCAACCCCTGTGCCTTTGTGTACGTTGTGACATATATATATAATATATATATATATATATATATATATATATATATATATATATATATATATATATATATATATATATATATATATATATATATATATATATATATATATATATATATATATATATATATATATATATATATATATATATATATATATATATATATATATATATATATATATATATATATATATATATTGTAGGAATCAGCGGGTTTCCCCACCCCGATATTGTGTAGGTGTCGTACTTAAAGACCGGTACTACACAGGCCAGGAACCATGTTATCTCCCTCTAAAGGGAAAAGAGACATTCTGACCCTCCCCGGGCCTTAGTAGGCACAGTCAATGGACTCGCCCATCTGGGCCAGGGATTCTGGGCAGGGATGCTTGGATGACGGATATGTAATGTATTAGTAGAGTAATGTAGAACTTTGAGCACCCCTTCTTATTGCTTAATGTATTCGCCCTGAGGCAGGCAGCCTCCGGGCCAAAGATATCTGTATAAAAAGGGACGCAGGACTCTAAATCGTCAGATGAACGGGAAGGTGACCTACCTTCCCTAGTCTCCTCTCTGCCTCCGAGAGAGCTCTCCAGCTCTGCTCCAAGCCTCCTTCCCGGGAGTGAAGACCCACATAAGCATCACCCAAAGCCTCCTTCACGGGAGTGAAGACCCACAGACCGCCAAATCATAAAGCAGAGGACAACAAGAAGAGGAGGGGGGTCAGTTCGTGACTCCTCATACAGTCGTCTACCAGTGCCAGCTACCCAGTAGGCCTTCTACCCGCCAATAGGCAGAACCGCAAAATGGGTTGTCCTCTATAGGTCGAATAATAATATATCACTCTCCATTACCATATATAGTCAATAAATATCGCTTATACATGCCAACCAGGTGTCTTCTTTAGGGGCAACCCTCGAGTCGTTTATATATACATATATATATATATATATATATATATATATATATATATATATATATATATATATATATATATATATATATATATATATATATATATATATATATATATATATATATATATATATATATATATATATCTATATATATATACAGCTCAATATCAGATGCGCTTTCTAACCTTTTTAACCTCAAATGACCATAACTACCTCAATAGCAGCGGTTCTTGCTTCCACAAAGTACAATTTCGTACTCATCACACCAAAATAACGGGAAAACACGGGACACCCACCCCCGACACCCACCCCCCACAACTTGCGGTTACTAACCTACTTTATCTGTTGGATCTTTACTCTACCAAACGAACACACACAGGCTCATCAGGAAGCTAAAGTAGACCAGTAATATAAATGAAAAATATTCACCTACCTAAATGGATCGTTCACGGATTTGACTAGCCCTACAAGACGTCTGGGTATAAATTCATGTTACCGTTCGACCGGAGCTAGGTTTTGACAAGGGTTGATTATGTCAGGCGCTCGGGACACTCCGTTTAACGCAAGTGGCAAACTTTTCATCGCTCTGATCAGTCCAGATCGTAGGTCAGAATCGATTCGCTGAGCACCATGTGCTATTCACAGGGAGTAATGCGAGCAGGGATTCTACATGTGTCAATAGTTCTTAAAGCATGGCAAGCTCCTCTCAGCCAATTAGAGCTCGAGATAAAATATCTTCTTTTAATATCTCCGGCTAGTAAATTTTACTTAGCTTATCGATTTGAGTCTCTCACAGAGCAATTTTAACATAGCTAGGCTATGGAACCGCCTCATATTAAGCAATTGTTATAACAGGGGTTTTCGCGAAAAAACTTTGCTTGCTAAACGTTAATCAGGTCGCGTGTTTCTCATCGGGAAGTCATAACACCTGCAAAGCCAGACAACACCACTGTGTTATTCGTTTTAAGAGGCGACAATCTTGATAAGGATCAAGTTCAGAAACACTGACAGAAAAGTCAACTCCCCCAGTTAAGCTTGCCTCAGGTCGATGGCCAGCGCGCGTAGCTACATTTTTGCTCAGCGACTGCATCGCAATGTGGGAGATGATCGAGTGATAATCGGGCAGATTAATTCTTATTGTATTATAATCCTATTCTAACTCATCTGTCTTTAACCCCCCCCCCCCTTAATTATCAGCACGACAGCCCGGGTTACATCCCACCACTTGGGTTACGTCGGGATTGTTAAGCTTGGCTTACCGTGTGGACCGGTCAAGGGTCGCTGGAAAAGCAAACCAGCTGACCGGGGACCCTATATAACGGCCACTTATTATTATTATTATTATTATTATTATTATTATTATACCAAATTTATATAGCGCCAATTTATCAGTAAAGATCTCAAAGGCGCTGCACAAGCACAGATAAATTAAATATTCGATCACATATCGGATATTCAAACTTTAAGAAGACAATAAAATCTATTAAAAATAAGGACAATAGTCAATAGACAATTGTTTCTGAGCAGACATTCTGTATGTTCAAACTGGGTGTATTTCTGTTGTACTGATGTGACAGGATGGATTGATAGCCTAGCTTTATACAAAATGGCGAAACCACCACCTTGCTTATTGTTGGACCTAGGAACACTGTGTATCCTGTAACCTGATGGCACGAGTATGTACCTGATGACAATGATGCAGGCCTGTTATGTCCTGGATTACCACTGCACAGTGGTCTGTGTCCACTCTGAGTCTCAATAGCTGCAGGGAGAGATACCAGGTTGTTTATCTGGCCCTTTCTGGGAGTGGTAAAATCAGCAGATTGGTATCGCTGTTGTGGAGCTGATGTAATCCTGTCTTTAATATATGTATATATACATATGTATATGTGAATATATATATATATATGAATATATATATGAATATATATGTGTGAAATATATATATATATATATATATATATATATATATATATATATATATATATATGCATATATATATATATATATATATATATATAGATATATATATATATATATATATATATATATATATATATATATATATATATATATATATATATATATATATATATATATATATATATATATATATATATATATATATATATATATGCTATCAAAATATTTGTCGTAATTATCAGTTCAATAGTCATAAAAATCAGCTTACCCGTTGTCATTGACAGCACGAATAGCCTTCTCATGAAATCATAAAATATTATATGTGGCACGAAAATTGGAAACAAATGTTAAATGACCGGGATGTGAACAGCGGCCTCTCGCATGGAAAATTAAACTTCTGCCGCTACGCCACGAGTTCACGCATAGCCTACTGGATTTTCGTTCTATACTATAAGTATACTAGGTGCCTACAAAAGGTAACATTTTCTTCCCTCATACCTTGAAATTCTTCAGAATGACAAACAAATGATATTCAGTATTACATCAATGTTCTTAATAAACGATTCATTATAATCACCCGATTCTGAAACCTGCAATGCCAAGTATAGCGTGTGCAGGTCTCCACCTGGTAATGCCAATAGACATTGCAGCTGGTCTTATCGTACCATGTGAGATACCTGCATTCGCCAAACAGCGTTGCAGGTGGAACAAGATCTCAAGACGTGAGCGGTGAACTGCGAGATTGGATGCAGCGTGAGTATCTCCAACTAGCGAATGACACTCGAGATCTCCATCTCGTTAATCGTTTTGCGATCATGGAAAACACAAGCATGAAATCAGGTATTTTAGTTGCCATATTTTAAAACTTTATTCATGTCTTACTTCAAAACTTTTTTTTTTTGGCCCAAGATAAATCTTTTAAATGATCCTTATCTTTTTAATTTCGCAATTTATTAACAAATTAAAGTCCAATCGAAAACAAAATAACTTTTCTAAAAACTTTGATAATTGACACATACTATCCAAATATTCGTCGTTTTCAAAGCGCGTTGTGTTGGAATATCAAATTTCACTTAGTATATTTTCGTCCAATATTCGATTGCTAATAAAACAATAAATATCAGTTCAATAGGCATAAAGTTTAGCTCCGTTTTTGACATAAACAGCGCGAATCTAATCCGCAAATTTTATTGATATCGGTTGCCTCACTTCCGGTTTTGAACGAATCAAACATAAAATGGGTCTGAAACCAGAAGTTATCGCGTCGTTTGTCCGTCGGTAATGATCGTATGATGGCAATGATGATTTTGTGTAATGAGGATAATTCTGAAGTTAACTTTGATGATTATAATGGTGAGGACGATGGCTATGATAAAACAATGGAAATGCAGTGAGCCACCGTATTCACTATCAATATCGTGTACAACATGACGAGAAACGCGTGTGAGGCCTCAAATGTACTAACAAGACAAAATAGCTCATTTACACAATTTTCTCACATAAGTTTTCGCAGCTTCTTGACAATGTTTGCACATATGTAAGCCAAGACGTTGACTTCTTGATGGTCCAGAGATAAGTCATGTGTGATGGAGCTGCTGACTACCAACAGGCGACGGACACTGTCTGGACCTGGGACAGAAGAGCCTATTGTGCAGACACTGGTACTTCTAAATTTTGGGGTTGAACAGTTTATTGTGTAGCCAGATTGATGATGAGCTAGTCTACATCTTCTTAGCAAATGGTGTTGCTGATAGGGGTCATGGTGCCATCAACCAGGACCGTGCGCGATAAACAAAAAATATGTTATTATGAAAAACAAACACACATAAATGCACATAAAATATGAACTACATAATGTGGACCCAAACAAATCAAAGAGGCTGATATTCTGGAGTATTTTGATTGTAGAAAAGAGAATTATGCGAATGGTACACACAAAGATAAACAATGAGTAGAATTATACCTGTCTAAATGCAGCACGAAGCTCTCTGGCATCTGTGTTGTTGCGTTGTCCTAACTTGGCGCATATGATCGCAAGCAGATTATCCAAGCTTGATTCGGCATACGAGCAAAAGTACATATTCACTATTGGGTCACCCTTGGGTCCCGAGATCCTTTAATTACACGGAGGTAATTTTAAAATCCACTCTAAGCTGTTCTGGATGAATTATGCATCACTAATGTCGCAAGTTCATAGGTGGCTGTGATCGAACATGTTGCATGACAGCCGTTGTTTTCAGCGATCTGTTGAATACAGGTTTTGAAGACTCTAAGGTTCATGTGTTCAATGATTGAAGTAGTGTGGTTGGCATCTTCAGGGGAAAACAAGGCTTTCATGCGACAGATTTGAATAACATCCAGTACAAGCTTTTCATACCTCCTGTCAAGAAGACCAAGTTTCAAAAGAGGAATGATGTACTAGCTATCTGTCATCCGACATAGGAATTTAAGCCATGACCACCCTCATCCATTTGACAATTTACAAAGTACACGTGATTGGCGAACAATATTTACCTGTGATTACCTTACATTTAGCCAGAGCTTCCATGCCTACAATCACAGAGTGACTGTCAGCCTAGGTTGCCAGGAGAACACTATGAGGGTGAACGGTGGAAGGTTCATATGCTTCCTGGTGAGACGTGGTGCCATTCTGACTGTTCTGGAACTGTCTTGGTCAAATAACTCCCCTGATTGTGTTGTCAAAGGATATCGTTTCCATCAATGCGGTTGTTCGAACCTTGATCTGACACAAGTATGTGGTAACCCCATGCTCAAGCCAATGTCTTGTGGTATGTCTGCATGTCTTGAAGTCTACAGCTTGAAATTCAATTCATTCATTAAAATGATTTTTATGGGACCACTTGACCAGGACAGCTTTCACTAAGTAAGCAGTCCCTTACCATGAACACTAGAGCATGGTTTGCTGCTGCGTTCGGTGGTGTGAGTGAATCCTTCGACCGTATCATTATGCCTGTCATAAGACACCCTTTCCTTGATAGCCATCTCATCAGCCACTAGGCTCACAAGTTTGTCATTCTCCAAAAGATTGACAACTTTCAACTTCAGTGATTTCAGCATGACTTCGCTGAAACCAGGAGTGATGTTTGCTTGCCTGACGATATGGCGCAGCGTAGTGACTGAAAGAAGGGCAAATACTTTGCAGAGCGGTTCGTATGCCTTTAGGCTGGGGTGCAACAGAGAAAGGGACAACACCTTGTCTTTATCTGTCCATATTCGACCTCACACTGATCTACCACTCGACCGTAATTGGTCCATGACTTAGTCATCCTGCAATTAATAGCGGCACAAAAGGAACCACTTCCCTGTCAATGTGCAAGGCTCGCGTCCATCATGCTTATCGCGGTTGCACCTTCACACGATAATCAAGCGCAACTTCACATTCACGTGTCGCCTCATTTGTAATCGCATTTACAAGAAGAATGGCTTATAAGGCAAGTCAAACAATGACGTCATCAGGCTCGGCACCTTCTATTCCCATTCTAAACGTTTGTGCGGAAAATTGATTTAGAAACAACGCTAACTGTGATCAGTCACAGTGGAGAGAGAGAGAGAGAGAGAGAGAGAGAGAGAGAGAGAGAGAGAGAGAGAGAGAGAGAGAGAGAGAGAGAGAGAGAGAGAGGGAGGAGAGGGAGGGAGGGAGGAGAGAGAGAGAGAGGGAGAGAGAGAGAAGAGAGAGAGAGAGAGAGAGAAAAGAGAGAGAGAGAGGGAGAGATAGTTTGATTTATTTCATCCTTGACAGCTGTTGAAACACACAAATTGTATTTTTACCTTATACGGATTTCCACCAATAATGTCTCTAATCTGGGCAAATGCAACACGTTTACAACCCACAGTCGTGGCTCAATTAATGCCAAGCATGTGGTCCACAACTGCACTACACCCGAGTCATCTAGACACAGCCATATCTCGGACTTTTTTACACTTGGACATCGCGTGTCATCGGTAAGCACTCTTCATGTTGAAACCTAATAGTCTACTTGACAGTCGTTGCACACAGATGTGACCAAAACATTCGATTGGCCAACTAAGGCATTTGCATGCAAAGTATTTTAATATTTAACGTTCCTGGCGCTCACTCTGTGTACCTATCTCTTTTTATCTGCAGCATGCGCCGAGCAATTCTATCCAAAAAAACACATTCACCCGGTCAAGAGATCACCAAAGGGTTTGAGTATTTTGCTCAGACAGACAGTGCTTATAACTCGTAACCACCATGCTGAAAGCCTTTCACATTATTTTTCTATTTGTGCATTGCATCTGAATCACAGAGAAGCAGGGTGTCCAGACTCCGATTGATCAAGGAAAATTGCTGAACATATCTGTTGATTTGTTATGTTTTTATTTTACTAATATCTTGTCATCCACCCACAGGTAGGTGAACAATGCAGCCGTGAAGTTTCGCACGTCAACACAAAATAGAATAACCAGTTTCTGATCGGATGCTGTCGAACAGCCGGGAAGAAATTAATATTGATTATGACAGCCCGAAGTTGGACTCGAGTATATCAATCATTGGAATTCGCTGGGATAAAACATGGAATATCATGGAATGTTATGAAGTGAACTTGTGTTAAGATATTTCGTCAATATGGCTAGGTTTAATGTTTTAACTACAATTTGGCTGCCATCTTTGACTGATGCATCCATAAATACGTACCCTACTTGGGTCAGTTTCTTTGAGACTGAGGGTATGCTAAAATTACTATGCCCTTTTATATCACACTGAATTGAATAAATAAATATGTTTATACCGAATGAACGTCTTTGGCGTTATTTCGTGAATATTGTAAGTAATTTAAGCGTGTACAGTTCCTTTACACATAAATCGTATTCAAAAGGAGGCTTATAACCGTATTGTTTTTAAATTGATGAATTAGCATCTATATTCATAACTGGGCCAATAATTTCTCTCCGGCTAGATATTTGTTGGTATAGTAATCGTACTATAAACTTCCCTCTGTCCCAAATCCCCAACCAATATTCGTTATTCGAAAGCGTCTGTATTTCCATGAGAAAATTATGATTGTGTTCGTTGTCAAAGGGACTGTGAATAAAGCCTTGTGAAGTTTGATACTGGTCGCCCACATGTTTGTGTGTTCTGAATTAACAACATAGATATATCAATTGGATATTTTACAAGGTATTAGTGTATTTCGGTGCGTAAGCAATTTAATCGTGATAGGAATTTATCTCAAGTTCCCTAGCCATTGTCATAATATCGTCATAACGTATCGATAATTCACTGAAATGTTCATCTCGTGTATACTCTTCTGTATTTTGGAATTTCCTCGTTGACACTTTAGAGGATATATTGAAAAAATATCGCTTCCGTAACCTTAACTATTAACTTCAAGCTATAAAGTAACCGAAGTAGGGGGAATTGTTTGCTTGTTTTAGATACATGCATACATGCCAAAAATGTTTTTGAAATCAAAGGATGTGCTACAAGAATGTTAGATGTTTAAAAAGTATTGACTGTAGGCGCTATGTTTAAGTAATCTCTGGATCAAATAAACAATGAATAAACTCATTTATATTTGTTAATTATAACAATGTAGATTGCAACTGATATGACGATCATTGAGGGTGAACCAATATTCAAGACTTCATCACACAGTACAAACAACACAACGACAGTTGGGAATCATACAACTGGGTCATATAACGCCTGTTCAATTTAAACTTGAGCAAACAAGCAGTAGTGTTTTCAACACTCTTCTCACTTTTGCTATCTCACATCTTCCACGGGCAACCATGGTCCATATTTTTTAGCAGGCCTTGCGTAGCTATAAGCTCTTTGGTTTCATGCCGAGCAATGTTGTTGAAATGGTAGAATATGCTCTCAGAATGATAAATAATTAGCCAAGTATTGCATATGATACATTTATTAAAATCACTGAATTAAATAAGCATTGGATTAACCCATTAATATTTGTTTATCATACGAATAAAGCTTGCAATGACAGTAAGAAAATACCAAACAACCTTATCATACAAAGTTAACCAGGTAATAAAGATCATTATATAACCGCATGCGATATATTCTACCAAAACAGACCCAGTCTAAAAAAAACAACACCAATATCTGAAGACGGACAGTGTACAAGGAAATGAAAAACAAATAAAAAAGCGATCACCTATATGGAAGGGTGGGGCCAATACATAGAGAAAGCTGACTGTTCATGGCGCCAAGATGTACTGGCGATCCACGACGGAGGGCAACCACAGACGCTCGGTTCTTGATGTCGGGATTCCAAAAAGCTACACCGAACGCAACTTTACAAGCTGAGGGTATAGTGGCCATGTCGACCGTGAATTTAGCTATCTTTGGATAGATCTGAAGAGTAGAAGTCGTTTATTCTCATATTTCAATATCGCGTAAGGAATACTAAAAGCGGATTATTATTTTACATTTTATAACAGAGGAACCTCAATCGATGCAAATAAAAACAATACATCAATAGCCCAGAATTTTCAATAAAAAGTAAAAACAAGACATATTCTTAACGCTCATAGATTTACAGTATATTCAATGGCGAGTCACAGAGCCCTCAAATTATGTCACATTAATTTGATAGTCGTATCGCATGAGAAAAGTAAATTCAAATGTGTGTTGCTAAGGCGCATTTATAACATTCCACAAGCTGTGTTGACAAAACATGCTATCAAATGTATCACATTTTATATGAGGATGCCTTGGTATAAGGTCCCAAGAGACGTTAATTTAGCCAAAAAGAAACCACACTATGATTTTCTTATTACATAGAAATAGCATTTTTGATTTCCCGTTGGTTTTGTTATGGCTTAAATGTATAGATAAGGGGTCAAAGGTCACGGCGAAAATATTTTAGCTTGCTTGAATTTATTAGCATAAGAGGGGTCTGCGTATTGGGTGGTCAAACATGTTTGAAAATATAGATTTAACATCTCATAAGCTAATTTGACTTGCGTATTAAATACATCAGATTCGTACATTGTACAGAGTTTCCAATCTGAGATCCCACCTGACTGTAACTTGGCTTCAGAAAAATTCAGATAGCTTAAAAACAACAGTTCAAATTTGGTTGACTTGGGACAAGAGAATTTTGACCAATTTTGTAGAATGATCTGTGTAGGGTGGCCAACATTCAATTTAGAAGACCCTTATTCTATGATTTTTGCAATCGACCTTAACAATGGAATGTTACATGTGTCCAATATAACATATATTTGTGTTTAGCTTACAATCACAGCATCGGTGATCAGGGTGATTTCAGGTAGAATCTTTTTGTTAGACTGCTGACAATGGTAGGTGTTTGTTTCTTTGTCATCACCCCATCTTTGTACTTAAACGGGATGTCCATTTGAGTGACAGAGCTGCATACAATAGTTAGCAGATCTAATAGATGGAATTCACTTGCACCTTGTTCCAATGTAAGACCAAGTTTCTGAATAAAAGGCGCTCCCTTCTTTTGTAATCGCGCAGTGTAACCTGCAACAGAAATATCAATCTAAACCATGAGCATTCGTAAAGTGTTGGATGTGAATCAGACAAGCAACTAATATCGGGTAGCTTCGCTGATAAGATCAACCATATTGCAGCTTATTGTCAGGAAATTGGTAAACAATAACCGCCGAAAATATCAAAACTTAAGGATGAGCAAAGATGAAATAACATAAAAAACTGTAATTAATCGAAGCTGTAAACTACAAACGTCTTCATATGAAGTTAAAAAAATCCTTATTACAAACAAAACATATCTCGTTATAGAGCATCGACGTATTACATTAACTAAAGTTGTTTTTACACGAACCCTGATATCTGGAGTAGGCGCAGATCATATCTGATACCACAGGGAGTAATTGTGTAACGTCATCATATTCATCTTCGTTTTGATCATCATGCCCTTGGATAGAATCAACTACATCTACTGCAGTGTCAGGCGGAGTTTTGACTCGGTACCCCAGGTCATGTTCCGTACCACGGCAGCACTAAACAGGCAGTAAAAAGCATCCGACATCGATACGCTCAGTCCTAGATTAACCTTCACTAAGCGTTACCCTGTTCAACGTTAACCCTCTCAGGTACCCCAAACATTTTTGGGGAGTAACCCACGCACTTGATTTCTATTTTAGACCGTATCTTGGCCATGACGATCCAGCTACCCTGCCCCCTGCAGCCTAACTACAGCATGCCCCAATCTGAACCTGGCCCCCGAGCCCAACACTCTTTCCATCCAAATTCAATTCCATGGAAGATACGGTTTTCTAAACTTGCGCCTGGAGATCTGCATACTGTTAACATTGCCTCTAGGATGTATAAACATCAACTGTGATACACAATCGAATGAAATAAGCATTGCTTACATGGAAGAAGAAAACCCGCGGTTTGTTTCGAAGTTCTTCGTTTTCCTTATTGAGCTTGAATGGTTTGAGGATTTCATCAATGATAATTGTCATATCAGCCGCTTTAAATTTACCTATTGTCTATTGTAGAATGACTCATTGCGGCAACCCCAATGCAATTGGCATCTTTGTTGTACTCGTTGTCATTTGCGTCTATATGTTTTGATAGAAAGAAATATGTTAGAAAGGGCATCATGGATAAGCAATATCAGAAACATTGCTCATTAGCAACCACCACCAGTGTATTGACATGATCGTGTACTTACATTTTGCAAGTTTAAATATATGAAGCCGTTAGTTCGTCTTCAGGTATAATCACATCGAATCCAAAGCCACTCATGACCTTTTCAAGCAGTGTTACGTCGTGTATCGAGTTTTTTCTTGAACGCGCTTCATTTTCCTCTTTGAATGTCAAGTTAAGGATGATGAATCGCCCCATATGTTTGTTGGATAAGTTATAATGACTCAGTTTGAGGCTACCTGACCTGAAATTACACCATAAAATAGATATGAGAGATCGACAATTCTAAAATTTATAATGATTTAACGAAAAACAGCTTTAAAATAATCGTTAATGTTTTGTTAGTTGCTATTAATTGTAAAAAATGAATACTTACAGGATGCAGCAATTGAGTGGAAATGTAGCAAAGTATCTATATAAGTGATATGATTGGGAAGACAATCAAACAATGCATTTTGTCTCTTGTATCTTAATTTAATTGCTCTACTTTTTCTAAATATATGTAATTGTAATTGCATTGTTAAAAAAGTCCACTGCAGGTAATATTGCAGCTTATGGACTGGAATGAGACAACAGTCGAAACCAGTGGGCGCTATGATTTTATCAGTTTCATGTGATAGATTGTCATCATTACATATGTTGATTGCAGTGCTCCAGAAGTTCACTGAGTGGGCGCTATGATTTTAACAGTTCTCGTGGACTTTTTGTCATCATGATAATTTTTTCCCTGCCACATGGCAATAAATTTTGACAGTGACAATTTAATAATGAAGATGTTAATAGTGATGACAATTATGATGATGATAATATATATGATACTTATTAACATGGTGATGATCATCGTGATGGAAATGGTGATAATGAAAACTATGGTGCTGGTGATTATCAGGATGAAGATAATGGTAATGGCAATGATGATCATGATATTGATGACAATGAAAATGATCCAGATGATGACTTTGATGATAATGATCCTGATTATCATGGTTGCGATGATTGTGACATTGATGATGGCAATAAAGATGACTGTGATGACAATGGTGTAGATAATTATGATGAAGATGACTATGACAATGATGATTGTAATAAAGATGACTATGATGACCATGGTGAAGATAATTACGGTAAGGATGACTATGATGACAATTATGATGGACAATATGAGTTGATGATCATGATGATGATGGTGATTATCGTCATGATGACAATGATGATGGTAATGATGATGGCAATGCATCTGATGAAGACGGTGTAGTGACGATGATAATAATGCCAATGAAGATTATAATGATGACAACGACGATGAAGATTAAGGACATAACGGTGATCATGATCAGAACAATGATGATGGTGCAATAAACACATTGAATATGATGTACATAGTGTTTATTATTATGATGATGATGATGATGATGATGATGATGACAATGAAGGTTGTGATGATGTGGATGACTATGATGATGACAGTGAAGGTTGTGATGATGAGGATGACTATGACGACAATGATGAATGTGGTTATGATAATGATTAACAAGATTATGATTATGATAATGCTGATGATGAAGATTTACAAAAAAATGTAATCACTTTTACCCGTCATCTCTTGATTCTTCTTGGATTGATATTTTTGCAGCTGCCTCTGACACATCCTTAACCACAGACTCCGCCACGCTAAATTGCGTGGTTTCCTGTGCGATTTTCTGCTGAAAACAAAATAATGCCTGGATTCAATCATTCCAGACATTTACATCTTTGTGGTTAGGTTGCGTAAAGCCTTAACCCCAAGCACTGCGGCAACCACCCCTCAGCATATGCGGCCCTGGATCTCGGGCCGATGCCAACTTAGTCGGGTAGATGTGAGCGCCGGACGTGGCAAAAAGTTTTGAACTGCTCAAAATTTTAGCCCGCGGACAACCACGGGTGGCACACGTGGTAAAGACGTGCAACACACGTGAAACACACGTGATAATCCGTGTTCAGGCAGTGATTAAAACTTGGGGAGACGCAGTAAGACGCGAAAGTTTAGCGGTCTGTCACGGGCAGAGCACGGTCATCGGACGGGTGTTACGCGTTGGTATCAAGGGAAATAGCGTGTGTTTTGCGGCTTATCACTGACAAGTGGATTTTTCCTCGTACATAGCACTACCTAAGACCGTTAAACGACGTCTCGAACAAGTGCTAAATACGATTGTTCACTGCCTAATCCAGAGGTAGGAGTTGCCCTTCAGCCACTCGAGAACGTCCTCCTCTATAGCAGCGTCAAGGCTCCAGTCCTTCGTGGGAGCCTTGCGGGCAGCCTTCTTACCCTTGCCATGTCCACGACCACGGCCCTTGCCTACAAGCACTGGCTCTTCCTCCTCGTCCTGAGCAGCTTGGGGGGCGGGGGAGGAGTAGGAGGCCTCCCTGCTTCCACAAGGAGTGTGTCTCCCTCCTCAAGTGTTGACTTCTCCAAGCTCCATGGGTGCCTCAGGGGCAGCAGCAGGGGTGGCAGGGGGGGTGGCGGCAGCAGTGGTGGTGGCAAGAGGGGGTGGCGGCAGTAGTGGTGGTGGCAGGAGGGGTGGCACCTGTACATGAAAAATAAATTTATTTAGTGACAATTTATTTAGTGACGTGCTTCTAATTTTCATTTCTAAATTTAAATTCAAAATTGAAATTTGGAAGTAACAAAATTTGCAAATGAAAAAAACAGTGAAATGAATAAAATTAAATGTACTGACCTTCAGCAGCAGCCTCAGCTTCTCCAGGAGAAACTGGACCAGCATAAGCCTGAGGGTCAGTGTCTGGACTGGCAGCACCAGCAGGAGGAGCATGGACCTGGACCTGGACCTGGACTGTCACCTGCGCCTGTGAGTCTTGACGAGCCTCATCCTCAGCTGGGGCCTTGGTCTTGGCCTTGGCCTTGGTCTTCGTCGGCCTCTTCTTTGCAGGGTAACCATTCTTCTTGGGGATGATTAAACAGAAACGAGCGAACGAACTTGCGTCGAGGTGTGGACTGTAGAAGATCTGGATCGGCAACTGTGAAGACCAGCCGTGCGTGACCGCTTTTATGAGAGCAAGTGCTTCCGACGTCGCCGAGCCGTGGTTACCCGTGATTGGGCAGTGCTATGGCGGTGGAGTGCCCGTTTTCGACCGCGCTCAACATGTGATCAGCAGTTCTACTGACGCGATGAGGCCTCGGTTAGCCGTGGTAAATTGCCACTTTTTTTCCCGCGTTTAAACACGTGCAAACCTAATTTTAACCTTACACGTGGCTGGACGTGGTTAGCTGTGCTTAAGCTTTGCTTAGGCTGTGCTTAGGCTGTACTTAGCCAGTGCTTTAGCAGTGGAACAGCCGCCGAGGGCCATACCCGTACAAAGCACGGCCAAGCCAAAATTGACCAAAAATTACCACTTACGACCACGTCCACCAGATTTTCATAACGTTTTGTACGTGATTTAGACGTGGAGTGCTGTGTGACCGGGCCTTTAATGGATTACCGTTGAATGATTATTTGTTTATGTTTCCAAACTTCATTTTCAGCTGAAAATAATTAAACCAAACCGATAGTCTGTAAACCTTTTAAAAGTTAATACTCTACTTGTTTTGGCTTGGGCCGTGTTACCATCAATATATACATGAACAGTTAAAAGAATGTTATTAAGTGGAGAAAAACAAGATAAGCTCCTGCAGCAAAAAGGTCTGTTGTTGTGTGCAGTCCAGTGATGATGACTTGTTTAATACAGCTCGGAGCAATTGAACACATAGCTAGAAGAAGCAATCCTAGCAAGCATAGCAAATATATATATCAGTTCAAGTACCCCATTAGATTGACATTGTACAAGAGATTTTCATATAATGACTTGAGGGTCAAAGGTCGTGTGGGACTGATTTTTTTTACTTAACAAAGAGCTATTAATATAAGGGGTTCATGTGTAATTTTGCGCATACTTTGTGAGAAAACCTGCCAACAAAACTCATTTTCCAGTTGGGTTAACATAGTACAAGATATTTTCAACAAAACTCAGGGTACAAAGGTTATGCAGGGCTGATTGTAAGTATGCAAGGGTCTGGGGGCGATTGGGGCTGTTAGCTATCTTCATAACAATATCTGTAATCAATAATGTATCGATTTCACACTTCTTATTTTGTGACTGTGATCTTTAAAGGAAACTGATAAACTCTCTCTCACGCTTTGAGTTCTAGTATGGCACATTTGAATGGCTAGTCTGACATTGACATTTGATGTATTAGTTCGCTCTGCATATGTATCATAAGAAGGTCGGCTACCTGGAGTGGGGGATTTCTGGTCACTCAATTGTATTTCTTGCCCTTCATCTGTAGGTCATAAGAAGGTCGGCTGCCTGGAGTGGGGGATTTCTTGTCACTCAATTGTATTTCTTGCCCTTCATCTGTAGGTCATAAGAAGGTCGGCTGCCTGGAGTGGGGGATTTCTGGTCACTCAATTGTATTTCTTGCCCTTCATCTGTAGGTCATAAGAAGGTCGGCTGCCTGGAGTGGGGGATTTCTGGTCACTCAATTGTATTTCTTGCCCTTCATCTGTCACTCAATTGGTCATCTGTAGGTCATAAGAAGGTCGGCTGCCTGGAGTGGGGGATTTCTGGTCACTCAATTGTATTTCTTGCCCTTCATCTGTAGGTCATAAGAAGGTCGGCTGCCTGGAGTGGGGGATTTCTGGTCACTCAGTTGTATTTCTTGCCCTTCATCTGTAGGTCATAAGAAGGTCGGCTGCCTGGAGTGGGGGATTTCTGGTCACTCAGTTGTATTTCTTGCCCTTCATCTGTAGGTCATAAGAAGGTCGGCTGCCTGGAGTGGGGGATTTCTGGTCACTCAATTGTATTTCTTGCCCTTCATCTGTAGGTCATAAGAAGGTCGGCTGCCTGGAGTGGGGGATTTCTGGTCACTCAGTTGTATTTCTTGCCCTTCATCTGTAGGTCATAAGAAGGTCGGCTGCCTGGAGTGGGGGATTTCTGGTCACTCAATTGTATTTCTTGCCCTTCATCTGTAGGTCATAAGAAGGTCGGCTGCCTGGAGTGGGGGATTTCTGGTCACTCAATTGTATGCCCTTCATCTGTAGGTCATAAGAAGGTTGCCTGGAGTGGGGGATTTCTGGTCACTCAATTGTATTTCCTGCCCTTCATCTGTAGGCATAAGAAGGTCGGTTCCCCACTTTGGTCACTCTTGTATTTCTGTAGGCTTCTGTGGTTCCCCACTTTGCTACCTTCATCTGTAGGCTTCTGGTTCCCCACTTTGCTACCTTCATCTGCTTCTGGTTCCCCACTTTGCTACCTTCATCTGTAGGCTTCTGGTTCCCCACTTTGCTACCTTCATCTGTAGGCTTCTGGTTCCCCACTTTGCTACCTTCATCTGTGGGCTTCTGGTTCCCCACTTTGCTACCTTCAATAGAAACAGTTTTTTTATTATATGCATTTTGCAAGAGTATATTATGTCATTGTTATGTATTGTTACATCAATGTTAGGTAATGTTACATTTAGAGATTTATAGTTTAGCACCATTATGTAGTGTTGTCGCATTGTAATGTAACACAACATAATTTGTCATGTAACTTGCCTATTTGTAATGTTTCATAACTCTGTTACGTAATGCTGTATAATTACGTAAAAAATAAATGTCATTCTGTAGGCTATCAGAATGACTATCTAATGCCATTCCATGTGTCACTTCAATGAGTCTGTAGCTTAAATTCAGGCAGCAACAGAGCTGCGGTTGCCAAATTCTTGTTGAAAGCAATCAAAATGTCTTATTTTAATCTAACCTACAATTGCCAGGTACAACACCAAAATTGAGCATAAACTCTCTCTTACACAGAGTCCCATGCTATGTTCCATTCTAAAAGGTGGTGGCAACTGTACCTTTAACATTGTGTAACCAATATTGACACAATGTGCCACTCAAATGTATCAGATTCAAGGAAGTAATCTCATGGAACTCTTATTAAAGGCTCCACCAGACTTCATATTTTGACTTGAAAATCTGCAGTGATGATATAGGAATCATTATATTATAATTATGGCATTCATGACAATGGTTATATGATGTGATATACTGTTTTGAATAAATACTGTAATTGTGTGACACAAATTGTATCAGTTCTTATCAGTTATTATCTTGCACTTATTACAGTTATTGTGCATAATGTTTTTACAAAATAGTATTTACAACATTACAGTATGTTGTATAATTGTACCATAGAGAAGTAGGCTCAAAATCACAGACACGAATTTTTATTAACCTAAATAACATTCAACAGAACAAAATATTAAATATATTCTAACAAGAGATAGAGTATCTATCACAAAAACGTTAGTTAACAAGGCACAAGTCCCTTACCAAGCAGAAAATCACTGATCAACAAACAGAATGAAGCATATTTCCATCGTTTTCAGATGGGGAACATGTTTTCCCCGAGACAAACTCGGTGTACAAAGGGCAACAACTCGGTAGATGAGATCGTGCTCGTGGGACTAGAGAGAATCTGGAATTAATGATCACTGTATTCATAGAGGAAAGGCACTGGATCATTGCGATGTTTGACATGTCACAAGGTGGGGTAACACTCCATGTACAGTGTACAGGTTCTCGTCTCTTAACACCAGCAATATACTTAGCTTACACAGCAAAAACTAAAATGGCACCAATTGAAAGTTGATCATAAGTCTGTTTGAAGGTGAAATATTAGAAACACTGAAGGGTATTAAGCACCAGCTATGAACTATTCATTTACACATGATTCACAATTGTTATCACCATTTGATCAGATGTAGCATTCCGCTGAGAATTTTCATTTCATCATTCCAGTGCGTTGACTGAGCATCAAGAAATAAAGTCTCTTTAATAGTCACACTGGGAATCCAGAACATCTCGTGTTTCTTGTTGTACAAGAAGCACGTTGTTACCAATTCTACTCCACAGGGGAGTAAACGTATCCGCATCCATTTCTCTCCATGAAGAACTCAATAACCTCTCCACATTCTCATCTGGCATGACTTCTTTGTTGTACTCATTCTCGTTGATTCCAACAGTGAAGATGAAATGCACATCTTTGAAAGGAGCGTTAACATTGTCACAGTAACCGAAGAATATCTTAGCAGTTTCAGCATCCATTAGGTTCAGATCTGTAACCAAGATGACTTTAGCTCCCGCTTGTAATTGCGTATGCAGGTCGCGGTCAACATCCAGCTTTTTCAGGAGTGAGAGATCGGTAAGCTCAACTATCTTTGTCTGCTGGGGATACACTTCATTTACGAGATGAGCTAAGCTTCTGGCAACACATTCACCAGTTTGTCTGCCATCTTCAGTAGCCACATAGACGAGAATGGATGAAGCCGGCTCAGTGGGGTCTCGATCTCTCATCACTCGCTTATTGACTCCACTGAAACCTCTCCATAGCCTCCTAGATTGCATGGGGAACTTGTCGACAAACACTTTTATCATGCTATCAAAATCATGAACGACTTGTTCCCTATGCGTCATACTAGGGGCTGGTTTTGCATCAGGATTGTGTCTCAGCACAAGCAAAATCACCAAGATAATGATAACACAAGCTATCGCAACAATGCATACTGTACACACCTTCCTCCAGTCAATATCACTGCCCCTGTCTGGATACCTCTCTACATGTCCAGGTCTAGGCTTTGGTGAAGAGTGGTTCTTCTTTCCCTTCCCTTGGGGGGTGTCTGGTAAGTCTGAGAGTACAAATTCTGTCTGTTCCCGAGAGGACTTGATTCAGTACTGTCCAAGCTGTCCAAGCTAGGGTAGAGACGTTTGCGTGGTTTCTCTGTGGGGGTTGACCTTGTGCGTTTATAGACTTTACATGGTGATATGTCATCTACATCATCAACTTTGTAGGTTTCAGTCGATGCATTTAAGAGCGAGTCATTTTCCTCCTCCTCTGAGGAATCTTGTTGCAGCACCCCATCCTGCTCTCTATGTGTATAGGCCGGGCTGGCCCCTTTATAGCTCCTGTGGCTGTCCACACTGGTGTTAGGGGAGTCTATGGCTTGACCACGAGGGCTCCTGCGAGGTTTAGTGCGAGAAGCCATGTTGAACGATACAGTGATGCCTGCAAATACATAGATCAGTTCAGTTCAGTTCAGATCTATTTATTTAACAATTGAACATATATACAATGAACAATTGATAAGAAGACTCCAACTGCTGCTGGAGCCACCCTGATATAATGATAATAATAATAATATAAAAGAAGAAAAACACAAAAGATAGACTATGAACAAAAGAGAAACATAGTACACAGATAATAAAAGTACATGAGGTCACAGCATCATGTTACCCGAGTAAAAAGGTACAGAAAAACAATTACGTACACATAGGGTTTTGGCAGGAATTTGGTGACATGAGTAGCACATTATGAATTTATACAATAACAAATGACTTTTTTGCTTGACTAGTTAATGTGGGCAAGTACATGTATAACAATTGGGAGTGGTGCACATATACCTGTATCTATTGATAAACCAATTTTTTATGTAGTTGCAGTATCCTTTGTAAGAATGAGAGAATATTTTTGTTACTATGATATTTGAGGCATTGTTGATGAATTTTGGAATGCTGAATCGAATGGATGAGACTGCAAAAGAGTGTTCTACTCTTGGGATGAAGAGATTATTGTGATTTCTAGTATTGTGATTATGAATGTCAGATGTTTGATTTATTAAGTTTATGTTATTGTAATACGAGGGTAGATTGTTATGACAGTAATTATAATAGAATTTATATCTGGACAGTGAAAATAGATCTTCAATTTTCAAGATCTGTAGTTCTTTAAAAAGAGGATCAGTGTGAGCATTGTAGGAGCTGCAGGTAATGATTCGAGTGATCTTTTTGCAATTCTATTACCATGTTGACCCCAAAGTAACAAGTTGTAGCTTAGATGTGGTAATATTAGTGAGTTGTAGAGCAATTTTTTAATATCTTAGGGGAGGATGTGTTTAAGTTTACTTATAATGGAAAATTAAACGAGACTTACCTGTAAGGTGAAGTTTGATTAATATTCTACCTATCTCATCTAGCATGAGAGATCAAGTGAGAGAGCGCGGCAGAGCCAGGAGATCATACTTTAAATAGTGACCATGTGGAACTTAGTAAACAAGAACAAGAAGGGAGGGAGAGGTTGGGCACTTGATCTCTCATGCTAGATGAGATAGGTAGAATATTAATCAAACTTCACCTTACAGGTAAGTCTCGTTTAATTTTCCATTCTACCTATCTCATCTGCATATCGAGATCACGTGAGAATTCAAAGCCACATGGGCACTACAAATGAACAACGAAGGTTCTTGAAAGAAAGAATCATTATATTCACATCCATCATGGCTTATCTATGCAAACAACAACATTGATAATAGAGTTTCAAAAATCACTGATCAAGTCATTAAGTACACTGAGAATCCAGTATGTAGAGGAACGCATAACGAAAACGTTACCGTTTCGTGGAGAGAATATTTGTACTATAGTTATTTGCACTTTCTATGCGTTTGTTGTAAAATTTTCCGAAAGTACATTGTGACTGCCATCCTGCAGTTTTGAGAATCGTACTTAGTGGTGTGGCAGAGGCCAATGCCGCACTTAACGAAGCAGCACGTGTGCTATGCGGCTTGAAGATGGTTGTGTCCACACCAGAGGCGGCCAGTGTTGACTTAACCCAGCGTGAGACTGTCGCCCGACTGATAGGCGAGTATGGCTTTTGAAAAGATATTAGCAGCTGAGAAGAGTTTGGATGACGTAAGGTTGCAGTTCTTTTGATGTATTCGGACATACAGGAGACTACGCAGAGGCGTCTGTCATCGGGATAAGCGGTCAGCTGTATGGTTTGCTGGGGTATTCCAGGCTTGGATTGTTTAATGAGTTTATTGATGATAAAGGTAAATGATGATTCCGTGCTCGTCATTGATTTGATGTCTAACAAATGAACTGTTTGACCTCTGCATCCTGTCACCAACAAGCAGAGCATGACCAGTTTGAACGATAACAGTTTGAGAGAGATATTCTCGGTGGGTGGTAGGACCTTTAAGTAGTCCAGTACCAATGTAACATTCCATGTTGAGGAATATCGCGGAAGGCTGGGACGAGTCTGATACACGCCTTTAACAAAGCGAATTATCAGAGGATGCGAGGCTATGGTGTGGTTTGAGTTTGACAGCTCCACTATAGATGATAATGCTGATCTTGCCGTATTGATGCCGCTATATCCCAGGCCGGCGTTGTATAAGACAGTGAGGAAATCCAAAATAACAGAGACTGTTGCGTGGTGAGGGTCTATAACGTGACCTGCAGCGAATGTGTTCCATTTATTGAGGTATACTCTATATTGCTTTCTTGTGCCTGGTCTCCATGACGTGATTATAATATCTTGTGTAAGTTTGCTAATGCCTTCTTTGTTCAGTCTCTCCCTGACAAGAGGTAAGCTGCCAAGCGTAACTTGGGATACAATGGATGAATACGGCTCGGGTCGGCTGGCAATGTCAGAAGGGTCTTGTTGCGTTTTAAAATTAGAGGTGCTGCTTTTGTCATCCGTCTGAGCATCGGGTACCAGGTCTGCGTGGGCCATTGAGGAGCAATGAGGATCGCTGTTGCCCCATCGTCCTGCAGTTTCCTCAGTACACGTGGAATGACGCTGAAAGGCGGAAACATATATAGGAATTTATTGTTCCAGTTCATATGAAAAGCATCAATAGCTATAGCCTCAGGGTCTGGTCTCCATGATACGTATGGTTTGAACTGGAAATTTAAACGTGAAGCGAACATATCAATGTCGGGCTGCCCCCACAGTTCTACACAGTTCATAAAAGCGCAAGGGCTTAACTTCCACTCAGTCTTATCGTCAAAAAGCCTGCTTTCTTTGTCAGCTTCCACATTGGCTATCCCAGGTATATGCGTAGCACTTATCCACAATTGATTTGATATACACCAATTCCAAATGTCATGTGCTATGTTGTTACACTGTACCGAGTGACTGCCTCCCATCTCTCGAATATACGATACAGCTGTCATGTTGTCCAACTGTATAAGCAAGTGGGTTTTTTATTGGTAGTCTTACATAGCGCTTGCAGACCGAGTAAGGCTGCTTTAAGTTCAAGTACGTTGATGTGGTCTTGTTGTTCAGCCGTCGACCATCTCCCCCCAGTGGAGGGTCCATTAATTAATTTAGCACCCCACCCGTGAGAGGAAGCATCAGTTTGCAAGACGAGATCAGCATTGCCGTATGAAATACGTTTGGGGCAACAACCTGCATTGTCGACCCACCATCTGACTTCGCGCAGCGCATGCGCAGAGAGGTTCATACTACCCTCAAAGTTACCCCGACATTTACTCAGTGCAACAGTTTTGTCTTTTTCCAAAGCCCTAAAATATAGAGGCCCATATTCCACGCCGGAGAAACATGACACGAATGTGCCTATGAGTTGCGCCACAGATCTGATGGTAAAATGGGTACCTGTCAAGAAACTCTGACCCAAAGATTTGATTTTATCAATCTTTTCGTTCCCGATGTTCACTGTCATACTAGTTGAATCGAGTATGAAGCCCAAATGCTGCAGTTTCTGGGTGGGGGTTAGTACTGATTTAGAGTCATTTACATGAAACCCCAAATCTCTCAAGAGTCTCCTGGTTGCATGTATATTAGCAACACAATCGGAAGCACACGATGCTTGTACATAGAAGTCATCAAGGTAGCCACTGGACATAAACCCTGATTGTCTTAGCTTTGAAAACACTGGCTTCATAAGCTTGGTAAATATTCTAGGTCCCGAGCCTAGTCCATTTGGCAAACAAGTATATTTGTAGAGTTGACCATTAACACGGAACTTGAGAAATTTCTGGTCACTTTCTGCCACTGGCACGGAGTAATAGGCGTCCGTTAAATCTAGAGAACCCATATAACAGCCACGAGTCATTAGATTCAGGCAGTGTTGAAGAGTGTCCATTTTAAAGTGGCGGTAGACTACAAATGCATTCAAATCCTTCAAGTTCAAAATCAGCCTGAAAGTACCCTGTTTCTTGGGTCTCAGAAAAACTGGAGAAATAAATTCGTCGGGCTCGTGCATCGACTTAACAATAACACCTTTACCCAATAAATGATCAATTTCTGCGTTAAGAAACACTGCTTCTCTCTGTGTGTAACGTGAACGCCGTGGTTCATACCTTTGCACGGGTTTTGAGACAAATTCAATAGATAGACCCCGTACAATGTTCAAAATGTTCGGGTCTCTGGTGACAGCCTTCCAACTATAAAAGTGGTTTTTAATGTTGCCGGCCCGAGTAATATTCAAAGGAATATCCTCACTCACCTCAGCTTTTGCAAGCACAGTGTTTACACATTGTTGTGCTTTCGAGATTTGTCCCACCTGGTCGTGGGTTGGCGCTTTCCTCGATAAGGGCGACTGGATAGCTGGGTACGGCTGCTGCCGCTGTCGTAAGGTCGAGGTCGCCACTGACCCCGCTGGCTTGACCCTAAAAAAGGGAAGCGTTTGTGTGACGAAGTGAAGGTGCGATCACGTGACCCGCCTCGCGAAAGTCTGTTGTATCCAGTCAGCTGGCGGGTAACCTTTGTGGTTTCACTAAGGCTTTTGACAGTATTTCCGAGCTCTTCTCCGAAAAGCAGGGTAGTGACAGGCTCTGACTCACTGCACAAAGTTTTGAAGTCCTCCTTCAACTCAGGTCGGAACGCGGCTCTACGTCTTAGATCCAGTGCATGAGAACTATCACAGAGCAGACTAATGGCATCTGATAGTCCCGACATGGTTTGCTGAGGTGTGGGACAATTGCCACCCTCTCTCTCTGCTGTAACGAAGTCGTTCAGGACGGTGACTGTAGCAGTGATGCCAGCGAGCAAAAGTTTCTGGACACGCTGAATCATAGCGTCCTCGTGGCGGGACTCCTTCTTGATGCTGTTATAAATCTCAGGGTTCACGCGCACCGGCTCCAATTTCTCACAGTTAATTGGCTTTGGAAATTTGTCCAGCGCCAGAGATTTATTGTCTTTCGACATCCCGTGTGTAAGGAGTTTGTCCACAACAGTGGCCAACTGGTCGTCTATACGAGGCCCAGTGACATCCTGTTGCTTAACACAGCTGTCCAGCTTATCTAGGAAGACGAGCGAAGTTTGTTGAGTTGGGGCGCTGGTGCCTTCTTGGTCGCTATCGCTAATTTCACCTCCCTCCTGCTGTGCACACACATGGGACGCATCGTCTTCCATGGGCTCGTTAGAGGCAAACGGCCCTATGTTTATGTCATCTTGATAGCAGTCATACGCTGCCTTGAGCTCCGTGACCACGGGGTTAAGGGCGTTAACTGACTCAGTTAGCGCAGCTAGCGAGCTCCTGATGAAAGCCATGTCATCTTGCGAAGCCACAGGCTTGGCGCTTTTACCGGACGGTTTGGTCAAAAGCTTCTTTGACTGTGTATTCTTTTTAGAGGCAGCTTTTTGACGAGCAGAGTCTGGCTCAATTGTGATGTCAGTAATATCTGCAGACACTACAGATTCTGCCTTTGAGCTCTTATCCGTGCACTTGCCAGACACTGGCTTGGCACTATGTTCGGGTTTAGAGTTAACTAACTCTTGGTCATCCGAGGCGGTCATGGCCGCCATTATGCTGCCAACAAGGTCAGCACCCGATTCCTGCAAGAAGTTTTTTGATCCACGTGGCATTGTTCAAAACACACCAAAGTCCTGCTAAAAGTACACAAAACAAAATCCAACACACAAAGAAGCAAGCAAAAACACAAAGCTAATGGTCACAGAACAGCGGTAATCCAGAGACGTGTGAGAACACGTGTGAACTCCTTGAGGCAAAGCACGCTAATGATCTCCTGGCTCTGCCGCGCTCTCTCACGTGATCTCGATATGCAGATGAGATAGGTAGAATGCCCATTGTTCGACTAAGTTTGCTATGAATTTTATCAGTATGACTTTTCCAGCTGAGGTGCTGATCGACGTTGAGACCCAGGAAGTTGAAATATTGCACTTGTTTGATTTCTGTATTATTTATAAGGATCTGGATCCTTGAATGGATTTTTTTCGGTGGTTTATGAAAAATCATGAATTTGGGCTTACTTGTGTTAAGGGACAGCTTGTTTTGCATAAGCCAGTTGTTGACATTTTTAAGTTCATTGTTTAATGTGTCTATATTGTATGTAGAATTTCTTGAGTTGAGGGTGGTGGTAAGGGTTGTATCATCTGCATATGTTATAACTTTGAATAAATTTGATGCATTGCAGATGTCATTTACATATATCAAGAATAAAAGGGGCCCTAAGATTGATCCCTGAGGCACTTCAGTTGTAAGGGGGAGGAGGTCAGACTGAGTGTCTTCAAAATTAACATATTGTTTTCTGTCTTGTTATGATCTATTGTGTCAAAGGCTTTGCTGAGGTCAAGAAATATGCTGATTGGTAGCAAATTGTGGTCTAGGTCATTAAGTACAGATTCAATCAGTTCTACTGCTGCTAGTTCAGTGGAATGCCCTTTTCTGAAACCATACTGGTTGTCATAAAATAAGTTATGGGTTTGGAAGTACTGATATATTTGTTGGAAAATTTGGATGGAAGAAGTGATATTGGGCGATAGTTATCTAATAGAAATTTATCCCCTTTTTTGAAGATGGGAATGACTTTTGCTGTCTTTAGGGATATGGGAAATATGCCTGTATTGAGGGTTTGGTTGATAATTATGGTAATTGGTTTGATGAGTGCTTGTTTGAGATGCTTCAAGAGATTTGTTGATATGTTATCATATCCACAACGGTTTTTTCCTTTCAGGTCATTTACAACTTTGGAAATTTGTGACTCGTTTACATTTTTGAAATTAAAATTGTTCCGTTGTTGCTCAGTTAAGTACAAAGTGAAATCCTCATTTGAAGGTGGGTTTATATTTTTTGCTAAATTTGGGCCCAAATTTGTGAAAAATGAGTTAAATATGTTTGCTATTTCAGTTTTGTTGTTTATTTGTGTTCCATTATGTATGAAGTAATCAGGAAGTTTCTCCTTTTTTCCAGATTTGTTTAAAATTTCATTGATGGTTTGCCATGTTTTTTTCATGTCTGAGATTGAGTCTTTGAAGCAATTGCCATAATGTCTTGTTTTAGCTTCTTTTATTGTTTTTTTCAATATGTGATTGTAACTGGCTAGATTTTGTTTTATAGCGTTGTAGCTATCAGAATTTTGTGGTGTTTTGATTTTGGATTTATACAGGTTGTCTCGGTAGCGAATGGATTTGATTATACCATTTGTGATCCACTTGTTTTTCTTGTGCTTATGTTTGTTGAATCTGACATATTTATGAGGGAAATGTTTTTCATAACATGACTGAAGAATGTTTTCTACAATATTGTAGTTTACCTCTGGATCAGCTGTATCATTATGATTAATTTTGTCACAAATATTTGCTTGATGGAGATCATTTAACATGTCCTCGACAGCTGTTTTCTTTTTTGAAGTCATTGATAAATTTGGGGTTGTTATTTTTTGTTGTAATAGAGATGAAGTAGGGGTGATGGTCAGAGAGTTTGTTCAACATGACACCAGCTGATGAATGAAGAGATGCTTTTGTTAATTTACAGAAGAAGTTGTCAATAAGTGTACAACATGTGTTTGAGAATCTTGTTGGCAAAGTTATCTTGGATAAAAACTATGTTCGACCATGGTGTCAAAGAAGTCATTGAAGATATTTGTTTCTTTAATTTTAAGTAAGTTGCTATTGAAATCGCCAGCAAGTATGACTTCTTGTTTGTAATTTTCAAGTACTTTTAGGGAAGATGAAATTTGTGAAAGTATTATAGCTTTCCTCTTAATTGCGAGGGGGTCTGTAGATGTTGCCCAAGATTATGTTATTTGATAGTGTGTCACTATGAATTTCTATGAACTGAGATTCCCAGATCTCTGAGTGTATGCATATTTGTCTTGGTTGGTAATTGTATTTGTTTAGTAGATATATTATCAAGCCACCTTTGCTACCACATGTGTAACCAGGTAGCTGTATGAGAGACAAGTCATCTCCTTCTGTTATTCTTGAAAACATAAGGCAGAGAATACTATGTTGTGTGTTTTTAGTAATTCAATGAATATTGTAATTTCAGAAAATTTAGCATTAATTGAGTCAATATTAGAGCTGAAAGAATTGTTTGCTAACCCTCCAAAGCACCGTAAATGTACATCAGCAAGGATGTCTGACATAACTCTCAGGAGATAACAACAATTACAGTGTAAATAAGAGCATAGAATGATCATACACATAACACTGACAATAACAAATGACAATTTGCCTCTAAAATCACCAGGGTAAAAGCCCGGGGGGGGGGCACTTGGCCTTATTCTGGATAGGGGTGTGCCGCGGGACCTAAAAAACCCGTACCTGTCGTACAAGGTCAAAATGGCCAAAAAGCATACCCCGTCGTACAAGGTATTATGCAAATGTATAACCCGTCGTACAGATTGAAGCTGAAAAACATACCCCGTCGTACAAGTATGAGGTCCAAAAACCCGTCGTACAAGTCGAGAGGCCGAAAAAGCATACCCCGTCGCGCGGCACATATATACTACCTCTATACACTTAAGTGCCCCCCGGGGGTAAAAGCTAGAAGTAATAAGTAAAATAAAAATAATACTATGTAGAAGTTTGGTGTTAAAGACAGCGAGATCAGTTTAAGTCATGAAATACGCGTCCACATATGATCACTGAGATCCGTGAGATATTTAAGTATAAATGCAAACTTCAATAGTTCTAACATGTTAGGATACATCTCATTCATGACCAATGATAAATGCCAAGTTTGAGGTCATTATTATTAACGATAGGGCGATAATAGATATATTCTAATTTGTGTGCGAGTTAAAATCAACCAAGAAAGGCAATGTATGAAGTCTAACCTCCCTTGGGTCATATCCAAGGTAAATGATGAGAAAGAAGACACTGTGCTACCTCCCATAAAATGAGGGCATTTTGCTATTTCCCTCCCCCCACCTCCTCCTTTCGGGCGAATGCCAACTGCGTTATGATAATCAGTTGGTCATAACGTGATAGATCGGGTTGTGGTGGAGCTGGACCGGCAGTTTTCAAATCCTGGCTAAGACCCTGTCACCCACTGAATGAGGGCACCGACTTATCACCCATTGAATGAGGGCACAGAGCTATCTGTGAGGGAACTAACAGGGCCATTTAACATTTCACTTACACTGAATGGCCAAATGTGACAACCAGAACAAAAAAATAGTTTGAATTCAATAATTGACATTAAAAATCGTCGGATTTCCAAACAAGGTGAACAATATCAAGATTTTTCTCTTTTCTTCGAACTAGGGGAACACAGAAAAACAAAATACTTTCGAATTCAGTGGTTTTTATTTTTGCTTACACATGTGTAACCAACAATGTCACATGTTCATTCTTGTAACAATGAAGTAAAACATTCACACAGATTGTCACACAATTGCGTTACAATCATGTCACACATTGGTAACGGCTACAACGATTGTAACGGCTACAAACAGAACCAGTAACAGTGGCATCAAGGCCAAGGTCGCAGAACAACAAGCATGCTTCCCAGATGGTCTAGTGATATCACAATTTATTTGAAATAAACCCATTTCAATATTATATTGAACTATTATCTTCACATCACATTTGACATCAATTTTTGTCAATGTACCCAAATAACGTTGCATACAGCACAGAATAGAAGATATAGTCAAAAGTGAAGGTTTAAAGTATGTTTTTAGAATCACTCTGTTGTGTTGACTAGGACCAATTACTGGGAACTGGTCAACTACTCAAAGATACTTCACTGCGACGTGCTTCACATTTGATAAACGTAGTTGACAATTTTACATAACAGTAATGTTAACAGAATCTGATGATTCCTATCTCTAGCGATTTGTGTAATCCTGATGAGACCTCATTGATCTTGGGTCAAGTTCACTCAGAACAGAACCACACCTGATTAAGGGTTAATGAGAATACCCAGACACAGTGCTCCAGTTCACTGAATACATTACACAACGACTCTTCTGATTAACTAATTCAGAATATCTATCAAGGGAACCAGGAAGATAAATTAATTTGTCTCTCTCGGGTAACTGAATGGAACCCAGGCTAGATCCACTTTCCGGATCTGTGACATTATATAACTAATGTAACACAGAAGTAAGTCCAAACATACAAGCATTACATACAATCAGTCCAAGGTTGCTGACCTAATAAAAAAGTCATGACATTACTTTTATGAGCTATTCAAAAGAAAACAATAATTTTTCAATAAAGCTTTTATAAATACGCCTTTGTCTACATTAACAACATAAGGCCATGAGTGGAAGAAGATGAAATTATGGGATGAAAGCACCACTAGATGTTAAGAAAGATTTCCTAGCAGGGCAGTGGACAGGGTTAGGAGTCCAGAGTGCCTTTGACATGCCACTGGGCGCCACGGGTGAAACAGTACTCCTTCATCACCTTACGAAGTTCAGCTTCACTGGGACAATTAGTGCTCTCTTGTTCCATGCGTTTCTTCAAATCCAGCATCTTGATGCGACTGCCAGAACAGATGATATCCAGCATGCATTTACGCACAGGATCAAGGGAATCCCCTAGCTTAGGGATGGCAAATCCCTGTTGGTTGGTGGAATAGATTGAGAACGGAAGTCGCCGGCCTGAGACTGACACTGAGACCAGGGCTTCTTCCAGCATTTTGTCCGAGATGCTATAACCAAGGACGTGCCCAGGAGGCAGATCAGCCAGCAGCATGTTCAGCAGAAGACGGAGGTCATTGATGGTGAGCACAAATCTCGGGGAAAGTTTTTCTTTCACAAAAGCCAGCAGCTCCTTTTTCTGGGCCACAACATTCATGGTGTTCTTCTCCGGTTTGATGCTAATGATATCTAGAGGAGGGGCGTGGTCGGGTATGGTACTGCCGATAGCTTGTTGAGGCGTCTGGTCATTGTAGGAGGTCTTCCGTTGACGAGGTCCCCCAGAGCTGTTTCTGCGTCTCTCCCGACCTCCAGAGGCACCTCTCTGTATCACTCATGTCAGAGAAACCACCTGACTTTGTACGTGACACAGTGTGGCGGCGCTTGGGAGAGGCATTCACAGCTGATGCACGAGCAGCCAGTTTGATGTCTCCCTTACTGATATTCAACACAGACGACAACTGCTCGAACTTGGCCTCCCATAACATGTTCTGGCGCTGAACCACCTCAGGGTGGCGATGCACAAATTCATTGTCCGTGTCCCACATAAACTCCCAGCCGTGGTGCACTTTCAGGTGAGCAATCTGCTCTAGTATATCTTTGACATCTTCAGCGGGGAGTTTGATGACGGAGGATATGTCTTTCCTCGGGAGGTAGCGTTTCTGAGTGAACCTCCACTTGATGTAATCGCGACCTCGGCTCGGCGTCTCAGCCGGCACTCCGCTGAAAGCACTGCAAGAGTCTACAGGGTATAACTCCTCACTCTTCACCACCCAACAGCCCTGTACCATTAGCGCCACCTGCTGTATGCTACTAAGAGCATGAGAACTATCAGAGCCTTTGGGCAGGAGTGTCAGCAGATGGCTAAACCTCATCACTTAAGCATTGATGAGCAAGGCACGCACCTGGTCATTAAAACTCAGTGACTTGAGCTTGCTAATTGACGGGACGTTGGTGGGCAGGTCTGGTTTCTTATCCTCCTCTTGTTCCTGAGGCGGCATCAGCTTGTGAAGGTATTCCTCTTGAGGGAGATGAAATTCTGACCCTTCCCTGTGTTCAACAGTGGTTAATTGTTCCTTAAGGATGTCTGCCTGAGGGTTGGAGGATGACAGATAATCCGTGGGGATCCAGTCTTCCTCCTCCTCCTGCTTACGTAAATAGTCATAAGACGCCATTCGTCCTGCCTTGGCCAGTGCGCAGAAAGAGAGAGAGAGAGAGAGAGAGAGAGAGAGAGAGAGAGAGAGAGAGAGAGAGAGAGAGAGAGAGAGAGAGAAAGAGAAAGAAAGAGAGAGAGAGAGAGAGAGAGAGAGAGAGAGAGAGAGAGAGATCAGCAGTGGCGACGTTGCATCTACACCCGGGGGGGGCACTTGGCCTTATTCTGGATAGGGGTGTGCCGCGGGACCTCGAAAACCCGTACCCGTCGTACAAGGTCAAAATGGCCAAAAGCATACCCCGTCGTACAAGGTATTATGCGAATGTATAACCCCTCGTACAGATTGAAGCTCAAAAACATACCCCGTCGTACAAGTATGAGGCCAAAAAACCCGTCGTACAAGTCAAGAGGCCGAAAAAACATACCCCGTCGCGCGGCACATATGTACTACCTCTATACCATTAAGTGCCCCCCCCCCCCCCGGGCATCTACATTACACGCGCCCAATAACATCAACCCTACGCATTTGCATAACTCAAGCAATGTACTAACGCCCCACACGGCACCGTCCCACGCAACGATGTCGGCATCTTTCTCCACTGTGCCAGCCCACCCTGTAAGTTTGAGAGCTCGACGATCATTGGGATGATTGGCTTGAGTGGTTTGAAAGGTGCTCCCGTCTGTCAAATTGGACGCACGAATACAGCACTCACAGCCGCACTCGGTAAAGATGCTGTTTGACAATCGTTCATGCCCACAAGACCAAAACTGTTGCTAGTGGCAGTGATTCAACTAAATATTCGTGTAATAATACAGCAAGGCGTATTCCTGAATTTCTTCCATGTCATCGACAAATTCCGACGAAACATAATCTTAGGAGTCAATATCAATTTCAACAGCAAGACCTTTTTCACTTAGCCACAACGCTGTTGTTATTGCACCCTATGACCTATGCATTCCCCAGAACATGAAGTCTCGTGTATTGGTCAAATAAATATGTAGCGTGTGAGTGGTAGGGTTCGAATAGCGAAATCGAATCGTTTAAAGACTTTCTGTTAGCTTAACTTCAGTTATACCTCAGCCACAACTATCAGACTATTCGGTTGTTCGCGTTGTCGCGCGCGCGCACTGGTGAGCTTTGTGAAACTTCTGTTGACTTTCGTTTTGACGCGCTGGTTCTAACCACCCAGCTGTCTACTTCCTGACAGATCTGCTCGCTGCGTAATGCGAGTAAATAATATAGGTTCAAAGTAAATCGTGGGTAGAATTTGCGCGTTACGTCGTGTCGGCCAAGGTATAAACACTTCGTCACTATTGAAGCGAATCAAAATCTCATATTTGCATGTAACGTGCAAGGTGAATAAATAGCATTATCAAATATCTCTGGGATTTAAGTCAGATGGTAACCAAAAGAGTTCATCAGCGGATTGCAAGTTCTATTCCTTTCCCAGCAACCCACACTTTTGTCACTCAGGACTGTCTCGCCAGTATTAGCCAATCAGAGACACCTACCAACTCCCTCGATAAAGGAGCCACTGCCTTCACTTTTCCTCAAACCGTCACGACAACTGATGCTGTTTCCTTTCTGTTTTCACCCCACCTGCCATGTGTCGGCAATCTGGATTTGTGCGACAACCAAGGCGATGCAGGTATACTACCTCATTTTTATAATTTGAATGGAGCGTCTGGACATTATTGCATCACCTAACAATTTTCACTATGTATTCTGCACCCACACGGCCCCTCTAGAAACTTGCTAGCCATTTCATAAACTGTTGCCTTGTTTGTCTGTGTGTCTGAGTTATCCTACCAGGTGTTTCAACACAGCAAGCATGGATCTCCCCGAAAATACAAACAAGCCACAGACGACAAGACTTAATTAAATGATCAAATTAACTTCCATGCCTTAAATACAGTTCAGTGTATAGATTGGAGAGGTGAATGGTGGTATAGCTTGCAGACCCACATTCTGACCGGAGGAGCCATCTAGCTACCCGGGCAATAACAATAATATCGTTCAAGAACACTGAGCATTGTCCCAATTTAAACCACTCCATATCACATCTATCATTCGCTGCAGGAAATTAGCTGGGTATTACTGGTGTCACAAATGCACAACCTCCTACTTTCCCGAAAGATCCCAATCGTTCGACGGAATATCAAACATATACACACACACACTTATACACACACACTTGCACACACACACTCGCACACATTCACATCACACACACACACACACACACACACACACACACACACACACACACACACACACACATACCCACTCGCACACACACACACTAGCGGATACGTTTGTGCAAGAGTTAGAAACCAATAACGGAGTTTAACCCCGGGGGGGGGGGGGGCACTTAAGTGTATAGAGGTAGTATATATGTGCCGCGCGACGGGGTATGTTTTTTCGGCCTCTCGTCTTGTACGACGGGTTTTTTGGCCTCATACTTGTACGACGGGGTATGTTTTTCAGGTTTAATGTGTACGACGGGTTATACATTCGCATAATACCTTGTACGACGGGGTATGCTTTTTGGCCATTTTGACCTTGTACGACGGGTACGGGTTTTTTAGGTCCCGCGGCACACCCCTATCCAGAATAAGGCCAAGTGCCCCCCCCCCCCCGGAGTTTAACAAACTATCCAGATCAATGGTCCAACGGCCATCGTCGTCTGCGTGTGCGCGCGCACGCGTCTGTGCGAAACGGCTCTAGTAAAAGTTGATGAGCTGTAAATGTAGATACAGGTCTGGACGTGAATGTTGTTGTTAAAGTTAGAATGTAGACAGTAGATGAAGTTGTCGTCTGCTATGATTAACATGAGCGGAATGTTAATGTTGGTTCGGTTTGGGAAAGGGTAATGATATATGTTGTGATAATACTGGGTGTAGCGGTGACAACAGCGGTACATCTAGCGGTAACAATAGCAGTAGGTGTGGTGGCTGCTGTAGTTATCGCTGTGGCTGAAGCAGGAGGAAGGATACTGACTGTAGCAGTAGGAATTGAGACTCAAAAAGTACAGGTTTAGACTAGCTATAAGCTCTATGGTTGACATGCGTCTACAGATCAACAAGGAATATATTATAGTCTTTACACAAATGCGCGGAGAATTGTAAATAGGATGCTGGAGTTAGAGTCAGCAGTTTGCTCTAGTTCACCGAATGTAGTTGCTAGTAGTGCGAGTTGGACACATGGGAATATTGGAGATGCTGAAATATTCTTGACCTTATTATCTCGAATAAGGTTGGCATGGTTAGTAATATTACCCACAGAGCACCATTAAGGTCCAATGACCATGATAGCGTTGCATTTGATGTTGTATAAAAAAAAACCATTAACAAGTCTCAGATTTCTGCAGGGCAAAATTTAGTGGTTTAAGGAAATTTATTAGTCAAGTCGATTGTGCAAATATTTTGGAAGGACAAAGTGTACACCAACATAGGAATGCATTTATTGATATAGCTGCAGATACAACCAGGTAATATATACCACATAGAAAAAGCCGTAGTATTATAAACCTGTATGGCTAAAAAAACAAAGTAAAGAATGCTATCAACAGAAAAAACAATCTGCACAAAGTGACAATGGCACGTGCTCCCACCGTTATTGCAAAACATTTGACTAACATCGGAGTCAGTTGACTAACACAGCGAGAAAGAAACATAGGAATGAGAGAGAGAGTGAGAGAGAGTGAGAGAGAGTGAGAGAGAGAGAAAGTGAGAGAGAGAGTCGATTGTGACAGCCTTTCTTAGTATTTTATCACAACCTAGCGTTGGTCTGGAGGAAACCTACCCACTAGTAAAATTTATCAAGACACGATGAAAGTAGAAGCATAGGTAATAGAGAATTGTAGTGTTTTCGCAGTGTGGGACTTTCTCAAATCGTCAAGCTGAGTGATATTGAGGTATGGTCTCAGCTATCGCATGGGTAGCTGGCAACATAGGCACCCAGGTCAATTCAGTCAACGAGCGCGGCAGTGTTCGGTTACGCCTGACTGCTGACTAGAATAGTCATATAGTCACTAGTATAGTCATATAGTCACTAGTATGTATATATATATATATATATATATATATATATATATATATATATATATATATATATATATATATATATATATATATATATATATATATATATATATATATATATATATATATATATATATATATATATATATATATATATATATATATATATATATATATACCAACTCCCAAACGCAAATACAATAGTTATCAGCAATAGCAAGTCTCTACGGAAAACAGGCAAATATCATAGCTGTCTACCAAGACCAATAAAATTCCCCTGGACTAGAGCCGTACAACTTAATTTGTCACACCCTTTGTAAGATTGGTAAAATATATATACACAGCGTCAGGTAACGATGAGCGATATATGGTACGATTAAATCAGTGATGGTTATAAGTCAGTGGTCGCTAGCGTTTTCACGCAAAAGTTTTGTCAGAGAGATTCAAATGTGAATTGTATAACCGCAATGGTTATGAATATTTGCGTGCCAATACGCAGCTTATAAAAGGCTGGGAGCAACTCACGATAAACTCGGGATGTACTCCGTGAACGAATCTGACACAAAACGTGGTTAACAGCATCTCTTTGATGTGTTAATTCTGAGTGGTGCCCTTGGCGACGAGCAGCTCGCGCAACGGTCGCAGTAACTGTCGGCAGCTCGACATCTACTCCATGAACCCTAACTGCCACTATACTTGAAGTACCTACGTATATAAATGGATGGTATGGGTCAGATTGATAAATGAACGAAAATCGACTTGGTTGATCCCAAGCGATCAGTCGGTAAGCGATTTTCAGTCGGCTGTGTGAAGGCAAGCTATACACTCTCCCGTCGAGGGCATGACAATATCGATCATTTTAAAGTTTAAAATTCTACAAAAGGGTTCCAATCGATTTGAAAATAAACTTGACCAAAGTGTTCCACTATACTTGAATTACCCCCGTATATAGATGGAAGTAAGGGGTCAGATGGATAAATGAACAAAATATACTTCGTTTGACGACGCACGATCAGCGGTGGTTGCGAGCGTGCGTAGCCGTGTTGAGTCAAGGCAAGGTAGACCCTGATACGGGGTGAGCATGAAATGACTGGACGACGTTTTGAAGTGCCAAATACGACAAATGGGTTCCATTTAATCTGAAAAAAACTTAACCCATTTGTAAAATCATACTTAAATTTGTCAAAAGTGTGTACCTATGTCGCGGGTCTCTGATAAAATTTGGGGGGAAAATGCAGTTGTTTTCACCGTAACATTTCGCACTTAAATGATATTACTTTCCCTTATGCCAATTTTTTTAGATTTTATATGACCATGAACATTTGAATGTCATCTTGTCATTTACCAAACAATAAAAACGATACGAGTAACGAATACAAACCGATTCAGAGCATTTGAAACTATAGCTCCACAAACACACATTTTGTTATGATTCAAACGGAGTAAAATGCGAAAAGTAAGGCCATATTATTGACAATCAATACGTTAGTTCTCGTTTGATGTATCATTAGTCCATGTATCTTAAATATAAATGCCAGTTAGAGCAAGTTGAAAAAAGTTGGAAATAACGTTGAGTCACATGCGCGGCCGCCTGCGGCGAGGTTCGGCTGGCAACCCTATCAGTGGCTGAGCTTCCGCCAAGTACCAAACCCAACCTTCTCAAAACTCACACCAAACTAAGGGGAAACACGGGACATCTATCCCCCGGCATCCACTCCCCTCATTTAGCCCAAAGTCGTTCGAGTATTACCTTAAGAGGGAACGCAAGTTCGACTTGGTTCAAAAGAGCTACCATCAACCGCTTCCCCGATGTTTGTCTAATGGAATATTCACCTACCTAATTGGACGGCTCTAGCCAACTGGACAAGGGTTGTGTCAGGCGCTCGGTACACGCCGCTTCAGGTACTGCCAATTTTTTTTCCAGCACTCTGATCAGTCTACTTCGTTGCGCAATGCACATTATACATGGTGTGTTTCATGGGTAGTCATGTTAGCAGGGGCTCTCAGCCAATCAGAGCTCGAGAAAAAGCTCGGTCTCTTCTCAAATCGCCGACTGGCTGTGCCATAGCTTGATAAAGTCGCTCGCTGAGCAGCGCAGCTTTAACATGGCTGAAATATGGAGGCGCCTGATATCAACTTAAAACTTTAACGCCATCCCTATGTCTGTTCATCAAGGCCTTTGTCACGATCAACAAAATTAATACCAGACGGTTTGAGAGGCAAATTGTTTTCGATAGGTCTACCCTACACCTGGCAATTTATTAAGCTGATATTTATTAAATATTGCATGGTCACCCGGTAGCCATAATAATCTGGCCTCGAACTTAGGTTCTAGTCCCCCTGTACAGTTTGCTGGAGAGGTATATTTAATTATTGCCGCAACTTATGGGCGGGTGTCGGCTCTCCAAATCAAAGCCAAACTTAGCACAAAACTTATATCTACCCTTCCCCGACCATGAAATATGTATATTTACATATTTACTAGGAATCATTACAATCAAATCATGCGATGTAACCAAATAACTCGACAGGTTCTGATCGTTCAAGGTATCTGATTTGAATTATGAATGTGTGCATTGCGTTGGGATCGAACATCGTAGGACGTCTACTCAGACGTCCTGTAGGGCTAATTGGCAAGGTCAAAGGTGGAAACTAACAAAAGTAGCTACCATCCAGCAGGGCTGGTAACTTTCAAAAGTTATCGGCCCAACACAAATTTTACCGGCCAAAATCATAACATAAGCATTTGCCCAAATATGAATCTTTATTACTGACTACGGTACATGTAATCCACAGATAAAATATGTTCAAAGACAAATAGAAATGAACACTTAGTACGCCTTAACTGCAAAAACTCATCAATTGTCTAAGGTTGCGAAATCAAGCAGTCTGTCCGCACCTACACACACAGTATCTAATGATTCAGTCTCACTGTCAGGATCGAAGTTGTAAATATCAGGAGACTGAAGAAGAACAGTCATGTGGAGTGGCATAAACTGGACCATCAGTTCCTCTTGGTTTGGCCCATCACATTGAAGCCTCTCTCCCATTCTGCCATAGATGAACAAATTGTTGGTATGCCGCCGGAAAGTAATGAACCAAGAGAAAGCGCGAAACTGACTCGCCACCCGGGCGCGTGATTAGGCGAATTCAACTCGCCCAAAATTGCTTTCAGTCGCCATTGATGGGCGGGCGACCGTTAGTTTCCACCCCTGAAGGTGGTTATGACTTTAACGGTCTTGAGGTGAGCATTATAATGTAGTTATGTGCGTAGTGGTGACTATTGTTATATGTGCTATATGTGCTATGGTGATTATAATTCTGATATAATAAGTCGAAGAAAAAAAATATAAATAATCACGGGAGTAGGTCGAACCAAAACTCGAGGAGGACTCCACCGAACTTCAAAGTTCGCCCACTAGCATCAGCAAAGTGTATGACTGCTCGCACTGCACTCAAGCCAATACCACCAAACGACAGACAGATATATATATATAGATATAGATATATATAGAGATAGATAGAGATAGAGATAGAGATAGAGATAGAGATATAGATAGAGAGAGAGAGAGAGAGATATAGAGAATAGGGATATATAGATACAGACATAGATATAGAGATACATAGACAGATACAGAGAGAAATATATATAGAATAGAGATATAGATCTAGAGAGAGAGATCTCTCTCTAGAGGAGATCTATCTCTAGGGAGGGAGATATAGATGACCTCTCTATCTATGCCTATATATATATATATGAATATATATATATATCTATTTTTATATATCTCTATATATATATCTATATATCTCTATATATATATATCTCTATCTATATATATATCTATATATATATATATATAAATAAACGGCACACTAACGAACGCGCTCGTTAAATGAATTAACTTGAGTGACTATGACTGTTCGGCACGGAATACGAGTCATTCTCCAACTCTGCGACATGTGTTAGTTACCGCATGGTCACGTGGGTGATATTTGGGGAAAACCGCGGAGCATCCAAGTGTGTTTCCCCGTATCATCCGCGTGACCATGCGATAACATTCTTATCACGATGGCACCTCTAAGCGATAATCAAGCGCAACTTTACACCCAAAGATCGCAGTGAACATTTAGTTGCACTGACGGAAATTACGCAAGGGTTGCGTTTTGGTCGCCCGGGGGCTGATGCTGTGTTCATTTGGTACCCCATTTGTGTCGCCGAGTCTGATGAGATCGGTTCATCACCGATGGAGTATTTTTTCAATCTATTATTAAATCGCATAAAAGCTACCAGACCTGTGTCTGATGAGAGACAGATTAGAATGTCTCTGCCACTGCAGAAAATTAATCAAGAAGGTTGCCTAAAACACTGCAATCGTTGGGTTAGTCGTTTTTCATAGACGTTGCTTGGGTAATGGTATACATATTATCCGTTGTGTACATTCTTGTACTGAGTCATATGCAATCATATGCATTAAATTTCTGGGAGTTTATACACGGGTGTGTTATTGGTTATAGATATCAATTGTTTCATAAAACTCTTAATTTTGGAACTCGCTGTCATTATTAAGTTTTGCCCAAGATTTAGTTTTGTCAGTGTTTCTGTGCTTGATCCATGCCGAGTGTGCCTTAGACAGGGTAATCTAGCGGCGTTGTCTGGCTTTGCAGGTGTTAGACTTTCGCGCCTCAGCTTGATTTCGGTATAGATGGACTTCCCAATGAACGACTCGCAACCAGGTTAACGGCTGGCAAGCAAATGACTCTTGAGAAAACCCCATTTTAACACTTGCAAAGTGTGCCTGATACTAAGCACCTCCATAGTGTTGCCATCTAAAAGCGATGGTTCTCTGTGAGGGACCTGCTCAAATCTTGAGGCCGCTATGCGATATTGCGACACAGTCGCAGTTGTCGCACGGCTGGCTGCAAGCTTGAGGGGATGTAGAAAAAGCTTTTTATCGAGCTCCGATTGGCTGAGAGGGGGGTGCCATGCCACACAAACCACGCGCTACCCGATACCAAATCTAACAGCGCCACGTCAGCCAATGCGTACGCCCCGCTCGCTCATTGGTGCCAAGAATCTTAGTCACGCTACGTGCTACTCCGGTAACCGGTTGATAGAGAATTTAAACAGTACATAAATGGTTTAATGTTTCTCACCCCTTATAATGGCATTCATGTATTCAGCACAGAGGAGGAAGCTGACGTTATCGTGGAGTTCGACAGATGACTTACAGGCTGCGGTGCTATCTTTCAAAGCGAATATTGTCACTCGCCATATCCAGACTTCATCACGCAACAGAATATGACCACCAGTAGTATAGGTAATGGTGGTTCCAGAACATGCCTCCAAATAGAGACCCAACCCACCAACGATAAGGAATCCCCCAATTTCAGAGCATCATTTACCCACTTCGACTATTCTTTTCGGGTCATAAGGTTTCAAGAGCTGCCAAGAGCTGGCCAAGGAGTGAAGCTGCTACCTTATCAGTAGGCTGTGAGTCGCAGGGTTAGGGGCAGCCATGACCCACAACGAAATCGCAGGGGAACCACCATTACCTATACTACTAAAGCTGAGACCCTCTCAGCAGGCCATGAGTCGCAGGGGAAGGGGCAGCCATAAGTCACAGGGTACAAATGACACAAAATCAAGTCGCAACGAAATCGCAGGGTTAGGGAGCCACGAGTCGCAGGGGGCAAATTACACAAAATCAAGTCGCGACGAAATACCCACCTATGACTAGTGACCGGTGGTTCTTTGTACCCCCTTTTAGACTAATAAAACATTAGAGTAATGACGCCCCACCACATACGCGCGAAACAGGCTCAAGCCGACTATGCTAAAATCCACGGCTCTGGTCTGAAGTGGCAAAAGCACCGGCCCCACACCCCAGGCCCGCCTCCAGGAAACCACTCCCCAGCGTAAGGCCGGTCCCAGTTCCCCGAACAAGCCTCAGACACTGCCTCCACGGCTACACCGCCTCGGCCCTCTTCCAGGCCCACAAGACAGAGTGTGCAGGGGTCGGCCAAACAGCCGTGCGGGTAGACATGCCAGAGGAGGGGAAAAACATCCTATCCTTCCAGAACTGGCAAAAGCAACTCCCAGCCCCCTACGTCATCTACGCAGACTTCGAGGCGCTCACAGTAAAGCTCCCACGGCCAGCACTCAATCCAGAAAAGAGCAACACCCAGAAGACCCAGGAACACCAGGGCTGCGAGTTCGGCTACATAGTGGTCCGATGTGATGGAAAGACCTCGCCCCCAGTCATCTACAGGGGAAAAGACACTGTGGAGAAGTTCATCAAAGCCCTACAGCAAGAGGAGATAAAGATCAAATCAGTTCTCTCCAAGCCAGTCCCCAGGTGGATGACCCGAGACGACCAAAGAGTCCACACGACCGCAACCCAATGCCACGTCTGCAGCAAACCACTACTCACCGACTGGGTTCGCGACCACTGCCTTATAACCGGCAAGTACAGAGGGCCAGCCCACAATGCCTGCAACCTAAAGCTTAGGCTGAGCCCCAAGACAACATCCATCCCCGTGGTCTTCCATAGCCTGAGGGGCCATGACTCCCATCTCCTAATGCAAGGCATAAGCAAGGTAGAGGGAGACATCAACTGTATACCCAACAACATGGAGAAGTACATATCCCTATCCCTCAGACAGCTCCGCTTCATAGACAGCACACAGTTCCTCCTGGCCTCTCTTGACAAGCTGATCCCAGCCAACAACCCAGACGCCTTCACCGTAACGGCAGAGTAAGAGCCAGACCAGGCAAAGCGAGGGCTACTCCTACGCAAGGGAATTTTCCCCTACGAGTTCATGGACAGCTGGGATAAGTTTGATTCCCCCCTCCCGCCCATCCAGGACTTCTACAGCAAGCTCTCGGAGCAGGGCATATCAGCCACAGACTACGCCCACGCGCAAAAGGTCTGGAGCACGTTTGGCTGCAAGAACATGGGCGACTACCATGACCTCTACCTCCGGACAGATGTCCTCCTCCTAGCCGACGTGTTTGGAACCTTCCCGA
Organism: Urechis unicinctus; assembly: GCA_034190875.2. NCBI lineage: Eukaryota > Metazoa > Annelida > Polychaeta > Xenopneusta > Urechidae > Urechis > Urechis unicinctus. The sequence goes on from CM067352.1 coordinate 56,571,478, forward strand.
AGACCAGCCTAAAGCAGTACGGCCTGGACCCAGCCCACTACTATACCAGCCCAAGCCTCTCGTTGGACGCTCTACTCAAGAACACAGGGGTAAAACTCGAACTCCTCACCGACTACAACAAGCACCTCTTCATCGAGAAGGGTCTGCGTGGAGCAATAATATGGTCTCGCGGCGCCAAGCCAAAGCAAACAATCCCTACGTAAGAGACTTCGACCAGGACAAGCCCACGAGCTATATCCAGTACCTCGACGCCAACAACCTCTATGGATGGGCAATGAGCCAGGCCCTACCTACCTCGAACATTGAGTGGGTGGACCGGCCAGAGTCGCTCTCCAGAATAGTCCACACCCACCCTGACGATGCCGAGACTGGGTACATCTTTGAGGTCGACCTGGAGCATCCAGCTGAGCTTCACGACGACCACAACGACTACCTCCTGACCCCAGAGCGGCTACTTGTCCAGAACGAGTGGCTCTCAGACTACCAGAGAAACCTCCTTAACGAATACGGCGGCCACGTTCGTCCCGAACCTGAGGAATAATGAGAAGTACGTACTCCACTACAGGAACCTCAAACTGTATCTGGCACTGGGGATGAGGCTGACCAAGATCCACCGTGTCCTATCCTTCACCCAAAGCACCTGGATGGAACCCTACATCCGGAAGAACATAGATCTCCGCAAGGCCGCAACCAGCGACTTCGAGAAGGACCTATACAAACTAATGAACAACTCCGTCTTCGGCAAGACCATGGAGAGCCTCCGCAAGCGGGTTGACGTGAAGCTGGTCTGAGCTGCAGACAGCAACAAAATAAGAAAGCTCATCGCCAGCCCCGCCTTCGCCCGCCAGAAAATATTCGACGACGACCTGGACGCCATCCACATCCACAAGGCCCACCTGGTCCTCAACCGCCCAGTCTACGTGGGGATGTGCATACTCGATCTGTCCAAACACCTCATGTATGACTTCTACAACAACACCATGAAGTCCCAGTACGGCCAAGGGGTCAACCTACTCTATACTGACACTGACTCCCTCCTCCTGGAGATCCGCACACCAGACATCTACGACGACATGAAAAAAGACAGTGACCTATTTGACACCAGCAACTACGACCTAGCCCACCCGCTCCACAGCAACGAGAACAAGAAGGTTCTAGGAAAGATGAAGGACGGTGTACCCATCAGGGAGTATGTAGGCCTGCGCCCAAAGATGTACTCCATCCTGATGTCGACCCGGGAGGAAATCAAGAAAGCAAAGGGCATAAAAATGTAGTGGTCAAGAAACACCTGCGCCACACCCCATACCTTGAATTGCTGTTCGACCAGAAGCAGTTCCGTCATGGGATGAACATGCTCCGAAGTGACAGTCACAACATATATGGGCTGCCCGTCAACAAGGTGTCTCTATCCCCATTTGATACTAAGCGATGGATATCTCCGGGAGGTGTACACACCCTAGCCTACGGGCATAGCCGCACCAAGGCCTACCACCCAGTGTAGACCGCCGGCAGACGGGGTGTATCGTATTCAACCGTTGGTGTATTCACACCTTCCACCTACGACCGGCCAATGAGGGGTGATGGTAAACTTCCTGCATCACTGTTCGACACCTCTCCCTCACCCTCTACCCCCTCTGCAATCAGGAGGTGATCCACCATGCCGGCTAAAGTGAGACTGGTGGTGGCCTGGGGAGAGCGCAAAGGAGTGGTCTTCCTGGCTTGAGGGGGTGTGGGAGCGGCACCACCCGGTGGACGTAGGGGCTTGGTCTTCCTAGCTCGAGAAGGTTTATCTAGCACGCCTTCCTCAGTCTCAACGTGAGTCCCCATCCGGGCCTTCATTCCCTCAAGCCTCTTCTTCTTCCTCATGAGGTTGTGGTTAACCCTTTCGTATCCACAATCCATACATAATTTTAGGTTATTTTTAATGCCCTTCTGGCACTCTACACAAAGTCGATTTACGATCCCCCGCTTAATCTTAAACCTGTGCATTGCGCAAAAGTCAAACTTACAGGGCCTGTCACAAGGTTCTCTCTTCCCGAGTAATATCCAGGGGCACTTTCCAGTTGCTTCCATTACTACCTATCTGCTTTTTGTTCATTGGTAATACCGTCTGGTGGTAACTGAGTATCGGGCGGCACAACAAGCAGCTCCTCCTTTACAAAGCCACGGTGCGGTCCATCCAACAAATAGTAAAGTACAGGCTCACCAGATTCAGTGACAGAGCGTCCAATCCGGTAAACATTGAGTGACCACACAGGGTCAGTGGCCCGACGGCGCTGGTCTTGCTCTGCCTCACCAGACTGGTAGGGGTAGAAAACGCCAACATCAAAGGGAAGCTTTTGCTCTTTGACCCCCAGAGGGCTCCCTGGTACGACTGCAGAGGGCTTTTGTGCAACTCGTTTTGCCTTTATAGTATCTTTAGGTTTTTTTCCAGTCAAGCGGGTCACTTCATTAGTTATTGCAGAGACTACAGCCTGCAACCGAGAAACCCACTCTGTCGATCGTGTTCCAGTATCCCTTAACTCTACGGCATACTGGTGACCAAAGAGTCGCTCAGCCAGTGTTCGGTTAATGTGTTCCACTATAGCCTGATCTCGATGGATATTCACACGGCCATGCCTGACTGATACTCCATGTTTTACTAACAGCTGATTCGCTACACCCATAACTCCCGTCCGGGGTCGACCTGAAGTAGTTTGGGCCACCCCAGCGGTCCTCGCTTGTTTATCCTCTTGAGCGCACCTGCGACCTCTTTAGCCTCTTTTGTAGTCAATGGCTCAGCCGCTTTGTAGCGCGAGGCCACATCAACCACTGTTAGGGCATACTTGTAAGTGCGGCGCTTTACAACGTCATGAGGAAGAAATAAGAGATCGGCTTGGTGAACCTCATTAGGGACAGGGACATCAAACTTTGGTTTGGGAATGTGTATTGGCACTGGCAGTAAAACAAAAAACACATGCCGGTTTTGTTTTTTTACGGCCTCCCGACGGTTTTTTGTGGCCTCATATTTGAAGGACATGGTACGCTTTTGCCATTTTCACCTTGTATGACGGGCACGAGTTTTTGAGATCCCGGGGCACACCCCTACTCAGGACAAGGACAAGTGCCCCCTCCAGGCTGCGGGAGTCCGTAGGTGCTATCTTTTTTTCAATTGTCAATGTGATATCGTTGAATACATATCCCCCCCTCTAAGGTAGGTATTGCCAAAAGACAATCATTGACAAAATGACACATATACTTAAATAATAAAATTCGGAAAGCACAAGTTCGCTTCGAAGAACCTTGTCTGCGCGTGCGCGCAGCAGCCGATCTTGTCATTCAAAATAAGCATGAACTTTTCAAAATTTGTCTGGCCAGATTAAATCGCCTTTGACGAAATCTCACATGTAAACTAACTCAACTTGTTAATAATCATTCATATATGTTAAAAATTATTCTTATATGTACACTTGTGTAATTATCGTGTATAATTGGAACTCATGTATTGTTCACGCCGCATTCGGTTACGATCATCGTAAGTCAATAAGACGTCGTGCACGGCTAAGGTCAGCTAAGCTTTTAGCGTTGAAGGTTTTGTTCGTGGCATCTCGACTCGACTGGGTCTTTTTGACTAGGATCATTTATTTTGTTTGACATTTTACGATGAAACTGTCGATGCGCCTCACTGATCAAATACGCATCTTTACAAAATAATTGTAAGATTTACCGCACAATTAACAGATTTGTTGAGATATGAAACTGGTATGCTTGGTGTATTCATGTGGAGCTAATCCAGGGGTAGAAATTAGCCCTCGCCCGGCGCGCAAATGACAAGTAAAATCAGGCTCGGGTGAGAGGCGGTACCCAATTCAGTCGTCCGGCTGGCGAGTCAATTTTTCCCATGGCAAAGGTTTATGTATGAGCATTTGTATTTGAAATACTGTGACCACCTGTCATCTTCTTGCTGAGGTTTCAGGTTTACCCTGTTATTTCTGGATATATTTGTTTGTTTTGTATATGCGTTTTTGTTAGAAAAACTTGACACTCAGGGAGTGGAAAGTCCTTCAAATTTTTTTGGGCCGGAAGGTTTACAGCCCGTCAGGTAACTTTTTTCAGGTACCGAACCAGGTGGCCAGTAGCTGAAAAAGTTAGTTTCCACCCCTGTAATAAATAGCTACTTATCAAACCATGTTGTCTACTGCCGGAATATTTTTATACGTCAAACTCATCGAATGTCTAGAGCACTCAACCAATTGGAATTGAATATAATTTGTTAACCATTTGTATACCCACATCTGTCTCCCCATTGAATATTGAAATGAGTCAACATAGCCCTGGGCGGAAGGTGATACATATAAAGCTTCCTGCAGGGCTAGAGTCAACCATATGAACACCCATAGTTATCACCACTCCCTGAATATGGAGATGTTTCAACCATATGAATACCTATAGCTGTCATCCCATTGAATATTGAAATGAATCAACCATTTTAATACTAACACCTGTCAACTTACTGATTGGCATGAAATGTCAACCCATTTAGTACCTACACTGAATATAAAATTTGCAAGTCAACCCATCATAATACATGGAGCAGTCAATCAACTGAACTTTTGAAAATTGAAGCCAGGCCATAGGATATCAGTTGTCAACCCAGCGCTTAACCAGTTGTCCTCCCAAGTGTCATAAATCTTCTACCAACAAAATACATTCAGTATACCAACATAACCTTATGTAATGTCAGCCCGTTTACTAAGAATAGTCAATCAAGTTGATACACTACGTTGTCAATCCATTGAATACCATGATTAGTATGAATAACTAAAGTTCTCTCACCTCTGGAGAGTTTCAGTGAGCAACTACAATGTGTTATTGCTAATTATATTATCATTTTGTGACACTTTTATTGTGATCGAATTCTTTGTTTACATTTCTGCATTATATGTCTGGCATTACGATTGCAAATCATATTGAGGCAATCTAACGATAGGAAGGGAAGTGAACCATCAGATCGCTAATATTCACAACTCTTGACAGGTGTTTGTTTTCACCGAAGGTCCGTCGCTACTGGATTACTTCCTGCAGACGTTAGCTTCCCAGATAACCTCCATTTCATGCTTGTCAATGTGTTACATTGTGATATGTTGTTTTTGTCTTTTTTTAGTTCACGCGATGTCCAGCTGTGCTAACTGTGGAGAAGAGTGACCCTCAGGTAGTTCTTCCCGTACCCCGTCTTGTTGCTAAGGCCCGTCGCCCGTAACAAGCTTTTCCTTAGCAACGCTGTATGAGCAGTTTGTAGCGTACCGTAAATGATGTTTTGAATCTGTTTTTGCCGAATAATTAACAATCATATCGAACCACAATGCCCACGAAACATTGTTGCTGGGGTAGGTGCAACTCAGACAGCCGATATAGAGATCGTGAACGAATTAATGGCGTGTCTTTCATTCCTTTTCCAAAGCTACGCTCAAATCCAAAGAAATGCAGAGAGTGGGCCAGGGCATGTGGAAGGGTTGCCGTGCCCGACGTCTTATTGATATATTTATATTACCGTCGTGCGCGGCTAGTGGGCGGGAAAATTTTGGGCCAGAGATGGTTAATGAGGGCACCTATATCTGTACAAAGCATTTCATCTGGGTAAACGGTCCAACAATTTAGCATCCTAACCCAATACCTGTTACTTTCCAATCAGATACTAAACTTAAGCGCTTCATGCGAAAAAACAA
>CM067352.1:56582182-56632182 GCA_034190875.2 Urechis unicinctus
TGCGGACAGACTGCTTGATTTCGAAAGCTTAGACAATTGATGAGTTTTTGCAGTTAAGGCGTACTAAGTGTTCATTTCTACTTGTCTTTGAACATATTTTATCTGTGGAATACTTGTACCGTAGTCGGTATTAAAGATTCATATTTGGGCAAATGCTTATGTTATAATTTTGGCCGGTAAAATTTGTGTTGGGCCGGTAACTTTTGAAAGTTACCAGCCCTGATGGCTTGTAGCTACTTTTGTTAGTTTCCACCCCTGACAATTTGCCTCTCAAACCGTCTGGTATTAATATTGTTGATCGTGACATTGGTCTTGATGAACAGCCAAAGGGATGGCGTTTAAGTTATTTGTTAATATCAGGCGCCCCCATAGTTTAGCCATGTTCAAGCTGCGCTGCTCAGCGAGGGACTTTATCGAGCTATTGCACAGCTAGCCGGCGATTTGAGAAGAGACCGAGCTTTTTCTCGAGCTCTGATTTGTTGAGAGGCCCTGCTAACATGACTATCCATGAAACACAACAAAGTAGACTGATCAGAGTCCTGAAAAAATTGCCATTCCTAACGAGTTTCTGCACGTACCTGAAACGGAGTGTCTCGAGCGCCTGACACAACCCTTGTCCAGTTGGCTAGAGCCGTCCAATTAGGTAGTTGCATATTTTCATTCATTGTACCGGTAGACTATTAGACTCTATGTGTTCTTTTGATCAATTAAATATTCAACGGTCAAGTGGGATTATGACTGTAACTTAAGTAGGCAAACATCGGTGAAGCGGTTGAGGGTAGCTCTTTTGAACCAAATCGAACTTGCGTTCCCTCTTAAGGTAGTACTCGATCGACTGTTGGTCTGTTGGGCTAGTTGAGGGGAGTGGATGCCGGGGGAATGGTGCACCGTGTTATCCCGTTAGTTTGGTGTGAGTTGTGAGAAGGTTGAGTTTGGTACTCGGCGGAGGCACAGCCACTGATAGGGTTGTCAGCCGAACCTCGCCGCAGGCAGCCGCGCTTGTGACTCAATGTTATTTACAACTTTTTTCAACTTGCTCTAACTGGTATTTATATTGAAGATACATGGACGAATGATATATCAAACGAGAGCCAACGTATTGAATGTTAATAATATCGCATTTTACTCCGTTTGAATCATAACAAAATGTGTGTTTGTGGAGCAATAGTTTCAAATTGTTGAGTATTGTTGACTTTTCGGGAATCAGTCCGTTTCGAATTATCTAAATCGGTTCGTATTCGTTTCTGGTATCGTTTTTATTGTTTGGTAGATGACAAGATGGCATTCAAAAGTTCATGGTCATATAAAATCTAAACAAATTGGTCAAAGGGAAAGTAATACTATTTACGTGCAAAATGTTACGGTGTAATAACAAATGTATTTTTTTCCCCAATTTGATCAGAGACCCGCGACATAGGTATACACTTTTAAAAAATTATGATGTTACAAATTGGTTAAGTTTTTCCTCAGATTAAACGGAACCCTTTTGTCGTATTTTGCACTTCAAAACGTCGTCCAGTCATCGCATGCTCGCCCTGTGAGCCTGGATCAGGGTCAACCTTGCCTTGACTCAACACGGCTACGCACGCTCGCAACCACCGCTGATCGTGCGTCGTCAAACAAAGTCGATTTTTGTTCATTTATCCACCTGACCCCTAACATTCATCTATACGGGGGAAATTCAAGTTTAGTGGAACACTTTGGTCAAGTTTATTTTCGAACTTTAAAATGTTAGATGTTGTCATGCCCGCACCGGGAGACCGTATGGCTTGCATGCACACGACCGACTGAAGATCGCTTAATCTGCTGATCGCTTGGGGTCAAACAAAGTCTATTTTCGTTCATTTATCATTCAAACCCCTAACATCCATCTATTTACGGTGGTAATTCGGCAGTTAGGGTTCACGGAGTAGATGTTGAGCTGCGACAGTTACTGCGACCGTTGCGCGAGCTGCTCGTCACCAAGGGCACCACCCAGAGTTAACATATCACAGAGATTCTGTTAACCAGTTTTGTGTCAGATTCGTTCACGGAGTACATCCCGAGTTTATCATGAATTCACCCCAGCCTTTTATAACAATGCAGGATGAAATTTTTAATCACACCAAATTGGACCTATTTTAAGATAGAGATCTAGAGCCCAGCAAGAGGATCAATAAGCCATTTGAATTTTGAAAATTGGTCAGTTTTGGTGACAGCTATTATTCTTAAAGCATTAGGGATAGTCTGGACCCCACAATTCAGCCACTTCAAGTTGTTATTCATATTTAATGTTCACGAACACAATTATGATCTCAGAAAGTTTGACCGTTGCTGGATCCTTTTTATTTAGACTCGGCAACTTTGAGCTACGTGGTGCGTCATGGCGCATGGTGCGCGACGTGACGAATTGCGCTTTTGATGTTGTCCGCCACTGAAGACGATAAGCTAGGTTCAAACTTTTGCTGCGACCTCGCTCGCCCACTACTAGGCATGCAGTCGGCGCAGGCTTCTCCCCCGCGTTCATACTTATCCGTTTTGCGGACGGTGGTCAACCGGTTTCTAATTCATACTACGCGCGTAGAAGTCACTTAATACATACAGAAACTTTTTATTCCGTTGTGAGTGACATGCGTACACTTCAAGATAATGAAATACACTTTAGGTATTTCAGGACGATTAAGTACGCCGTGCCTCTTCAGTTATCAGCCACGAAGGGACGCATCGATCCCCCATCGGCTTTGCAGAGAGGGTCTATGTCGCGTTACGTATTTTGGCAACTGGCAATTTGCCACAAAGTGTCGCTGACAGCTATCGTTTAGGGAAGTCAACTGTGAATAACATCTTGACAGAATCCTGAAAGCATTGGGAACTGCATTGAATAATGAATTTGTCACAATGCCCATAATTGAGGAATGGCGTTCTGTTGTTGCCGATAGCTGGCGGAGAGAGAGAGAGAGAGAGAGAGAGGGAGGGGGGAGAGAGGGAAGAAAAAGTGAATGTATATTCATGATTAAAGCCTTTATGCAACTGTTATTTATGTATTCCTTATTACCAATATAAATTCTGCCAACTTGCGTGCAATCCGAGCAAAACTAATCAACACCAATAAATTTAAAGGATTCCTTCGCTGCTTCTTTTAACTTTAGTAAACTGATCACGCAGATACTTGTAACCCTCGCCATGTTCTGTCATTAAATAACTGTCCTATGGCAATCCACGATTGCTCACTTCTTCCATGGTCCCTGTATTCTGCAAGCTGCTGTCATACAAATTCGGGTATTTCCTCATTTCTTCTATCAGCCGCTCATCTTCTTCCGTCGAGAACCTTTTCTTTACCGACGCCATAGCTATACTGGAAAAGGCCATACAGCCACCAGCACCATGTATATCACCCAGATATAACGTGACCTGGGATTGTGACCACCGTTTGGGACGTGCAACGCGGAAAAAGTTAAACTTTCTTCATCTCTACCGGATATGGGACGGATTTTGCCGCGCGCATTGCGGTCAGCTGCATTTCAACCCGCGTCTGGTCCGCCGACCTTGGCACGGTTGCGCGCGCTCTGTTGTACCTTGTGACCCCTACTCGGCGATCACCCGGCGACCAAAATTTCCGTTCCGCATCCAGGTTGGCGAGCGAGTATGAATTAGGCTTATAACGTCCGTAGGTTTGAATTATCCGCTTCTGACAAAACACATCTACGTCATTTATCTTTTGATACTATTGATGTATCATACGTGAATGGAAGTAAAATGTTACTATCGTTCTTTATCGAGTTGCAAAATAAATATACAATTAATATTGCGGCACAAGCGCGGCCGCTTTTTGCGACGTTCAGCTGACACCCCCACCATGACGCATTGATGGATGTACAGGGGGACGTTCCTACGAGTGTAACTCGAGTTTCCTGCCACCAATATTTACGAAACCTCGCCAATTATTAGATGAAATGTTGTTTTAAACGTCTATTAACTTTAAGATGATGTTTATGCGTCAAAAAGTAGATTTTGAAGCGGTGGAACTTTACCAAAAGTTATAAATCTTGCTATCTCTGCAATGACATGACAAAATAAAGAATTTGGGAAGCGAGGGAAAATTAGGGGTTACCATCGACGTAATAGTAGGATTCCCTGTAGAAATCTCAACAACAGCCAATAGAGGCCTGGATATCGGTGAACATCCTGCGCGGGATAAGCGAGAGACCCAAATAGACAGGCCGGGAATTGTCACATACCTACCAAACATATACCGAATGACCGAATATTAACAACTAACCGCAAATCCGCGGGTGTTAATTAACGGTTCTGATGTCTTCGCCATTATTAGAAAGATAAGCTGGGGCCTTGGTTGACTTGCGGCCCACTCTTGTAGTTGCGCCGGGAAAATTTGTCCGTTTGTAACTGGAATACCCCTTACACATTAGCCCAAAAGACCAACGTCAGGTTCTATTTATCACCTTGTCGGTCCAACGAGCTAAATTTTTTGGTCGATGCATTCGATCAACCCATATTAACGTCACTTTTTTCACGAAATATGCCGTTCTGACGAGTTTCGGGCGATCAGTGTCGAAAGTTATTATCTAATTCGGTTCGAGATAATGTTTCATATTCCTATCGTCTGCGGAAAACATTTTTCGATAACTTTCCAAGTTTACCGGTGATATTTTCTTCCGAAATACAAGCGCGGAGGACGATATCCCAGACAGGCCTTAGAACTTCCGATGTAACTAAGGCGGTAAGAACATAGGCAAAAACTATTGCTGATAATTCCTGTCGCCTTTTGGTTTTCGTTGCTTTCTGGGATTCGGTGTGATATTTGTGCGACAGTGAATGTTAATGGCCTTTTCTACATGTTCAAGGTCATTTGTAGCTTCTGCCACAAATGGTCCCCCTTGTGAGCTGTTTCGCCTATGTTCCAATTGGTGTATCCTCCCGCTGGTTAGTTTCCGCCCCCTCGCCGCGCTTTGCCACAATCGGGTTCTGTGTGTTTTAGGCGTACCTCACAAGATACTGTTTGTCTCAGCTTCAAATTGCATTTGGTGAGTTGATTTTATTGAATACGTTGACTTATTAACCCTAAGAGGGAGTGCATACTCCCGTACTTGCGAAAGAGCTAATGCCGCTTTCACAATCCGTCCTCTAATTGTCTGCCAAATTGCAAAGTCCAAGTGATTTTCTTGCCGCGGCCATTACTACAGATTACCATCCCGTTGATCAACAGTAATATCTAAACAATTGGGTATAGTATCAAAGAAAGGAAAGCTCCTATGCATTCTTTGAAGATGTCTTATATTATAAGTTATGATTAGATTCTTAATTTCATTAAACGCATACAGTGATACACTCGCTAGAAAATTGTGCTTCTGTATGTGACATATTTTCACCCATTGCGATAGCGGCCTTCTTGCATTGCTACTTATATAAGCTGCATATTGGCACGCAAATATTCATAACCATTGCGGTTAAACAATTCGCATTTGAATCTCTCTGACATAACTTTTGCGTGAAAACGCTAGTGACCACTGACTTATAACCATCACTGATTTAATCGTACCATATATCGCTCATCGTTACCTGACGCTGTGTATATAAACTTGACCTATCTTACAAAGGGTGTGACAAAATAAGTTGTACGGCTCTAGTCCAGGGGAATTTTGTTGGTGTTGGTAGACAGCTAGAACATTTTATTTGCCTGTTTTCCGTCAAGACTTGATATTGCTGATAACTATTGTATTTTCGTCTGGGAGTTGGTATGTATATCAAGGCAATAATAGATAAGTGGAAAACGGAGGAAAGTTAGTCACCTCAAATTCCACCAGCTCGTGGTGTATTGTTTTTAAAAATCGGACCATGGGAAGTTAATCTGATTTACGTTTGAAATTTGTGAAAAGTTCATAACCCAAAAACTAGCACGCCTTAGTGGATACACTTTCTGCAATATTCAAGTAAATTGCAAGATACGCGTTCAGACCGTTTTGTTATAAACTATTCCAGTTTTATTCATTGAGCATTCTAAAACGTCAACCGAACGGCCCAGGCCGTTTTAAGATTGAGAGAATATGATGGCCACGCGCCGTTCGTATGGACAGTCTGCGGGGAGTGGGTTAAAACATGTCAATTCTGTCATAGTTCCTGAATGAGCCTGCCCGAATCTTACAATGTGTGGAAAGTACACATATCATGGAACCAGTGTGTCACTTCTATTTTAATGTAGCCCTCTCTAGACTCCCAGGCAAATACAGCGTGTTTACGCGATCTCGGCGCATGAATGTGAGTTAAAACATATCGCCTTTACAGAGAAAATCTGCTGGGATGGGGTCAAAACATGTCCCTTCCTGAATGAGCACCCCTGAATTCAATCTTCCCCAAAAAATACAAGGAGCGCGATAATATGTAAATATATACACTAGTCAGCAGTCAGGGGAAACCGAACACTGCCGCGCTCGTTGACTGAATTGACCTGGGTGCCTGTGTTGCCAGCTACCCATCCAATCTTCAAAAACACTCAGCTTGACTATTTGCGAAAGTCCCACACTGAGCAGCTTTAACATAGCTAGACAATGGGGGCGACTGATATCAAGTGATATAACAAGGGTTTTCTCAAAAAAGCTTTACTTGCTAATCTTTAAGTAGGTTGCGTGTTTCTCATCGGGGCGTCCCGGTGTTGCCCCATCTCTCCAGTTTCTCGCTGAGACGCGAAATCATAACACTGAAGCTAAAGTTGTGGTGGTGACTTCTGTTTTGAATGTGGTGGTGACTATAGTTAACGTGCCCATCGCACGAAAAATCATGTCATTTTTTTCATCAGATTACGGAAATATAACCCATAGTACCTACTCTGTTTATGAATCAGCCATGAACGACGAGCTTATGAATAATTGATAGCCTTCCTGTGACGTCAGACCCGGCATTGTTTTGATTGCGAGGCGCGATCTGCGTTACGATTCTCGCAAAATAGCTGCTGGTAGTTTCGCTTTTTCATCACTTCTGGGGAGAGACAAAGAGATATGCGATGGCACAGATCATTTGTAGACCATCGTGGCTTCTGCCATACAGACAAATGATCAAATTCGGAACAAAGCTTAATAATTGACAATAAGTCCCATATGTATAATAATTACAGTATAACCTAACCATAAACTTGAAGATGGCATCTGGGTTGCCTTGTATGCTGACATCACGACTCGAAACTGCACCGCTTTTTTCTCTCTACAAGTAAAATTAAATAGGTTCTGATTACAAGATGTTATCTAAAAACATTACATTCCTTGGCTCTGCAAAACTTCAGCTTCGCTCAAAGGCTGCCAGTGGACTCACAGTTAAGAAAGAGCGACAGCGAAACTCTGGGGGTTGGAATATTTTGTTGGTCTACCACATTGAGCATAATGTTTGGTCAGTCAGAGCGTTGAAAAGTTCGCCTGGGTTTTCCCATATCATGAGTTTCAGAACCCCTATTCTGTATGCATGTAATTTAAAACTGTTGTGATATGGTTTAGAACTGTCAACGTTATTATCGCATTGCCAAACTAGTTATCATGTATGGTATAATTGGTTCATGTGTGAATGTTTAGATTTGATAATTAATTGAGGCATTTATTAGTTTGTTCTTCTAACGTTAGCCTGTGCAGTCACTTCAACTCACTCCGATGATAGTCTAACGTTTTGCGATAAAGTTGGTAGCCTGAGAATGTCGCTGACGTCACTTCCGGTTACGAACGAATCAAAATTGAAACTGGACTAAAATCTGAAGATAAAGCGTCGTTTATCTGTCGTTATTGGTGGTATCGTAAATTTACTTTCAAAGGACGCCCATTCAATTCTGAACATGTTCTGTTGTAAATTACCGCCAGTTTTCTCACAGAGTCCGAGTAGTATAGATGTTAGCGGTACTGGCACACCTATCTCATATGATTATGACACACCTATCTCATATGGGTGCAACCCAGAAAACACACATATACAGGGTGACTCACATGAGCCAGCGAACCGCTCGCACCTCCCCCCACCATATGAGCCCAGCCCTTCCAGCCCCTATATAGGCCCACACCAGTAGTTAGTCACCATAGAGGTCATTGAGTGATAAATATCTGCGACCGTCGCTGTAAGTTCCATTTTTCACGCGGTTGAGGTCCTGTATAAACTGGGCAACCTTAGCGTCGTTCTTCTCGATAAAGTCGGGATCGGGACGAGCGGTTATCAATCTCATCGTAAAGAGCTTCCAACAGTAGAAAGCCCCCGTCGGCCTCTCTGTGATCCCACTCGGTCTTCCCAACCAAGGACCGTGATGCTCCTGTTCCAAGCCCAGGCAACTATTAAACCTCCCGTTCGCACTATAGTCGCCGTCTTCAAGCCCATCCACCCCCGCCCACCCCCAAGCCACCGTCTCCTTATACTTCTTCTGATCCTTGTGATACACCTGGTTATACGTCTCAGCTCTCCCCAGGTCCCCAAAGGAGCACAACCTGAAAACGCAGTCGACAAACACCCCGATGGTTGCCACCGGACTGTGGTGCAACCCCAACAGAACCTGAGGCTTATACATATTTGGAATCACCCTCCCAGGACTCCTAGTGTAGGGGCACTTTATCTCGAGCAGCACAACCTCCTCAGGATGCCCCAGACAGACAGCATCCACTTCAGCCCGCCGGATGGGGAGCACACAAAAGCCATCCGGAGAGTAGGCCGTCGCGCCGCCCTCAATATAGATATTATTTCCGTAGACCTTGGTGTCGTACACCTTCTCCAATACCGCAATTGCAACCTCCTCAAAAGTCGTACCCAAGAGGCAGGGTGTGCTAAAGCGAACACCCTCGTTGCTAGTTTTTTCTGTCAGCTTCTTGCTATAGCTGCTGAAGTAGTTTTGCCCTATGATAGAGGAGTAGTCACTTCCTCCAACGCAGCCCTTCCTCGTGGTCTCCCACTGGTCCGTATTTTGTTTGACTACAGTATGATCGTTGCAGAAAGATTTTATCGACGCCTCCATTATATCTAGCAACCCCCACTCTTCAAATGGACTGAATCGCCGCCGATACAATGTCAGCAATGGTATTCAATTTGCTCTGAGCGAGAATGCGAATCTTGTCATGCTTTTTTAACTTAATGGTCAGACGCCGACTGATGAATTTTCCAACAATTACAAGTAGCCCACAAGCGGCTCCAGTAGCACCCAACACTGTGGCAATAGGAATGGCAATTACTGTAGACATTACACCTGCACCACTTGCGCCAAGACACATACCCACAGCAACTAAAGCAGTGTCTACAGCGTCCACTGAGTTTACTGCACACCTATATTTTTTGTACATAGCACCATATTTTTCAATTTCTTTCTCAAGGTATTGCTTCTTAAGACTGATCTCATTCAGCCGATAGGAGTGCCCCAGACCACATAGAGGAGGCTCCGGATTTAACGGTGCAGTCGTTGGTTGTTGTTTCATACTGTCTTTGTATACATAAGTCTATATATCAAGTTCAATTAGGAGTGAAGCTACGGACCAAGTCGCCCCTCTGTTTTGTGTGGTTGTATAAAAGTTAATAACGTTGCCTTCTTCTAGCTGTAAAGACTGGTCTAAAGTTATTACAACAGCCCGTTGGTTAGCAGGCTTACTTATTCCTACCACTTGATTCTTTCCATTAATAACAGGAACGACTGCTATAGGACCAGCATCAGCACCAACACCCGAAGACAACCCCATACGAATGATCTTGCCATTACATAACATGGTATATCCACAGCTTGAGTCTTGTGAGTCTCGACCCCTAGCCCCATGGCCAAACGACCATTCATATCCTCTGCGAAGGGGGCCACTTGCTTCTGCCCATATAGTAATGAGTGGTTTCGTCTTTTCATCTACGTATCGTCTCAGGTACCTGTTCTGCTGTCTATATTCAGCATCAATATACTTTTTATGAACAGCATCCTTCGGTGAAGTCGGGTCTCCCAACTCAACGATTTTATTATCTCCCATTTCAAGGTCTCCAGTCATAGTACCGCCACTTTTATCCATTTTTTTTGAGTCACCAATAGATACATATGTCTTTGTGGCATATTCCGATAGGTCGGCACCCTGAACAGTGCTTGCCGGTTTTTGCCTAGGTTCATAAATACTCGTTTTTATTGACATCTTGTTAATTTAAGAACAACGCTAACAGGTAAGTCGTGGTTATCTAATAGCCTTCCTTTATTATCGCGTAACTGAACCTTTAACTCATGCACTGTTCCACTAGTGACACGCTTACAGACAGGATTAGCGATGTTCGTGGTTATAATATCACCGAAAGAGCCACCCTCTAAGCCAACAACTTCAAGAAGCGTAGTGGGCGCACCATCTAGCATGTTGTGTGTGGTACTGACTTTATCGAGGTGAACATAAATTGTGTTAAAGATGCTAAAGTTGATGGGCCGGTCACCTATGTAAGTACCTGAAGGTATCCACCCCCACTGAAGCCGTCAAGACCCAACATTGTTAACACTCTGCCTGTTATGTGCGCACCCACATTGTCTGGAACTGTTAGGGTAATAACCCCATTTACAGCATCAACCTCCAAACCGATACCTAATGGTGTAATATGCTCCTGAAGAAGGCTTAAGCTCCAGAGGCCTGGTTTTAATGCAGCATATCCTCTCTCTTCTGAATTCCTTGACCGCCATGCAATGCTCTCGTCTGATTCTAGATTGTACCAGCCCACAGTATACGTGATTGACCTTAGGCCAACACATAGATCGCCCGCAGTGTTGTCAATAGGTTTTTGCAGGGACACAGCGCCGCCGCTTTGAACATTTGACAGAGTGTGATACATAGCACTATGAATAAACAAGCCTTTAGTTTCAATAGAAAAGCTACCCCATATGGTGCGGGCGGGGTGTATCCAGCCACATATGGTGTGGGAGATAAACTAACCCGACAAACAATTCAAGTTGTTCACAATGGTGGTACATTCACAGCAAAGTTTCCTGATCTATTCAGTAACTATAAGGTGCCGCCGGTAACAGCGGACAAAGTAGTAAAAGACTGGTTGACAAATCCAATGCAGTTTTGGCAGAACCAGTTAAACTTTGCAGTGTGGTGTGCATCAGCCGGCTGCGGCGTGTCCTCCCAGGACCACCTCGAGGCTGGGATTCCACTCGTGAAAGCTCTCTACACCTTTCACCTTTATTACACAGTGCGTCGCTTATTAGCAGAACTGCAAGCGCCTCTACCTCAGGATCATGCCTATGACCCCTATAACAATACATATGACAAGAGGGCATATGAGAGACTCTGCACTAACTTTGGTGTTCAACCAAACACAGACTGGCGCCAGAAGGCAACCGTAGCTAATAGTGGTCTTGGTATCTTATATGCACATGATGCGTATGGTTACGGGAGTGTCGTCAAGGTTGCTGGTCGAAACGTTCGTTATGACCCTACACGGATGGCCTTTGAGGCGGAAAAGGATACAAAGCCAGGTTTTGCTCACGCGAAAAACCTACAATCCTTTCAGGAGAGAATGGGTGCTGTTTTACATCTAGCACAGGGACCTGAAGCAGACGAGGCCTGGAGTACCTTCATACTGGACACGTCTGAGGGTTTTACACAAACCGGCGTTGAGCGAATTAACGACAGCATCAGGACCTATGTATGGGCCATTCTTGAGGCTCAGGCGCAGACCCGCTCAGAGATACTAGGTGTTGGAACGTCCTTTGATGCTCAAAAGCAATTTCAGGTCAACGTTGAGGATGCCATCAACTCCCCAGTGGATATTCCGTCATCTATCCGACGGTATCAGAACGTCCTCCAGAATGCCTCTTCAAAGGTTGATTATGTGTTTGGAACGGGCCTGTACATGGCTCCGTCTGATATGAGCCTCGCCATTGGAGACGTTGCTGGGTACAACAATCTGATTACCATTGCAACTGAGGAGCAGCAGATAGGCAGCAATGCTGATGTCAACTCGGTTCAGGTGGTTCCAGATAGAGGAAGCTTTGACCCTCCGCCAGATACAGATATGGAACTCCCCTCTCCAGGGCCGGCCCCTATGGCCGAGACCGGTCTGCGTGGGGCGCACGAGGATGAGAAAACCGCTCTTATTATAGGCGGAATCGCTATAGGCTTAGCTGTGCTTTGGTTTGCTACGTAGTAAGTCACGGAGTATCAGGAGGATAACTCCCCCCACCGCCACAGCTGCGGCCCATACATGTTCTGCCATCCAACCAGCCACCTTTGCAGCTGACGTAAGCAGCCATGATACGATGGAGCCAATGATTCCTGGAAGGGCAGCTGCTGCCTTACCGGCTAGGCCCTTCAGGACGTTTGCCAAGGAGTTCAGCTGTTTTTTAATCCATTCCTTTAAACCAGGCTTATCAGCTGGTGTCGGCGTTGGTGCCGGGGTTGGACTAGTGCTCCCTCCGCCCGTCAAAGCAACTACAAGGGTCGAGATTGCCAATCCAATCGCAGTGAGTATGGAGGCGATTGTTATACCCTGCTCCCGGAACAGGTCGCGTATACGCTCAGCTAGTGTTGTGTCCTCGTTAAGAAGTCTGTTGATCGTTTCCCTGATGCGGTTAATTTGGGTCCTTAGACGGTTACGGTTTTCAGAGGCAGCCTCAATACGGGCACTCCGCAGGTCCTGCAGCTCTGCAAGCTCATTTGCTTGGAATCTCCATGCTCGACTATCACCCCTCCTTCCTCCTCCAGGCTTGCCATTTTAGCTTCCCGCTGTTTTATATTCCTTTCTATCTCAGTTATCTTAGCTAGGTTATTGACCAGCTCACCCCTCTGGGTCTGCATAGCCTTGTCAAGCCCTATAAGCTCTCTGAGTGGTAGTTCGTTGTCTGTTTGTGTACCTAGGTCTTGGATGGTGTTATGAACGTCCTCTATGAATCCTGTTTCTTCCACACCACCTTGCTCTGTCACAGCTTCAAGGCTGCTCATTTCTAACATATCTGGAAGTGCAGCTTCTGCTAAAGCAGCAGCTTCGTCAACGCCTTGTAGGGCTTTTACTGCTTCTGTGGATAGTTCAGCGGTCACTCCAAGAGCTCGAGCAAGCGGTGTACCACCGTAATCTAGGATACTCCTAGGAGAGAGGAATTTGTTTGGATTGTTCTTCCATGTCAGAAGATTCCATTCTCGGCCCCACTTAACCCAAAGGTCACCTTGTTGAGACGATCTAAACTCCAGAGTGGCCTGCAGCCCATGCTTAGACACTGCCTTCTCCCACCTCTTAACTAAGACTTCAGTTTCTTCTTTGGAAGCCACCTGATCTTCTGTTAAACCCAGCAGGCATTTCAGTAATAGCCCATGGTGGCATAGTCGAGTACGACGTATCTAAAGTTTCGTCAATCAGGTTAGTCTCCTCATCATCAAAGCTAGTCTCATTCCTATCCCCTCCCATAGCCCCTTCCTCCTCTGGGTCGTCAAATGCTGGGTTATCAAACTCCATGTCTGTGTGTTAAAGATATAAGTGTAATTAAGCATTCAACATGACGAGTACTTACGGACGCAAACTAAACCCACACCGCCGGATACGCGAACCCCTTGGGGTAAAGGGCGTGCGACAATCTGTATGCGTTACAAACAATCCAAGCACTATTGACCAGAACCAACAACTGCTGGTTCGCTTCCCCAATCTAGGCGCAGACGACGTCATTGTTTCAGGGACAGCACGGCTGGCCTTTACAATCACGCTGACCTCGACTGATGTTAACCGCAGCGTTGTGCAAAACCTGGGCCGCGCCGTGGTTAAGAAATTGACAATCAAGATTTCTGGCAATGAGGTCATGTCTATTGATGACAGCGATGTGTACCACTGTTACCACGACTTGTGGCGGACTGCACAGGAGAGACAGGGCCTCCAGTATCAGGGCATTGACACATCAGATGACAGAAACGCAACTAAGATACGACTGGGGGCAGGAGACAAGGTTGATACCGAGGAAGAGGACAAGGCCGTAGCCGATGTGTATGGTAACAGGTTCTACGTTTCGCTTGATTTTGAACTCCTCGAGAGCCACATGCCATTCTACCAGAGTGCGCTTAGTGACAGACTGGAATACGAGCTCACATTCAACGACTACAACCGCGTGATTCACGCAACAGGCGACACCGCTGCAAGCTACAAAATTGATGGCATCTCGCTGGAGTATGACATGGTTACCCAAACAGAGTTGGCCCGCATGATACGCACACAGTACACAAGTCGGCTCTCGATTCTGTATGACCGTGTGCTTCGTCACAGGAAGCTTGTATACAATAAAAGAGATACACTGTGGAACATCAACCTGAACGTGCCGGCTCGCAGCATGAAGGGCATCCTACTGCTCTTTGAAGACCCGACCAACGCCTCATTCGCCAGGAAAACAGAGTCGTTCTACAACCCAAAGATAACGAAGGTCGAGGTGACCATTGAGGGCATCCCCAATCAGCTCTATGCCCAGGGCATGCGTGGCTACCAGCAGTGGGACGAGGTGAAGAAGGCCTGTGCAGCAACGAGTAAACGAGACCCCAGTGTAGCAATAGCATTAAAAGACCTGTCATTGTCAGACGTTTCCCTAGGAGAGTACCTAACCACCAAGTATGCTCTGTGGCTCGACTTAAGGACGAGTGATGACGACCAGCTGCACGGTAGTGGCAGGGCTGTGGAGAATGCGTCTGAGGGCATCACCATACAGATCACAAAAAAGGCAGAGGCGGCGGGCACATTGAACGTTTATATGTATATTGTAATGGATGCACAGCTTAACATTAAAGATGGCAGGTTCGTCAGCGCAGTCTACTAAGTTTACATTTCCAGATGGTCCCTGTTCGGCAATTGTTTTGTGGGCAGACAGGATGTGGGAAAACCGCATTCATCCTCGACCTACTTGAAGGGCCCTTCTTTGGTGCCTTCGAGCATATTGTAATCCTCTGCCCTACCATACGTTTCAACGAGGCCTATCAGACGCGGTCATGGGTGTGGGATGATTCAGAGGTGTACGTGGTTGATCCAGGGGAGCGGCTCCATGACCACCTGAGGGCTTTCTACCATTGTTTTAAGTGCGAGCCAACCCTGTACATTATTGATGACTGTTCGGCAACAAAGGCCCTAACCAAGAAGAAAGACATGTTATCCGAACTGGCCTTTAGCGGCCGCCATGCGCAGCAAAGTGTCTGGGTCCTCACCCAAAAGTACAACTCTGTGCTGAAGGACTTACGTGAGCAGACTCGCTGGATGGTGCTCTTTCACACCAAGGACCGTGACTCGTTTGAAGACGCCTTACGTGAAAATGATGTAATTCCAACAAAGGAGGAACGTGCCACAGTACGCCAACTACTAGCAAAGACCAAGCACGCAAAACTGCTGCTGAAGACTGATCAGCCTACTGCATATGCCATCGATTGAAGTGATATTGGCCTTGATAGCATCCGCTGCCTCAGTAATCAATTTAGGTTTCTTCATCTGGGTAGCGGTGCAGTATTTTGAAGCTCGAAGGCGTATACGTATATTCATGGATCCTGATACCATTATTGATAAACTCCTTGAACAGGACTCGACTGGCTTAGTGGAGACAAAGTCTGGGGGAGCGGAACCTATGTCTTCTAAGAGAGATAGGCTTGCTGCCGTCATAGCCGGAGGTCAGGCCCGTCAGTACCTTGGTTTGAAGGGCCTTACAATTGACCAGGTTGAATCAATGTCTGATGAAGAGATCATAAAGCTGTATGTGAGATACGAGGCTCGGCTAGGTGCCAGCATGACACGTACTCTAGGTCAGACACTGCTACAGCTGTACTCAGGTATTGCTTGTATGTTCTACCAATCCCACCAGAACACCAGCCAAGGCTAATTACAGACCTCGAGACGGATCCGTTTGTTGGACACGCGCTAAGCACTGCCACTTGTGAGCTATATCATCGCTATGGTATGTTTTTAGCTCCCTTAACTGCGGCTTTAACAACAGTTAAGCACTGTCAATTTGGAAAAAACAAGCACCGAAACAACAGGGGCCGGTGGAGAGGAAGACACCACTTCCTTGCTATAGTATGTGTTTAACTCTGATATAGCATGTGCTTAACTCCGCTATAGCATGTGCTTAACTCCGCTATAACAGGTGCTTACTAAGAGCTATCAATTGGACAAATAAATTTAGTAAGTAAGCATGGAAGAAACGAACACGAATCAAGGGGGGGAGACAACACCGGTGGAGATAACGTCAGTGACAAAAAACGCTAAAAGGGTTGCGGCAGGACGAAAGGGTGCTGCAGCTCGAAAAGCCAATCAAAATAAGCTTCTGAGAGAGCTCCGAGAGGCTAAGGCAGCGCTTACAGATGGTAGAGACGAAGCTGTCGAGCCAATATCAACGAGCAAACCTATGGAAAGGTGGAAGGTGGACGTGGCCAACATGGGCTGTGCCTTTAGTTGTCGGCGGTGTTGGCGTGTTGGCATTGTATTGCTACAGGCACCAGATGGTAGCCTCACACCCTAAACAGGTTGTGGTACAAAAGCCTCCAGACGCTCATTTAAAGGATCCGTTTTATATGGAATAAGATGACAACACCAATTACTGATGGAAAAATGCTCGTAAACGCTCTGTACCACGGTGTAGTTGTTTCCGGTATTTCAATAGGCTATGCCAAGCTTGCTAAGATGGCTCTGGGTGGTGGGGTGCCACGTCTTGATTTCACCCCACGGGACCTGGCTATGGCTGTTGTCGATGTATCACTAGCTATGGCCACAAAGGATATGCTAATTAAACAAGGAATCTTACCAGTTGATATACTGAAGTAATGGCCACACTCGTGCTACTTGTTGGGGGTGCTCTTGTTAACGCCCTTGCATTCTCTGGGAGCAACTTTTTATTCTCTAAATTACGAGGCAGCCAAGTGGACGCGGAACGTAAACGCCATGATATGGCAATCGAGCAGCTTCAATCTGCTCAGGCAGCATGGGCCAAGAAGAGAACTGAGCGCTTAGACTTCATCAATGAACAACTGCGCCGCCAGGACCATGCCGAGCATACATTTAAGGATGCGGACGAGGCTATGCGTGAGTACGCCCTAATTACGAATAAAACCGTCGACCCGCTGGGCTCTGAGCCGCAGCTTTCAGACTTCTACGAGCCCTCAGATGAACAGAGGGGGCGTGAGGTGGCGTTCATTATACTGGGTATGGCTGCGACTGGGCTGGTTGCATACAGGCTTGCTAAGTAGGTCATTTGGAGACTCGAGCGTTTACTGTATATGGATCGTCGCATGCAAGAGATCTACTATAGTCCTAAGGGATACTGGAAAGGCATTACTGCTATCAAGAAGCTTGCGACAGAAGCGAGGGTTTCTGGAAGTTGCCAGGGGGTGGCTAACAAAGCAAGCTATATGGCAAATATACCTGCCAGTGCCAAAACACATTCCCAGGCCAAAGTTTGATGTCCCTGTCCCCAATGAGGTTCACCAAGCCGATCTCTTATTTCTTCCTCATGACGTTGTGAAGCGCCGGACTTACAAGTATGCCCTAACATTGGTTGATGTGGCCTCGCGCTACAAAGCGGCTGAGCCATTGACTACAAAAGAGGCTAAGGAGGTCGCAGGTGCACTTGAGAGGATATACAAACGAAGACCGCTGCATTGGCCTAAACTACTTCAGGTGGACCCCGGACGGGAGTTTATGGGTGCAGCGAATCAGTTGTTAGTAAAACATGGAGTATCAGTCAGACGTGGCCGTGTGAATATCCATCAAGACCAGGGTATAGTGGAACGCTTTAACCGAACCCTTGCTGAACGACTCTTTGGTCACCAGTATGCCGTAGAGTTAAGGGATACTGGAAAACGATCGACTGAGTGGGTTTCTCGACTGCAGGCTGTAGTCTCTGCGATAAATAATGAGGTGACCCGCGCTTGACTGGAAAAAAAACCTAAAGATGCTATAAAGGCAAAACGAGTTGCACAAGAGCCCTCTGCAGTCGTACCAGGGCGCCCTCTGGGGGTCAAAGAGCAAAAGCTTCCCTCTGATGTTGGCGTTCGCTACCTCTACCAGCCTGGTGAGGCAGAGCAAGACCACCGGCGGCGGGCCACTGACCATGTGTGGTCACTCAATGTTTACCGGATTGGAAGCTCTGTCACTAAATCTGGTGAGCCTGTACTATACTATTTGCTGGATGGACCTCTCCGTGGCTTTGTAAAGGAGGAGTTGCTTGTGGTGCCGTCCGATACCCAGTTGCCGCCAGACGGTATTATCAATTAGACTAATAGATATCTATATATATATATAACAATGGTAGTATTTGACAATAAGTGCCCATGGATATTGCTCGGAAAGAAAGTCCCCTGTAACAGGCCCTGTACGCAAGAGCAAGAGTTTTGTGGATTACACAGATATAAGATAAAACATGGTGTCCATTAATCGTCTTTGTACGGGTTGTCAGAAGGCTATAAAAAATAATAAGGTAGGATTGTGCATGGATTGTGGGTTCGATAAAGTCAACCACAGTCGTCTTCGTCTTGCCCAAAAAATTGTTTCACAACGGCCTATAGCTGGGGATACGCCAGTCGGCGCCACTGAACGGGGATTCCCCACTGTATAAAAATAGAAATCTTGTGGCGCTGTCAACAACATGGTTTGGCGGCTAGGTGCGACGAAGCTTGGCACCTTGTCAGAGACGGGTGTTTACTGCATAGGTCAAAGTCCGCTCGCTGTATTGTTGTTGCCTTTTGTGTATCAACGAATTCCCTTTTAGACTAATGGAACTGTATAGTAAACATGACTCATAATCAGCGAGCACGTGAAGCCCAAAACGATTATGTTTCAATTCACGGTTTTCAGCCTCCTTATCCACGCTCTAAGGCTGCACTCAAAGCACTCCAAGTGCGTAATGAATATGACCGTACATACAAGGAGATTTTCGCTAGATTAAAGTCTGGGGTGCGTGCCACCCCTGTCCCCACTCCTGCCCCACGCAGACCAGTCCCTGCCCCACGCAGACCTGTCCCTGCCCCACGCATCCCCACAACCCAGTCCCCAGTCCCCACAGCGCGTCTTGCCTTCAAGAAGACTAAGTAGGCTGTTCAAAACTATTTGCGTGGATGGGTGATGAACGTTCCTGAGTCTCACCCCCTTAGCTCGGACCTTATGATGTTCTTTAAGGGCATGCGTCAGAAGATGCATAAAGTTTTGACTGGTGAGCTGGAAGAGCTAGGTGGAATCAAGTGTCAGTTTGCCCTTAAGGTAAGACTCTCCAAGCACTCAGATGATGACAGCACTGAGTATTTTGAGCCTGTATTGCATAATAAGCAGCAGGTGGTTCTCTCCCTAGAGTGAGTGAGTGAGTGAGAATAGGGTTTAACGGCACACCAACACGTATGTGTTATATGGTGCCAAGAAAGGTTAATAGATAAGATTGACCTGATTAAGCAGCCGCCTTCTAGGATAAATGAAAATGGAAATGGAAAAGTTAAAAATGGAAACGATTATCCTAGGGCCAGTCACCACAAGCCGATTGACTGGACCAGGCCATTCCAGCCTCCCGTCTAGGCGAAATCCGGGCCAGAGTGGTATGTTGCAGATATGGCCCTCAAAAGAACCACTCCACTCAACCACATGGATCCCATTGTCCACCGACACGAGTCGCAACCCACGGCCAACAGGTTGCCCCCTATTAGTCGCCTCTTACGACATGCAGGAGGATACAGTGGGCCTATTCTACCCCCGAACCCACAGGGCATGCGTCGGAAGATGCATAAAGTTTTGACTGGTGAGCTGGAAGAACTAGGTGGAATCAAGTGTCAGTTTGCCCTTAAGGTAAGACTCTCCAAGCACTCAGATGATGACAGTACTGAGTATTTTGAGCCTGTATTGCGTAATAAGCAGCAGGTGGTTCTCTCCCTAGAAGATATTAACGATGAGCTGGACCAGTGCAATGCTAATATCCAAGAGCGGTTGGAGAAGTGGACCAACCAAGGTTTTGGCTGGGAGTTTCAGGCGGTCACAACTCTGTGGATTGATATTGCAAACTACCAGCCATTGAAAGGTGGCTCCTACCTGAAACTGCCGAGAAAGCTGGCGGTAAAGAAGGCAATTAGAAACGTAAAAAACACAAACGACCCACACTGCGTTCTATATTCCATTGAAGCGACTCTGCACCCGGTTGCCAAGAACCCACAGCGACCATCAAAATATAACATTAAGCCGCTCTTAAGACTCTTAGAAGGGAAAGGGTGTGGACTATCCAACACCTATCTCGCAGATTGAGAAGATAGAAAAACATGCTAAAGTAGGCGGCTTGAATGTCTTTGGCTGGGATGGAAAGGCCACCATCGTTCACCGTATCAGCAGACAGCCTGGTCCATGTATAAACCTCATGCTGATTGAGGAGGACGGTAGGTTTCATTACACGCAGATCGAAAGACCTGAACCGCCTGCTGTATGACCAGAGTAAGTACGAGCACCGCAAGTTCTTCTGCGAGCGATGCTTGCATGGATACACCACTGAGAAACTGCTCCTGGCGCACAAACCTGAGTGCATGGGTATCGGGCAGACTGCTGTGCGAGTTGACATGCCTGAGGAAGGGAAGAACATATTATCCTTCCAGAACTGGCAGAAACAGCTTGCTGTCCCCTATCTTATCTATGCCGACTTTGAGGCGCTCACAGTGAAGCTTCCGGGACCTGCGCCTAATCCTGGTAAGAGCAACACGCAGAGAACGCAGGAGCATAAGCCATGTGGTTACGGCTATGTGGTTGTCCGATGTGATGGGCAGACAGAACCCCCTGTGGTTTATAGAGGAAGCGATGTTGTGGAGAAGTTCTTACAGGCTCTGCAGCAGGAGGAGCAAAAGATCAAAGCAGTTCTGTCCAAGCCTGTCCCTATGCGGATGACTCGGGAGGATAGAAGGGCACATAAGGCTGCAACTCACTGTCATGTGTGCAAGAAAAAACTGGGCTGTGACTCTGTTCGCGATCACTGCCATATAACAGGCTTGTACAGAGGGCCAGCCCATAACGTGTGTAACCTGAAACTTCGGCTGAGTCCCAAGACAACACCCATCCCTGTGGTGTTCCATAACCTGAGGGGCTACGACTCCCATCTCTTGATGCAGGGTATAAGCAAAGTGGAGGGCAATATCAACTGCTTCCCAAATAACATGGAGAAGTATATCTCCCTGTCAGTCGGACAGTTGCGCTTCATTGACAGTGCACAGTTCCTCCTAGCCTCGCTCGACAAGCTTGTGTCTGCTAACAACCCAGATGCCTTTGCTGTGACGGCGGAATACGAGCCAGACCAGATGAAGCGGCGCTTGCTGCTGCGTAAGGGAGTGTATCCCTATGAGTTCATGGATGGCTGGGATAAGTTTGATGCTCCACTGCCGCCGATCCATGATTTCTACAGCAAGCTCTCTGAACAGGGTATATATCTGCTGCAGACTATGAACACGCCCAGAAAGTCTGGAACGCGTTTGGTTGTAAAAACATGGGGGGACTACCATGACCTTTATTTACGCATGGATGTACTGCTCCTGGCCGATGTGTTTGAAACATTCCGCAAAACCTGTCTTAAGCAATATGGTTTGGATCCGGCCCACTACTATACCAGCCCCGGTTTGTCGTGGGATGCGCTTCTTAAGAGCACAGGGGTGGAACTCGAGCTTCTCACAGATTATGACAAGCACCTGTTTATTGAGAAGGGGCTGCGCGGTGGGATAAGCATGGTATCACATCGCCACGCTAAAGCGAACAACCCATACGTGGAGGGCTTTGAGCAGGATAAGCCAGCGAGCTATATCCAGTACCTCGATGCCAACAACCTGTATGGGTGGGCGATGAGCCAAGCCCTACCTACTTCGGGTATTGAGTGGGTGGAACGGCCTGAGAACCTAGAGATCCAGGACCATCCCGATGATGCTGAAACGGGGTATATACTTGAGGTTGACCTGGAGTATCCTGCTGCGCTTCATGACGAACACAACGATTACCCCCTAGCGCCGGAGCGGCTTCTTGTGCAAAATGAGTGGTTGTCAGACTACCAGAAAGATCTCCTAGGTGCATTGGGGAGCACCGGAAATGGAGTTGAAAAGCTGGTGCCCAACCTGCGGAACAAGGAGAAGTATGTGGTACACTACAGGAACCTCAAGCTATATCTGTCTTTGGGGTTGAGACTCACCAAGATTCATCGTGCGCTTGTCTTTGACCAGAGTCCATGGATGGAGCCTTACATAAGGATGAATACAGATCTGCGCAAGGCCGCCAACAGCGACTTTGAGAAGGATCTCTATAAACTTATGAATAACTCCGTCTTTGGTAAAACGATGGAGAATCTCCGGAGGCGAGGCGACGTCAAGATTGTGCGCTCATCGGGAAAAGAAAAAATACGTAGGCTTGTGGCCAGCCCTGCCTATGCTCGACAAAAAGTGTTTGACGATGATCTAGCTGCCCTGCATATGCACAAGACTCGCTTAGTGCTGAACCGTCGCGTCTACGTTGGCATGTGCATTCTGGACCTCTCCAAGCACTTGATGTATGACTTTTACTACAATACCATGAAGGCTAGATATGACAGTAATATTAACCTGCTTTACACAGACACAGACTCGCTGCTGCTTGAGATCCGTACTACTGACGTCTATGCTGATATGAGGGAGGATGGGCATCTCTTTGACACTAGTAACTTTGACCCTTCTCATGCCCTGCACAGTGACAAAAACAAAAAGGTTCTGGGTAAGATGAAGGATGAGTGCGCTGGCGTGCCCATCAAGGAGTACGTTGGTTTGCGCCCTAAGATGTACTCTATCCTGATGTCTGATGAGGGCGAGATAAAAAGAGCTAAGGGTGTGAAGAAGGTGGTGGTGAAGAAGCATCTACGACACGCTCAGTACGTGGAGTCACTGTTCGCCCAAAAGCAGTTTCGCCACGGAATGAACATGCTCAGGAGTGACTGCCATAAAATATATGGGCTCCACGTTAACAAGGTTTCTCTCTCCCCCTTTGACTCAAAGCGGTGGATAGCTCCAGGTGGTGTAGACACTCTTGCCTATGGGCACGCGTCGATATGTTGAACATATGAGATCTGAGGTATAGAATGAGCACCGATGAACATATTGGGGTGGCCGAGCTGCAAGCAGATGTGGAACATATATGGGAGGAGAAGGTGGACCTTGAGAATGAGGTGAGGGATTTGGAATCAAAGTATGAGGACCTTTTGGAGCGCGTGAGTCGTTTAGAAGAGCTTATTCCTCAGGGTCCTGGTGTAGAGGAGAAGGTGAGGGAATTGGAATCGAAGTATGAGGACCTTTTGGAGCGCGTGAGTCGTTTAGAAGAGCTTATTCCTCAGAGTCCTGTTGTAGATGGTTGACAGTGCTGTCGCCCTCTTTAGTGGGCCTATATAGGGGCTGGAAGGGCTGGGCTCATATGGTGGGGGGAGGTGCGAGCGGTTCGCTGGCTCATGTGAGTCTCCCTGTATATGTGTGTTTTCTGGGTTGCACCCATATGAGATAGGTGTGTCATAATCATATGAGATAGGTGTGCCAGTACCGCTAACATCTATACTACTGTCCGCTTGAAGTACAGCGGGTGTCATTTATGTTGGCTTTTCAATGGTTTGTTAACAGAAGCCTACACATCGGGGAATATAAAGGTCGCTGCTGCTCTCTGCTCGCCTTATCGGCATACTGTCAAGTACGGCACGCCGCGGTAAAATTTGAAAACAAAGCTTTTCCTTGAGTCGGCCAAATCATTGTCAATCTTTCATGGACCAGAGCGTGATTTCTTTATAAACCTGACGAATGCTTTCGCCAAGTTATCACATGAAATTGACCAAGTTAGCATACCTTTCTTTCAGTTTTCGGCGGAATGCTGCGACCGGGCGTTGGAAAATCGTCCAACAATACATATGCACGATAAGTTCTCCGTAAGCGGCAAAGAAACTGTGAACTATATTGGGGGGTGAGAAGCGCAACATTTGTGTACGAATAGCTCAATGTTGTCATGTGTGATGGTGTACAATGTTTGTGTGCGGAATGTGCTTGGTGCTTGGGGTCATTGCGATGGGGTGGTTGTTGTCGCCTTTGTGGCTGTAAGCACAATGTGCCCAAGTGTTATTGGCGCTGTGTAAGTGTTTTGCTTTTGGGTGGGGTTGGGGTGCTTAGGGTTCTATGGTGCCTGGGTGTGCTCGGGGTGTGTTGCTAGCCACGGTACTTCGGGTTAAGACTTTACTAAGTCACATAGCGAATGAATGTCTGGGATGATTAAACCTAGGCGTGATTTGGTTTTCTGCAGAATTTAACATAGGAAGCCACGTAATTTAGCATAGAGGAGAACGCGTCACGGCGAAATAGCGAAGAATCTGGTGATGACGGGCTACCCGCTAATGGAGAGCAAGGAACAAACACGAGGGACATTATGTAACTGTGATGACATATTTTTGTCAATCCTTATCATCAGCATTATCGTCAGCAAAATCCTCATCATTATTATCATGCGCATGATAACCACCACCATTATCATTGTCATCAAAGTCATCCTCATCATCCAATCATCGTAATCTTCATTGTCATCATCATCATAAACCATGTACATCATATTCAATGTCTTTATTATACTGTCATCTTTGTTATGAACATGATCATCGTCGTGACCTTAATCACCATCATCATTGTCATGATTATCATGATTATCATCATTTTCATCATCCTTCATCATGGTGATCAACATCATTAATATTGTGTTGTTAATCACCATCGCCATCATCATTGCCATCGTAATCTCCACCACCCTTCAAGGATTCCTTGTCATCATAGTCATCCTCTCCATCATTATCAACACCATCGTCATCATAGTAATCTTTATTGCCATCATCATTGTCATCACCATCAGGATAACCATTATCGTCATAGTCATCATTTTTATTATCAGCATTATCGCCATCATAATTGCCATCAACCTGATAGTCATCATGATGATCACCAGCATCATTGTCTTTATTATCACCATGTTGTTATCATGATGATCATCATCATCATTATCACTATAGCAATTATCATCTTGATATTTATCATCATCATCATTATCATCATCAACACCATCATCATCATCATATCTTTTGAAAACATATGATTTGATCAAATACGTGCTACATATCATTCATATGCTGGTGAGGTTAAATTTCTTTTTCTTCGTGTTAGCTATCAAGTGGCTAATGTCGACCTCAGTTACCCAATGTCTGGCACAAAACGTAGCAGATTCATCATAATAAATATGACAGAATTCCCAAAATGCTACCCAATACGTATAAGAAAATACTCTTCGGATGACGTGGAACAACTCAAAAAAGTCATGAATAAGCTACACTTTGATGTTATTGGATGCATCAATGGCACAGCCAAGCAAATACGGGACATGGTGGTAAGATGTAAGTATACTTCTGAGTGGGTGTTCTGCAGGGAATGGACAATAACATTTTTTTTTGTCACGGCTTAGAGAATGATTGCATCTTTATAGCAGATGTTCCTTTATCCGTGATAGAGATCATGAAGCTGTTAAAAAGCAACAAGAAAAATCGTCAAATCGGGCGGACAAAAACCGATGATAAAAGTACTCAGACAGATGAACCGGATACTCGTCACGACGAAACTGAAGGGGAACCGGATACTCGTCTCGACGACACTGAAGTGGAGTCGGTCAAGAAATCACCACCCGATGGTGATTGGCAAGAATAATTCAGCAGTGATACTGAAACAAATGTCACCATACTTTCGGTGCAGTGTGACATGATTTGTGCATATGCCACATCTGAAGGTAACATCAACACTTTTTTTTCGCCAACGTTGACGCGATAACTTGTATCTGCGTTAATTCGCTTCATTGATAAGTGTTCTAGGATGAAAATAATTTCGAATGTATTGAATTGCATTTATCATCTCAAATTGATGTTGTAGATGCTAATACTGCAGGTTGCACTGCACGTTTGAGCAAAGGAGGGGCACCGTTTATTCAATTACTTTGCCTGACATTGAAAAAACATGCAATGAGTTTGGATTTTGAACGAATCCTAACAAGAGTTTCTCACTCTGTAAATTGTTTGGATTTTAAAAGTGGATGATAAGAAAGTAAAATAATCCCCGACCATAGTGAGTACTCTCACGAAGGATTTCTTTTTGAGAACCAACGTCGTCAGCATAGATACTCAAGCGCTATCAACGGATACATAATTACAGAGGGGATTTCAATTGCGGTCAAGAGGAACATTGGGCACACTCAGCCGCTGTTGTTGAGCATAACAAAACCCATTTAGAGACCATCGTAATCATAAATTTGACAGAAGTAGTGTATGTTAACAACCAATATAAAGCTCACACTGGTGACATTTTGAAAATGTTGGTTGTTAATTTTCCCCTTATTTCTTGTGGAATGATTTTGAATTAGTAAGATATTTCTTGCCATGTGGCATTGGTGATAAATTGGTATGACTAGTATGTTGTGCCATATAATTAATGTGTTATTGAGAACAAGTGGAAACTAGTCTAACGGCAAATTTGAGGCTGTAGGGAACAAGCAGTGGGAGTTATGTTTGCAAAAGTTCTTGATTTGAAATGGAGACTAGTAATTGAGTGCTGGTTTAAGACAATGCCTCGTTGGAAATAATAAATTCTTCCCGTATATAGCGATGGGTTGACTCTTGTTTTTGCAATGGCCAGGTGTACGAATGGGTCTGATTTTGGTTATATGACTTGCCATATGCGCCTCCGATTTTCTATGATATAATCTGCAATATTGAAACGATATCAAATGTAAAGTTACCATGTGCTTTTGCAATATGTTCATTCAAGCTGTGCACAATGATTTCAAAATCAGGCCATGCGGTGATTGAGGGCTTCTGGTGGAGTCATTTCCCCACCTTAGGTTAAAGCATATACTTCATATACCATATTGGCGACAAAGCTTTAGAAAATGTGACATTGTCCAATGAGACACAACAACTGAAAGTTAGTTGTCAAAAATAAATTTTCTCAGGGATGAACAAAAATTTCCGAATTTGATTGTTCTCACATTCCTACCGTGTGAAAAAAAACATCAATTGGTTTACTTTGCTTGTCACTCTGTAGTAATGAAATATGTGTCAATAATAATGAGAAGCCCTAACATAATTAAAGCAAGATATTAAGAGAATGAAAGGAGGCCCAGTGGATCATAATTTCATCACAGGTAAATCATTATGAAATGTACATGAAGGTGGCAATTAAACACAGCACTAAAGTCACAATATGACTGCATTATGTTAATATGCTTTCAACCCAAAAGTTGTTAAACGTAAGTTGTTGGCACACTAAGATGAGAAATTGCATATTCAGCATCACCTTAAGAATCAGCGCATGCATGCTAGAAGGTAGTTGCTCACCACTCGCCATAAATATACTGATCATCATCAGCTGGCAAACTGTTCCAGAACAATTCCTCAATGGGTTTTGACATTATGAGGTTAACACTTTTGCAAACTTCACAGATTTGCGATTGTT
Organism: Urechis unicinctus; assembly: GCA_034190875.2. NCBI lineage: Eukaryota > Metazoa > Annelida > Polychaeta > Xenopneusta > Urechidae > Urechis > Urechis unicinctus. Next base: position 56,609,617 of record CM067352.1, read on the forward strand.
CAGATACATCAGCAGCACATTATATTTATACAGTTATTGAAAAAGGGAAATAAATCATCTGCTGGGTACGAAAGCTGCGAAATTGTTGTCGGCTGTCAACCCGGAAGGCCTACCTTGAGGTATCCGTTATTGTCGTGATGAATAGGGTGTCAAAATGTAATGATTATCGCCCAGTAGATACAACTACTTTGCGGGCCAAGGTGATTTAAGAGAGCATCCGACAAATACTGGATAGTTTGATTAACTGAAATCTCATTTGAGAAGTGTGTGATATGTGGATTGATACTTGGGAAGAATGACCAGATACACGGTGAGGCGAACCGATTTAACACCTCTTCGTATCCGTGTGATAATTAGTAGTCAGGCGGACTAATATACTGCCTGTTCAACTGTTTCCTATGTGTAGCCGCCAACCAACCTGTTTGAAATGTCAATGACTGAAGTAGGCTTAGCAAGAGGTTTAAAGTGTTAAGACCAAGTTTTGTTTCATTTACAAAACCTAAAGACACAAATCTTTCTAGCAAAAATCCGAAATATATAATATAAACAGACTTTAAGGAATATTCATTATTTACCTGCTAGCTAGTGGTGGGGTGGAGAGCTATTTTTTTTCACACTTTTCGTGGGATAGGGTCATTTTGTTTTGGTCATAACAATTTTACATACAGAGTCACAGATAAGAGTGAGATACTAGGACTTGGCTTCACATTCTACAATGAGATGATTTCGCTGCAGTGATGGATGGGGATGATTGTGATGCTCAGACCAGCTGTCCAAACTGTTCTTCGAAACGTACAATGACGGGACGAAGGTTCGAAGATAATTTCTGCAAGCACTTTGTTTGCGGTGCTTTCAACAGTTTAAGCAACCTTCTTGAATAATTTTGTGTAGTGTCAGTGACAGTCTTTAATGCTGGTAGCTTTTATGCAATTTAATAATAGATTGAAATAAAACATCGTTGATGAACCAAACTCGTCGGACACAAATGAGGCACCAAATGAACATAGCATCAGCCCCCTGGCGACCAAAACGCAACCCTTGCGTAATTTCCGTGAGGGCAGCTAAATGTACGCAGCGATTGTTGGTTGTGAAGTTGCGGTTGGTTATCGCATGGAGGTGCCATCGTGATAAAAATGTTATCGCATGGTCACGCGAATATTCCGAATAATCCGTGAATAAGTAATTCGCCCGATTTTCGGGAAGATTTGTGGACCATTTGAGATCAGGTCGCTCTTCTATTTTCGATGCTGCGTTGGATAAGTTCGCTCGATTGTTCTGTGTTTGATGCATAAGACATGTTGACATTCCATTTAAGCTTGTGGTGTATTTGTTTTAACAATCGGACCGTTGGGAGTTAATCTGATTTCCGTTTGAAATTTGTGATGCAGCAAAACGTTCATAACTCAAAAAGTACAAGAAGCACGATTTAAATTGCAAGATTCACGTGTTTTAATAATAAACGTCAGCTTCATGTAATGAGCATTCTGAACGTCTACCAAACGGCCTCAATAAGCACGACTGAATCCAGCAATACATACATATATATATATATATATATATATATATATAGATATATAGAGAGAGAGATATATAGAGAGATATATATAGAGAGAGAGAGAGAGAGATATAGAGAGAGAGAGAGAGAGAGAGAGAGATATATAGAGAGAGAGAGAAGAGATAGATAGAGAGATAGAGAGATAGAGAGATATAGAGAGATAGAGAGAGAGAGAGAGAGAGAGAGAGATAGAGAGAGATAGAGGAGAGACCTAGAGAGAGAGAGAGAGATCTCTCTAGAGAGAGAGAGAGAGAGAGAGATATCTCTCTAGAGAGAGAGAGAGAGAGAGAGAGAGAGAGAGAGAGAGAGAGAGAGAGAGAGAGAGAGAGAGAGAGAGAGAGAGACTCTCTCTCTCTCTCTCTCTCTCTCTCTCTCTCTCCTCTCTCTCTCTCTCTCTCTCTCTCTCTCTCTCTCTCTCTCTCTCTCTCTCTCTCTCTCTCTCTCTCTCTCTCTCTCTCTCTCTCTCTCTCTCTCTCTCTCTCTCTCTCTCTCTCTCTCTCCTCTCTCTCTCTCTCTCCTCTCTCTCTCTCTCTCTCTCTCTCTCTCTCTCTCTCTCTCTCTCTCTCTCTATCTCTAGAGAGAGATCTCTCTCCTCTCTCTCTCTATCTCTCTCTCTTCTCTATATCTCTCTCTCTCTCTCTATATCTCTCTATCTATCTATATATATCTATATATATATATATATATATATACAGCAGGGGGCGAGTAGTTACAATGGCACACATACCACTGGCTCTAGTCTCCAGTTCACTAGCTTCTGGTAATATCCTACCCTGCGGCTGTCAATGTGACTGCGTGCGGCATCTACACCTTGCGACACACCGAGAAAATTCAGGCTACGGACAATGGTATGTGATACACCTAGCCGCCAAAAGTCGATTGTCAGCATTGCTTATATAAAGCTGTACTGTCTGTGATTTCGGCGGAAGAATATAATCCCCAACAATAAACTCAGCCGAGCATTCCATTTTTTGAGACCCTCACTGGCTGTGAGGAACCAGTACAGGGAAAAATCCATGCATGAAGTCAAACTTGCCTTCTTTCCTACAAAACATATAAAAGGGCAATGCCAGTGTTATTATTGTAGTCTATAAAGCAACCTTTATTCACTGAACTTTAAATATGACTTAATTACGAGGTGAAGTGATACTTGGCTTCTTTCCTTCTGTGGACCTTTTTTTGGCGAGAAGATTGGTTCAAGGCAATGCCACTTCCAAAACTCTGACGAGAAAAAGCAGGGTCTGCCTTGCTTCCTCATGAGTAGCTTTCCATGAAAAAGCCTCCAGACTTGAGCGATGTAATCCCCTTGGATTTAGACCGGGCCATCTCGACCCTAACTTCCTTCCCTGCTACCGTGTGCAGAGCACCCTTTGCAGCTGTCCAGCTCGATATAAGGGCCGTGAATGCTGTGACATACTGACTGGCATCAATATATGCCTTGGTTCGCCTTTTGAAGGTAACGTCAGACTAAGTTGCTGCCACTGTTTTGATGGATGTTGATACACAAAAGTACCGTTAATTGACAAAGGGCAAGCCTCAATAGGTGCCCGCTGTGAGTAGCAATGCAAAATGAAATTTTTCATCACACCAAATTAGACTAATTTTAAATAGAAATCTAGAGCCCTGCAAGATGATCCAAAAGCTATTTGAATTTTGAAAATCGGGTAAGCGGTTGTAATTAATTCATGTTTAAATTTTCAATTTTGGTCAGTTTGGGTGAAAGCTATCATGCTTAAAACAACAGGGATAGTCTCGACCCCTCAATTTAGACACTTAAGGTTGTTGCTCATCTTTAGAGTGCTGGAACTTCCTTAATTTTCTGAGAATCAACTTGGAAATTGACACCTGGATTGAAAAAATGTCTACGACCACAACTATGATCTCAGAAAGTTTATCCGTTCCTGGATCCTTTTGATTTAGACTCGGCAGCTCTGAACTACTTGGTGCGCCGTGGCGCAATACGCGCGACGTGACGTATCGCGCTTTTTATGTTGTCCGCCACGGCAGACGACTATAACGTCCGTAGGTTTGAATTATCCGCTTCTGACAAAACGCATCAACGGTCATTAATATTTTGATACGATTGATGTATCATACATGAATTGGAGTAAACTGTAACTATCGTTTTATCGAGTTGGAAAAATATACAATTAACATTGCGGCACAAGCGCGGCCGCTTTTAGCGACGTTCAGCTGAAACCCCCACCATAATGCATTGATAGATGTACATGGGTGGGGCTTTTGTTGGGGTGCTGTCAGGCACCAATCTTTTGACTCGCTTTGGGGTGTGAATTGGCCGAGTACGTTTTCCTGTGCTCCTCTTCTTAATACTTCTTAGGGTTAGGTCTTTCTTGCACAACTCACATTGGTTTGGCTGGGGTAAGTAAATTGGGATGAGCCTTCCGTGCTGAGTATGGGGAAGTCAAGGAGATAATCTTGAACCTACTATAAGTACTTCCGGGTCACCGGGAAGCGGCCTATTATGTCAACGCGCGCGGCAGTGTTCGACTTCGCCTGACTGCTGATAAGTGTTTATATATCTATTATCAAACATGTCGCTGTCGCTCGGTGAACGCGCTCCTTGTATTTTTTTGATTGGATTAAGGCGTGCTCATTCAGGAATTATGACAGAATAGAGATGTTTTGACCCCATCCCCGCAGACTGTCTCAGTAAAGGCGATATGTTTACACTCTCATTCATGCGCCAAGATTGCGTAAAAACGCTGTTTAATGCATCGATCGTAGTATAAAAATATGGAGAGGGCTACATTAAAATAGAAGTGTCTCATCGATCTTTGACAATGCGTATGCAATGAATGGTCCCTGTATGACGCCCCGAGAATCACACGCTCAGTTCACAGGGATTTGCATTTGCCGGCTAACCGATATCTTCTATGTATGCAAACCCTTTACGATTTATGTATACGTAAAAGATAGCGAGCGGCCAACCAATAAAAATCCCTGTGGCTCGACCGTGCAAGCGCGCAAAGTTGTTACTGCATGTAAACAGAAATCTGCTCATAACATTTTGAGATTTATCCGTAACTTTTATCCTTCCTACGACGTACGACGGATTATATGTTATACATTCGCATAATACCTTGTACGCGGGGTATGCTTTTTGCCATTTTCAACTTGTACGACGGGTAGGGGTTTTCGAGGTCCCGCGGCACACCCCTATCCGATTTAAGACCAAGTGCAGCACTACCCGTACTTAATTCGAAAGAGCTACTTACCCCACTTCATCACTAGCACCTCCACACACACACACACACACACACACACACACACACACACACACACACACACACACACACACACACACACACACACACACACACACACACACACACACACACACACACACACACACACAAACACACACACACACACCGCACACACACACACACACACACACACACACACACACACACACACACACACACTCACACACACACATGACACACACACACACACAACACACCAAACTTTGTGAGAACGCCCACAACGACCGCTAGATTTTTTTTAGACAGCTAAAATTGTGGGACCCAGAAGTACAATATGTCAAGTGTGCCCTTTCAAGTCAGCAATGGGACTTTAAAGAATTACCCCACAAGTAACCCCGCGCGCGATCTGCACTACGATTACACACACAAACACATTTCGCTATTTCATCACTTCAGGGGAGCGACGAAGAGACATGGTATGGCATAGATCATTCGAAGACCATCGTTGCTTCGGCAAAGCAAAATGAGCGATTCAGACGTCTCCGATGAAGAGACAAAAGACACTGGCGATGTAACTGCTGCGTCTGGGTCTCAGGCGGGTCATCCTGCCCAGGACATAGGACGGCTACAGAACAATGTCTGGTAAGCTATGTCTGATCGTACTTGTGCACCAGTTCATCGTTTATGTGTTGGCATGTAACGAAGTTAATCCATAAATTTCACCAACAAAATATGTAACATCTTTTCCTAACAACAGTGCTTTGCAGCAAATAATTCTTCCATATCAGACAGCAGACATGAGATATCACATAGTTTTTATTTAATCAAGAGATTGCAAGGGTTCATGTTTACAAAGTTGAACCATGTAAATGTAAATGCTCCTCCACACGAATTGTAAACAAACTACAACTAATTCCGGACTAGCTGCTGTCAATAAATAAAGATGCACTTTTATCTAAAGTAGGCCTTATCAAAGGCTGATTGCAATATTTTTAAAAGTTGATGTAGATTGATTCTGGACTAGAACACCGCAGCTGATTTCTTATAGGATTTCAGTTAGCCCATAAATGAATGTATAACTGGACTTAAGGAAGTGAAGATTATGGTATTATATTATCATCGTGGTCAGTGTTACATCAGAGTTTCTATGAATATGTAGGCTAAAACATTTTTGCCACACAATATGTCATCCTTTATTACATACATTAATACTTCCATCACTAGATCATGTTACAGTTGTTTGTGAGGCTACTGTCAACCAATGACAGAGGTGGAATAATCTGTGTGCTGTGTGGAAATTCCTTGAGTCATGACCTCCATAGAGAACAGCCCCATTTCTATTGGTTGCATAACCAGCATCCTGGTTTCAGACCAATCTGTTTGAACCCTTGAGTCTTGCGTGCGCGCGTCTGTACCGGGTGGCTTTAGGTATGAGTGTGATTGTGTATGTTGGTAGAGGTTTAGGAAAATTCGTACATAGATTTTCACGATTTTTTGCAAAGAGTTAGCTCGTATATAAACCTAAAGAAAAGTAAAATAAAAATTATAGGTCACTGGTGTAAATTTCTAAGTATGACGAATTTAAGATCCACATGTTAAGGTATTAGTCGAATGTATAACCCGTCGTACGTCGTAGGCAGAATAATAGTGTCGGAAAATCTCAAAATCTGATCAGTTGATTTCTGATTACATGCAGTAACAACTTCTTGCACGTTCGAGCGTGTGATTCTCGGCGCGTCACACAGGGACCATTCATTGCATTTGCATTGTCGACGATCGGTGGAAAGTCAAGGAAGTAAATTTCGACATACTGAATCAAAAAATATATTTTAAACCCGCTGTACAGATGAAAAGAGGAAAACACCCGGTCGTACAAAACGAAGCCCCCCAAAACGCGTCGTACAGATTGCAGCTGAAAAACATACCCCGTCGTATAAGTAAGAACCCAACAAAACCCGTCGGGGTCACGCCCAGATATCGTAAGTCAGGGTCCAATGTCCAGACTTGGGGTAGGCTTGTGGGGTTCTGGTTTTGGTGGTGGTAGGAAATACGAAGTGGCTTTGGAGCTTTTATTTAGATTGTCCAATCAGAGCTCGCGATTTCTTTGCCCCGGACGACCGGCAGACGATCAATGAACTTCCGGGTACAGTAAACCGCTTAAACGGCTAAAATAGCGTTTGAACTCGATAGAAGTACCCTTTTGGTTGGCAAATGTCGGGGCGGATGGTTTTGTTAGGTAGAAGAACATGTTCTCGAATGTTGTGGGGCGCCTCAGGCTCGTAAACGGTTTAGTTTAGTTTGGGTGAGATATTTGGTGGCGAAATCGTTACCCCCTTGGGTCTATGTATATATAGAAGATAGCAGCCGACAGGCCAATGCAAATCCCTGTGGGGTCAGGTGTTATGGCATCTTCAACCACACAACCTGTGACATCACCCATTTGTCTTGTGGATCCGTCGAATCGTGTGGTGATGATTGAAGTGTGACCTGTGTTGGGGACCTAAAGATAAGCGTGTGGAAATGTTGTTGTAGATGGGGTGGTGATTGAAATGCTACGTGTGTGGTTATACGTGTAGAAATATAGTTGTAGGTGTTGCAGTGATTAAGATTTTAGGTGTTGTTGACTGGACTTATACGTGTTGAATGCGTAGTGGTGACTGCAGGTGTGGTTCTGACTAGATGCAGCGATAATTTTAGTTAAGGGTGTGCTGATGACCGTGGTTATGTGTGTGCTGGTGATGGCTATAAGTGTTGAGGTAATGGTATCTATATTTGATTTGTTTTGAGATGTGGTGGTTACTGGTTATACGTGCGATGGTGAAGGTGGAGTTATGTACAGTGGTGATGACCGTCAAGGGGCCGAGGCGAATTGTCCCAAACCATGAGGTGGTGACGGTAATCTTAGCTGTGGCGGCAACTTCTGCTAGTTATAGTCGCGACTTGTAGTTATGGATGCGATGGTGATACTATGCCTACGAGTGGTTAGGTACTACAGCTACTGATGTGGTAATGACTGGAGCTGTAGATGTAGGTGGCGACGGTAAAGGTGGTGAGGTGCATGAGAAGCTGAGTCATATTAGACGCACGCCACGCTAAAGTGACACACATAGAAAGGGACGGCAACTGCTGTATTGCTTCAAATGTCGAACAAGTCTACTTGGAGTTCACTTAAAATGACTTATTGTTATACAAAGGACGCTGTCATAACGACAGGCTCTGTTTTGCGGCTCGAGGTCATAACGTCCTCCAAGACTGAGAAGGTACACAAGCAGTATTTCTACTAGTTTGCATTAAATTGGATTTATCCGGCCAACAATGTATATTTGTTCACATTGATGATAATGGCATCAGCAGTAAAAGAGAAACTGTGAGCAAAGCAACCGTTGTTTATGGTCAGTGTGTATACCCTGGCTGTATATTGCAATCCAAGACAATCATATCCCAAGTTAAAAACTTAAGCTCCTAAGGTGAAAACACAGGCGAGTTAGTAACAAATTTGTAACATGGGTTCATATGATCAAGCATTACATTAGGCAACTAGTATATTGGCCATTAAGATCTCATAGGTGTTATATCTTAGCATGGATAAGATGTACAGCAAGAAAACATCTTCAATCTCCAGACACGGTTGTACGTACATCATAATTCACTCATGTACAACATCACCAATGAACAACCACATACTCACTGGAGCAGGAAATAACACATAATACAGACACCTTGTAATCTACCTCTGTACAAGAAACCACCATGTGATGCGAGCATTATGGACGCATATTCATATGACTTAGTCACACATCTCAACAAATGCTCAAATTCAATAAGCACAAAAGTACAGTTCAATATGGTGCATGTTGCTTGCATCAACATTAATTCCTGAATCCAAATCAACACTGTTGAAGGAGATGTGAAGGAAAGAACAAACACCATCGAATTAATGATTGGGTTGAAAGTTTTGGGGTAGTACATATTGTTGATAAACAACTACAATATAGGATAACTTGCTGTACATTCTGCGTTGTAGTGTACATATCTTGTACATATGCTGATTACCACATATCAACTGATAATAAAAAGACCACAGTAGGTACTATCTGGCTGTCCAATTGATAAACTAACAATGGATTCAAATGACATTTCAGCAAGTTATGAACATATATGCAGCCTTTTTGTGAATATATAACCAATTTTATACAAGTGTGATACATGTATTATAAGTAGCCTGTACAAAGATAAGGTTCAAACCATGACTAGAAATAACCAAAATATACATCTGAAAAACAGTGAAAGCTGCATTGCGCAGGGGAATCGCTATTCATAAATAGGACAATTTATGTCCTTTTATGGGCAATTATTATTTATGTCCTAAGGTAGACAACACTCCATTCATACTATTACTGTGCCATTTCCGTAGTATATGGGAGTAAGATACACAACGTGAAAAGACTGATGTTCATATCAGTACCAGCTTCATATAACACTTCACTGACAGTATATGTACATAATGAAGATGATAACTGTGACAGGATTTGCAATGACATTATGAGTGAGCAGGTCAACATTACATTACCAGAACAAAAACTGATAAAAACTGGACTGTCAACAATCAAATAATCTGTCAATGCTAATGACTAGGACCAACGCAGGCAACCCATCAATGCTTTTAGGATATTATCCATGTGTCGTCAAGATTATCTAATATGAACCCCAGAATGCAGCTGAATTCCTTCCACAAAATCAAACGTTGACATACACAACACAACTTCCAAACAGCAAGCAATACTATTACAGTTGACCACACAAGTTTTATATGAGGGCACATTTCTAGAATATATACTGTTAGGAAGCAGTTCACAAGAATAAATACGAACGGAAATCAAACTTAGGAATTATTAACGTGTGGTTGACTAAGATAAAGAGATGCTAATGAAGAAGATCAGCAGATCAGCGGAGAGGGTTCCATTGAAATAGGTAACTTTGAGGTGAATGGATTATCACGATCAGTGTTGCCTACAGCAGCCTCGTTGTCGATGAGCCCTGCAGAGTCATTGACACGACTTTGAGCGTTGGCCATCATGGTTTCCCGATCAGCTCTGTGTACACATAAGCAGCTGACACCATTAAGCTGTGTTGAGGTACATGCATATACAAGATAAGACAGGACTGTGTGAGACAAACACAACAGTTGAGACGGTTACACACATGGTGTGGTTCACCATGGCATTGAGCAATTATCATTCTTCATAAATATTTAGGGGACTAATAATAATGAGAGTAGCATAAAAAGAGAAATATCATAAATATTTATAAATCATACCTAACAAAACTATGCAAACATGCCCGATGAAATATATTTGATAGAGAACCAATCTAGGTAAGAAGAATAATAAGATCTCAGCAACATTGATTACAAATGGGAATACAGTATGTTAGATGATCTCGGGATGTGGCAGGGAGAGTTCATTAGATATGATGAGAAAGTATGGACCTTTCAAACAAAGTGGATTAGTGCTTATTATAACACATACATTGCAATGATGAATGTCACACAAAAGATAAGGAGAAGAGATTCACATTTCACTACTAAATAATTCCAATTAACGCAAATAATTGTAAAGGTAGTGCCTTCAATCTCATAGAATCACGGACAACCGAGCCAGTGCAAGATGCTGGGATATTCCAGAATTCACTCAAGGAAATGTTATGCGACAGAAGCATGTTGATATAGATCCAGACTGAATTAGATAGTATGTTAAGATCTGTATGAAGATCAATTGCATATGCAAATAGTGCAGGGAAAGGGAAGGGAATCTGAAACAGAACCAAACCACACAGCCACAGCTGATAATGGTCACAGCTACAGCAAGCTATCAGACCGCTGAGGAAGAAGATTAAATGTAAACCACAGGTATAATAAGCCAAATGATCACGGAAACACATTGAAGGGAAATGGAAGTAGGTATTTAGTAGGAAAGCATACATGTCAATATGTAGAATAGTGGAAGGGAAATGCAGTACGATTATAACTCAGCATCTTGTAGGGATTCATTGTGTAATCGCTCGTAATGTTGGCCGCCTTCAGCATTAGCCATCATCTCCTGCCGGTCAGCTCTTCAAACAAGACAACACTTAACAACATCTCACAACTACCTCAATATACAGACAAAAACCTGGTGGAAAGAATATAAAATCATAAACCTTACTATCAACACTTAGCAGGTATCAGTGCAGTGATGTACAAATCTACATAAACAACGACAATAACCCAGACTATTCAAAAGTTATGGAAATACCCTATGTCAAAAATTAAATTGCTAACACTAAATGTGACTTTATGTTACAACAAAAACACAACAGCAATTAGTGTGAAATCTGGATGACTTGTTCCACATACTCACTTTTTGCCGAGTGCCATCAATCCATAGAGCACTCCGCAAGCAAACAGAAGGCCAGCACGAAATATAGTTAGGAGTCCAAAGCACAGGGCTATTGGGGTAATTGATATTCTGAAGACAGAGATCAAAAGGTAAATACCATTTTGACAACACACATACAGAGACTTGCAAGCATCCGGGGAAAAAATTTTTTTACAGTCGATTTGAATACTTCATTATGTGACAGTGAGCCAAAATTTGATTTTGTTGAGAAGGTTTGTACTGAAGTATGTAAAAACATACACATATGACTCACATTGGTCATACAATCATCATGTGTACACAAATCATTGGAGACTTACACTACAAATATTATGGCTTTGTGAAAAAAGGGTCGCTCTTCAGCAAATGTTCCAATTGGCTTTGTAATTTCAAGGAACTGGCAGCATATTGGTGCTTCAAAAATAAGTACAACAAAACCTGCAAGGCTGGAAAAAAACTACAAAAATAAAACACAAGGTCAACTATGTAATGTTCACACAAAACAGATATCTGAAAGCGTTGTTAACAATTTCTGCTATGCATAGCATTAGGTAATACATATGAAAAACCACACATTACAATATAGTACAACAAGTCTTACCGAGTTTTATTTGAAATTTTAGAAGAAGCTGCATATATTTAAAAAACCTAAATCTGTTATCAAAACCACAATAAGGCCATTGGTATTCGAGTTTTTTCCATCCACTTCATTGATAATATTACATCTGTAAATTATTTAATTATGCTTAACCAAGGAGTTATAACCAATCTTTAGTTACATAACTCCTTTGCTTAACATATAGATATTTCAATGATACTTACATTTGCAATATCCCATACTTACACCTTTGCAGTATAACCCCATAACTCCTAATATATAGCAACTCTTCACAAAAAGGTGTCAGCATGTTTGTAAGGCACTATGCGGCAATGTTCACTGATATGATGTACTGTGTGATGTTTTTAATTCTTTCCAACATATGAGGATTGTGAATACAGAAGAAAGAGATATAAATGATCACATAAAGGTTACAAACTGAATTGGTTTGATGCTTGTCTGAGATCACAGGTACTCAAATTACATGCCTAGGTGCCAAATATTTATGACTTAAGGGCAAAAGCTTTCAATAATCAACTTGTTTAGATTAGACAAACACATCATATAATAGACTTGGATTTATTACATAACTAATTATGCATTGCATGAACCCATATTTCCAGGAGGTCAACAAGTGTGATTCGAACAACAATTCTAGATCAAACACTGGCTAGATGAGGATTAAAATGTGAATACACGAAGATTAAACTGCGCTTGTTTACATTTCAGTCAGCATATTCTGTTATGCACATTAATTCTCATTTCACTTATTCTTATAAATATGCTATCTTGCTAACATGGAAGATGATCAAGCATTGGTTGGAGGCCAGTTACTTGGGGTTTAACTCTGAACTTGTTCCTGCCCCAATACTGATGTACTCAGCCAGGGAAATATGTAAGTCCCTGTCTCAAAATACAGTATAGCGCAACCTTGGTTTCACCTCTTAAACATCTATGGACAGCATAATTCACAGAATTACCGCATTTACTGATATATATGTCAGAATTTTTGGGGTACAACCTGTACATGCAGCTTGGAAATTGTGTCTATAGTATCAACACTATAGTTGAATGTTATAAATATGAGGTGGCGGTAATGATGGAAATGGGGGTGGTGAGGAGAAGACATGAACATGGATTTGGGGATTGAGAGCAGCTGGAGAATGTTGACAAATTCTGCTATAGCTTTTAAGTGTGATATGCTGAATGGAAACAGAGGAGCAAGCTCGGTATCTGTGACAAGGGAGTGCTGTGGATGGGGAAAGGGCTGTCTGGGATCCTGACTAACAAAGATGTGTCACTGAAGCTGGAAGGGAAGGTGTATGCCAGGGTACATGCAGACTTCAGTAAATGAGTATCTCAGCCTAAAATCCCACCAAACGGTAATATCTGGGCCCCAAAATGGCAGCACGGCAGCAGAAACTGATACAAACTTGAACACAGGTGAGGCAACCAGCCAGGCTTTGTGGCACAAAGCCATCAATGCTCAAAGCTAAAATGACCTTGTCTAACATGTAAAAATGGCCGAAAACAATCACGACCCCCAAACACCACACCAAAAGAAAACAACATAAAGGCGACAGAAACAATAAGCTATAGTTTTTGCCTATATGAGTTACAGGGTCATTCTGGGACCGGGGGGGGGGGGGGGGGGGTCACTTAAGTGTATAGAGGAAGTATACATGTGCTGCGTGACGGGGTGTGTTTTTTCGGCCTCTTGACTTGTAAGGCGGGTTTTGTTGGGCCTCGTACTTATACGATGGGGTATGTTGTTCAGCTGCAATCTGTACGACAGGTTTTTGGGAGCTTGTAATCAGAATCAGCTGATCAGATTTTGAGATTTTTCTGACACTTTTATCCTGCCTACGATGGGCTATACAATTTCATAATACCTTGTACGACGGGGTACACTATAATGCCATTTTCACCTTGTACAACGGGTAATACAATTGCATAATACCTTGCACAACGGGGTATGCTTTCGGCCATCTTCACCTTGTATGACGGGTAAGGGTTTATCCAGGATAAGGCCAAGTGCACCCCCCACCCCGGGTTCTCGGATACCTTCCTCCACACTTTGTGAAATGGAATATCAGCGATGAAACTTGTTAAGTTATCCCAAATATATTTTCCGGCAGGCAATCGGTATATGAAACATTATCTTCCTGTAAATAAAATTATCACTTTCGACGCCGATCGCCTGAAATTCATATTTGTGGTGTATTCTGTCAGCATGTATGTGGATCTACCACAAAAAAAGGTGGTTGTCCTGTTAGACCAATAACTTGAATAAGGCAATAAAACTTGATGTTGGTCTGTTGGGCTAATCATAACCGAACGTGATAAGACTAGTCTAGACTCTAGTAGGTGTATGTGTTTAATTGATGATAAACAACCAGCCTTGGTGCACAGGAACATATAAGACTTGTTAGACATTGAAGAACGTATAATGTTATAGGGTCGGTGCACAATTGTTTGGGTCTATGTATTATTCACAGAGCGAATATAACACATCTTACTTATTCCTCCAACTGCACCGACACTTCTCGCAAGCAATTTGCACCACCACGAAACCTCCGGGTCGACTGGGGCTTCATCAGGTCCTTGAGGTAAAGGCATAGCCCCACTGCTATTAGACTGTCCCATGTCGTCTTATCGCGGTGAATATTCCAAAAAATAGTTCAGCAACTTCAACTTCAAAGTTGTATGACTAACTGGCGACTTGCCGATTACGTTGACAGAAAGACATTTACTTGACAGCGTTGAGCGTAGGACGTGGCTACCCCGCGCCTCGTTCTGAAAAATCAAATGACGTCATCAATTATGGTATCTCGATGTTCGTCGTTATGATCACAATGAATTATTCGTGGTCATAATGGGACATCATGACGATCCGCCCTCTTGGTCATGGGACCTGCATGGTCACAGGCCTCTTTGTTAACTGTATATAGTAACCTACCTCAATAGCCTACCTCGCCCAGCGAACGAGGGAACAAGATCCGGGGACGCGAGGGGATGTGTGCGTGACATTGCATACTTCCAACCCTGATACGAATCGAATAACTTTAATAACAGCTATTGAATTGTTTCTGCTAGTCACATAACCTATAGGGCCTTGTCTGATCGAATCTGTTTAAGTGGTCTGCATATGTGATATGTACCATTTCAAGGCTTCCTTCCCATTAATTTTCACATCCATCCATCCATCCATCCGTAAAACAAGAGTATTCGTAAATAAAGCTGTAAATACAATTAAAAAACACCCAAACTAATGATAGTCATTGTCACACAGACAGTGTCAAAAAATATGAACAAATCACATAATGGAAAGTTAATTGACACAGTTATCACGGTTAACTTATGCACATTGTATTATATCTTGTCTTGCATTTTATACCATTTTGCAAAGTCATTTTGAAGAGAGAAAAAAACACGAAATAAAACATCCATTGTTGACTAGAAAGTCACTTTTACCAGTATACTACGTAATACTTAATAAGGTCATTTGGCCTTCTAATATTCTTTTTTAGGAAGATTAGACTATCAATATGATCACCTGAGAATGACGCTCTCTGGCCAGAAACAGCTTCCCCAGCTGTGGAAAACACTCTCTAACTGGCCACTTATGTTGGATACCCTGAAGTACTTAGCAAGATTTGATAAGAGTGGATACTTATCCTGTTTACCCTTCCACCACTGCATTGGATATCAGTCAAGGGGCAAAAGCTGTTTTCTTTCAGAGATACATTTGGCCGGTTGAACATGTGTCACGGACACATCTCCAAACAGATAACCCTCGGCACATTTCTTTTTAGGAGGGGATTTAGACAAGTCAAGGGACTGCTTGGTCTCAACAAGTGGTGTTTGAAAAAACCGTAAACCGCACAGAGGAGAAACACCGCGGTGAAACATGAACGACGGCTTACCGTTTCGCCCCCTAGTTAATTCCTATTCAGATAGTTGCCCAGCCGTCTCATTGTCTGCAATCAAAATGTGTTTCTACGGGACAAATGCAATTCAGGCAACAACACCTATATTGGTCATCAGTGGGCTTCAAGAATGCAAAATGTCCAATTTTGACGCATAACAATTTCGGACGAGCTGTAGACGAAAACAAGATAGACAGATGACACAAGCATGTGAAAACACAATGAAGCAAACGACGAAAAAGTTGTGCAAAATGATGATCGGCATGTCACAACACATAGATACTGCTCGCTTAGGACTCTATACCGAATGCATAATTCACCATACTGTGACACCTGTTGTGACTTAAGTCCGACAATTCTGTTCTCATTAATGTAAATCTACAGGTAATAAGGAAGCATCAAATGATCGAGTTTCCTGTTTCCCTTGGACTCCTCCCATGCAAAATTAATGAATACCCAGCAAGGCGTTTCAGCAACCATATCCAGCTGAAGATGTCGTGTCTTAAGAGCTTAGTAGACACAACCTTTTGATGTCTTTTATCAATATTCGCCATCAACTATAGATATTAAAGATGGGAGGATAAAATAAACTAAAAGTTAATGTCTTTATTGAGTGCGGCGGTATTATATCTGACTGAACCACCATCACCACCATAGCTTGGCTATAATTATTTGAATATTACATTTTGCCAACCTGGATCTGTTCGACGAAATGTGGCTCTTAACGACAGCTTCAATAGCAAACAATCGGCTGTCATGTCATGTAACTTCTGCAGTTCTGCGTTAAAAAATTATTAGCTCATTAATAATTAATAAGCTCTTTTGAAAATGGCTATAAAAATTAGCTAGGTCTAAATTGGTGTATTCATTGTCAAAGTTACATTTATTTTCGCGCAGCGACGCTGTAACAGTTCATTTTGCACGTATAATTGATCTATTTAGCTATGTGTACAGTATGAACACATCAACAGCATTACAGGAGCTCCAGAGGGGTGGTCACATGACGTCGAGCCAGAGAAAGGCGTTGACGCGCGACCTCTGTCTACAACACGACTGCTATTGTATAAACAGCAGAAAGAAGAAAACACCTATTACAGTATGCTAATCCAGTACTACGCGATTTGTCATTTCGCGTGTTCGTGATCAGTTAACATTTTCGGCCATGGCTGAGGTTTGGTATAGGGCCACGCAGCCAGAGCCGTGTGCAGCTTGTAAATATGGACCATGCGTCGACGTAAGGTTTTTGTTTGTGCATATATGGCAGTGACTGGAATACGGACACCGTCTCTTACCACTGGACAGGATGAAATGATCGATTTAGATTGAAGTAATTATTGAGACCACTGATGTTAAATGAACAGCATGAGCGATATGGCAGAAACTACTGAGTATCCCACCAGGCGGCGTGCCTGTTTGACCAACTGCTACTCAACTGGGGCTGGTAGATACCTGTCACGCCCTATTCACATCTCATATAAAATCCCCCCCAGCCTAGGCGCCGAGCATAGCGCGATCTTGTTGCTGGTGGAACGTTCATGACATTTGCATGCGCATAGAGTTTCTCATTCTGCTTGGCATCTTCATGGCAATACATCGCTGACAATGGTTGGAATCAAACATGTGGCAGCGATGACAGCTCTCTTGTGGTCGATTCAACTACAAGGTATATGTATATTTCTACGCTGGGATCAAATAATTGCCTATAATTGACTGTATCTGTTAAATGAGTTACTTAGGAGTTGATTTAACAACAGCGGATGGGGACACTTTTCCCCCGCTTATGAACGGTGTGTGTTTGGGCCACGTGGAGCCGTTGTTAGATTGGCATCATTGTCACTGATGTGCAAATAACCCCTATTGCACGACGAATTTTGTCTTATACTCTTTCTTGTGTCGTTATGCCGGCCAATCATCTTTTAGCTTTAAATATTTTGATATTAGACGTCAAACACTGAACAGCAATTTCTTACATTATTATGCCAACTGGCCATCCGCTTGATTTCAAATTGCTTTGTTACCTGCTCTAGGCGACCATCTCATCAGCGGGCGTTCATGGCACGTTTCTGACGGCGGCGATGACAGCAATATCTGCGGTGGAATGGATGCACCGTGCAATTCGATAGCAGCGGTATCTGAAAGGCTTGACGATGGAGACGCTGTCTATCTTCATCATCAGCTATACACTATCTGTGGTGAGCTCAACATCCCCGTGTATGTCAACTTCAGCATAATTGGTGACGGCATCAAAGCCATAAATGGCTGCCCTAGTAGAACATCGATAATATCATTTCATTCCCACGAAAGTACCACCATAAATCTTCTGAATATCGATTTTCATAATATGAGGCTGAGGATAGCAAATGCTAGTGTTACTATGACGAACTGTACATTAGTGGATTCTGCACTGGCGGCAATGTCGCGTATTCCTGTCAGTGTCGCCATAAACCGGACCAAATGGATCGGAACGACAGACTGCAGTGAAGGGGATGTATGCTCCTCGAACTCAAGTCTATCCCTCCTTGGTACCATTATATCCATCCGTATATCATCCAGTTCTTTTGAACAGGCAAAAATTCACATAAAACTAACCCTAGAAGGTGATATATATTTTAGCAACTGTGTAATATCCAATGATATTAAACAAAAACCGATGCTATCAGGCTTGGTCATAACTCCGGCATTTGATGCACGAAGTTCACGGATTCGAATAACTAAGTGCCGCTTTGAACAACAGTATCATTGGAGTCCTGTTGAATCAGCGACCAATCTTTTCGACGCCGCTGTCACGGTAAGCTTATTGCCAACAGAAACAGTTCCCCTTCTACCTGTTAACGACCTTCAGCTTCTCTTAGATGAGGTGACATTTACTGACAACGAGCGCGGCTTAACGGTACAAGGTGAAGTGCCAGATGTAATCGTGCTCAATTCTAAATTCTCGTCCAATGTAGCAATGCATGCTGGTGCTGGGATACTGCTGGCCACAGGTGGAAACCTAACTGTAGACAATTGCTCATTTGAAAATAACGCCGCGGGTTTCTTTCGACATGAGAATGTAAAACCGCGAGGAGATTATTTCAGAGTGCGAGGGGATGAAGTTGACGCCTCTTCTAAATGCTGTAAAGGTACTATTACATTGATGGGAAAGGGGGGTGCCATTAGGGTACAACGCGGTAAAGCAACAATTATTGATTCACAATTCTATAACAATAGTGCCAGAGTGATGGGAGGCGCCATATTCGTCGACCGCGATCAATCGCTCGTCATCATTAATTCATCATTTGCGAATGCAGCATTTCGTCATCACACTCCTGATCAGGGAGAAATCATCTACTCCAATGGCGTCGTTGATATTGCTGGGGCTAGTATCAAAATGCACTCCGCGTCCAACCACGTATCAGTACTCCAGCACAGCGGGAATCACTGGTCCATCATGGTCCAAAAGATTTTACTCCAGTGCCCAGCTGGCTACCGACTACGCGCGGTAAATACCTCTGCCTATAAAGTGGTTCCCCGTTCTGGTCTGAAGAAATCATACATGGCCGACCAGTTGTCTTATCACTGCGAATCTTGCCCACGGTATAAGTACAGCATGCAGAGCGGTAGTCTGTTTTATCATCTTGACAAGGATGCAGTCGAATACTTAGCTGTAGGGATCAACGGACAGGAACCCGACTCTACATTCCATGGCACGTATGATTACAAGGACATCACATGCAATGAGTGTCCATTTGGAGCTGATTGCCAGCACAGTACAATACGTTCATTTGCAAATTTCTGGGGTTATCCAGTCAAACAGGGTCTTAGATTCCAACAGTGTCCAAATGGGTATTGTTGCTCTAAAGCGCCGTGTCCAGGTCCCTTTTCCTGTGCCAAACATAGAACTGGCCGTCTTTGCGGTCAGTGTGAACCCAACTTCACAGAAGCGCTCTTCTCGCCTCGATGCCTCCCAAACCACACATGCGGACCTACATGGATTTGGTTCTTTTTCCTGGGTATTGGAGGCATGTATTCGTTGTTTTTATACTTTCAAAGAGATATTCGCACATTTATATTCACTGTGCCTTCAAGCAAGTGTATCAAATGTTGCTCTTCAATGTGCAATACGGAGTCGAATAATCATATCGATACACCAAGCGATGAGCCAATGCCTCAAGGGGGTGCAGAAGGAATACTGCTTAGTCAAGAGTCTTCGCCTCAACGTCCTCATCCAATGGAACAAGCGCGAGCTCCAACAGATATCGGGGCTGTCCTTCTAATTATTGTATTGTATTACTTCCAGGATGCTATGCTGTTCGATACTCAGATGCCAAGTGACATAACTGATTCAGAACGCAAAGTTGTATTAAAGAAAATATTGCTGGGTTTATTTCAGTTTCGCATTGATATTGCACATTTAGTCGATAATGTATGTTTGCTGCCTGGGCTATTTCCATGGCAGAAGGCGATGGCCAAAGCAGTACTGGTGCCGTACATGTTGGTTGTGTTTGGCTTACTGTTTGCATTGCATTACTTCTTAAACCCATGCTCTCTACGAAAAAACGAATCACAAGTCTTAAACGCAAGTAACAGAGATAAATTTCTCTCCAAACTGGCCACTGCGTTCACTCTTGCGCTCTTGTTTTTGTACCAGTTAATGGCTACCACATGTCTTTCGCTGTTGAATTGCGTTGACGTCGGAGATACCTCTGTGCTGTTCATTGATGCCTCAGTTGGCTGTTATAGTGCTTGGCAGTACGGTGTTATTGCTTTTGTGTTTCTTTCAGTTATTCCTTTTTCGTTTGTTCTTATGATTTGTCCTGGGTTAATGGCGACTGGAACATTATCTCTGCTTGGGTTCTTCCTTGCCTGTTTGTTACCCTTACCATGTCTAATCTATTTGTTAGTAAAACGATACTTGATTCAATGTTCAAAATCCAATGTGACGATTTCTTTACCAGCACAGGAGGTGATTCACGTGCTACAAGGCCCGTTCCGCGTCATAAGGTTTTATGGCATCGGAGAAGTGTGCTGGTCAGGAGTCCTGATCTTCCGTCGTCTCATCCTGGTTTTATTGTATACATTCATTAACCATCCTGTAATTCGTGTTTTAAGTATGCTTCTAGTGTGCTTCCTAATGTTGCTACACCATGTTTATGTAAAGCCCTACAAAAATTCTCGCGTAAATACAACCGGGACGCTGTCCGTGTCTGCTCTGATATTCGTAGGGGGCATTAACTTGGTGAGAGCAGCTTTTGTGTCAGCAGAGTACACACCTCATGGGCCAAACTTGACGCTGTTACAGGTCATTAAAGAGTCGGAAAATGTGCTCATGCTGTGGATCCCTCTTTGTATAATGAGTGTCATCCTTTCGCTTCTTGTTCGCAAAATAATATGGGTGTTAATTCGATACCTTTTTGGATGCTCTCATTAATCCCTTTGTCCTGTCTGATTATTTGCATTGCTTTAGGATGTTCGATACAACAGCTAAACACGAAATGAAAAAAGAAAAGAATAGTTATAATAAACCACGATGACTTGTGTTGAGCATGCTTCTAGTTTGCTTTATGACGTTGCTGCATCATGTTTATATTAAGCCTTACACAAATTTCTGTGTCTGCTCTGATAGTACTCACCTGTGACAGGTCATTAAAGAGGCGGAGAATGTGCTCATGCTGTGGATCCCCCTTTGTGTAATGAGTGTCATTCTGTCGCTTCTTGTTTTAAAGTTATCATGGGTGGCGACTCGATTCATTGCGAAACGATGCAGTTAATCCCCGCGATGTAGTCATCATATTTACAATCATATTCGATTGACGTTGAAAAGCCATTTCCAAGGGGAGAATGTTTTATGCTGAAATAGCTATCTGCACATAGAATATACATGCTTAACGCCTTTTGAATCTAGAAGTGTATAATTTAAAGCAATGTCCCCTTTATTCGGCTATCATTAGATAGCACTGTAAAATAGTGCATACTTTGTAAGACCTTGATCATAGTGTATGAAAGCGCTGCATACAACTAGCGATACACTAATTGAATTTGTGTTCTATTCTTGGCATTGTAAGTGCTTGTTATTTTGTTATGCATCATATATTTCCTTTTTCAAACGGTAGATTGCATGCGTTTGTGATAAAGTAATCGACTATACATATTGGTGTTCCGTGATGTTTGCTGATTGTGTTACAAAGATGCAACCGACGACTCAAACAACCACACTACACATTAGTAATTGCTATCACATGATATGTGGAGTAAATGACCTATGTAAGCAATGTATGCTAACTTTATTGTGATGTACTGTACATTTAAATAAAACAATTAACGGTGCATGAAAGTGAGCAATCATTTCTCATTATAAGGCTATCTGACTTGGTTGTTAATTACTCGACTGAATGGCTCTCTTCATTCGACAATTGGTTGTTCCGTTGGTGAAAACAGTGATGATGATAAAGATGTTTTGCAAATGGCTAATTATGTTTGTGTATACCCAAATTTTGGGTCAGTCGGTGACCACCAGTATAACCGCTATGGGTATGAGCGATAGTCTTACATATGCACAGCATCCATGGGCAAATTTGCCGTTTAGTTTATTGCGAAAACTATGTATTTTGCATGATGTCTTAACATCTCAATACAAACAACTAACTCTTTAATTGATATAATTTATATAAGGTATCACATGTGGCTAACATTTTCGACATGATTATGCGTACGAATGAAGCCAATAAAAGCAACGCAACTGCGGTAGAGGGTGGTTTTTGTGGTCGTTCAATGGGTTGGTCATTTCGTAATTAACAAAATTGCATCATCATTTAAAACAGACAACATAATTATGGCTTATCTTTTTGCTGGGAAATAATTA
>CM067352.1:56637182-56772182 GCA_034190875.2 Urechis unicinctus
TTCATCATAGTGACCCGTTGACAATATTTGGCGTTATAATGTTCTTATTTGCCACACATTTACCCCTGATATTTGGCCAATATTTATACTGCTACGATATTTTGTTCTCTCGTACATACAAGGTTATTATTGACATACATCATGTTTTTTAAATAGTTTTTGTGATACCTGAACATATCGATTATTGTTTTTTTAGTGATGTAATTAATAGTAATGTGTTACGGGCTCATATTTGTATTTTAATACTGGCTTATGCATAGAATGTTTTTACCATCACAGCGCTTGGTATTAGATAAACGACTTGTTGTTAATGTTACAGCAATTGGTATGACAATGTGCGATCCTACCGTCAGAGTAGGTATGCCCCCATCAGTATCTTCCACTTGGTTAAATGTAATAATATGACTGTCTTTGCTCCCGCAAATTTGGTATGGAAGTTCGTTTTGTGTTAGAGGATTACTCCACTTAGCCGTATGCTGCAAGTGGCGATAAGTGGCATTTCTGTTGAAATGATTATTAATTACAAAAGAACGACCTCTTTGTAATGCGTCTGATGCTTTGTTTTTACACCATCAATCGTTGAATTTTCCATCTTTCTGAAATAATTTGAGATACAATTGCACTCAATATCACCAGTGAACAAGGCTAACTTTATAAATAATGATGTGAAATAAAAGCCAGCTGCTACCGAAAACTATACTACAATTTTTATATCACATCTGCACTCTACACGCATTGTGCCCAAAATTGATACTTATTTGTACTATGTAAGGTAACGCTTCATTCGTTAAACACAACAATATGGCTATCATTAGTGGCTTTCAGGTGTGGTCCGTGTAAAGTGACACAGAATACTTTTGCGTCTAAAAGCTGTTTTAAGTCCATCTACTATAATACTATGCCTCGTCGTCTTGATTCAAGGAAATAGACAATGGAATGCGCATTCGAATGTGAGTGTCAAATCTCTCCATTGCAGTACAACACTAATTTTGCTCACTACGCCTGGTGGAATTCCGCAAAAAAAAGGGAAGATTAATGATGGAGCTGGTTGTGGTCTAGGTTATCAGCATGGCATGGTGCAAATCCTGACTCGAAGCAGCTATCAGGCAAGTACGCATATACATTGTATTTTGTGGTCTGTAACGAACTACCATCTGTAGACCCGAATATTATCAACCATGTACCTATGATGCAATATATTCACTATGCGACATTGATACGTGTTACAATGTTCTCGTCATCATTAACAAAGCATTGACGTTTCGTCAACAAAAACACCTACAGGAAGGTTGGAAGAATACGCCATGTTTGCATATGGATGTGTTTGGATGTCGTTATGGCCCTTTTTGCGGTGCCGGGTGGCTACTGCTTTTGCGTGCAAAAGGCTAACGGACTATAAATCGATCGATTTAACGCGGAACTCAGGAAATGACTGCTGCATGGTGTTCACTGGCGTAGAACCGACTGACTAAAACCCAGTATGTCAGTGTATGCGATTGAATTATAGATCAAAACATAAAAAGGTCGTGCAATGAAACACAAATAATGTACTGATTGACATTGAGTTTGTCACAGGGACCGTTTATACCATAATAATCGAATTTGATGAACAATCATAGATCATAACGATATATCCCAATCTGAATTTTGATCTCATTCATATTCAACGCTTAAAAATAGAGTAAAACAGAGTGGAAAGCGTTGCATAAAGGCGCAAAGACAACAATTAGGCCTAATCACAGGAACTACTTTCAGCAACGATAATTTGTTGAATGTAGCACTGGTAGAAAATTAAAATTTGTACTGAATGACTAACTGAGAAAAAAAAGGAGAATGTGCCGCTCACGGTAAAGTCAATTCGAGTTGCTCTGTAAACAGAAAATGCTGGCTTTTTAAAATCAATAACTATTAAATTGCTAGCAATATATGCAGACGTCTTGATTGATGGAAAAGGAGCATGCCATGTACCATAGAGACGTTTTCAGTCGCTATTGGTCAACCTGCGGAACGGTAAGCTTGTATAATACGCCTAATGGAATCCTCCGATGCCTTAACGTATAACGACAGAGGTATTCGCTGTGTTGTAGTGACTGTAATTGTTTCGATTGATGGAAATGTGCATGCGACGTTGCCCAGTTTTACTGATTGCAGGGTGTGATATTGCAATATTCGAGTTATTGGTACGCATAGATTCTGAATGCTGTGCACATTTGCAGTAAGCTGTTTGTAAAGAGTTGTAAACAGTAGCAATTGCAGAATCTACTTGTAATCTAATCGACCGTATTTACCTCAAATATGTGTGCATATGTGATTGCGTTGCATGTTTATTTGCACATGTATGCAAAAACATATCACCTAAGATTTGAAAAAGGAAACAATCGTCTTTCAGTTACCCTCTGGACCTTTAATCAAGACCTTATTCAATTTCATATATATATACAAATTGCTCACAACAGGTTCAGCATGATCTTGGGATATGAATCTACGATATATATATATATATATATATATATATATATATATATATATATATATATATATATATATATATATATATATATATATATATATATATATATATATATATATATATATATATATATATATATATATATATATATATATATATATATATATATATATATATATATATATATATATATATATATATATATATATATATATACATGATTTGCATATATAACGTTTTGGGGCTTTCCAACAGCCATGTGTAATTGCAGGACCCTATCGTATATAAAAAGCATTTAAAACCTATCTTAGACGCATAAAACATTGCCTGCCTGGCATAGGTTCATTGCCATATAATGTGTAGACAGCGTTATGCAGTTACATTAAATGCAGCTACCTCGAGGTTTTCCTTTGTTTGATAAAGACATCACTGATCCTTTGATCGTAGCGGGTTCACAGTAATGTCTGCCAATTTCAACTATTTGTCTGTTCCTTCACAGACTGTAGTCATGTTAACAGCTGTCCTCCGTGATGTCGATTCTGTCAATGCTTTGAAAACATCCCTTATAGAGTCGAGTGTACAAATCTAGACACGTTCATCCGACATTTAATGCGGTGACCATCTTGAGCGCGATTACTTATAGAAGCAGACGCGTATTTGATAACACACATTGCATTGTTACAAAGGTCGATTATATATATCACACATTAGTTGTTTTATTTCCATTTGTGTTGAAAACGCCCATAATAAATGCATATAATTACTTAAGGCCTCATATTGCGCTAAGCCATTTGATATTCAGCATATCATGTGGACAAAGCCTGATATAATAGGAGCTTAACAATGTTGTATATAGATGAACTGTTTAATATTTTCCGTCATCATCTGATGCTGTGTTTTTTCAGATCGAATACTTTTGGCAATGCTTCATACAGAATATATTTCCGAGATCGGGCTTTGTTTTTGTAATCATACATAGTAAAATGGGCGTACTTTGGCATTTGGTACTAATAGGCATCTTTGGGGCCATTACACATAGCTGTATATTTTAACGGATAGGCCTTTGCTAGTTTTTAATGATCATCTTTCAAAATAGTTCGCAGTGCTTATGTTATTATGATTCACATTGGATTACAATAAATATGTGTCATATCATAAAATAACGCATGACTACAGTGCTGCGTGAGAGTAACTAACTACCCTCTGTACTACCCCTTTGTCACGGAAAGTAAACGCTTTGCCAGTGGTCGTTAGGTAGCTTATATTGATACTATTGCATTTTGATAAATAAATCAAACATTATTGTTCCCTTGTTGAAAAGAAAAATGGACTTTGTCCAATCCATATACATGATAGACGTTTATAACGTCACAGGCCATTAGGGTTGGCGATAATATGTATAAGGTTTGCAGCGTAGATTTAAATTGGTTTTATGACTTAACCCAAGCTACCGTTACTCTATGCATTGATTGACTTGGCGGACACAATGTGGAGCAGCCAATCTATTTTCACGCGAACACCTGCATTTAGCGATTATTGTATATGAAAACAGATGAATACCAGTGCACTGTCACTTAGTTACTTCCTGAATAAAAGCTACAAGTTTGTGCGAGGAAGTCTGAACATAATAATGAATCGGCCACCTGAAGACGACTAGAAAGTCTTTATTCAACAGTGCTTGATGAATATATAGGTCAAATGCTCCCAAGACTACAGATGCATCAATAATATGACTAACCGATACTGAGCACTGAACCATGGTTAAAGAAGCCATCGACAAGCCAGTATCACACATGTGGTCTCTGCCAGAACAGCGACTCCAACGTTGTTGGACAGCATGGATATAACTGAAGACAATAATTGCACAAGATATACGGTCGTATGGATCATGATTTGTTGATATACCTGTAAATGCTTTTAAATAGGTAGCAAAAATATGAAAAAGTGATACCCAATATCAAGAAATAAACAAAGCGAATTATATATAGTGAATATTACATTCATTGTTGCCGGTAATGGCATTATTTAAAATGTTATTATTAATCAGCTTCTCTGTCTGTCTGACTGCATTCGAATAATATGACCAACTATTTATTCTAACGTTGTATTTGTCGTGACCAATAAAACATATAATAATTTATCAATAAGATTTTGTCAGTCATCAATTACGCGATAAATCGTGACACGTGACATGGTTGATGTAGTCTGATGGCAATTTCTCAGCTGAGCGAGTTTAGTAGCAGTCATATTGCGGAGCATGACGATATAAAAAGACCCGATGTAGTTTTGGGCACCGTAAATCCCATTTAAATCCCATAAATTCCATTTATTATCGGCTTTATTGAGTACCAACAAGGACGGAAGCATATTATTTATGTGAAAAAGGCGTTATCTAATATTATGTGTTCTGTCGTTGGCATGTGTTGGGTGGTACCATTTATCACGATGAAGTTGTCATCATCGATTCTATCACGTCGCTGTCAATTTTGATGACACATAACTTTTGCGCATCAATTTAGCGACACACATGGTAACAAGTGTGGGTAGTTACTAACAAAACGCTAATGCAGTTTACTCATATGATACTTGTTTCTCTAATGTCAATGAATGGTACATCAAGTGTGAGGCACATTTAGTGTACAAAAAAACACGAATCTTGCGATGCCAAATAGCAGGGGAAAATATTGCTTGGATCTTATGGTGTACGGTCGCTGATTGTCACAAAAGAATGATGAATACTGCATAATACAGGAAATCAATGATAACGGTTAAAAAATAATATTCAGCCATGTTTCAGATTGCGATTCAGTGGCAACTCGTTCTTGATAGGTGATTTTCTATATTATCATTCATTTGTATATGTCAGTTTTTGAGGATTCGGTTAGCTTGCTCTGATGCGTACGTAAAGTCACAAACATGAATTTTGGATGGGGCACCTGTGGACAATAAGGTGTTTGTCCCTGCGGGAATCAGGGTTGGGTTACGGTGGGTGTTAGTGAAAACCGGTATAAATAGCTAAGCCTCAATTTCAAGGTTTAAATGATGAAAAGCGTTGTGGCACAATCATCAACGTAAAATCAATAATATTTGTTATACGGCGCAAATCAACAGTGTCACTCTGAATGGTACCGATGTCATAAACTGATAGTTCATCAGAACAGAACTTACCTTATTCATAAACACGCATTGTCAATTGTTAGCATCTTTGGTTGACTACCATTGCAATTGTGATATGTCATTACAATAATGGCTTGTATATGATATGTATGTTTTTTTATGTATATCAAGCCTTTATAGGGGCAATTTTGAGTCGGCATTATTGTGTCGATTGTAAACAAATTTCCCTAGACCATTCATATAAACAGTAATCGGCCTGACACAAATGCATATATGAATATCTCACCATTCAGATTTTAAATGGCGTTGACATGGTGGCAAAGGAATAGGATATAAATAATTAATCGTGAGCAGTTATTGCATGTATATTGTTAAGATGGGTATATTACGCAGCAAAACCTGAATCAATAGGTCACAGGTTAATGGATTCACGGCAAAACATACAGGTGTAGCGTACTCACAAATAATAGATACTAATGTTATAAAGATATATAATGAGATAGATAAACTCAGATGGTTTCATTTGCAGCTGCCACGGTGATGTCATTAGATTATATGCAATGTTATTAAAAATCCATCTTACCGGCAAGGAATATATATAATTAGTACTTGTATTAAAAAAAGTCTATATTAATTGAATGCTCTCGATGTATAATTGTAGAAAATGTTTCATTACAGGTAATCCAAAGCTGCTAATACAATAGCAACTTCAAGACGAATTGTTAGCATTCAGAGGTCAGAGAAGGTGCGTACACTAGTTCCATGAAATGGACGTGAGTTATATGGTTCATTGACCTTGCTTAGAGCCATTTAATGATTGTCAATCATCATCATATAACACAATGGCTTTTCCACAATTATGATGATTTGAGCAATTCGTTGGATCGATGTGACTTGGAATAAAAAAAGATATTTTGCTAATATTGACCGCAATAATACAGCAGTTGTTCTCAGCGGTTTTCGGAAGCACCTTTCTACATATTGCATTTAAAAGCCTTTCGCCAACGAGTTCATTTTTATTAAGCCAATAGTGACTTAACACAATATAATTTTCTATATATTCTTATATAATACCGCATCAAAGAGGTATGAACAGCAAGTGGAATAAAACATGCCTACGAATATTTTAGACTGAATGGTGGAATCAAGCACAATTGATTGATTAGCAGCATACACACACACACACACACACACACACACACACACACACACACACACACACACACACACACACACACACACACACACACACACACACACACACACACACACACACACACATACATACACACATATATATATGTATATATATATCTATATATATCTATATATATATATTTATATATTTTTATGCATATATATCAAATATATGTGTGTATATATATATTTTTTAATTAATGTATATTTATATATGTACGTGTGTGTGTATGGGTGGGTATCGACAGGTGTGTTTGGGTGTTAATGGAAGTGGGTGCGTGCAGGTATGCGGCACACAATGCTTTGGTTTGGTCGTTTCTACGAAATACTTTTATTGCTCAGTTATATCAGAAAAAAAACCCGCTGCGTAATAGAGCGATATGTACATTATTGAATGCGGCAGTACGATGTCTTGTTCATGTCTTTTTGGAAAGAGCTAAGTATGTATTGTGTATCAAGCTGCTTTCATATTTCTCTCATATATCCCAGTAACGCAGCTATTATTAAAAACATCCACACTCAAGCTTGCTGAAGTGACCATTTCAATCTCCAATGCTGAATTGTATTGAGTTGGAGCACTCATCCCCACACACTGCTTTTGGGAGGAATCAAGGCTTGTTAGCGCTACTCCAAAGCCAAACAAACTATGTAGGTGCAATATCAGGACTCATCAACCCTCTGCGCAAGTCGGTAGCGCAGAATCAATAGAAGCATTTTACTCATTCGGAACACATGCTCAGTTCAACACTAAGTAGACATAGATGTACACTAATGTAAGTGTATGGGCTTAATTTTACGTTTCAATATTCAGCCAATTTCCTCCCTTTGTGTTAATCAGGGAGCCTCCTATCGAAGGATGTAGGTAAAACTGATCATGTTTGTCAATTTGTGGACATAACTTACCTCCGAATAAAGCTTGTATAGTTCTAACCAACTTTCACAAGATAAAATAACTGGCGAACCTAATCCTTGTCCTCTATAACAGTTTAAAGTTTAACGATTATTGGTCGGGATCAATGAATACAGCCTGTATTTTCTCCGTAACATATCTTGTTAAGAAGATATTTAATGCCGATGGTGACTAAATGTGAAAATTGAAAATTGAATGATTATCCTCTAAAAGTGCTCTCGGTGAATCATTTCAGCTAAAGTAAGTAAACCTTAACGTCATCCAGTCATGAATCGATGTGTTTTGCTTTTGCTGTAAATATACACCACAATTGCTCATGATAACACAAATAATATCATACATATATTTAAATGACGATAATGTTCGTACTATGGCGATATCCGCAAATATCCGAATGACACAACCTCTAATGTCAAGGTAAAAACCCAGTATTCCTAGCTTATTTGGGCAATGACAGTAGTAACTCAACTTTGCTACCATTCATGCGGTCGATGGAGTGAGCGGACGCACAATTAACTTACTGTAATTCTTGCAATGCGGCACACTGCTGCTTACGGCACGTCGATGTCCGCAAAATAGTAAATGCGGAATACCAAATTTATCAATAAAGATATTGTGATGCCACAACATGAATAGATATTGCATAAGCATATCATCCCATATCCACAATAATCGCTTATCACATGCTTTTTCACTCCGACAGAAATAATCGCGCACTGGTTATTCCATATTATGGTAACTGTGCAGTGGTTCAAGCTGATGACTGACTTACATCGAATGGAATCAATTAATGGAACACAAAATATGAGTAGTACCTCTCCGACTCTTGGTGTTGGTGTTCCATTAATGATCATAACAGTTGATCTATAAGGGTGCTTGAGCGACGCTCTGCATAAGTGGTGCAATGCAAGCTTAAACAATATGGCTTGATTCAACGATCCAACAATACCACCATAAAACATATAGAATGGTCCAAAAAGTCGTTTAAATATGCAGTACAAATTAAATTGTGTAGACATGCAGTTTCTGTCATTAAGACAGACTCATTAAGAGAGAGGCTCACTTGGCTAATGTTTTTAAGATTAAGTCATTAAGGCTGTGCGGGGCACGCATCTCTTAAGTAGTTACCATCTGTCCTTGAATGTCATTAACATTATGGGTCCCGGGGATTGCATGCATCTCTATATTGCAAATGGTATTTCCCCCAAATTCCTGTCTGTGGCTGGTCGTATCTTGCAAGAGAGACTATCATACTTTACTTCATAAATTTCTCATTTAGCGATATTCTTCATGCATGCTATGGACGATGCTGCAGGATGAATCCTTTTTGATTACGTACGATTTATAACTGATATGATTAGAGCCACGATATATATATATAAATCTCAATATTAGACAATGGATACGTAATGAACCTACATAGAATTACCCCCTAATGAGCCCTTTCGACTAATATGTCATATTATATGTTCGACTAAGTGGAATAGGCACTATACATACGCATTTAATCTCAGTAGATGAATCTGGTTAACCGGTTCACATGCCTCTTTTTTTACCAAGGCGCATTCAGAGAGCTATCAGCAGTAGGACAAATGATCATGGAGTAGACACAGGAGGTGAGGAAAGTGCACCTTGATTGACTACTCTCGGTCTTGATATGTGCCGTGGGACAGACAAGTGCATTTGCCAGGTTGCTTGTTTTGCCTGAGACGCCTTTGCAATACTCCGAGGGACTGTAGTATATTTAATCTATATTGGCTGATATATCACATATGCTCAATGAGTTTAAAGCAAGCGCGCCTACAGTTTTCAGACAGATGTTTAGTTGTGGTTCGCAAGTATTTCCGTAGTTTAGGGTCAATCAAGCATTGAGTTATTCATTGTTGAATGGAGAGTGCGAGGCTTCAGCATGCGTTGCAGCAAAACTGACTGGAATCATGGCATTGTACTATACTTACAGGAGGCTCATTAAGGACACATTATAAAAAGAGAACAACTGAAAATGCAAAGACAGTGAGACATCAAACATTAATGAACATAATCTCAAGGTCGTTTGGCCGATGCAACGTAGATATCAGAAATGTTTGCTCTGGGCCGAGGGGGTCCAGATGTTCACGGAAGACCAAAATATATTTACACATCGGCTCGTTGAAGTTCTTGAAATTATGCAGATTGTTTTTCCGGTGATTTCTTTCAGTGATCCAGTCCTGTCGTTTATTCGACTTAAACAGCATCATAATTGAGGTCAGGTAATTCACAAACGACTGACGTGCAGCCGGGAACGACCTTTGCTTCACAAGCATGTCCCTTGTTGCGATTGAACGGCAACTAAATCTAGGGTCAACACAGCGGCATCAGTAGTATAGTATATGGCGGTTCTGGGACACGTTGCTCATTCGACCACTGGAAGCTTCTATTTAACCTTTTAGCCATCACAGGTATAAATTCAGTGCACGTCTGGAATCAATAGCAGGGTACTATAGGACACTTTTCTCACTCGGCGCGAATTTCAGGATTATACACCCATACGCTACCCCCACAAGCCATGGGGTGTACCGCAAAATATATCCTGTAGTATTGGTAACACTATTAGAGAATTATGCGGTATTATTAAAATGACAACAAAGAGACAATGCGCAAGGACCCTAGTCGGAAAGACTATATTTTTCACCAATTTGGCTACAACGGACTATTGCGAGTTTCACGCCTACAAGCTGCGCCAAGGCAAAAAGAACTATATCTGTAAATATTGTGGCATCGGGGTAACAAACACTCTATGTCTATGTATAGCTTGCAGCTAGACAGGCAGAACCACAGATTGCGCAATTGGTCTAAGAAGGCGGTGCCGGCAGTGGCGGCGTAACAAGGTTGCTGTTATATATTTAACAACATGGTTTTTCATTTGGAGATTAGAATCTGTATGGTAAATCATGACCAATCATAGTGAACGCGCTCGTATCGCCCCGGCACTAGCACTTACCGGTGTAAAACCTCCATATCCAAATTCTTTGCCCTGGAAGAAGAGTTATGTATCGACAACAGCCTGTAAAAGTCAAATCGCACAGGCATACAAGCATATAAAGTTCAACAAGCTATTCTAGCGAAAACCGGGACAAAATCACCTGCGCATGGGTGGCAGTACAAAGCTGGGGTCTAGCTGCTGTATCATGGCGTTTACGTAGGTCGCAAGGTAAGGGCGGTTAAAGCGGACAGCGACAGCGCCTTCACCGCCAAGGTTAGTCCACACAAATACACGATTGGTCATGTGAGGATACATGCTCCAGTGGGTTGACGGAATTGTGTGGCGTCGTTGACATCCTGGAAAGTGCGCTTGGCATGTCCTTGATAGCAGAGCTGCTCGTTGGTGAAGTCTAGCTGCTCAGTTTGCTTCTTGGCACATGCCGCCTGCGCAGACTAAAGCTGCTCGATTGCTGTATCATGGCGTTTACGTTCGTCGCAAGGGCGTTGACAAGGACACCTCCAACAAGCATTGCTATCGTGGTCATTGTTTAAAAACTTGCAGGCACGCTTAACGTCAGTAGATCACCTGGTGTAATGCCTTGTTGAGTTAGCATGTCCATTGTGACCAAGGCTAGGGCTACGTCAGCAACGGCCATACCAAATTCGCGTCAAGCTTTGGGATTGCCCCACCCACAACCATCTTGCCGAACTTGGCGTAATCTATAGATATACCAGAAACAACTGCACTGTGGTACAGCACGTTGACGAACATTTTCCAATCCATGGCCCGTGGTATACTCGGGCCGCCTGTGGGCTACTTGGAATCGCTGGAAAATTTTACACTCGGCGACTGACTGTCAATATATAGAGACATGATCAGATCCGCGTTCTGGTGCAGAGAAAACTGAATACCATTAGTGACATTGTTTAGACAGCATCTTAGCTAAGGTCCGAAAATAATTTAAATTAAGCATACGAGACTTCTTCAATTGATGATAAAAACTGATCAAACAAAACATTAGAAGACATCAGAAAAGAAATTGGAGTGATTTCATTGCTCCATAGATTGCGCGTGCGGTTTGTGCCCGGTGTTTAGACTATTTAATAAGTAAGGGTATTATGTATAGAAATGAACACCGAAGACACCCAACAAAAGCGTATTGCTGAGCTTGAGGGATGTGAAGGAAGCCGATTATCTGATAGAAGAGAAAATAGATTTGCAGATCAAGCTGAGAGATGTTGTCGTTGATTTTGAGACTAAGAACAATGACCTAACGAAACGCGTGAAACACTTAGAGGAGCTTGTCAGCGGGTGTGATATGCAGACCACTAGCTTGTAAAAGTCTGGTTGCATGCTGCTCTGATATATGGGCTACACGTTAAAAATGATGTCACTCTCTTCGAGTATGGGCTACACGTTAAAAAGATATCACTCTCTTCGTTTGACTACAAGCGATGGATAGCCACGAACGGCGGAGACACCTTAGCCAATGGTCACATTACTTTACCAGCAAATTAACGTGGCGGATTCGGGCCCATTGGAGGACGATCCGACCCGCCTTTTCACACTTTCTCTCGAGTAAAAGCTCACCCAAAGTGTCCTATAGAACCCTGCTATAGACTCCAGACGTGCACTGTATTGATACCTGTATGTTAAATTGTAGCTTCCATAGGTCGGATGAGCAACGTGTGGAAGAACCGCCATTTACTTCTGCATCTCTAGTCATAATCTTGGTCTTCAAAGCTGAAACCCATAGCATCTCACCATAGATTGCGTAGCCAATAGCAAGGCCAGATGCTACCGTGATGGAGTGATCAATCTTTAACACCCCCTAACGCCGTCAGTTCAAAAGGAGCAACTTCAATGTGAGTCCCCTGAGAGATACAAGTAGCAAACTTACCAGACAGACCAGTGAAACTGAATGCATAAATCAATTTTTGTTCTAATCACTAATGAGCAGAAAGTGCTGCATCTGGTTGCTCTAGTTCGATAATGTCTTTGATTACTTGAAGAATATCGGGTCGTTGTTGATGGTGATGGGGTGGGCAAGACGTTGATGATACCGCTGGGACACTCCGAACTGGTAATCCCAATGCATGCTCAGTGTATGACCCGTTGGCAAAAGACCATTAACGCCAGAAGCAGTGGACTACTTATTTTTGTGGTCACGTTATATCATTGTTAGTTCATGTGACACAGTCATCTTTTACTGCATGGACAGGCAAGTGACTGGAAACTGTTTTTGCAATGATCCGATCCAGATATATTGAAAACAACTCCATTGAAGCCAACAACATGTTTCGTCATGAAGATTTTCAAAGCAATCGTTAATTAATGACCATTGCTTTATTGCGAGGCACAGTGTGCCATTTTTTATGCAAAAGGATTAAGCACCACTTGCCTAACCGTATAACGCATGATTATCAAATGGGAGATAAAGGCTTGATGAATATCCCTTATGGCATTAACAGAATCCTCTCTTTTTGTATCATACTACGCCGCTTTACAGCATTACCATCTGTCACGCATCTATCAGTTTATTGCTATCAATGTAACGCCTCATTCCTAGCTCCTTTGAGAAATGGAAGTAAAACTTTACGATATTCCTTTCCACCCCATGATGCCAGTGTAAGTGAATGGACGATTACATTCCTGCAGCGGTTGCGATGCGTCACATTGCTGGCCGAGGTGTATCCATGCATACCAGATCATTTATGTTCGACTTGTATTTGCGCGGTGCATTTACGACATGCATTGGATAGCGACGAACACTGTCAATGCAATGTGCTGGGACACTTTATTATTAGTTTGCTTGCCAATATAAATTCCGTAGGGTCTAATTTATCAAGAGTTCTGTGGGCATGGTCAAGCCGATTGTAACTGTGTTACAAATACCTTCATTGCTCATATTAAGCAAAGCTAATCACATTCATTGCCGAGTCGGTCCACTTTTATATTGTGACAAAATTAATATGGTTGACACAAGTTATTCGACACTGCTTATTAAATGTGTTCGTGACACATTCCAGTATTGTTGTAAATTTCAATTTGTAAATTATGATTATCCAAATGTTTGCTTTTCACAATATTCAAAAGCAATGATTTTAACTGAGTATTATAATGCCATTGTTTTTGGTTCGAACTGTTATCGTGCTATGAAACTTCACGAGCACACCAAAAACAAAACACAAGCTTCCATGTGCAATTATTAAAATGAGCAGGTTTCTATATGAAACTAAACCCAGCCAAACATTTCAACTAGACCATTATGTTTGTTTTCGTGTGATTAATTTGAAAAGTGAGTATTGCATAGCGCCAAGTCAATTTATTGATACTTTAATATTTCATGTCATAGTGGCAGTTAACATTCGATTTAAGCTGGCTAAGTGCAGATAAAATATGCATCCGTTATTAAAGAGGTAACAATGATCAATTTGACTGCTAGAGAAATAATTGTAATGGAAGTTTTCCCCCCTAATACTACTTTACTTCATTGAAAACGTTTATCACCAACAACCTGGCATATAGAACAAGGCTATGTTCACACCAGCCAAAATGTGGTGAATAACCATAACATTTGCGTTCCATACAGTAGCAGCAATTTAATTATTTGAAGGCCCACTAGTTTAACTAGACCCTTTTCACTGCTAAATGTGTAATGTGCCTATACCTTAGGTTGTTGGATCTTTATGCGGTGGCATATAGTAGTGACTGATAAGTCGACAATTATTCCTTTTTGAGTTCAATTGAATCAACATGCAAGTAACATATTTCCATTTGCGTATTCATTATGAACTTGCCAACCAATGCAACATAGCACGGTTAATCCAGCCCCGTGGAGAGTAATAGTCCTGCACGTGGCGCGATTTTTGTCATAAATAAATGAACCAGCCAGAACTAAATGAGACCCCACTATGGTAAATAGATTACTGTACTTTGCTTTTTATAAGTGAAAACGCGAGGTTTTTTCGGGTGATTTATGCGAGATGCTTGGTGGATATTTCAACTGAGGTGTCCGCGTAACAACATATTAATGCTTACGCTGAATCAATGACGTGTCCATGCGACTCATGAATCTGAAACGAGAAGAAACATAATCATAAATAATGACATTGACAATTCGCCTGCACGTCAGCACTCAGAGTGACCTATATAAGCAAGATTTACAGGTTCTGAGCCGTTAATGAGAGTTCCTAATATGGTTGGTAGTATTTCTAAAGGTCATTTACATTTATAGATAACGTCGATAAGTCACTAAATATTTAAGGTTCAGCAGCATAGCCACCATTTACTAACATGGGTGACACAAGTTATTCGTGAAGCATTTTTCACGGTCATGCGGATGTTGGTTAACACTATTTAGGTAGTAGTTATATTATACGCAACCGCTCTAAAACAGCTTACAAACCTTTGGAGATAATAATCATATGGAGTTGATATAAAATGAAGATTGGGAACAATTAGCTTATTGTAAATATAATACGTATATTTATATATTACGCATATATAAAAGCTTCACAAAGGTATAACTTTTAACATATGCTGTTTGTGTGCCCTGTGATACACTAATTTTATATGAAAATGATATATATAGTTTTTCCCTTTTTTTCAAAATGTTCCCAATATGTGGGCGATACTACTACATATTAAACATTTCAAACGCTCAATGAAGCTATATGAATTGATAACTGAGCGCATGTTTATGAAATATACAAATATTCAAATACCTTTTTAAGTATACATATACATAAATTTAAATATAAGTTTAGATATAAGGGTTGAACAAATAGAATTTGAAGGAATTGTGACTGCTGTTAAGTAAAGCTGAAAGGCACATATCAAAATAGTAGAACATAAGATATCCAATAGCATATTAACGTTTTAAATAATGCATTACGCATTCTGGACACATGCTATATAGAACTCAAATCGAGCCACATTTACAATAATGTTGGAAAATATGAGGTTGATACTTATGTCACTATGAAGTTCTTTAGCTGCATAATATGACTGTCTTAAGAGCGATAGAATTAATATGCAAAGCATCCATGAATGAATAACCGATGCATATTTAATTCTTGTTTGTACAAAAACACACTTTACATAGCTACTCTACAATACTACAAAATCACTTATTTGTGATCTCATGACTCACAAGCACTGCTTATGGCTTAGTTATGCTTGCCTGTGATGAATATTTTATCACAACGTCAATGACAAATTCAAAGCCACATTTATTGTAGTTAGTGGTTATGTACACTGGACTGGGCATGGCCTTGTCATAGCAGACAGACTCCTGTCCTGACCCTTCAGCACTTGCTCATTTATATTTATCAGTCTTATTGTCAATGTCCAAGTTCATGATGCAGCATTTCCGTTTAACACAATGTCAAGAAAGCCCTAGTAATGGGCACAGCGCTAAGCGCGATTTTAGAAAGAAAGCACAGCTTACTGTTCTGTATGACTTGTTGAATCGGGCGACCTTGCGGGTATTAATGCGTAACCTACTACATTTATTTGATATGGTAATACAAAATAATACGAATAACTAATGCAAGTCTTCGTGGTAAATGGATATTTATGAAAGATGAATAGCAAACAAATCGAATCCAAGCACAACTATAATCATCTTTAGCTATGTCATAGCTTAAACAGCAACAAAATGCATATCCCAGGGAATATTGTGTACAATATTAGGCCAATCTTTGCTTGCATATATCATTTATATAGTGATATAGCCTCATATCTAGTTGTCTGTCTTTAGGAGTTAACTAATCGCAATAATCAAGATGAATTTCTAATAGTTAATTAACGTTGGTTGCGTGACACGATTGCATTAATAAGTAAGTGGTCGTATACCTAGCGAGGTAAAGCGCTGTTTATAACTGCCAGCTGCGCTGTTTTGTCCGTAAATTGAGAACACTTACTAACCAGTCAGAGTGCTAGTAAAAACATCTGCATATATACGTCTTACCAAACCCTATCTACCGAGAACTATCTCGCATTGTTTAATCACTAATATTGTGTTGTCCAGACGTGTTCACCATAGGTCAGCACATTACCCGTAAATGCGACCGTTGCCTTGCAAAATCTAACATCCATATGACAGAGAGGACGAGCCATTATGAAGAGCCATTGGTTTGATTTGCTCTAGAAATGCGCATAATGATGTGGTCACTTAAACGCACGATTAAATCGGCAGTTTCGTAGCACCACTTTAATGAGTTGGACGCTGAGCTGTGCAATATAAGATTACAATCTTTCCTCAAAGAGTATAGAGTGTATCCCTCTGGATTTCATTATATTTAACTACACATTTGCGTTACTGCACACGCTCGCATTTGTTGGACATATGGGTAATCAATGTTACGATACTGAGTATTTTGGTTGAGACTTGGAATCATGTTTAAGATGAAGGGTTTTAGATATTTATTTGAGAATAAACTCCCGCCAATGATATTCACTTGGAATGTTATGAATGCAATAATTACAGTTATCTATATAAAACTGACCGCATTGTCACTTCCTTGTATATGCACTGGTATCCATATTTTCTATAAGAACCGCAATATTTTAATTTCTTGCGGTGCACACTTTCTGTAAGTATATAATTTTCGAAAAACTCAAATTCATTTGGCAAACTAGCCCATTAAAATATATTTTCGTGCTGTCATCACTTGGAGTCCATAATCTTAGATTAGCGGTACATGTTGGCATGTACTTTCTACGCTCATATTCTATGAAATATGGGCTGAACATCGTACCTGTCGGAATATTAACTGGCCAACTAGGGCCATTCGTTGTTCCATCTCTCTACAAAACCTTCGCATGTCATGAGGTTTTGTATTTTGGCTCAAGCCGCTAACAAGCAAACCGATGTCCGCAATGTTGCATGGAGTGTACAGACAAAACATTCATCTCTGCGTGTGAAAATAAAGGTGCGAAGGTTTACCGCACCCATTGGTAAAGGGGCTTCCAACTGCGAAATGGCGACTGTGGGTGGTGATATAAACCATTGTACACAGAAGTTTATAGTTACAGTGGTACCTGTTTACGACACACTTACAGCCATGCAAGAGGAGTCCAATTACGTGGTGATGCGATATATATATTATGACATACGGCTGTAAACTCTCGTTCGCATGTCTTTTTGGCAAAGGGTTTAGTGAAACGATATAGTAATATCCACCTACATACCCATTCTTTGAATGCATTTCAATAAGTCGACCATTCAGAACAAAATATCCAAGCTTGGTGAACCGTTCACATTTAGGGCCGATCATAGACATTGTGCACAGCAGAAGCGCATTATCTACAATTTGACATAACAACAATATTATTGACCCTGAAAATGTTCGACGATGACTATGCACAAATTCGAGGCAATACAACTGATCTTTGCTTACATGTATGATTATGCACATCGCAGGTAATAGTCTAGCTAATCTCTGTCTGCGAGGCGTTTTTCAAAATAAATGAAATGTTTAACACTGTCTGTCAGAATGTTAGACCGACAAAAGCCCACGAGCAACAATATGGTGGATGCATAAATTGTTGTAATACCGAGTTAAATATTGTTCCGGCGTATAATGAAGTCAATAATAATTTTTTCATCTCGTTGTTCGAATGTTTGCTGATTGCACAAAAAACACAAAACCACACAAACAGGCACAAACAATCACTCAAACACATATGCTGCACGCACAAATACACGTACACACACTATATATATATATATATATATATATATATATATATATATATATATATATATATATATATATATATATATATATATATATATATATATATATATATATATATATACACACACTCATACACAAATGCACACACACAAACGCACACACACAAACACACACACATAAGCACATACACATAAGCACACACACACACACCAATACATACATACATATCTATTCGCGAGAATGTACTTAGACGTCAACCCAAGACCGTTAGGCGATGGTTGCCCGGACAGGATCATCGGTTACTCCATAGGCACTCTGTTTATGTGCGGCAAGATTATGTTGATACCTGTTTCATAACTGGAAACAATTTTTGCACCAATGTGGCTGACGCATTGTGCAATTGGTATTATTCGATTATGATTATGATGAATAGCGTTCACCAACATTGTGATAGAAGCACATGCGAGCTACTTATTCACAACAAATATTTTGTAACACCACAAATTCGCCCATAAAAATACCTTTTATCGACTCCGAATGACCTCTATTATTCAACAATGGCTCGCCATATGGCAGAGTCAAGATTTACCATGGATTTCGGAACTTTCGGATGCATAAGCAGAATGCAATAAACGCAAGTTAACAGGGGTTTCTCTAAAGGTAGCCACACTAGATGATGCAACCACAACTCGTTTTACCAACATTGGAATAACCGTTGCTGTTTGCCTTGCAAGGTATGCCTATACGTCAGAAGGATGCTGTGAATGCCCACGTTGCTGTTGGAAGCGTATCCTCCAGTTATTTGTGCCAGCATCTCAAACTCATCACATAGAGTCTTTATGACGCTACACGAAATTGCTATATGATTCAATAGACTCTTCTGATTATATGTATCCATCAGGGGAAGCGGTTAAAAGGCTTAAGTCATATAACACCAATTAATAACCCAAACATGATGCAGATAAACCAGTATTACAAATCAAGGTTAATTGCCGCTTCGTTTGTACATGCAGGCGGCATACAAGTAGTGGCGGTTAACGGTGCTGTAGCTTGGTTAGTCAATATCCCTTAGTGACTGTGATCCATTGGGAGAAGAAGGGAAATCAGAAAATGCCAGCCGTCGTGAGCCACAGCTGGTCCTCACATCTCATTTTGAGACGATATCAGGGCTCGCCAAACCAGCGCCGATTGAAATTGCACACAAGCAGTTTCCCCATGGTTAACAGCTGCTCCGCCTATCATCGCTGATGGCTGCAGTGATGCAAACTGGACAACACAAGTATGCATCTTTATCTCTAAGCCTTGCGCAAATTACTCAGCGATCATCAGCATTCCATGAGAAGATGTTAAAAATATTGGAATATGAAAATATCGAGCTTCTTGTTATTTCACCTCCACTTGACAATATACAGTATTGCCATGAACTACATCGATTAGATTATGTGAACCTTCCGTAGAAGTTAGTTACTGCTACTTAACTAATCCCAATGAATATCACCGATCATCCCACAATAAAAGACAATGGGACGAATTTATAATGTCAAAACTTAATAATTGTTCTGCATTACCGACATAAGTTAAATTATTCTTGATCGGTAATTTTCAATTTACAACTTTTCAGAAAAGGCAAAGTGATGAATCAATTAGAAGCTGAAAATTGAGTTTTGATCCCAATAATATCATTGACGCATTGTCTAGTCGGACAACTTTAACCGAAACACGTGTCCTTATAAGGCATGCACCACACACATCATGCAATTCGTTTTGCTCATATTGCCAATATTTACCAAGATTGTTCTTAGAGGGGTTGTTCTTGCGTAATAATACATCTATTAAAATGACAGGCCAGATTACAGACATTTGATGGATTTATATCAATAATAGAATCCGATCAAATTCAGGTTTGTTGCATCCCTTATAAAATAGCTGGTACAGGTCTTTAACATAGCTTTCATTGATTCACAAACCATATGTATGTCGATGTAAATAATACGAAGGCTAAATGCATCCCAAAAGAGTAGAGAGGAGCATTTATGTGGCCTTCATATATACATGACTAGGCAGTATCGTCTCTAGCCAGTAGTATATTTGATATTTTTGCGGTATCTTGAATAGGGCAGGCAGATTACCACTCATCTACGACAGTTTTTATCTTAACGTGGCACTTACGATTATGCGCACTCATAACATGGCGTTGAGCTACGTTACCGGAACATTTATAGAATACATAGTTCTATGCACGCATAATATCTTGTAATCTTATTGCCCTCATATCGCGTGTTGGTAACCAGGAAGCACTTGTATGCTACTTGCAGTTGATATGAAAGGATTGTCTTTTAAGCATATTTTGTGATACGATAACAAGTACCGAACTAGTTATTTTCAAATTAACCATGAGTATGTAAGGATGCACTTCTTCGCAATAAAACAGAGGTCATTCAGGTCTTATGGGAACGCACTAAATGAGGTCGGGCTATTCCCAATGTAGTCTGAATCTGGGCATGGTATTTTGGAATCTTTTCTAATGTCATTTACATTAATTTTACCAGGGATAACATGCATCTCAATATGTAAAATGATAAGGTATTTCTCCATGTGGTTATCTGTGGCTGGTCTTATCTAACTATAGAGACCACCATACTTGCGATTATGGGTGAAATCTCACGTTGATGCTGTGAACGATATAGCAGGATAACTCCTCTGTGATTGCGTATCAATTAAAACTGCAATATCCGAAGCCAAGATGCATTTATATATTATTATCAGATTTATCCAACACTTAGCCCACGGGACGATTGTTGGGTTAAAGACCAGAGGCCAGGACAGTGCACCTCTTTTACTAATGATATCTCGGCATTGG
This sequence comes from Urechis unicinctus, assembly GCA_034190875.2. NCBI lineage: Eukaryota > Metazoa > Annelida > Polychaeta > Xenopneusta > Urechidae > Urechis > Urechis unicinctus. The sequence goes on from CM067352.1 coordinate 56,658,405, forward strand.
TTCGTTGACAAGTATATCTGCTTTTTCAACCTAGCGCGAGCAACAGCTTCGGAGATATTGGTAGTTTCGATTGCGGATGCCGATGATTTTACATGATCCATCGACGGGACACAACAGCCGGTGGTTGCACGCCGCACAACTAATTTGTTTTGTTTCTGCAAGAACCGTATTGGGTTAGACTCGGCATCTGATATTTAACCTACGTTGCCCCAGCTGAATCGAATGTCGTCCCTGTGCGCTCATACTGACAAACATGACAACATGGTACTATGTACAAGCATTACCCGTGGACGCATTATACATTGTTTTGTTGCCGTTGGTGTGTGTCTTGAAGCATTGCCGCTGTTCTACATCCCGCGGATGGGACATTTATCAGTCGACGTCAGGCCACCACACACACACACACACACACACACACACACACACACACACACACACACACACACACACACACACACACACACACACACACACACACACACACACACACACACACACACACACACACACACACACACACACACACACACACACACACACACACACACACACACACACACACACACACACACACACACACACACACACACACACACACACACACACACACACACACACACACACGAATAGCCCATTGTGAGTAAGAGAAGCAGCGCTTTTTCACGATGTGACTTATGAATTATGAAATGCAGCAGCAGAATCTCTTATGTGAGTGGCGTTGGAAAAGGGCTATAGAATATAATGCAGCTATATGCAGCTGCAAAAATATTCCTTTATATATCCAAACAGAATGGCCGCAAATCCAAAAACAAAACACTATATTTTATCAGTCTTCAGATAGTTGATGAATAAATCAGATGTTCATAAGCTTATATTTGACATTAAGAGCAGCATTATTGACTTTTATGTTGATTGCGATCTTAATGAAGATGTGACACGAAGCCCGACATGAACTGCGTTCGCACGCACCCGATACATTACAGTTATGAGCTCTGAGCTCTTCTCGACCAACAATATTAAGTGGCAACCTTTACCTTTGAGGTTTACATTAAAGTCGCTGGTTAAATTAAAATGATACGTTGGCCTTAAAGCATGATTCTTCTGCTGTCGCTGATTGTGGATAGCTTGCCATTCTAATTTTCGCTTGGTTTCCAAAACGCGCTTTCTTGTAACTGTTAAATATACTTTTAAACATATGCATATAGCAAGCATTCATTGGGTTGGAATATTGCTATCCGAACAAACTATATTACATTTCTCACCTATTGAACACATTATACTTGCGTAACTAATATGTATTAAGAGACAATCTAGTGATGAAATCAACTCTGCCATGTATCTTGTTGCGAACCAAAACCTTGGGCAGTACCTCGGTGGAAAGTGTGATTGTATCAAGCTGCCGATCAAGAGTACGAAGGTGTTGAAACTTCAGTAACACGACGCGGGAGGAAAATATTTCAGCGCTTAATCGTAAGTGAAGAAAGCTAATCAACCGTCATTAATATTTGTAGATGCGATTATGCAGGATGTCTACATATACACTAAGTGAGAGCAGAAATATGTATGTATAATATTAACTTGATAATATGATATAATCATAGTAATGGGTATAAGAGAGGGAACGACAATATATCGTTTGTAATCAGGTTCGTTTGGTAAGTATGTAAGTGAGCGTTTGGGTTCCTATATCTGTGTTTGGATGTCCATTCAGTCGACGTTCCATTAGCAGAGTAATTAATTCTGTTAAATGCAAATCTCACCATTTATTGCATGGACACGCAACTGACCGGAAAATGTTATTGCCACTATCTGAGCTAGATATATCGCTGCCATCATGTTTGATTAGACGACTGCGAGAGGCAGAAATATTGATCACTGAAATGAAATTTATAAAAACGTTGGGACATTCTGTCGTTTGTTGTCTTGTCCCGTGCCAACCATTAAAATAATACACCGCAATAACGCACTGTATTCTTAATATTCGTTGGAAACGCATGACTACTTGGCATTAACAGTTGCCAAGGCAAAACGCAAAACCCTTATAAATTCACCATAAAGGGACGCAATATCACCTTCAAAACTATGAAACCTCATATCCATAGCAACTTTGTACACATGCAGCTATAACACGGAAAGATTTTTAGCCACCGCTTGTATGCGGTGGATGGTTGATGCGAACGTGAATGGATATACAATTATCTTATTGCTTATTCTTGCTGATCCAGGAGGTATTTGAAAGTAACTCTGCAAGAGTGACACTATGAGAGCAGATTTTGTTGACTCTTGGTTCGTGACCCTGTATTTGCACTGAGCATAATAAACATTACCATATAACCAGAATTGTTTCGTGGCCGCTTGAATTGATCCAACACAGGTGATTCTCAATGCATCAGACAAGCTGTGTCGAGGTTTTCTACATCATCATAGTGCCTCGATCGAGCCAACCACTTGTCAATAGAGAGCCTCCATGGTCATGACATTAGAAGAATGGGTTTGTTTTTTTATGCACGAACAGTTGTTGGGCAATTGGTTTTGTCACTTCGACTAAGCCATGCGCCTTTGCATGACAATACACAATAATCCACGTCATAAACGCAACAGCACTGCACAGTTCGCATAGTAAGGTCATGATTACATAGTAAAAGGTGATAACTGCAAAGGAAGCTCAGTGTGATGCTCGCCGTGTGTGCATCTCAGCAATTGATGGCCATCATAAACTAAATACATTAATAGACAAAATAAAATAACCGCAACGCAGTCAATGATGCATGATAAATATATTTAGGCATGTGGACATAATTCATCGGCTTTAATGACATTCTCACCGCCAGCTGATGTCATTTATCATGCTAGCAATAAATGGGGACAAATACAAATGTGGTTGTAAATTGCCAATAATATTTATGCCACGATAATTAAATTGGACAAATTCATTAAATATTCTCTATGATCGCCTGATGATCATCACAGACACTTTGATTGCTCAATTGTTGCCCTGTCAGTCATGAAAGCCGCTAGTACTTAGGTATGTTGCTGTGTTCACTGAATCAATCAAACGGCACCGCGCAACATTATATATATATATATATATATATATATATATATATATATATATATATATCTATATATATATATATCATATATCTATATATATATATATATATATATATATATATATATATATACATATATATTGACTAATACATCCACTATTACAAATTTACATTTTTGCTATCATTATTTATCAATTATTAATTCGGCAGATCTTAATGGATATAATGGAAAAGATTAATGCAAATAAAAATCGTTTTGTCACTCTTTATTCCTGGTATATACTTTTGGTCACCTAAAGGTCGACCATGAATGGTCAAGATTTTAATTTTTAAGTACAAGTCCGATTCTTGCTGATATATAATTTTTAATTTGCGGAATACCGATATTGTGAAATAATTTTAAGTCATCATGCATTAGTAAAATAATATTTGTTGTTGATGTGATCATAATGAGCCATTTGAAGCGTTTCGCGATCTAGTTAAATGTTGTAGATAGATGAATAATGAGGAACAATTTTCGTCATTAAAATCAATCCAATCTTTTTAAAACTTAAAATATACATTTTCAACACTCGTTTAAACATTATTTCGACTATTTGGGTCATATGGTTATAGGAATGATATTGAGGTTTTCGGGTTATGTCAACGAATGGTTCGTGGTTATATTTTGATTTCGCTGTAATATTCATAATCTGAAGATATCATTTGTAAAAGATGATCGTTGTACCTGACTGAGACTAGACTATCGTGTTAAAATGGTCAAACCTAGATATTTTCCTAGATTTTTGAAAGAAAAGGACTGTATCTGGACTTCGTATATCCTTTCGGTGACCCAAGTCTACGAAAGGTTGGTAGTTTGTCTACAAATGTTGCGTTCGTAATAATATATATATATATATATATATATATATATATATATATATATATATATATATATATATATATATATATATATATATATATATATATATATATATATATATATATATAATATTAATGCAAGTTACATAACAACCTAATGGAATAGCTATCAGATCAACGAATGAGTTTAAACTATCAACAATTTCTTTAAAAAGGACATGCATGCCGTCATTTACGAAAACAGCTATTAGGTTTGAAAAAAAATATTAAATACAAAAACACCGTTCAACATTTAACATCAAATCGTGTCATAAGTTATTTTTACAGCAGAATGTTTGCCTATGTCCATTGGGTAAATGACTCAAAACGCAATCTACATCCGGGCATCGCTTTCGCGCAGTTGATCAAGCACATGCTTATTGACCTTATGTTCAGCAGTCACGACAAGTAACTTAAAGCAGTGTGCTATAATTTTTATATAATGTATACACCTGTATGTACCGATTGTATGATATCATATGTTTATTGATAAGGGGAAAATACTCATTTCATACCGTTATTCACTGTCATAATATATTGATGTTCCGTGTTAATTCAAGCGCCAGCCAAAGGTGTATGTATATTTGTCAAGACATTCAAATAATCGTGGCAAGGTAGCAACTAGATCAACAAACAATTTCAATATGCACCGTTTTTTTAACTGGATATATATTACTACATATGTAGTAGTGTGAAGTCTGTTTGTAATGTTCGGCTGGAAAGTTATCGTTACCAGGTTGAAGTTGCAGGTCAAATATCTGCGTGGATCACAGCATAGTGTGACCAATATCAATATGTATCCAATTATCTAACAATATCTAACTATGGATGAATGTCCGGCGGCGTTTGATTCGACAACGTCGTTGATGTCACTGTAAATATACTTACTAGTAATTGAATCTACTTGCGGGGGACAAAATACATTATATAGATACTTATTCCCGGCAATGTGTACGTTTAAGTGATACCTGTTGCTTACGAAACAATTACGCGGTATACAGCCAATGTGACTCTAAATTAAATGCCCTTTTACTTCTATCTGAAATCCTGATTGCATTCATTCTTGGAATCAATCTTGATAGTCAACATTCGTGATGAACGAAAAGTATAACACATTATGCATATGCACTTTGTATCACGTGACAATGTGTCATGCTTTGGGTTCATCAAGAATGTGCCACACGTGTAGCAGGATAAAGTTTCACCATAACCATGTAAAGATGGGATGGTTAATGCAGCTCTGGGGAACGTTCGGTTCCTGTACGTGGCGTGATGTTTTGTTTACCACTAAGCCAGAACGTAATGGGATGGTGCAATGAAATATTGTACTTTGTGCTATCGCTTCATATTTAAAATAAGACATGTTCTCTTTTATGCGACAAGGCATTAAACCACGTCCGATGTTTTGTTTCGATATCAGAGACAAGCTTTTTGGCAATTTTATCATCACAGCCCTTGTGTCAGCGTTACAATAAGTTATTGCCTCCACGGTACAGATGCTCATGTAATGGAATATTGAATATAAATAACTAACGTCATAAAATACATTTACAGCTGAGTGAAATGCTTCGTTATATCTATTATAATAATAATAATAATGATGGCTGCAACAATAGCGTAGTCTTGTCTTAGGGGTATTGGTGCAATTATCTATATACAATTATTGATCAAATTGTGATAATGTATTAATAATCACAAATGGTTAACAATGTTCAAAACAAAAAAAAACGGAATGCACAGCGCATTGATAACGGGCAAAATACATACTTGTTGCCGTTCTGTGATAGTCATTAGAGACAAACAAGGCAATGCGAAAACAACAGATACAAATGTTATGATTAAAATATGATGCAATGTTGCCTTCATCCGTGCACTTGACTTTGTCACGGCGGTGTGGTTGCTGCAAAAGTTCGCGTATCTAGTTCGCATTCAACATGCATTGACCTTGCAAATGCCTAGTAAATAAACGGACCGAAAATAAATGCGGCGAAATACGCGCGTTAATATTTGCTTTAACTGTGGGTTTTCTTGCTTTGCAACACTAATTAACCCCACAAAGGAACAATATGATACATGACACTAAGATCGGTTTGAAAGGTAGTACTGTCACTGCCTGCATACGGCCGCTAGATTACTCAGGGAAATCCTTCAATCATTCTGCATTTGCCTGTCTTGTAATGCAGGAGGACATGCAATCATGGGGGGTGATTTTCACTACCGTGGTTGAAGTCAGCTTTCCACGCCGATGATAGGTTTTATGAAACACAACCATGCTTCAATTCGACCAGGCAATGAATATATTGCTTCGATTTACGTCTTATTGCACTCAGGTACTAGCAGCACATAAACCCGAATACCTCGTCGCAATTATCTATTTGAAGTTGCTGTAAGTTATGCATTATACTCTACTCTTATCGGTCAGCTCGTTAGGTATGGGCTTGTTGCAATGCAGAGCAAGCTAACATCATTCATTAAGGACTGACCTGAATTAATGGGTAAAAGTTTGGATGATTTATGCAGATATTTAATAAAGGCTGTAGATATGCAAAAAAGGCTGATAGTAGTCGAATGATGCCGAACCACCAGAGCGACAGATTGTTTGCTATCACACCCGCATCTAACTGCAGCACTTTAAAGTGATGTGTGCGTGTTTATGGTCCTTTCCAGCGGAGCAATAGTATGACCTTCAATTCTATGTATCCGGTTTATTACGTGGGTTATGTGATTTAAAAGTAATAGTAACATCATTTGTACGGGGCGAAATGATTCATAGTAGCAATAAATGTCGTACCAAGTGCACATTGGTTTGTGTACGCAAATATCCGATGGGATTTTTATCCGTACTACATCCGATTGCAAGGGCCTACTAGCTGCGACGTGAAACAATTTGCCTTTTCTGAGACTATTATTGGGAGCATAGAGGAAATCAATATTTGGTTTATCAGTGATTCATTACCTGTGCTATGTTAGCATACTACCTATGCTATGTTAGCATACTAAAGCTGTATCTATCGCATGAGGCCAGGTGGGGCACATATATTACAACGATAAAGCATGGTAATAGAAAATGGCGGATATTGTTGATGCGATTCCGATTGATAATGCCGTAGGATTTATGAAAACACAAGTGAATAATGATTAAACGAGCTGTTGCTGATGACGGCGGCGATATCAGTAGCTGAGATGAAATCTATGTGCCTTGCAGCACCATCGAAACGGTATCCAAGAGGCTATGCGATGGAGAATCTGTATATCTTCAACACAAACCTAACATCGACTGCGGCGTGACCAACATTGTTAGTTTCAGGATCGTTGGTAAAGGCAACTCAATTTCGGATGGCTACCAGAACAGGACATATCAATACGAGGCCAAAAACGCGCAACTATAAAACCGCTGGATATCAATATTTAACGCACTAGGCTCAGAATAGCAATTGCGATTGTTGATGTGCTGAATTACACATGGGTGGATTCTGCCCTAAAGGCAATGTCGCGTATACAAGTCAGTGTTGCCATAACCCAGACATAATGGGCTGGTACGACGGGCTGCAGTGAAGAGGTAGGTGTTAATCGAACTCAAATCCGTCCCTCGCGTGTATATATCATACCGTGGTTTAGAAAAGACACACGTTCAATTACAGTTAAGTGTACAAAGAGAGTAACAGCAGTGTAATATCCACCAATGTCGAATAAAATCGATGCTGCCTGGTTTGGTGAGGAATCCTGCATTAACTGTACGCGTATTGGTATAGCTAAGTGCCAATTTGAAAGACAATATCAATGGTTCCATGTGGAGTCAGCAATAAATCTATCTGATGCTGCTATCACGGTCTACTTAATTCCTCCAAAATATGTTGACCACTTGCCGGTTTTTCGTTGTGACATTAACTGATAACGAGTGTGGCTTCACTGTAGTAGATGCTTGTTTTCGTCAAATGTGGTTAGACCGAAGGTAGATCATCTTAGTAAGGATGCGGATGAATACTTATCCAAAGGGACCATCGGACAACAGCCAAACACATTATCTACAAAATATGATTATGAGGACATCTCATGCGCTGAGTGCCCTTTTAGGGTAACTGTCAACACAATGCAATAAGCTTATACGCTAATTTCTGGGGTTACGTCGTGAAGCAGGGACTTCAATTCCAACAGTGTCCAAATAAATACTGTTCTACGATACCACAAAGAACTGGTCGTCTATGTGATATGCGTGAGACAAACTTCACAGAGGCCCTCTGCGAATCTTTATGGATTTGGTTCATTTACGTCTGAATTGGAGCCTCCAACGGAAATAGGGGTTGTGCTTCTGATCAATGTTCTGTATTACTTTCAGAATGCTATGCTTTTTGATACCAAAATGCCAAGTGATATTTCTGACGCAGAAGGCATCATTGTATTATAAAAAATTTAGTTTATTGAAGCTTCTCACCGATATTGCACATTTGGTTGGTATTGTGTGTTTGTTACCTGAGCCTCATCAATAACAAAAGGCGATAACCAAAGCAGCTTAGATCCCTTACATTCTAGTTCTGCTAGGCTAACGAAAGTATTGCAGATCTTGGTACGAAGCCCTAAATAAAAAACACAATGCGAAAGTATCAGAGAAAACTCTCTCTACAAACTGGCCACTGCGTCCACTCTTGCGCTCTTGTTATTGTACAAGTTATTAGCTTGCACATGCCTTAGCTGTTGAATTGCGTATACGTCATTTTCGTTTGTTCTTATGATTGGTCCTGAGTGACGGGCGACTGTAACATGTTCTCTGTTCGGGTTGTTCATTGCATGTTTGTTACCCCTGCCATGTGTATTCTATATAAAAATAAAACCTCACTTAAATAAATGTTCAGAACAGCCAGTGGATATTTCTTTGCCAGCTAAGCAAGTGATTGCGTCGTCTCATCCTTGTGCAATTGATTCGCCATCCTGTAATTCGAGTGCTAAGTTTATTAGTAGTCTGCTTCTGATGTTGTTGAATCTAGTATATGTGCAGTCTAGCAAAAACATAGTGACAATTCAATTGGACCGATGTTCACGTCTGCTTAGTTATTCTCAAGGTGCATCAATTAGGTGGGAGCAGCTTTTATGTCGGCAGAGTAAACACCACCCGATCCAAACTTGGCGCTATCATAGATCATTGACAAGGCCGAAATGTGCTCATGTGATGGAACCCTTTAAGTACACTGAGCATAATAGTTAAAAATCAATTGCTTTTGTTGTCGTATTCATTACCAGATAAATCTCGCGTAATCTTCACGTAACGGTTTTGTTGGCTAAACAAGAACGTAGCATTAATGCTCATAAATAACGCCGTTCATATAAGAAAGTGCATTAAGAAATATATTGTCACTTTGCTTCTGTTAGTAGTACACGTCATTGGTTTTACTTTTAAAGAAGGGTGGTGCTTCAATTGTTCGCTAACGTGGCCATAATGCTGCTTTGCAACAACTCTGCATAATATCATGCTCATTTAAAAACGATATATCGCGTATCAGTCGAAACTATGACCAATTAGCATCAGAAAGTTCGTAACAATTCCATTATATTCTTTGATTGGTGATTTGTATATGTTACCTACGTCTCGAATAGAAACTAACTTAAAGGACCATTACATTTATTGTATTGCATATATGAATACAAAGTGGCGTTATGTTTTGCAAATTTCCCTAAAGCTATTTCAATTTTGCTTCTGGTGTTGGCCACACGACCGCTCCGTCTAACTTGTCAATTCGACTATCGCTGAACTATTCTATCACATAAAACAAATATAAATATATAGATTGCTACGTCTGATGAGTAATGTTTGAAGGTAAATAGCATTGTTTAATGGACTGTTACTAAGTATCAATCCATTTGCGTGAGCACAAATGTTTCGAATACAATTAAGTTATAAGAACTGCCTATAAAGTCCTTGTGCTATATATTATATACGTGCTTACGAGTGCTATGATGACAATGGTGATGACCACAGGAAGAAGGCTCACGAACTGATTGCATTTGTGCAACCCCAAAAAACAGACAATTACGGTAACTAAACTTGTATATGTAAAGTATTCATGGCTGGGAATGCATGGCAATTCACCGAATGATAGTCTAATCATAAAGCATTTAACGCGGGTAACCCTGCATGTAAACCTAATCAAATTATTGTAATTGCGGCTCTTTAACAGTGTCTTTCAATGCCCTCCCTAATTTGTCGACTCTAACAACAAAAAACAAAGGCTGATCTGTTTTCTTAGAAATGCACATGGACTGCTTAATTATGATGCATTTTATATCAGCTGCCCCATCGCTGCCAAGAGACCGATTACCAATTCACAAGTGCATTTCGGAAGAGCAGCGAATAAATTTTTTGTTACATTTGCTAATAAGCCTAATGCTTTTTTCATCTAACTGACGTCGAGCACAACAATTTCTGATCGACCATGTCTGATAAGTCATTTTTGCGCATAAAAGTCTTCGACCGTCCACTTTCCTGAACAAAATTGTTACACCAAAGCGATACTTATCGTCTTATTCGACAGCTAACATATTCCCTCCTATGCATGAACACGCAGACCATGCACACACGGTATTATAAATTCATACGACAGATAAGATCATGGATGGCGAACATTTTTCTAACATTAAATGAAGATGGAACTGAGATTCTATGTTTTGCATCTCACAACCGTCTTTTGGGCAAGTCTAACGTCTGCAACAGAACGAAGCCTTGCTATTGTAATGAACTCGCAGTTCACGAGAAAATCCTTTGTTACCCACACCAACTTTATCTTTGTTTAGTCACATTTGAAGATAAGGCAACACCAGAAAGTACTGTACCCAATCCGCAATCAAGCATATGTATGATCTTGTCTGGGCTATTGCAATTCGTCGCCGTTTCGGATCCACAACTACAGATACAAGGGAACGAGTGAAATCTGCCTACTTGTAATTTGCTTAGCTTCATTGTGATATGTCGTCGTTTTTAAGAGCACAGACATATGAACTACGCCCGATGTGGACATTGCAGTCATGTCAGACGCATACGCAACGCTCCAACCAAACCGACTTCAGCCAGACCAACATGTTAAATCTGAACATTTACAGGCTGACGGATAGTTGGGCTTTATTCAGTAACATCAATCTGCCTGAAGTCACACTAAGATATAAGTTACTTACAACAGGTAACGCACATCTACGAAGACTGGAAAAAGTATCGAATCGTAAAACGGTCCAGTCACTGAGTGGCCATGAATTGTCTTGGGCGGTCGGACAACCGATTTGGGATGTTGGGATGTTTTCTGCCATATTCCAAAACCCGCTAGCTAGACTAAAAAACGGTTTCAACAGTTATGTGATAATTGTGCTAATAGTCGTCAGTGGTAGTATGTTATCGCAGTTGAACGTGCCAATATCAAACAGCACGATAATGCACCACTATAAGCAAGACTTGTGCAACTGAACGACTAGTTGCAGTAGTATTAGTGACTATGCGTATGACCGCTTGGCAAGTCGTCGATTAGTCATAATGTGTGAATATTCATAATGAGCATTTAATCGTGACTTTCAAAAGTGTATCCTGGTATGTAAATATAGGGGTCACGCCGCTAAAACACATTGCAAGTCTTCACTGTTGGTTCCCATCGATAGTCAACTTTTGTTAAAATGTAAGGTATGGTCTTGAGTGACCATGCATGCATATGCATATATATATATATATATATATATATATATATATATATATATATATATATATATATAGATATATCTATATATAGATATATATATAGATATATATATATATCTATAGAGAGATATATATATATATATATATCTATATATAGATATATATATATCTATCTCTATCTCTCTATATATATCTATCTCTCTCTCTAGAGATATATATATATATATATATCTATATATATATATCTCTCTATATATTTATATATCATGGTTTATATATATGTATATATATATATATATATATATATATATATGTTTCTTTATATATCGTGTATACATATATATATATATGTGTGTGTGTGGGTGGGTGTGTGTGTGTGGGTGTGTGTGTGTGGGTGTGTGTGTGTGGGTGTGTTGGAGTGTGTGTATAAAAACAAACCTGTATATATCTGGGCAACGCAACGCCAAATGGGCGCTGGCAATATCGCTTTCGTAATATTACCGATTAGTTGGAAGTTTCGTTAAAAAAACATTATAATTCCGATTTTCATTATTATCATACAAATCAGCTAGTGCCGTGTATATCTGCACATTTGTGAGTTGACAGTTGATTAATTTGTAGTACATTGTTCTTTATGCCACTCAAACAGCAACGCCTACAGACGGTTATTACACACTGTGTTTTGATACACGTCCTTGTATGTATCACCCAGCGAACATCTACTGTTGTGATCAGCATAAACAGTCACCATAGAACCATTATTAAAACGTCCTATGTGGTGTTGACCAAGTACGTTATAGACAATAAATTATTTTAATGATACCTCCTTTGCATCAGCAATAAAAATAAAAATTCGTTTTGGCGGTTTCAGTCATTTTAGGTAATGAATTATTCTAACGATAACGTTTCTTTGCATCAGCGAATCGTTTTGGCGGTTTAGTCGCGTTAATGTTAAATCAGCGGTCTGTTGTATTCTGAGCTTATCATTCTCACAGCATGCACCTGGCTAGTTAAAACCGAACGATTGCACGTAGGACAGGCTAAGAAATCAATATCTTTGAACTGTTAACTTTGATAATGGATTTATATATGTTTTGTCAATCATCATGAAATCGGAATTGAATTTCTTTTGCTAGGCAAAGTCATGTATACAATAGGCTACAATAATGCGATTGCAAAGGTAATCATTGGATTAAAATGCTGTATGTGACAAACGAAAGTCCCTGTGTTAGGCGCAGGGATATGAACAGTGACCAAGCCAGCAAAACCATATAAGGCGCAATCGATGTCGCCTACTGTGACAGGCGGATAGTCAGCCTTGGTTCATCGAGGTGAAAACGATTTCGCCTACTGTGGCAGACGGCTAGCCATTCTTGAGGAGTATACTAGTGAAAGGCTGATGTGTCGGAGCTGTTCTGTCATTCTGATCTTCATGATTATCTCTGAGATCAATGGCGATGTGTTCCAACTACAATGCTACACAATGTGAGTCGTGCACTAATATGCAGCTTGTTTTCTTGATATCGTGCATGATGCTTTTGCTAGAGTCACTGTTTAGATTGTATTAGAATATAAGAAGCGTTAATAGTGATTTAACTGAATTCGGCTGATATTTTGTATATTAAAATGTAATAAACAAATATATAGGATAAATCCGAATGATTTCATATTAGTGAATCGAAAACATAGTGGTTACAAATTTATGAGGGCAATAAATCCAGAGAATATTTCACTCATTTGTCATCTAATATTTTATCGCATCAGAGTATAGCATTAACCGTTGCAGAAGATATGAGCAGCAACGTATTACATTCGTTACTGGGATCTTACAGATAGTAAATAACAAACTTAGAATTGTCAGAGTGGCAGGATTTTGGCTACATGACAATTATTGGAATAATCTCTGTGGTAATTGGAATATATCAAGACGATTTTTGGCGCAAAGTCCAACAAGCTCCATCAAGCCACCATCGCGTCCTAGTCACCTGGGTATTTAGCGCTCCAATGAAGGTGGGCAATACCATGGTTAGATTTGGTAATATCTTTATCAACATTTTTTATCAGTCAATCTGTAGCTGATATACACTTTAGCTTACATTCCAGTTATCCTCGCTATTTGCTCGCAGGTCCGTCACTCCACTTTGTGCCGGAAGGTAACGTCACGTCATGTCATGGATGCTGCACATATGCATGTTGGTTATCCGCACACCCTATAAGATATGCATGAGCAGTGATGACTACAATTTTCTTCAAAGTGGAAATCCTCAAAGCGCATTGCCTCAATGGACCACAGTGAAGCAACGTGTCGGACATTAAAGAATCAAACTGAAAATTGGCACAATAAGTTGGACCAATTCATCGAACACATCAGCCCTCAGAGAAAGTCGCTCCTACTTATAAACACTCTTGGGAAACACTTAGTAGTAGGTATAGTCTGTTCATGGATTGCTTCACCATCATCTGAATGTTGTGTCACAAAAGTGTATTTACAATAAATGTTAACGCTGCGCAGAACACGCATACCATTGCAATTTAATAGAATATCCGATATATCTACCCCAAACTGTGTGGTCGATGTCGGTGACATGCACATGCAAACTCCAGACCATGGGAAAAAAGTTCCCTTAATGCACTCGTTAAATTTCCACAGCAACTAACAGAAAGGTCTGGTGGGATCATTTACCTTCCATCCACGTCATTGCATGAATTCAAATATGTAGCTGCTGATGTTGTGCGTGTTATCTCCTTACCATGGTAGCAACCTAAGCTAAATGAACATATGCATTTGATCCCTGACTCCCAGCTTCATCCAATGACGGTAACATTGCACGTAACAATAACGTTATAATCAGGTGAAATGCAGTAGCTTATTGAGCCATATCTTCTGTATCTAGAGAGATAATACACGAACACACGGAATGTATGACGTTTTCTCGAGTAGACGCTGATTATCATGCCTGATATTGTCAGCTATCATTTGTATGGCTTTTCTTCCAATAACCGCAGCAAATATTAATTTCATCTTGCAGTCAGCACAAAGCTAAATCTTCTTTACCACGACTGTATGATTAGAGCTCAAATCAAAGCCATTACGCACGCATCGAAAAAAAAAACACTCTACCGAAAAAATTTAATATAATTGTTGACCATAATGTTCATAGTATTCGTGCTAAGAATTGTTTTATATTCATAATCGCGGCATTAGAGTGCAAATATAATGTTCGTGTATGAATTCTGTATTTGCAACACTGAAAGTCCACAGAACGAACACAACATTAACTCTCTATACCAGTGAACCGCACAGGTCCGGTACTTTATGAGTACCCTTTCCCATGTACATATGTTGAGATCGCGGTTGGACAATAACGTGCCAGTTTTCCTCGTTGCTTTACATGGAATTCGAGAATTGATGCGAAAACATTATATGCTTATATTGGCGTATCGTTCACATTGCAGTAGTAGCTTGTTGTAGTTTACGCTTTATTGGAGGATCAACAAAAACGGCCCAATGGCTTGGACGAAGAAGTACAAATAGTGGATATTCTCCGTAACAGAGTATCCATGGCATTGCTTTTGCTTATCACATAAACTGGCTGTGATTTACCTACAGCAAGGTTGTATAAAAATGGCAAAATTGACGAAATGTATTGAAGTGTCTTCGCAGCACAGCTTCAAGAAAGCATAAAATGTGTTGAAATATTTTCCGTTCTACCACGCTGTTATTCGTCACTCAATCACGCATTGTCCGATTATATTAGGAGTCAATCATATCAGAAAAAGGCATGGTCGAGCCTATATTACGTTTTTCCATCGCTCACATTGCTCGATATATTCAACTAGACCGTCTCTGATATGAGACTTTATCTATGAACGCACCATTTCATTTGAATTCCGCAGATTTGTAGTGCCGTAGCAGCCACTGACGTGAGATCAATGGACAATGTGGATATCACGACACAGGACCAATAACATTGCTGCTACGTGACAAAGAAACAAAGGTTAAAAGCCACCATGGCATAAAACTGTTACATTTTTATTTATGCAGCTAATGTGTATTGTGCAGAAAAGCGCTTCCACTTGTACGGCAGAACCATTATTCATATTGCAAATAAGCAGTTGAATTTATGTTACATTAACAATACTCATTATGCACATTTTTGTGTTTACTGTATTTATACATTCCAGTGACGGGTTTGTTATTTATCTGCACTGTAAAAATCTTATTTCGATATTAGAACCTGACGTTCAGTGTGACTTGTAAATTCATTGCTTAATTTACTTTTCAACAGTGAGCATATACAACGTGTCAACGAGTCTCCTCATGCCTACCAATGATGTGCATTATTTACTGCAATCAAGCGAGGGGATTCTTTCAGCCTAATTCGTAGCTAGCTTTTTGAATATCTGTCGTACTTTTAGTTATGTCTTCGATGTATGGCAAACAAAAATTGTAGATTACTTAGGCAACGTCATCACCAACTAAAAGCGTTATGACGTAGTCCTTTTATTGACTTTTAGGATTGCAGGGCATACAATGTAGCGAATATGAAAATTACTTTAATGGTTACCCTTTAATTTGGTGTCAATGTGTATTTATTTGAGTGCACAACTACGTCGCCGATATGGAAGAGCATGCTCAGTCATGCGTTTCTTCGGGTCTTATAAGACTGCTCGTGTAACAGGGTTTCACTTACGCAGATGAAATAGCACACAATATAGTCAAAGGTGATTCGAACTAACGCCTATCAAATGCTAGGTCCAAGCAATATATATACAAGCATGTCTATCACATCCGGCAATTGCACAAATAAACATAATATAGTAACAACAAATAACCCGTTGAGGACCAATGGAGATATTCATGAGAAGGGACTGAAAATATTCCACGATTATCGATTGAGAGAAAGAGAAAGTGGCAGTAGCTTGACTTTCGATATATTCGAGCAGAATCATCTTTTGGAATGCATCATGAACGTTGTGCAATATTGCCACAATGCCATTAGTATTCGTAGATAGGAAAATTGCATCATAAGTTATTTACATACCTATAGAGGCTGCGTATTATCTTAATAGATATGTGCATGGTGACTTAAATGTCAATATGTATGTCAAGTTTAACTATCGTTATCCAAATACTGATAAGAGATCCTGAAAATGCATAAGTATTACTTTAATACATGTCTTTTGGATTCAATAACAAGCTAATTAGGTTGCCATTTGTGACAATTATGCTGTATTGGAAGGCGTTGCCTTGCAAACCAAATGGCGATGTTTTTCTTCATATAAAGACATTTGGTTTAATCCCAATGTAAAACGGCATCAGTTGCTACGCAAGCACTATCCAAGTACAACGCATTAAGTTTATTTTAAGCCCATTAAGACGCTTAATTTTACTTTAAGGTATAACAGACGGGAAAGACGTCCGATGACACCGACAAACACCAGGTATTCTTTTTCAGCTACAACTTTTACTCGGTATATATCGTGACCTCTCAACTATGACGACATTTGTCTGGGATGTCCCTCTCATGATAACACAACGCTAAATGCATTCAATATGGTATGAAGGAACGTTAAGATAACCAAAACACTCACGGAAAGAAATACACAGACGAACACACTTCCAACGATGTAGATACGCTTAGACGATGCTATAGTTCATTTAAATTGATTGATTGACCAAATATTTGCTTTCTAACAAGTTATTTGGCGTTTGGTTTGTGAATCAGATTGGTTTATCTATATAACTCTCACATACTAGGACCGCCATATTTTGCTTCATATTTGCTGGCAGAAAGACTATTGTATGTGTAAATGTGCTTCTTAAGACGACGAAATAGTATTGTTTGCCAAAACATCCTTTGATAGAGCATACGGTTGTCAGCCAAGACATCTGCATAAATGTATTGTCTGCGTGAAGTGCCATTAAAGGCGAGTGGATATTTTCGTTTTTATTCGGTAATTACTCATTATTTGTATATGGAATAGCAGGCAAAAATATGCATGCATAAAAGCTAATTGATAAAATATCTTTAAAAAGGCTAACGCGAACAGATGTGAACCATATGTATCCAAAGACCGTTTACCAGTATCTTATTTGTGTCTTCAAGAATTTTGGCAAACCTATATAACGGGTTAATGTAATATACACATATGTCTACAATCTACTTTATGCCCTGTTCATCAATCGCCATGGGCATTAAAGCTAGAGCGATGCAAAAACAAAATAATCTTTATTGTGCATTAATTGACATTATGGGGGCATAAAGCCGATGCAATCACTTTATGGTGAAGCTTATTGGAGCTTACGAGTTTTAGCTGAGTGGGATCGCTATGGTTGGGTATCTGAGCGGTTTGATTGAGTTAGGTAGCCGGATAGTGTAATTTAAAAGTCCTGTAGCGGGGTATTGGAATGGTGTTGTGTGGCATAATAGTGTGAGGAATAGTGCATTGTTTTATTTTAGTGCAGTGGCGGAGAAGTGGAGTGCTTTAATGGTGCACTCGAGTTAGATTATATAATGGAGTATTAAAGTACTGCAGCGATGTATAAGCGATGACGATGTGAATTGTCGGAGAGTATGTTGGTATTCAAATGAGTTATGAATAGACATTTGGTTGTTGCATTACGTCGCTTGAGAAGCTGAATGTTGATACTATGTGTGTATTAGGACGTTGAAACGGAGCTTGGAAAGTAATCATCGCGCTAGGCCATATTATGTGGCTTACTTGGTCCTGTGATGATTCCATTAGCAAATGTTATTATCATGGATAACCATGTAGAAGAACAATGCACTTAGTGGAGTTGAAAAGTGGTTGATTCGATGTGGAAACGGGTTTACCAAATATTATCCACGCCCTGATGGTGCCTTTCAAGCGCCAGCGACATCCATTACCATATTGACGAATAGTGGATTGACTCCGTCTAATGTTCGCTGCTAGTGTTTGTCACCACTGACATTCAGTACTGCACTGAGCATGGTGTGCCATGACAGCACCTTATGACATCAAAGAAGCGGTTAGGAAGATGACGCATATATAAATAATGGGGGTAAGTTGCATAAGAATAATGTACGTAGCCTGTTGCAGTGAATACCATACAAACATTCACCAACTAAATCCAATAAATATTCCTTGCATGGTACCTTCCAATTAGCTGGTGTCGACTGGTCCACTTGGTTAATTAATTCATTCCCCGCACGTCCCACTCACACACAAGCTTACATCAGTTAGCTCCAATGGTTCTTTCTCAGCATTTGGTCTCGGTAGCTAGCTCCCCAATCATGTCATCAACTTGTCCATGTGATCAGACATCTGTCATCTTGCAAAGTGAGTATACCAATTGCTTGGCGTGAATTTTGTTGGCTGCGTTGGAAAAATAGAGTACACAGTCATTGACCAAAGGTGAAAGTCATGTTTGGGATTAAATTCAACAATGCATTAGAGCCGATGGTTGTATTCTGTCTGAAAATACGTGCAGCAAATATTGCCATACTGGGTACGGTTTTCCCGACCATATTTGTCGAGATATGAAATATCGAAAATTGCTCACTACGAAATAGTCAATCAATTATCAATCACTCTCTTCAGTACCTCATCGGTTTCCGCATAATCTACAGTCGTAGCTAATCGATAAATCAAATGTACGATTACACATACTATGCAAGAATGTATGTGTATTTTGAAGTAACAGCATTAGTGATTCCTGTTTTCCATACAAGGTGAAATGTATTTATTTGTTATATGAATGTGTTCAAGATAATTTGCATATCCAATATTGCAATGTGATGTTAAAAAGCTTAATAATACAGTTGTCCCCATTGGCCATATTATCTATGATATCAGAATGGCTCATATCTTAAATGAACTTTATGCGATAAATGATATGCGGAGATATGGTGAGTCCTTGACGTTGTGGCTTTCATCTTGTTTACATGGTCAACTGAGGCTCGTTTAGTTTCTTACCGACGCCGATCCAATACCGCGTCTGTTACGTCAAGTCGGCGTCGGAGTGTGGTTTATGGTCTATCCATTGGTTATTCAATCTCTTAATGTGATTTTATACGCTCTGATAATCCAAGGTGAGCGTCGATAAACAGGGTCGTTTACACAAATGAAATGCTGTTAATTTCATATCTTGAATTCCCACTCGGATTATCTGCTTGTAATTGCATGTTTAAAGCACAGAAATGTGACATCAGTTCTCGAATTTACATAAGGGTGGAATCATTTCGTACATAAAGACAGTAAATCCCAGTTTTATTCTCTAAGTGCGCAGTTTTGCTTAACAATTTCCTCCTCTACGGATTCCATGTCTGTTGCAGTAGTGTCTACCTTTTTGTCTATATCGGCCACTTTTTTCTCTATGTTTTGCATTGTATAGTAGAAATCGTATACACTAGGGATGCCATATCGTGGCGCGGTGTGGAATGGTAGTTGGGTGGGGCTACTTTCGAAATCCATTGAAGCAGACTTTTGGGGGAGGGCCAGCACCCCAATTGGATTGCTACTAGTAGACTCTTAGGTAACCTTGGTTGGCTGGTGGAGGCCATTTGGATTGCTACTCTCGGAGTCCTCCATAGAGCTTGCTAGCGTTGCCTCTGTTGCCCATAATTCTACAAAAAACGAAACTTGCAGAAGACTATCAAATTTAAATCATGCAATATCTGTATCATTTGGTATGAGTTATAATGTGTCTAACAAAACCATTAGCTAGTCTAGATATCAAAGATTTGTTTAACAGCAAACATCTAAGGTCACCGATATTCTTACCCTATTGTTAAATCATAAAGCCTGTATGTTTTAATGCGATTGCCAAAGCATTATTTTAGTTATTCTATATGCTACAGTAACACATGAATAGTCTTATATAGCAGCAATTGACGGATTGATTGCAAATGAAGATAAACCATTTATTACATCACAGTATGGATGCAATCAATGCAACTGTACAAATTTAATTTAAAACATTTTACTCTGCCTACATATTTGAAAGAGAATGAGTGAGTGGCTTTACGAATAAAAAAACTATGTTCTCCCAGCTTTCTGACATTTCAGCTGTTCGATCATAATAGTTTTGTTCTGATCTTCAGTGTCCTATCGCTCAGTGAGTATGACATATTTCTTTCCTGGAACAATATATTTGTACACATATTTGGCAAAGCAGTCTCTATTTAGGGTCATTGTAGGTCATAATTCATAGTTCATACAGATACATACGCTTCTCATTAGTATTGCTGCTGCACTTCTTTGCAATATTCTAATCTGACACTAAATTGAGATTGCTTCTTATCTGGCTAGAATTTTCCTTTAACAAAGAAAAACAAACATTTAGTTTCATTTAATTACATGGAGTACAAATCCTCACAGGTATCCTCTTCTGAGGGCAAGTCACTTGACAATCAGGCTGATTCTTCGGCATGTCGTTCAGTATCTAATAAACACCAAGTGTCTGCCTGTGCCAAATATGGATGCAAGTATTTTGTGCCCACGCGCGTAAACGCCGATCGAGCTGAATCATTCCCGGCAAAGCAGTTGAAAACGCGCCGAGATGGCTGCGAGTTCAGACATGGTATTATAAAATAAGGTGGGGTTACTCTAATTAAAAACCAAAGTCATATTGGGGCAGTAAGGACACTAAAAGTGTATTTCGCATCACACACACACACACACACACACACACACACACACACACACACACACACACACACACACACACACACACACACACACACACACACACACACACACACACACACACACACACACACACACACACACACACACACACACATATATATATATATATATATATATATATATATATATATATATATATATATATATATATATATATATATATACTATGCGCTGATGAAACTGCTCGATATATAATTATGTTATAAATATTCTCAGCATATTATTTAACCACATCATCTATACGTATCAGTATGCCAATTTCATTGTGAATAACAATCAACCCCAGTATTGAGCATGTCGAGCTTCAAAGGGATATCTAAACGGTGCATAACTCTTCGAGTGAATCAAATACATGACTACTATAAAATCATAGCAATCATCACTCAATAGGGAAAGGGAGATATATATATATAGAAATATAGGGATTATAATAGAGAGATAGATATATATATAGACTAGATATATAGAGATAGAGAGAGATAATAGAGATATAGATATATATATATAGACATATAGAGAGATAGAGAGAGATAGAGATATAGATATATAGAGGGATATAGAGAGATATATATATATACATATATATATATATATAGAGATAGAGAGATATAGAGATATATATATATATAGAGTATATATATATATATATATATATATGTATATATATATATATATATACATATGTATATATATATATATATATAGATTATATATATATATACATATATATATATATATATATATATATATATATATATATATATATATATATATATATATATATATATATATATATATATATATATATATATATATATATACATATGTACATATATATATACATATATATTTTCATTCATTTCTTGATTAGGTGTTTTAAAATGGAGATTAATAACTCATTAACCAACGTGACCCCGTAATTTATTGCGCCGACATGCATTAGCGCTAAAAAATCCACCGATAAGGTCTCACTGGTGAAAAAATCCGAAGCCGTCGTTTCGATGCCATTTTTCCATAGTTTGCCGCTGGGGCCAGGTTGCGTGATGTCACACTTGCTGCGCAGCCTCTAAGAGAAGTTGACAGCGAGCGAGCGAAGCGAATTATTAAGTTTTAAGATTATATCGTATTTTACATGATGCCATATAGTCTTCAGATGAAGATTTCCAGGCCCCATTAAGTGGCACTGGGGCAAATTACGTCCATAGCTATTTATATGAGCCAATACGGGCGGGAGTTGAATCATCCAAGTCAGACTCGGAAAATAAAGCCGCAGCTGAATTAGAATCCGCTTTGGATGCAGAATCCACAATATATATGTACGAATGATCAGTATTCACAAGCTTTATTGAGTTATGTCAACTGGTGAAAAATGATCGTTAGTATAAGTTATCGTATAAATTTACACATTCTTTAAGTTGAAGATGGTATGTTGACAGACCTAACTACTACAATAAATAATACTTGGCTAGTAAATGTGCCTTTGTCCTTGTACCCACAGCACATTTAATATTGTGGACAGGTGTTTGCATGCAGTATATCAAGTATTTATATTATTGTACCGCAAATATAATATTACAATGACCGTCTTGTCTTATCTAACTTAGGCTGTCAACACTGCATCTAATGAACACAGCCAGAAAGAGTGAGTGCTGTCGCATTTTGGAGAAAATGATGGCCATGCATCACCAAGCATCCCGCTTTTCTAGCAAACTGCCTGAACAAATATGTGCTGGAAGCCTCCAAATATGAATTTATTCAAATTGATGGACCTGTCGGAGATGAGGTCTCTACAAATGAGTAAGTAATCCACTATTGCTAACTGTAAATGCAGCTTAGCGTTTCTTTGTCATTGGTTTAATTTGTTACGTAACATCTTTGGCGTTGACCAGTTGTTCTAAAAAGGCTGAAGGAACACCAATCCCGGTGTGCAGAATATATGTCACATAGTCATAAATGAATAACAACCCCAGTAACACAGGCGTGACTACTGGGTCTTCCTGGCTGGCTTTTGGGTAGGACATTCCCCACTTGGACTGATCTCCTTGAGTGATGGTTTGAGCTTTATTCGTGCTTTCATTGAAGTGAATAACTGCTAAAAGCAATCTGGATATATATAGCCTCACTTATAACCAAAATATACCAAACTGTATTTACTGGAACATATTGTTTGAACAGACAGAAGATCCCTACCCCTTTGAATTCCATAATTGCCATGTATCTAAAATTATTTTAAAATTAATAGTATATGCCCATGATGGCCCATGCACTGACATGGAATAGAAAATGTTAACCTTCATGTGTACCTTAAATATAAATCTATTATTTAGCAGCACCCCCCACCCCACACACACCCGAATTGCGATGATCCTTCCCTTGTTGTAACCTCTCAATGCCTTATACAACTGACTCCAAATAGCACGTACACCTCAATACATTTACCACTTAGTGTGACAATGTAGAAGACTGTGCAATAGTGGCGCTATCAATATGATGCATCTACATCAAACCTGAGTGTGCTTAATCAACAATGGATAGTAATTCCACTGAAATTACAATATCTGTTATGTTGGTTATGTTATTGTAATCTGTTATGTGTGATGAAGGTGATCTTGTAAGGATAATCTACAGCAGTCAAATGTAATTGTAGCTTGATAGTTCGCCCTTCAGAAACATACATGCAGTTGTTTTTATTTTGCTATGTGGGATCAGTTTTAGTATTAAGTTCTA
Organism: Urechis unicinctus; assembly: GCA_034190875.2. NCBI lineage: Eukaryota > Metazoa > Annelida > Polychaeta > Xenopneusta > Urechidae > Urechis > Urechis unicinctus. Next base: position 56,682,450 of record CM067352.1, read on the forward strand.
GCTAATAAAATCAGGTATTCATCTTTAATGGAGGCGCTCTTTGTCACAGAATTCCATGGACAAAGGGAACATCTAAAGAATGTGCACCAGGTATGTTACTCTCAAATATGACCGGGCCATCATTGTGTTCGATGGTTACAGCGACGTTCCCCGCACAAAGGATTGTACTCATGCCAGACTTGGTTGCTTTGGTGCAGCAGTGCACTTTGATAGGACCATGGCCTTGCCGACCCAGAAAGATGAATTTCTCTCACATCCACAGCATAACAAAGGTTCATTAAGATGGTGGTAACAAATTAGAAAGAACTGGTTGCGATGTTCATCATGCTAAATGTGATACGGACACTTTGGTGGTGACGACGGCTAATGCTTGTGCTGAACAGAGAGACAAGGTTGTCGTAGCAGATGACACAGACATCTTGATTATTCTAACTCACCATGCTGAACATGTGAAGCATAACCTGTGGTTCCAGCCAAATCCCAAACGCGAAAGTAAAAAGGCTCCACGTTGCTGGAATATTATAGCAAAACTATGTCACCTAGTGAATATTGTATGCAACAATATTCTCTTCGCTTATGCTGTGCTTGGCTGTAGTACCACAGACAAGGAATAGTCATCAAAGCAGGAAAACGTTTTCTTGTTTCCTTATGTAATGGCACTACGGATGAGAACAAAGGAGACCTGAGGCTTCGCACAATTTGTTCAAAGATGTCATACAGTACTGCGGAAGTTGAACCACGTACACTACCTCTGTCATCAGCAGCTAGTAAATACCACACCGTACAAACAGGCCCATGTTTGCCATGGTTACGAGTAAGCGGTTCATACAGAACGATGGGGCTGGAGCGTCTATGACGGCAAAATGACACTGATATTAACAGACAATCCTCTGGCACCTCAAAAGGTATTGGAAGTGACTCGGGGCAACTGCAAAACTGGTTGCCGGATCAAGTGCATCCGTCGAAAAAATGGTTTGGACTGTTCCATGAGCTGTAGTGAATGTCAAGGAGTGCGTGTAAATACTTCATTGTTGGCAGTTGATACAGACTCTGAGGATGACCCATTAGATGATGAGTGAACTATTGGAGCGAGACATTGTCTAAGCTTTTAAGAGGATTAATATGATCATTTTGTACAATGGCGCAATAAATATAATTTCAAAATATTTTTGACCTATTTTTTTTCTATTTTTGCCGTATCATAATCATAAAAAATGAGCGGTTAGGGGTAAATCGGGTCCATACAAAATATGTTCCACTAAATATATTTTGGATATGATGCTCCCAGATAATAAGTACCTAAAATACAACAGGTTTGGAAACTATGGCAATTTGTGGGTATATCGGTAGTACGCCTGGATTAAATGAACATAAGAGCAGAGAGATAAAAATAATATGTATATATAAATGGATTTGCTACAAAATAACTCCTCTTGCTAAGTGTTCATTTCAGTATATGTACACTTTGTTGCACAACTCATTGTGCAAATTTATTCTACCCTATATATTTGTTTGCATCATTTCATATATTTTCTATCGACGTTTATACATGCGAGAATCCTCACCTATTTAACCTCTAGCCATGACGTTAGTAGGGTTTGGCTCAAGCAGCTGTGAATAAAATTAACTTTAGTGGGGATCATATACAAATCATTCACCACGTCTCGGCTTATATGGCATGTAGAGAAGCATATCTAGAGGTTCTTTCACATTTGATATCATGCACTCTAGGGAACAATTAGTAAAGACGATCTGAATGCCGATGTTGTACTTGTTGTCTTACAGGAAGCCTTCCTGATATAAACTCACAAAACAACCGAAGCCTTTAGGTTACGCCTTATCATCGCACTCTCGTCGTTTATGTCCTACCTTCCAATGTTGATAACACCAGCGACGTTCTCGTTACTTTCTGTAGGTATTAGGTTTTATTGGTATTCCCTCTTTCATTACATTGCTAGATTTTGCCATTAGCGTTACGTTTTGTTTATTACAAAGGCACCCCTGAGTTAATCCTCTATAACTTGCAACAGTCATGAGAAATCGCTTGGTTGCAATAACATCATGTTTGCGGAATTGTGTACCATCCTCTACAATGGGGTCTCAGAAAGGGGTATATATGTTATCGCCGCCGTGCAAACTGCACATCATCTTGGATTAAACATTTCTGTCGCCGAATGAATATGATCCCCAAGACAAATGTGTTGTTCCTGATTATACTTCTGTGTGGGTGTAGTAATTTTGCAAATTTCCAAACCAGTGGAGAATAGTATCCACACAGCGCTTATTAAATTTTTACTTAAGCTTGTAAAGAGCGCGTCTGTTGGAATGATTTATCGACCGGCCAATTCAGAGAATAAATGAAATATGCCGCTGCTGGTGTGGAAAACATATGCTTGTTATCACACAACAATAATATTCAACCCATTTTATAGGTATATGCATTTTTCGTGTTTAATTTAGTCGACGGCCAGTGGTTCGGAAGCAAACGTTCACGCCCAAAGACTATACGAAAGTGTTTTGGAACACATATACCATTTTAATTTACCAAATATTCAACCACTGTACCGGAATTATATACCACATGTACCAGATGTGCTGCATCATAGTTGTAGTGGTCATGATATGGCTTTGGAAAAATTAAAAAGTTGGCATATGTGATATTTGCAAGCTTAACTCTTGTACAGTGCATGCATCACTTGCTATATGAATAGTAACTAAGAAGATGTCTATTACCAGTATTGTGAGCTAGCAGACCGATAGCAAGGCATGTCATATTGTCAATGAAACTTTGTAAACCTGCAAATATATATTTCCAAGGTAATTAAACACCCTTATAAACGGACGCAGATGATTCAGATGCGTAAACGTTGCACAATGCCCTCATCTGTTGCAATGCAATTTGACTAATGTAGTTATGACAATCATTTACTTATCACAGTGTGAATTAGCTCCTAATTCATGGCCATTACAATCGCATCACATCAAGTAAAAAACCAGAAAAGTATTTCTGGTCTGCATTAACAACGTAGTCACTGGAATAAATAGAACATCGGATATGTTCAACTGAATAAAAACCATTTGGTCGTGCAAATGTTTAAATCGACAGTTTTTGCTGGCTCATAATACGTTGTCCGTTTTAGAAAATGTTACACTGACACTAACCGCATTTTATTGAATGCGTACATTATATAATATTTGTGTAATGATAACCTAGTGCAAACCATGCAATGCCATTTCCGAACTTCTTCAATTACAATATAGCATTAAGTATACGAACGGCACACGAAGGAAGTCAATCGATTGTTGTTTTACAGCATATTGCATTTCCTGCTTTCTTTTGGGTGACGTTTAGTGGTGATAGTTGGACAAAAGTCAATTTAAACTAGCCATGTATTGTAATCTTGTTTCCAGACGCAAACCTAATTACCAACTCAAAATTGACCAAATATGCTGCTGATTTCACTGTGCAATAAACAGATATTGTAGAAAATTAAGACAAAGTTGCTCATCTTTTGTTCATTATTTTAGAATAACAATCACAGGAAATACAGGCAATATGCAAATTGTTCGCATTCGGCTCGAAATGTGTGCATTGTGTCGCTGATAAAACAGGGCATCTTGAGCTACCCGTTTCTGCATTTTCAACGTTGCAAGCCATACCAGTGAGAGGAAGAATATATCAGTCGTTTGGCCACTTAGTTGAACTGATTCCTTCTACAACATCGGTACAAGCAAAATATATCCGATAATGTCAATAAGTTGTAAGCATTATAACAAAGTTTCGTCATTTGAAAAATCCTAACGCGGACAAAATCAATGATATATGAGAAGATTCTGAAGCACACTATTCAAAGATAAATGTTTGATAAAGGCATTCGCATGACTCTCATTATATACTGGTAGAAATAGTTGACTATTTGGAAAGAACCATTACCACCACCACATAGTCCGTTGTGCTTTATCGCCACAATGATATACATGCATGCACTTATTGGGGCTTTGTACTACATTAATGGATGCGTGGTTGGTGTCTTACACATCCATGAATCTTACTGGAATTAGTCACCTACTTTAGCCAAAAACTTTGCTATAGGACTATATTCAGTCAATTACTTGGCCATAAGGGACCATACAAGTAATTGTTTTGGACATTATGTATGAAGAAAATTATAAATACATCTCCGGCCATTTGTAGAGTTGCAGCGTCAATCTGGCAATTTCGTCATTGTTTATTGATTGAGGATCTTGCTCTTAGCGCTTTAAACGAGCAGGCATCTGTTCCTTCACTAAGATGAACAGCAACTGCCGACGGCAAATTGTGGAATGGATATTATGTGTCTTGGCGTTTCATTAAGACTAACACCTGTGGTCTACTATTATGTTGATATAATGTAAAGAACCACGGGAAAAGCGGTTTGCATTAATATGGCACTTAGCGCTGTGACGATGCAAATCTGTCAGGCAATGTATCCTGATGATCTATTTACAAAAGCAAATCCCCAAAGCCACAGCTAGTTACAAAGCTATGCATCCCTACGTATGTTTCAAACACTGTAAACAATCTCAACCCACGTGCTTGCGTAATACATGATAATAACGTTGTCGCTACGAGCCCATTAATCACGCACCACGCTGGGATATAATCAATGGAATATTCGCTGTTGTTCGTTTTACATGATATCTTGTATTAGCCTTGGGATAAGCATGCCAAAGTGTATGTCAACATTATGCTGTTTTGACCAAATTACCTGTTATAGGGAAATATCTATTTATCAAATATGTTTTCTACTCAATTTAAAGAATATACGAATGATTGCGTATGTAACCATACATAATAATAACAACACACGAATGACAATTTGAATGAGTGCAGCAAACTACTAAAAGTGTCATGATGTTGCACTACATCTCTAGTGTGTGAGATCTTCCCTTATGATAACATAGAGCACAACTAATATGTGGTGCTTATTTGAATGATTGTCCGTTAATTTAGTATTCATAATACCGAGCAATACGTTGTAAACAGTGATTGTTTGGCTACTCTATATGTTGCGATGATATTGCGGGTCACATATTTCGTTTTGTAATGCGTGGCTTAATTTTTGCTGCCATACCTGTTTATGAAAATGTGTCATAGCACTCCTATATTCGTACTGTACTATTATTACCGCTTTAAATTAGTCATCGAGTTTTGATTGCTGCAGTGATTTGATTATTTATCAGTATAATACTTTAATCATGCGCGTTGTAAAGCTGGGAATATCATTATGTATCTTAGTGAATGAAGATGAAACCTATGGCAGTAAATCCACCAAAATTACGCTCTTAAATTTAAAGCAAATGTATGTTTTTCTTGCTAACAAGGTTGCTCACCGGTTGCTAATTCAACTTCAAATAGACAAATATATTGAGCTTTTCGTCAGCGTGTGCGCTGATCTGTGGATGTTCCTCGGTTACATAGTTACTGGTCTTGATAAAAACATTTTAAAGCACTGAAATTTGCATAGCATAAAAGGCTAAAATAAGTCACTTGCTCTCAATTCCTTAACTTTCCCTTGCATATTTACATAGATTGGTTTAGTGCAAGCCAAATCATTATTCAACGGTGTATAAAATAACAGTAACATACTACAGCATTGTGCGCAGTGGTGTGCTAATTGTCAAGATAAAGAAAGTAATCACGTTATACGTTAAACAATCAACCCAAAACCAAACGATGTGAGTAACTATACATTTTGTCCGTTGTCGGCTAATTGACTCTAAAACCGTGCCAGACTGTAACGTGACCTGGTAGAACCCTAACCTTATTGATACTCACTACTATCATTACCAGAGTATTTCGATGATTAAATAAAACCTCCGATATGAGTATTTTGATGGCACCGGTATGTCTAACGATTTGGAGTCTCCATAAGTAGGAGCACCAATACATTTTTAACCCCCATGCTCTCAGCTATAATAATATAAAGGTGGTATTGGAATTGTTTATTTAAACTGAAAATATTATGCATATCTAATGTACGGATGCTTGGCTGTATATTTGCCATCTGCAATGGGTATAAGCCTTTTACAGAAACCCCATTCCTGAAATGAGGGAATTATTTTATAGCAGAATACTGTAAACGCACGAGACAACAACGCTTCAACTGTATGATTACCGCTGGCGATTACAGAGAAAAGGGTCGTATGCATTTTTCCTTGTTCGGAAAGCAAGAATAAACCACACATATATTAAAGAATAAAACAACCTATTGTACATACACCTGTTGTATCCATTGTCAGATACAACTATGGATATTAAAGTTATTATCGCGCATAATTTTGCACGAACTCTCTGCCCATAAAACGCGTACGGAAAATCAAAGCAATAGGCGAGGGGGGACGCACATACAGCAAGACTCATTGTAGTGCGAATCAAATCTTTGCAATACTAACACTAATGGCTGTACATTGACAGTAATGCTGACGTATATGTTTGCATATTATTCTGACTATAAATGAATGGATTCGTTTCCACAACGATATTTGTATAAGCTTTACCTCTTGTGTGAACATTTTACTTGCAAATGCATCGCTCCATGCGTGATTTGATTTAAGGCTAGACATTTGCTCTGAAGGCAATTGTAAAACATACCTTGATTAGATAGAAGGTTTATAATAATTCATCTTAACTGCAATGTAAGGTTAGGCAGAACAGTACATATAGCGACGCAGACACTTGCTTATTTCCACCTTCCAATCGTAAATATTGCTACATCAGGGTATTCATATATTGTAAAATTTACCTTAAACTCTCTCCTAATTGGACATATATGTTGGCGCCTAATAACTTATTCAGACTTGTGTTATTATCTGTAAAAAAAATATGAAGCTATATTTTCTTCGGTAGCCAGACCAACTTATATCTGGTGATTTGCGTTTTGATTGTCCATGTGTATGCTACAGATCCTTAGCTTTCCCCGATGAGACATCATATCGCGCCATGTTGCGGTCATGTGCGTTTCATCCTTACAAATCCACATTAAGCCTTTTTTCCTGGTGACATTTACAGCGACAACAGTAACAACCAAGAGTTAGTAAATATGCATGCATAAATTGTTATGGTCTGGCGTAGCATTTGTGTAACAAAAACACTGACACGCGCTACGAGGGAGCTGAAGCGCCTTACATGGATTCAGAAATGAAAACAAACTTGCCTTAACTTAAATCAGTGTATGACAGAGATCATCAAGCAAGGAGCAGCAGCCACATAATCACCTAAGGAAGCAGAATCCTGGTTGGAATTCGGAAGTCTCAATAACTGATTAGGGCTCATATAAAGGCAAACGCTAAGCACATATGATCGTCCTGATAAAACTGGATTAGATTGCGACATTTCTTGGTGTATGATAAACGTGATATCCCTCCCGAAAGGCAGCGTCAATAACAGCGTTATCCACATAACATGCGATAGTATTCTGTAACCACATCTTATCATATACTGCCATTCACTGCCACCTACTGACAACAGATAATTGTAGTTTACTCCTAAAAATACACCCCGAGAGTGTTTTTGTTGCTTAGTAATTGGCCTAAAACAAGAAATATTCGATCCTCGAACATAGAATTTTCTCCTCTTAAACACAACGTTTCAAGTTGTTTCCGTAATCAATTTATCTTCAGGGTTGTTTTTTTAAGTATCGAGTTGAAAAGAGTTGGTATGAGCTGATAATTGTTGTTGACCACCCACTGTGCTATTTGCGTTATTCGTAATTATATTCTACATCATTGCCAGTATTTGAACCAAGGATTTCTACATACCTGAACGTTAATAAACGTACGGAGGCATAACATTATTTCAGTAGTGGTACTAGTGCAATTGCAACATGGAGACTAGAGGGAACTAGTCGAACACCGCGCATAGTTAAGCTTATCAACTTTTTGTTTGTTTTATCCCAGAAAGCGACTTACGCACAGCTTCCTCATATATTTTGCGGACTTCACATTTATAAGCCTATAGGTGCCATTCAACGAATGAAGGATGGCTCAGTAAAGACGCAACATTACAACTCCCAAGCTAATGTGAACATGCTAGAGAGTTGTATGTATAATTGGATTTATATAAACGGTGTTTTTAATTTCACCAGGTCAGGTTACCACGATGTACAGCTTAGGCTTTTATCGATTTCCAATACCATACAAGCTAATATGTTACGATACTTTACACCGGAAACGGCCGATTTGAATGAACACCATCGTAAATACATGAGGTAAAATATATCGTTGTTCTTATTTTTCAATTTGGACGCTTGGTCAAGCTTTATTTCTCTGCATTGCACGACTTTCGAATGAGACAACTGTATCACGTTGAGGTAGTCAGTGTTAGAGATGGGCATAGATTATAGTCATAAACAATGACTGCTTATTCATGTGTAATAATCTAGGTAGAGTCACTATGTAACTATTTTTTCCCCTTTCCGAGAAATTTTTAAACAATATGAATATTGATCATTTATCTTAAACTAGAAGTGGTATCTTAGTTTTGTAGTCGTTGTTCGTGCGTGTGATGCTTTTACAAGGGTCACAATGTCAGATTGCATTGAATAATCTGAAACCTTAGCAAATATTGTTCTGAAACGTGCTTACATTCTGTATTTCACACTAACACAAAATAGATCGGCTCAATCGGTATGATTATATCTTTTTATGTATACAATGATTACCAATTTACAAGAGCAACAAAACCTGGAAGTGGATCGCTCATCTTCTACACTTACGTCATGTAAGATCATTATTGTTAACTCTAAGTGTTATTGCTGCAGGTAAAGGGGGTTAATCATCTTTATAATAACAATTAATTTGGCCCCTCACACATGCTCGTAGAGACAAGTCTGCTATTCTGTAGACTATATCCAAAGGTGCATTAATTTAGCATTTCGGTCATCCAAATGATGAATACGATATTTATGATAGCATGCATATTGGCGAATGTTTCATTGCTGAATATAATAATATCTTACTTGCACTCATCTGAAATATTCGCTGTATTCTCATGTGACTATTTACAAAAGGATAGTTCTTGAGATGAATGCGCTCCTTCGCTATTCTTATGACCTTTTTACCTTGCCATAAATCATTGCTTGCTATAGTAAAACAAGTTCAGGTAAACTGATAGCCCATCTCTGTGATTGTATTTCACATGTGTGGTGATAACGAATGCTACGCCAGCGGTTTGGACCACGTTTATACCGAAGTGCGACGTTATGTGCGCCTCGTAGCAAACAGACTAATCATTTCCCCATATGGAATTCTTCATAATGCTGCTATCAATTTGCATTCTAACATTGACGCATCGTCGCAATAATGAATATATTTTTTTCGTTGCTTGATGAACGGCGGTGAATATTGCCGTGTAGTAGTCGGACTGTTTCCCTGAGATGTGTGCCAATAAGTCAATGAGCCAGTACGATGAGGTGTTTATAAATAAGCCGCTTACACGCAAATCACTTAACCTATGTCAATGTGGCTATATTTACGTTCTGAAACACATGCACATCGCTCAAAAGGCGCACCAAACCGTGGTGTAGTTAGTATATATCTAGTATTAGGTCTACGGTTGTACTTACTTGTAAACTGAACCTTGCTTGGCAAAGTTATAGGTTATAGAACCAGCAGCTTATAGTAAAGAACGGATATGGATCAACCATGTAGGCAATGTAATGCATCATTTATAGTAAAATATATCATAACGTCATGACGTTGCATTCAGCACGTTAGGAATGGCCTTTTTTGTGTTTATCATCGTTCCCTTGATGTGATTGACACGGGGTGCATTGGACATAGTAGGTAGCAAGGGATGTAAGACAATGTGGTAGAACTGCCACTCTGTCTAAAAGAAGCCATCAAGGCTGAGAACTTTTCCATGTTAGTTCGATATGCATTTGATATTTTATTTAGGTTCGGCAACCATGGATTTATCAAGCCGACGGAAATGTTAGTCGGCAGTGAAACATGTGACAAATGTTCGATGCGTTGCTGTTGTGTAATACTTGATGCCAATGCATATAGTTATAAAATCCAGCGAAGTAGCGTGTGACATATATCTGTGCTTACACTAAATGAAATCGTAAACCCATTTGCCTAGTTGACAGTAAAAAATTACTCGAAAACTACTACCTAAGTAATTGTTAATGTGATGTCTACTGCACCAAGTATACGGTTGACCGATTGCTACTTAGCTGTGCTAGATACAGAGCAATGACAAACAGTTATACAGTCTTTGGACGCGATTAATGGTTGACTCTTGGCTTTTGAATGAATGAATTCGAGAAACCATCGCAATATAATTCTTATTCAATCGTATCAATGAAATTACGTCAATATCAAGTAAAGATCAATTATTAATATGTACCCAACCATCTTATTTATGCTATCTACTAGCCTTCCTAAACATTTTAAACTGATATGTTCATTCTTGTCCAACTAATAATCCCGGATATTATCAAACCCTCATAGTTTATTTTGGAACAAGGTGAATGATATATCCTAAAAGTACGTGGCATATATGATGAGACATCCGAAGCTTAACGATAACGCAAGTCAATGATGGATCAAGCGTAGTAATAACAGCCGTTGGCAAGTATAGTGTATATTTGCATTGTCTTCTTTTCAAAGCGGCGAAACCGATACATGATCTATGATATGTCGTTTTCCATGCAAGTAGTTTCGTTAAATCTACATATGTAGAAACTAAAACCTAGCTGCGACATTGATAAAAGATCGATGATATGGTGTTCTCAATAAAATCAGAGGTTGGAAATTAGCATCATGCGAATGAAGATAGTAACGTGCACCACGATATTCGAGTTGGATGATACGCAACCATTTATTAAAAGGTCTAATGATGCTTATTAAAAAAACACAGTCGCATCGAATTTACATAATGACGCATTGTCAATAACAGAGTTCAATGGCAACAGATATAATTATCCTTATTCTACATGCATTTGCTGTTTGTGTCACGCGTGAATGCAGTGTTATGAGCATCGTACTTATCTCCCCGGACATTTCAGGATCCAGCTGTACTATTTACGTCAAATTAGTATGCTTCACAGTGGGTAAGAGCGATAGTTGATGACAATCGATGCTTCAGCAATTCACTTGGAAAGCTTTCTATCTCACTCATGTGTTGGTTTGAGTATGCCTGGCCAAAGGATTACTCAACCGCATTGGTTGCAAGTTTGAATTTGCATGCTACACGTCGTGAATGCTGGTGAGCAACATGCAAGAAATACTCATCGTAAGAGCGCCCTGATAAAAGGAGTTATTCAATTAGATCTGCTCATTCTTGTGGTATGAAGAGGGATAACATCACAGACACAATGTTCCAGGTTTTGAAGATGTGTTATAGCAGCAAGTAAGAAATACCTAAATATCAAGAATGGCATCTACTTTGTGCTTGTTGCCAACTGATAGCATACAAGTACGTCAACAGCAATGTCATCTACACTCGATGGTTACCAATGAACATAATAACCCTGTAAGTCGGACATCATCAAATTGCTGCTGTTTCAAAGCTGAAGGATATATTTTGCCCCAAACTTCCACTGAATTATCTGCAAATGCTTTCGACCGAGCCCATAAACAAACATTGAAGATAAATCAGCATTCAGAGATCGGTATAGATATAGGTCACAAGACGATTTAAATTACACAATCAAACCATATTGCATAACATGTAAATTATGGTGCTAATAGCGTTCATCTTACACAAGGTCCACCATGAAAAATATTATCGTGGTCATCATTTGTTTAAAATTGCGATGCCTTATAGCAGAGCGGACGCATAATTAGACGCCTTTATGACAATATGATCGAGTTTTTACACGTTTCTGCCCGACAAACATGCATAATTTACAACCAATAACCCATAGTCTCAGAAACAGCACATATGTAGCAATACAGCAGTAATATTTATAGATATATACATATATAAATATATATAATTATATATATAAATATATATATATATATATATATATATATATATGCAACGCATATATATATAGTTAAATATATATATATATATATTTATATATATATTTATATATATATATATAAATATATATATATATTTATAATCATACGTATAATTATAACTATATACTTGTATTAGTCGATGATATTGTTTAGCAAGGTTTTGTTATGTGAGTAAAACATTTCTGATGTAACAGATGCGTTAATACTTCCAGGAAACACAGCTAAATTAGAACTAACAGCATATTCGAGTCATCATCGAGTCATAAGTAGGCTCAGTTGCGTGGGATAGATTGAATTACGGCTTTTGCATTCCACGGGTTGATTTGAAGGCGAAACTAATGACTATGCTCGGACCGTGTTGATGCTGGTATATCCGCTCTGTCAAATCAATCTAAATTAGGAATACATACTGTGAACCTTGCAAGAATCAATCATAATTAGGACCAAAAAGCGCATAGCACCTGTCACCAAAATTGGATGGTCATGGTTCTGTTTAGGCGCCCTACAGTAATAGCCATTGGCATTTATGTTCGGTTGCACTTCAACATTGTCAAGTCACCTGATAAAATGGAGCGGACTGGTTAGCAGTAAACATAATATTCAGGTAATATCGCAGGTTTTTTCTCTCTCGCCAACTACGATGATTTATCTAGTGTGGTTAATTGTATTTTTATCCTATCGAACTACTCAATGCAACTCGGAATTTGTGTGGTTAATGAAATGTAAATGTAAATTCACAAATACAGTCGTTATCATCTCGGCTCGCAGGAACCCAAGCTCCTGAGCCACGGACTTAAGATATTAACTACAGACGTGCAGCCAAATAGACATCGGATCCGCAGCCCCCATTATATAAACGTGCGTCCCACCAGTGATTTATAAACATAGATGGAGACATGTACCCACTTGAAAGGCTCTGTCGCTTGATGGTTGTTTAACAATGCTCTATTGATCCATACGCTGCTGGAGTGATCGTCGTCCATAATGGATACTCGCAATATCTGCGCTTTAGATATCGTCAACCAACAGGAGAGAGGGTAATTTACTATCGTTAACGAAAGCATTCGCTTCCGTCGCACCAAGTTCATTCTGGTTGAGTAAATTCTTGTCAAGCCCAAGTCACACCAGGCTTGCGACCTAGCTGCAACCGAAAAATGATTGAATCGCGGGCAAATCGTATGAAGAGCGCACGACTTATCGCAGAAGTCGTGGATGATCGCCAGAGCCAGATCAGTCGGAGCACGGTCTATGGTCAATTTGTTTAACTTCTGACCTGCGATTCCTAATGTTAAGAGGTCGCAGACAGGTCTTACCAGTAGTGATACAACCACGGTGTGACCAGTGCGATCGTAACATTTTGGTCACTAGCAAAAGTTCGGCCGATCCCTACTTTGATTGCTTGTTTGCCTTTACACTAAACCTCAATTGCGATCGAATCGTGACTGAAAACTAACAATTATCCATTCGTATTGCAACCTGATAACGACGACTCTCAGTGGTTTCAATCGGGTCTCAATCGAGTCGCATCTAGTTTACGAGTCTACAGGCTTTGTATTAGCGAGTCTGCCCAATACAACCATTAGAGATCGGCTTGCTACCGCATTGAGAGCGCTGTACGATTCTGATTGCGAGCGTTGCGACCATCGGCGATCGCTGTGGGTGCATGCGATCGAGTTGCAACCTTATTACGATTAGTAAGAGCATTTTTGAGACTTCATTGCAACTCAAGCGACCAATCCAAGACTTTATAAGGGAGTTAAGGCGATATTGGCGATCTGAACGTCAAACACGCATATAAATGAATGCGACCATTGGCGATCATAGCAGTTTTCCATATGCCACACTATAGACAACATAGACCCTGACATGGCTTATGTATTCTTGACCCTTGTGATCCAGAACGAATTCCAGATTGAACATGAGGCTGCCGTGCTATACACCTTAGTCCTCAGGAGGGAGATCCAAAGAAGTAGAAAGAGAAGGCGACCACGACTGTTTTTTTTTGCTCAGATACTTGCTGACTGAAGAGGAGAGCTACATGAGGATGCCTGGTGACCTCTTTGGTGAAATCAGTTAGAGTGTGAGACCCCACAATACCCGACCCTCCTTGGATCCAGGGTTGAAATTGGCACTCACCCTGAGGCATCTAGCCACTGGTAATCAGTATTGAGGCATGACCTACAGCTACCGAGTTAGCAAGTCAGCAATGTGTGCCACAGATGTGCCAGACCATTATTATTGCCTACAGGGATAAAGTCTTCAAGACGCCAACCACACATGCAGAGTGGAAGGAGGTCGCAACAGAATTCTAGAGAAGGTGGCAGGTGCCTCATGCCTTTGATGCCCTGGATGGAAAACACGTCAAAATCCGTAAATTTAAGCGCAGAAAAATTCCTTAAGATTTGCGATCATTGATGTCGTTGACCACTCAGGGACCAATGAAAATGTTTAGCAGACCCCTCACATTTGGCTGAGACCCAGGAAAAATATATTGCAGGGGTCTGGGACCCCTGGTTTCGGACCCCTGGTACATTTGGGCCATAAGGAGCACAGCTCAATTGAAGAGCTCATTATATGCTGGACAGCGTAAATATATGACACCAATATGTATTGCTCCGCTGTATATGTGCTTTCTATTATGCCATTAATGACTTCGTTCATGGACCTAAGCCATCATTGTAATTTAATTGAGGCATTGTGAAATGATCACATCAAGTTAGATTGATATTTACCATTCTTTAATGCTATGCCATATTCTGTACCATGTATATAGCCACAGAGACGTTTGTTACCATACTTCAATAAGCCAACCGATCGAATGGCTTCATCAGGGTATTTATATGATTTTCGTGAATCTTCAACACTCTCTTGATTGACATTTAGACGTCCGATATGAGATGATTTACTAATTAAAACTCAAGTTATTGCCGGGAAGGGAGCGTTGAAATATCTATTTGGCTCATATATTGGGGCAAGATAAAATAATATCTCTTAATCTTGACCAATGAAAATGTTTAGCAGACCCCTCACATTTGGCTGATACCCAAGAGATGTATACTGCAGGGATCTCGGACCCCAGATACATTTGGGCTATAAGGATTGGACAGCGCAAGATAAAATAATCTCTTAATCATGAGTTGCATTGCTATTCAACGTGAAAACGATTGATAATGCGTACTGTGTCCCCAATCTTGTGGGACGGCATGAAAAAGTCGGTTTCAATATTGTTCTGAAACGTGCTTACATTCTGTATTTCACACTAACACAAAATAGATCGGCTCAATCGGTATGATTATATCTTTTTATGTATACAGTGATTACCAATTTACAAGAGCAACAAAACCTGGAAGTGGATCGCTCACCTTCTACACGTACGTCATGTAAGATCATTATTGTTATTGCTGCAGGTAAACGGGGTTAATCATCTTTATAATTACTATTAATTTGGCCCCTCACACATGCTCGTGGAGACAAGTCTGCTATTCTGTAGACTATACCCAAAGGTGCATTAATTTCTCATTTCGGTCATCCCAATGATGAATACGATATTTATGATAGCATGCATATTGGCGAATGTTTCATTGCTGAATATAATAATATCTTACTTGCACTCATCTGAAATATTCGCTGTATTCTCATGTGACTATTTACAAAATGATGGTTCTTGAGATGAATGCGCTCCTTCGCTATTCTTATGACCTTTTTACCTTGCAATAAATCATTGCTTGCTATAGTAAAACAAGTTCAGGTAAACGGATAGCCCATCTCTGTGATTGAGAATGTTTAATGTGCTTTGGTCGTACCCCTTATTTCACATGTGTGGTGATAACGAATGCTACGCCAGCGGTTTGGACCACGTTTATACCGAAGTGCGACGTTATGTGCGCCTCGTAGCAAACAGACTAATCATTTCCCATATGGAATTCTTCATAATGCTGCTATCAATTTGCATTCTAACATTGACGCATCGTCGCAATAATGAATATATTTTTTTCGTTGCTTGATGAACCGCGGTGAATATTGCCGTGTAGTAGTCGGACTGTTTCCCTGAGATGTGTGCCAATAAGTCAATGAGCCAGTACGATGAGGTGTTTATAAATAAGCCGCTTACACGCAAATCACTTAACCTATGTCAATGTGGCTATATTTACGTTCTGAAACACATGCACATCGCTCAAAAGGCGCACCAAACCGTGGTGTAGTTAGTATATATCTAGTATTAGGTCTACGGTTGTACTTACTTGTAAACTGAACCTTGCTTGGCAAAGTTATAGGTTATAGAACCAGCAGCTTATAGTAAAGAACGGACATGGATCAACCATGTAGGCAATGTAATGCATCATTTATAGTAAAATATATCATAACGTCATGACGTTGCATTCAGCACGTTAGGAATAGCCTTTTTTATGTTTATCATCGTTCCCTTGATGTGATTGACACGGGGTGCATTGGACATAGTAGGTAGCAAGGGATGTAAGACAATGTGGTAAAACTGCCACTCTGTCTAAAAAAAGCCATCAAGGCTGAGAACTTTTCCATGTTAGTTCGATATGCATTTGATATTTTATTTAGGTTCGGCAACTATGGATTTATCAAGCCGACGGAAATGTTAGTCGGCAGTGAAACATGTGACAAATGTTCGATGCGTTGCTGTTGTGTAGTACTTGATGCCAATGCATATAGTTATAAAATCCAGCGAAGTAGCGTGTGACATATATCTGTGCTTACACTAAATGAAATCGTAAACCCATTTGCCTAGTTGACAGTAAAAAATTACTCGAAAACTACTACCTAAGTAATTGTTAATGTGATGTCTACTGCACCAAGTATACGGTTGACCGATTGCTACTTAGCTGTGCTAGATACAGAGCAATGACAAACAGTTATACAGTCTTTGGACGCGATTAATGGTTGACTCTTGGCTTTTGAATGAATGCATTCGAGAAACCATCGCAATATAATTCTTATCCAATCGTATCAATGAAATTACGTCAATATCAAGTAAAGATCAATTATTAATATGTACCCAACCATCTTATTTATGCTATCTACTAGCCTTCCTAAACATTTTAAACTGATATGTTCATTCTTGTCCAACTAATAATCCCGGATATTATCAAACCCTCATAGTTTATTTTGGAACAAGGTGAATGATATATTCTAAAAGTACGTGGCATATATGATGAGACATCCGAAGCTTAACGATAACGCAAGTCAATGATGGATCAAGCGTAGTAATAACAGCCGTTGGCAACTATAGTGTATATTTGCATTGTCTTCTTTTCAAAGCGGCGAAACCGATACATGATCTATGATGTGTCGTTTTCCATGCAAGTAGTTTCGTTAAATCTACATATGTAGAAACTAAAACCTAGCTGCGACATTGATAAAAGATCGATGATATGGTGTTCTCAATAAAATCAGAGGTTGGAAATTAGCATCATGCGAATGAAGATAGTAACGTGCACCACGATATTCGAGATGGTTGATACGCAACCATTTATTAAAAGGTCTAATGATGCTTATTAAAAAAAAAACACATTCGCATCGAATTTACATAATGACGCATTGTCAATAACAGAGTTCAATGGCAACAGATATAATTATCCTTATTCTACATGCATTTGCTGTTTGTGTCACGCGTGAATGCAGTGTTATGAGCATCGTACGTATCTCCCCGGACATTTCAGGATCCAGCTGTACTATTTACGTCAAATTAGTATGCTTCACAGTGGGTAAGAGCGATAGTTGATGGCAATCGATGCTTCAGCAATTCACTTGGAAAGCTTTCTATCTCACTCATGTGTTGGTTTGAGTATGCCTGGCCAAAGGATTACTCAGCCGCATTGGTTGCAAGTTTGAATTTGCATGCTACACGTCGTGAATGCTGGTGAGCAACATGCAAGAAATACACATCGTAAGAGCGCCCTGATAAAAGGAGTTATTCAATTAGATCTGCTCATTCTTGTGGTATGAAGAGGGATGTATATTCTTTTACTTGCGACAATCAGATTTATCCGCAAGTATAACTATATTGAGGCTACATGGAACAAGATGAACTTAGGTGTTGTAATGAGAGCCTCCATCTTCTCACAATTTGCAATATTTGTTTGCCCAACAGTGAACCATTATATAACGGTGTTATCTACAAAAACAGAGTCCGCTAAGTTTCATTGTTTTGCTATGTAACCATATATGTTCAAGGTGATGTTTATTTTATAGCGTAATATCTCCTGCTTCGCTTTGGCAAGGCAATAACAAGTTCAAACATATAAGTCATGGGAAAAGGGCAACAGAGTTGGAAGTAGAAGGTGACACTCATTAGGGTTTGGTCGAGTCCCATGCCTAACAATTAATATAATACTTTAGACATGTTTTTGCTGGAGTCATCTGCGTCGGACCAATCAAAACAGTTGTATATGGGTGACGGCAAAGAATCACTTAATAGTTATACTTCAATAACTTAACTAATAACAATGATAATTTATCAAACTCAGCACGTGACCCAAATTTCCATCTCACCATCACAAATCTCTGTGAACTCAAACAAGAGCCATTCAGTGGGGCATATGACTGCGCAGGATAAAGACATTTCAAATAGTACTGCAAGCACCAATACTGACCGCATGTAACAACAAGGTAGGGGCTTTTTAATAAACATAGGTTACAAAATTCATTGACGACCGCATTTTGTAACGATGACAGCTATTTTCTAAACGGTTAGTCAATAACATCACAGACACAATGTTCCAGGTTTTGAAGATGTGTTATAGCAGCAAGTAAGAAATACCTAAATATCAAGAATGGCATCTACTTTGTGCTTGTTGCCAACTGATAGCATACAAGTACGTCAACAGCAATGTCATCTACACTCGATGGTTACCAATGAACATAATAACCCTGTAAGTCGGACATCATCAAATTGCTGCTGTTTCAAAGCTGAAGGATATATTTTGCCCCAAACTTCCACTGAATTATCTGCAAATGCTTTCGACCGAGCCCATAAAAAAACATTGAAGATAAATCAGCATTCAGAGATCGGTATAGATATAGGTCACACGAAGATTTAAATTACACAATCAAACCATATTGCATAACATGTAAATTATGGTGCTAATAGCGTTCATCTTACACAAGGTCCACCATGAAAAATATTATCGTGGTCATCATTTGTTTAAAATTGCGATGCCTTATAGCAGAGCGGACGCATAATTAGACGCTTTTATGACAATATGATCGAGTTTTTACACGTTTCTGCCCGACAAACATGCATAATTTACAACCAATATCCCATAGTCTCAGAAACAGCACATATGTAGCAATACAGCAGTAATATTTATATATATGTACATATATAAATATATATATATATATATAATTATATATATAAATATATATATATATATATATATATATATATATATATATATGCAACGCATATATATATAGTTAAATATATATATATATATTTATATATATATTTATATATATATATATATATATATATATATATATTTATAATCATACGTATAATTATAACTATATACTTTTATTAGTAGATGATATTGTTTAGCAAGGTTTCGTTATGTGAGTAAAACATTTCTGATGTAACAGATGCGTTAATACTGCCAGGAAACACAGCTAAATTAGAACTAACAGCATATTCGAGTCATCATCGAGTCATAAGTAGGCTCAGTTGCGTGGGATAGATTGAATTACGGCTTTTGTATTCCACGGGTTGATTTGAAGGCGAAACTAATGACTATGCTCGGACCGTGTTGATGCTGGTATATCCGCTCTGTCAAATCAATCTAAATTAGGAATACATACTGTGAACCTTGCAAGAATCAATCATAATTAGGACCAAAAAGCGCATAGCACCTGTCACCAAAATTGGATGGTCATGGTTCTGTTTAGGCGCCCTACAGTAATAGCCATTGGCATTTATGTTCGGTTGCACTTCAACATTGTCAAGTCACCTGATAAAATGGAGCGGACTGGTTAGCAGTAAACATAATATTCAGGTAATATCGCAGGTTTTTTCTCTCTCGCCAAACTACGATGATTTATCTAGTGTGGTTAATTGTATTTTTATCCTATCGAACTACTCAATGCAACTCTGAATTTGTGTGGTTAATGAAATGTAAATGTAAATTCACAAATACAGTCGTTATCATCTCGGCTCGTAGGAACCCAAGCTCCTGAGCCACGGACTTAAGATATTAACTACAGACGTGCAGCCAAATAGACATCGGATCCGCAGCCCCCATTATATAAACGTGCGTCCCACCAGTGATTTATAAACATAGATGGAGACATGCACCCACTTCAAAGGCTCTGTCATATTGCGGACCTCAGACAGCTGACGCTTGATTGGTTGTTTAACAATGCTCTATTGATCCATACGCTGCTGGAGTGATCGTCGTCCATAATGGATACTCGCAATATCTGCGCTTTAGATATCGTCAACCAACAGGAGAGAGGGTAATTTACTATCGTTAACGAAAGCATTCGCTTCCGTCGCACCAAGTTCATTCTGGTTGAGTAAATTCTTGTCAAGCCCAAGTCACACCAGGCTTGCGACCTAGCTGCAACCGAAAAATGATTGAATCGCGGGCAAATCGTATGAAGAGCGCACGACTTATCGCAGAAGTCGTGGATGATCGCCAGAGCCAGATCAGTCGGAGCACGGTCTATGGTCAATTTGTTTAACTTCTGACCTGCGATTCCTAATGTTAAGAGGTCGCAGACAGGTCTTACCAGTAGTGATACAACCACAGTGTGACCAGTGCGATCGTAACATTTTGGTCACTAGCAAAAGTTCGGCCGATCCCTACTTTGATTGCTTGTTTGCCTTTACACTAAACCTCAATTGCGATCGAATCGTGACTGAAAACTAACAATTATCCATTCGTATTGCAACCTGATAACGACCACTCTCAGTGGTTTCAATCGGGTCTCAATCGAGTCGCATCTAGTTTACGAGTCTACAGGCTTTGTATTAGCGAGTCTGCCCAATACAACCATTAGAGATCGGCTTGCTACCGCATTGAGAGCGCTGTACGATTCTGATGGCTAGCGTTGCGACCATCGGCGATCGCTGTGGGTGCATGCGATCGAGTTGCAACCTTATTACGATTAGTAAGAGCATTTTTGAGACTTCATTGCAACTCAAGCGACCAATCCAAGACTTTATAAGGGAGTTAAGGCGATATTGGCGATCTGAACGTCAAACACGCATATAAATGAATGCGACCATTGGCGATCATAGCAGTTTTCCATATGCCACACTATAGACAACATAGACCCTGACATGGCTTATGTATTCTTGACCCTTGTGATCCAGAACGAATTCCAGATTGAACATGAGGCTGCCGTGCTATACACCTTAGTCCTCAGGAGGGAGATCCAAAGAAGGAGAAAGAGAAGGCGACCACGACTGTTTTTTGCTCAGACCCCACAATACCCGACCCTCCTTGGATCCAGGGTTGAAACTGGCACTCACCCTGAGGCATCTAGCCACTGGTAATCAGTATCGAGGCATGACCTACAGCTACCGAGTAAGCAAGTCTGCCATTCAGCAATTTTTGCCACAGATGTGCCAGACCATTATTATTGCCTACAGGGATGAAGTCTTCAAGACACCAACCACACATGCAGAGTGGAAGGAGGTCGCAACAGAATTCTAGAGAAGGTGGCAAGGTGCCTCATGCCTTTGGTGCTCTGGATGGAAAACACGTCAAAATCCGTAAATTTAAGCGCAGAAAAATTCCTTAAGATTTGCGATCATTGATGTCGTTGACCACTCAGGGACCAATGAAAATGTTTAGCAGACCCCTCACATTTGGCTGAGACCCAAGAAAAATATATTGCAGGGGTCTCGGACCCCTGGTCTCGGACCCCTGGTACATTTGGGCCATAAGGAGCACAGCTCAATTGAAGAGCTCATTATATGCTGGACAGCGTAAATATATGACACCAATATGTATTGCTCCAATGAAAATGTGTTCGGCACTACACCGCTGTATATGTGCTTTCTATTATGCCATTAATGACTTCGTTCATGGACCTAAGCCATCATTGTAATTTAATTGAGGCATTGTGAAATGATCACATCAAGTTAGATTGATATTTACCATTCTTTAATGCTATGCCATATTACACCACGTATATAGGCACAGAGACGTTTCTTACCATACTTCAATAAGCCAACCGATCGAATGGCTTCATCAGGGTATTTATATGATTTTCGTGAATCTTCAACACTCTCTTGATTGAAATTTAGACGTCCAATATGGGATGATTTACTAATTAAAACTCAAGTTATTGTCTGGAAGGGAGCGTTGAAATATCTATTTGGCTCATATATTGGGGCAAGATAAAATAATATCTCTTAATCTTGACCAATGAAAATGTTTAGCAGACCCCTCACATTTGGCTGATACCCAAGAGATGTATACTGCAGGGATCTCGGACCCCAGATACATTTGGGCTATAAGGATTGGACAGCGCAAGATAAAATAATCTCTTAATCATGAGTTGCATTGCTATTCAACGTGAAAACGATTGATAATGCGTACTGTGTCCCCAATCTTGTGGGACGGCATGAAAAAGTCGGTTTCGGTAACTGGGCAACAGCTCAAAGACATACGCAAATTTCTGATGGGCAGCAAAGAAAGTATACAGCGTATTTAACAAATAGTGCCCTTGCCAAATGCGTGCGCACAAGAAATATGGCGTAGTAAACGTAGTCGAGGCCCGTCGCGAGGTTTATTTGGGGATGAGGCATGATGTTATAGAGGTTTTAGCCCTAGTTTATCTTTTGTTGTCGGATTGAAACAAATGATGCAAGTTATTGTTGTGGATGACGTCGTTGGATGGTCATGTCAAATTTGTTAAAGCAATTTCGATTTTTTCAAGCATCGCAGCACTTGACGCGCATGGTAAGCCAGTGGTTCCCAAACCTGTTCCTTTGTTAAATCAAATAATTAATTGAAAAAAAATGTGTTTCATTTAATGTTCGCTTTATTACTCATTCATTTTGTTGCGCCATCGTGTTCATTGCGTTACTCTAAGAAGATTAGCTACGTTAAGACTCTTAAAGGCTCTTATATTTGCATTATTTGTTATTTTAATGCTAATACAATATGAATTAAGAGTCTTCGGGGAATAACACTCAGATCTCGTAAAAAACCCTATGCCATAATTGCAAGTGACCGCGCTATGCAACATTTGGGAATATTTTATCGCACATCATTTTTTATTCACAAGGAACTCACAAGAGATATACATATGACTGGATGTCTGTTTAGGCACACTCAAAACAATGACTGACGGTTGTAAGTATTATGTGGTCGATTTTCCATTAACGCACCTGAGGCATGTATTTATTATAGCTTCTCTATGTGCACTTACGTTAAAAAGTCTGTCACCGTTCGATAAACAAAGTGTGTGTGTCTTGAATATTTTAACACGCATTTAAATAGCTACTAAATTTGTGAAAGAAACATCGACCATGTTTGCTGCCAAATAATTGTCGCATGCACATTTCAATAACTACAAATGAGTAAACCCCGCCGAAATTTATCAATCTGTACCAAGTCAGCGTTGGTATTTCGGTTCAACATAGTCTTGGGGTAATAAGATAAAACAGCGATGATCATATATTGCTGGAACAATTTGATGGTACATCAGAAATACAAGACGTGCCATGAAAAAGCCCCTTCTAAAACAAATATGCTCTCAGCACTTCTTTGTCCAATATACACATCTCTTGATAACGCTATCGGTTTATAGAACACCAATGACGCCCCAGGTTGTATTTACAACTGAAAAGTTAATTTGCGTATTGCGCATTGCGCTAGTGTTTCACCGTGGTATGCGATTATCGCTTCCATAAAAGATAGCTTGAGTAGATGGTGGCTGTACATATACGGCTACATTTCAGAACACAAACACACATGATGGCATCACAATGATTCACACCATTGTTCTTTTAAATATGATACCACTATTGTGTTGTATGAGAACCTCTAAACAGTAGCAGTACTATCGCAAGTATATGCCAAGGATACAGCGTTCAATGTTCCATATGGCTAATGACCTTGGGTACGCTTTATTCGAAGTATGGCGCAACTTGCTGCATTTGTTTTCATATCTGTGTCGATGGAGCAGTTTTTCATTTACACAGACAGACATGTTATGGACGTTTAGCTACGTGCACTATTTAATCAATATGTTGATTGACATCTGCCCTTGTTGTGGCATTTATATATTACCAATAAACCGCACTTGGCATCCTCCTAGAACACACATAGTCTTATTGTTATTAAGCTGTGACCTCATCAAATATACATATTTTTGAGGCATAACGATTGCATTTGATATTATTGTCATCATTCATTAGCTGTACAATCGTACTGCGACGTTCTTGAATAATACGCACAGTGTGTAAGAAGGGGTTATTGTCATGCATGTAGACATCGTAGCATCATTTGATTTTATTCTCACACTATTGAAATTTAGGATGAAGGATGTATACAAGTATTGGTTAAATCGGCCGCTGCTAACGGAAACTACGCAGGCTGGTTTAAAACCGTGCTTTGTTGGTTCAAGACGTGCCAAAACATCGCATTGCGAATAATCGGTTCTAATTGCATATACGTTACCACGTAAGGTTTAACCCACGGTTGTTGCCGAAGACAGTGGTCAGTAAAGTTTTCGTATATTCAGTTTTACCAATTTGGCAAAGCCATACTAGATCATCTGCGTTCACTCTCTAATGGCCTCAACAATGGAGCTATATATATATATTTACTAGCTGATCAGATCCTTTTAGCAAGTATTTGTGTGCATATGTATTAGCAGTTACACACACACACACACACACACACACACACACACACATATATAGTAGATATATATATATATATATATATATAGAGATATATATATATATATTTATATATATATATATATAGATATCTCTATATATATATATAGATAATATATATATATATATATCTCTATGTATATATCTGTATATAGATATAGGGGGATTATCTCTCTCTTTGAGATAGAAATAGAGATAGAGATCTATATATAGATCTATATATCTCTCTATCTATCTATAGATATATATATATATATATATATATATATATCTATATATATATATATATATATCTCTATATATATATATCTATACACATATATATGCATAATATATATATATATATTAGCCCGAATATATATAACCTATTAGTGGACAAACCGCCATACTTTAGCCCGAACGACTTTGGTGGACAAACCGCCAACCTTTCACGACTTGGGTCCACGAAAGGATATTCCAGTATGTCCACAGTAAGGTCAATGTACATTTTCTTTCAAAATAATTTAAAATATGTTGGTTTGACAATACGAATATGATTGTCTTGGCTAAGTAACGTACACACATAATCTATCACGAGTGATTTCCCTGGATTTTGAATGTTACAGCGAAATGAAATTTTAATAACTAACCATTCGTTGGAATAACCCGCCAACCGCAGTATCTTCTATACAGCCATATATACCTTGATCTAAATTGCCGAAATATGTTATATCGTGTGTGCTGGATATGTTTATTTGAAAGATTTAAATATTTGATTTATTTTTATATTTCATTAGCTAAAACTTAATTTTTTCTCCTTATTCAGCAATCTACAACATTGAATTAGATCACGAATGCAACCAATGGTTCGAAATGATCACATCTACAACGAATATTATATTTCTTATCCATAATGACTGAAAATGATTTAAAAATGTCGGTATTCCGCAAATATACGAAAATATAAATGGGCAGGAAAGGTTAACTTTGTACGTATAAACTAGAATCATGACCTTCGTATACGACATTTCGAGGACCAAATCGTCACTATATATATATATATATATATATATATATATATATATATATATATATATATATATATATATATATATATATATATATATATATATATATATATATGTATACATATATATATATCATATATATATATATATATATATATATATATATATATATATATATATATATATATATATATATATATATATATATATATATATATGTGTGTGTGCAGCTCACGTATATGTACTGATCATAGGCTTTTTTATCGCTAATACCTCAAGATTTGTTATGAAATAGCAATAACCGATGTGTATCTTGTGGAATATAAATGTAGTACCTCTGCATTGGCGCAGTGATACCTACCAGTTGGCGTGGTATTAAAAACCGCCTTTTAAACTTTCTTTCGTCTATGCGCTGCGAGGAAATAACACGGTTCCTTCTGCATGCCTGGCAGCTAGCTAGAAAGTTATATAAGAGCTTGTCCTCAAAGCAGACAAAAGTTGGTAAGCAACTAACAGATTCTAGTCATATTATGATAAGGCTGTTTGGCCGTTAACTTTCTCATTCGTTGTGTCTTGTAATAAACTATTTAGAAGCTGTGAAAGAAGTACCTTCTCTGCCTTTGTCCTTTGTAATTTTGTTAATTAATTAAATCTGATAGAATTCGTTTGATATTGCATTGCACAAGTTATACATATATATATATATATATATATATATATATATATATATATATATATATATATATATATATATGTATGTGTGTGTATGTGTATGTGTGTGTATGTGTGTGTATGTGTGTGTATGTGTATGTGTATGTGTGTGTATGTATGTGTATGTGTGTATGTATGTGTATGTATGTGTACGAATGTGTATGTGTGTGTATGTATGTGTACGAATGTGTATGTATGTGTGTGTGTGTATGTGTGTATGCGTGTGTATGTGTGTGTATGTGTGTGTAGGTGTGTGTATGTGTGTGTGTATGTGTATGTGTGTGTATGTATGTGTATGTATGTGGATGTATGTGTATTTATGTGTATGCATGTGTATGTATGTGTATGTATGTGTATGTATGTGTACGTATGTGTACGTATGTGTATGCATGTGTACGTATGTGTATGTATATGTATGTATATGTATGTGTATGTATGTATATGTATGTATATGTTTCTTCCGCAGCGGACAGAATCACTCGATCTGTAAGCAAGCGGTACATCCTATGTTAAATTATATGAAGCACTTTAAGAAATCAATCTTATGAGGATTTAACTGGTGCCAAACATTTCTATCTACAGTTTGTATCGTTTATAGTCAAAACGAGAGACTCCGTTGTGTCAATAACAATTAGCGACACCTTGTATAAGCTATAATGTACACGAATCTATATTTCAATCCATATATCATCTGTAGCACGCTCGGCAATGTTGCCACTAGCGGTGGACCTTGTGTGGCAGAGTATAAGGAGATTCGGATTGAACTACAACTAAGAGAGAGAGAGAGAGAGAGAGAGAGAGAGAGAGAGAGAGAGAGAGAGAGAGAGAGAGAGAGAGAGAGAGAGAGAGAGAGAGAGAGAGAGAGAGAGAGAGAGAGAGAGAGAGAGAGAGAGAGAGAGAGAGAGGAGAGAGAGAGAGAGAGAGAGAGAAAAAAAGAGAGAGAGGGAGATGGAGAGACAGAGAGAGAGGCAGAGAGAGAGACAGATAGAAAGAGGAGAGAGGGTACCCAGCAGAAGCGAGAGCGCGTGATAGATCAAGCAAGCGAGAGAAAGAGACAGAGAGAGGGAGAGAGATAGATGGAGGGATATATATATATTTATGAATAGAGAGAGAAAGAGAAAGAGAGAGAGAGAGGGGGGAGAGAGTACACACTTAATGATGAGCATGGCTGTATTGAAAAATTGGGAAGCAGTTTCAACATTATTGGTTTGTTCTATCATTGAATACGATTATGTTGTTTGAAACGTCAACTTGTATAATAACTCAAGTAAGCAATTATTATATGAATGGTTTGCTTATGAACTAAGCCGTAAATGAACAATATAGGAAGATAAAGTTATATGTAGCATGAAATAGAGATGAATCATGCACTACGACCGGCTATGGTCTGCTTATCCATGTCCGATCATTCGTGTATAAGCCCATATTTACGAAGCCACAAAATCAATGTTTACAAAAACGTCCTTTGACATCGAGCTGAATTGATATTTTCCAATATGCCATAAAGCTTTCCCTGAATTAAAGTTAGACCTTGCGGTTGCAGTTAACCTAAGGAGTTAGAACGTCGTTGTTGATATTATCGTTCACAATCAATTTAGACAATCGAAGGAACGAAATGCCAAAGTCTATTATTGCTGATGCATTATATGCTCAATGAATCGTCGGTGACAACCACATTAGTTACGTTTGTAAATCGACACATTCGATGCTAGTTAACAAATAGTATAACTATTAATGGCAGGAAGATGGCCCTCTGGGGCCAGCAAAAGCTTACTCAGTAAAATCGTTAGTAAAATAGACCAAGGAGAGGGATTCCCTAAGTAGCCATAGTCTCTGCTTAATATCTGTCTTGCTGTCATATTGACATTCAAACCATCAACATCGGCACCCCCAAAAGTGTAATTATCATTATCTAATTATCATAAGCTCCGGTTTATCAAAACGACTAGATTGAATAATAGTTCTGAATGCATTGTCAGCTTCTTCTGTAGTAAATACGACCTCACAATTCAGCTTTGTAAGAGTGTGTGCTTGGCATTGATTCAAACGCCACATCTATGGATCCCTCATAATGACATTACGAGCTACATACATATATGCATTGAGCAGCCCTTTTATTTTCATTGCATTTCCTCGCCATAGGCTTAGTGGCTCTTCAATGATTAAGCTTAGATATGGCATCATAGAACGACCGATAAATGGTTACTTTACCCGTAACAAGATTATTTCTTAAGCAAAGAGCTACAAGCTGGTGCGGTAAGCGTCGTTTGGCGCCTATACAATATAATAATTATTTTCTCTCGTCGGACATCTTCCATTTACAGCGCACTAGCACGGACTGATATGCGACAACTAGTAGGCTTATTTAACAAATTGGTGACATTCCATCTCTTAGGTGCTAACGTTCAACTTAAGAGACATGCATATGGCATATACGTTTCTCACTGATGCTAAGAGGCCTACAATATTTACATTCATAATATCGTTAACATGGCGGTCATTGTTTGAAAGATATTGTCTGGAGCTGAATACTTTTAAGCAATTCCGTTCGTGTGAATCACTGAATACCCTTGCGTGAATAATGTGATAGTTTTACGGCCAAAACCATCCTTAATGTATGCTCTACTATATTTGTCGCAAGAATGAGCGACTTCGTATTCAGCAAGGAGCGACGTCGTGTGCGTCC
The DNA here is from genome assembly GCA_034190875.2 of Urechis unicinctus. Classification (NCBI taxonomy): domain Eukaryota; kingdom Metazoa; phylum Annelida; class Polychaeta; order Xenopneusta; family Urechidae; genus Urechis; species Urechis unicinctus. The sequence goes on from CM067352.1 coordinate 56,711,764, forward strand.
AGAGCTAAATTTCTAATTCGTATTTTTCCCGGAATTTGGTTTTCCGTAGAACAACATTGCTATATATTTTAAGTCATCACGTAGTCCTGACAACTACGGACTGCACATTCGGTATATAATCCAAAGACTAGCGTTTGTACATATTCATGAACAACACAGCAGGACTCGTTTATAATTAACTACAGACCACTATGACGTCCATGATAGATTTGAGAAGAAAGCAGACAGAATGTTTTACAACACGTTATACATCCCATCAGCTACAATAATACTGAGTCAACTGCCCGGGTTCGCAACAATGAACCGATCATTTGTTGTTGTGTTGTATACTTTATAATCATTAGAAACACCATCGTCGTAGTCATCACTGCTGCGTTACATTTTGTACGGGTAGGTGCGCCGCGTCAGTGCATGGTTAGATAATTAATTACAATTTTACTTCTCTTACGAGACTTAAGTAAGATGATGGCAGTAAATACATTCTAAACAATTGCTGTCTTTGAAAGAGCATAGCATTACAAAAAAGTCGACAGCAATGACATCTAATTACAGGACACTTCTTCATTGCTATCTGACCCCAGGTGCTCCTGAACCAATCAGCATCAAATATTAAAACGGATGCGGCTTGTATGTCTCAGCGGAAGCCTACTTAATGTAAATTTATCACTGCACATATATAATTCGTTAACCTAGACTTTTAATTGATCTTGTTGCATGTGATTCAGCATAATAGTATACACAACAGATATTAATATGCCACAGTACGGCTTTTGTTGGAAACGGTGCTTGTGCTACTTAAATGTTCAGGTCTCATAGACATCTTTACATGGGGTGTATTTAGTTTATCTATCCAGCAGTAGGTAAACAGATTACACCGATACTGTTATATAATAATTTTGCCATATCATTACAATAGAGAGCATTTAAATGCTGTTGAAATAGAAGGTAAATCTATTTCATCCAGATGTAATGCACTAGCTAAGCAACCATATACAGACTTGTATTGTCATAATCAAGTGTCTGTAACGTGCATTTAGTGCAATAAGCTATTTTTGGAATCAAGCATTGGTTCATTTTTGCATGTGCAAAATAAGGCAACCTGTTTAGGAATATTTGGCGAAGCACAAAAATTCATGCGTGCCGTTTATGTTTACTCCCATGACGCCCATTTTGTTTCAAGCTTCTACCACAATTTTGCAAACCTATATTATCACCTACTTAACCCCATCGTCAAATGTCAAACCATTTTTTGATTGGATCTTAATATCGATTCAAGAGTGTCAATGAATGATGCAGGCTGACCGGCTCGCAGCACTAAAAGCACACTGTAACCCTTGCCGCATCACACAAAACGGCACGCTACGTTGGAGGACTCCACCCGGGCAGCGAAATGGCTTTGCATACCAGAATAATGTAATCCTATTTCTGTGACTTGGCGCTTTATACGACGGAAGAAACAGCCTTTTGAACGATATCCTGCCTACAGATAATGCAAAAATTTCGCGAAAGTGCCCATATTACATTAGGTTTTGTGCATGAATGAACGAATGCTATAGCATTTATATCAGAAATTACGCTATTATGCTAAACAATCACTGATATACTTGAGCTTGAATATATCTTATTGCCATTTATGGGGTTTTCAATCAATTTCCCTGTATAAATAGGTCGTTTTACACATCTGCTAGTGTTCAAAACTGGAACGAAGTTATTTTGCATGATAAATCAACACCCATATGTCCTCGGCCATGTTAATTGAATTACCTACTTTGCAATATGTGTCGTTGATTTAAGTGTGATACAGGTTTCCGAGGTGTTAGTAGATGAGTAAATTACATTAGTCTGTGGGCATATCATGTGTAAAGTTCTGTCGCATGGCCTGCACTAGCAAACATTATAAAGATAACACTGTATCAGGCAAATAATATTTAATTACAATTTACAGTTAATGTGATGCTGCACCCTATCATGTGATGATGCCCGGGTCTGGTCATATTTAGTAAATAGTCGACAGACAGAGCCCTTTATAAAACCATTTGTGTTGGCGAAATTTGTTTAATTCAACCTTATTAAACATCAGCTGCAACATCTATAGGTGGACAAAAGACAGTTTAGTGTTAGATATCTCCGTTGCATTTATGTATGCTTGTAAATACAAAGTAGACAGACAACCAGTCAGACAGTAAGACCAACCAGCCAAAATTGTCAATACAGGGTATTGCTTTGTACAATCTCTTATTGAACAGATATCACAATAACCGATGTTCATTTCTGGTCTATAAAATATGCTGCCCCTAATATTGCGCAGTCATTAGTTATTTCAATTGGAATAAGTAATGATGGTAGCTCAAACCCAATAAATTTATGCAACATATTGTTACGCTCAATTTACGAATACACTGTAGAAATATAATGGTTACAGCGACGGCTCGTAACGTTGTCTGTTGTTGAGGAAATGAGCAAACAATCAACAGAACGGTCACTGTGTGCATAGATGTAAATAAAGCATTGATGAAATGATGATGTCTCTTGCTTATGTTCTCTACATCAATTCCCAAAGACGCAAAAGATCCCTAATCGCAGAATTTGCATTGCATAATCAACCGCTGCAGTGTACGATGATGTTGAACAAGGAATGTAATATCTTGGTTTAAATATCAATTTACGACGTAGGGTGTCTACATAAAGTCTTCCAAGCAAAACAATCACAATTAAAGCATGAATTGACAGCAGTTGTCCCCTTAAAGTCTCACATTAGTGGGGGGAAATCTGCTCTGTACGAGTGGGAGTCGGCTTTGTCCGCGAACCAATTTAAATAGTATCCAAATAATGTTGTCTTTAGCTCCTGAAGGGTTTTGTATTTATTCGTGTATATTTCATGCATGTACCATTCATTAATCTTGTATTAATCTGCTATTGGATTTAGTCATTTACCTCAATTGATGCTGTCAATCAAGGCGTTTTTATTGATATCAGTGAGGGTTATCCGCACTCACAAGTGACTGGTGTTGTCTGCAAGGATGCAAACGTAATAAACGGCTCGGAATAATTTAATACTTGTAAATCCCAACATGCTGCTTGGTGTGGGATCCATTTTGTGGGAATTTTATTCTGTTGCTTCAACTTTGCTCAGAAGAACAGATAAGGCTGTTGAACTGGGTGTCGATAAAAAGGGCTGGGTTTTATGGCGTAATTCCTTCTCTTCCACTTTTTGACAATGAGCTGAATAACCGTGTTGAACTGGAGTGCTAGGTTACGATCCGGGTACGTTTGCTGTTTTAAATACTCACAAATGTTATTTTACCTTGTTGTCGGTAATCCATTTGTTGATCAATTGACTCTGTTCTGACAACATTATTGACAACTCTTTATCTATCTATTTTGTGTGACACGACTACATCTCTCTAGATGATGTGCATGATCGATTTGTCGAAATATATTATTTCTTTGTGTCTTTTAATAGTGGCAATATCACTTCATAATTGTGTGACATATTTAATACGCGGGGATGCGCCAATGAATCAGTTTGCATTTTTGAAGATCGAATGTCGTTTTTCGTCGAAGCTCGTGATCGTATAATGAATCATGTGAATTCCAGGATGCAAGGTTTCTGTCCATTACATTCAGTATGGTAGTCATTGACTTTCCCTTGTGTTCTTGAAACCCTTACGCAGAGTAAGTCATGAATGACAATAAACCATGTTTTATATCTAATAAGATACTGCCATACAGCATAAGTAGTAAGTCATATTTTGTTTCGTTATGTGTCATAAAGTAAATGTGTGGCATGGTGCTACTGTGTTTGAACATCTCTACATAAATCATACCCCGTCGAATGTTTTGTGGGAGAATAGATACAGTGTTAAAAACCTCGATCCGGATGGAGTAAAACCTCTTTCTCAATTGTGCTTTGGGATTCATATGCACTGCATAATGTTCACTGCTAAGCGATGTATTGTAATTATTTTCTGCAATGGCTAAGTATGGCATCTTGTTGTGTTCAACAATAACGCAATCTTGCGACAAACAAAATCACCATATGGCTCTATCAGAAACGCATTAATTAATGCACATATGTACGTCAATCAAGTGTAGCCTAGTACACTAGTATTGGTCAATCAAATCTAATGGTCGCTATATACAGTTTTTTATTACTGTTGGTGACAGCTTCATTGGCCATCATCTGTGATATATTGTGTCATTATATGCGGCAATGTTCTTATATAAAAGCGCTTTTACTCTATGATGGCTTCTAACAGTATCGTATCAATGAAATCGCTTCAATTAAATTTCGAAATGTCAGCATTAATTTGATTTCAAATTATTTAACCAGCTATACTTATTTGATGAATCTAGAGAGAGCTATTTTAATCAGCTAAATGCCGACGGCACGTCTGGTTCGAAGTGACTGGGTACAGGTGTACAGTATTGAAGGTGACCTACCTATCTCTCATTTGCCATCTCTATGTCTTTTTCTTCTCAATCGATTCACCTATTGTCAGAAAGAAGAACTTGCAATGAAATCTAGCTGTTTTGGAAACGCCATCTGAAGGATAATTTACAAACTAGCGCGACCAGCAGTCAGCACAACCACTTATGCTGCAGCTGGCTTATAACCACCACAACAGGTAGACATTCGAATAATATGGTTGTGCCTTATCTCATTATGAAATATTCATTATTATTATTCATTCACTTATGGATTTTGGCAATTAAGTAATGAGTTATTCTCTCTCAGTAGTTAAATAAGTGCGTTTATCAAAATATTACCACTTCAAGCGAATACAACACAGGACATGGTGCATCAAAAACTACGCAAGTATTGGACCCGAAATCGCCTCACCGAAGCCTCTGTTCGAGTTGAGCTTCATAAACAATGCCTGAGCAGTGTTCGGGGGAAAAGGTGATTCGCGATAACAGAAGCAGAAGTAACCATAAAGTGATATTTAACCCACGGTATTGCACTAAAAAGTCAATACACTGACAAATAATTGGATATGTGACCCAACGAATCAATTAAGCAAACATCCAGCCCGTCGCTCAGCGATGACAAAGGTTTGATATAACTGACGTCATGTGACCCTGGATGGGGGGATGTTGCATGACAGATGGACATTTGCTTTACGTAGGTAAGTACTGTTTCAATGCAACCGTAACCACCACAAATATAGATTCATATTAGCATTTATCTCAACGCGGTTAACAACATTATTGGCTGCTACAATGATGCTTAATGGTACAATGTTTCGTGACAACACGCACTGTTGAATGCATTCATCCACACTATCATGTAAATCCCTTTGATATCTGACTCAAGAGCTCTATACACACGTCATTGCCATATGCGTGACAGCAACAATTATTCAATTGGTATAGGGCGGGCCTAGTCAAAAATCACAAACACTAATACCTGATTGGAACGCCTGATTAGCGAGAATACATTATGGTGCAAGAATAGTACAATGCACATTTCTGGTAGCATTAACGGTAATTCACTTTCATGGCGCACATCGTCCCAGATTAACAACGGTTGTATCGAAACTAAATACCTGATAAATGTTGATTGAAGCTTATTTCACTTATCGTAACACTAATAAAGATCATATAGATTTGGAAGCTTCATTTAATTTATCTATTTTTCATACTTCGCAATGATGGTTTCTTACAAGCCTATAGTGTCACAGCTTGATGGGGACAGGTTTGCTCCACCCCCTACAAACATAAAGTGACCTGTCAAGGGGTCCACCAATTTACGATTTTCAATGTGGAGGTGTCTATTTCATACGCCGCTTAACACTTCACGTTTATTCTACTACAAAATGCTACGACGTAAAAACCCTTTGAACGCATTTTTCATTGCAGGACCAGGAGTCGTAAAATTTAAGAGGAAGTCTACAAACTGTTTGTCTTTAACCATTATCATTCATGTGACATTTATGATCAGTTTCAATGACGCACATAATTTTAGCAATATGCACATGCTACATTATTTTGGGGATTCAAGGTAAAGTGACGTATAAGTTGCAGCTCGAATAGCCTAGTTTTTGGCTTGTACACATTCTTTTATTTATCGCAATCGAGTGTATATTGGCATATAATTAGTTATCAAATACATACATAGACATCGACCTATGTTTTAAAATGATTTTGCTTGGTTTCCTTACTGCAAAGAAAGCGCCGTAATTAATTTCGCATCAATTACTGTTGGAATGCATGATACCTCGAGATAAGAAAGGTGCATTTTTAGAAAAAAAATCGAATCGAAAAAAAAAGTTGCTAACTGCAAGAGTCACCCTAAATGGTGCTGATATCCAATAACATTTCCAAAGTTGGAATGGCCGATGTATATTTCTTGTTGTTCATGAATAAACCTGTCAGTTCCTTATGTTTTGACATTCCAGCCAAGCTAATAGACCGTATGATTGGAAGCTCATGTATTATTAATTCCGGAAGCGCAGAAACGTCATCACTCTGTGCCGATTGCCGCCGGCGGGTGTTTAGTTTGCGCTATTTTCATTGCGATAAAGGACGATCAAACCAAGAAACGAAGAAAAGGTGGAGGGAGAAAGAAGCTTTTTATAGATTCAACAACTAAGAGGAAGAGAAGGAAGCGGGAGCTAGAACAGCTGCGGTCTAACACGAGGGTGTCTTAAGATAGGCATTCAGGGAAGTGAGGAGTGTGACCAACGAAGAAGCTGCAAATTTTGCTGGACATGTAAGTAATCTCGTAGCCCTACAAGACGTCTGCGTATAAATTCATGTTACCGTTATGACCGGAGCTAGTAATCTCGTTGTATTATGAATACCCTGCTATCGAATCGTTCTGTATTGAATCGACTTGTGTAAATGTCACCGATTAAATAAAATCTAAGGGCCTATTGTGAGTCCATTGCACAATTTAGATTTGTAAATTGTTGTTGCAAACATTCTACCTTACTTAATTTCTAAATTTCAGGTAGAGTAAAATTATTGCATCCTCTTGACCCTAATTCAATGGCTGGTGATCAAGTTTTCGTCTAACCTTGCCTGCAGTCAAGTTGTGACAATGGACCACAACAGGCATATGCACTCAAGTAGGGTTGGTCAGCCAATGTAAGTCTCTCATGACCACTCAACTACACACTGACTAAATGTCCTATCAGAAAACAAAATACTGATGCTGCACATGTAATGTGTTCTAGCTATTTGGCCATATAATGCCATTTGTTGTGTTACAGGTACAGCAATCACTTCAACAAGCAGTCAAAGACGTGGTCATCGGTTTAGAGGCCAAGACTTGCGCCCATATACCAGATATGATGACAGAAATCTTTAGGACCAAGCAATGCGACAGCAATTTTAACAACACCCACAATGCTCTGCTGATGACCCCGCAAAATCAGTTTGAACATTGCTCCTGTGCCAGGCCATCTACCCAAGAAACAGTTGCAGGAGTCTCATTTGATTAAAAATATGATTTGGAAATTTGCTTTTGTTGAAATGTACAAATATTTTATTAGTCACATTCTTTTGTCTGTAAATCCAAACTGTAATAGAAGAACTCATGTAATTGGCAAATAAATGATACATGAACTCATTTTAATGTCACTTCTTTTTTTTATCAGGGCTAGAATTATGAACATAAAAAGTCAAATCTGAAGATAAGTGTCATGACTAATTGACAAAATAATGTGTGCATAATTCTTTTCTTCTGTGTTTGAGAGACGAAAAAATTTACTAATATATGAATGCTCATTCCATAAAACATATAGACAATAAGTTATCAGATTGTTGAAGCAAAAATGTTCAGAACAAATAATACCACATGTTTTTGTAAGACTAAGCAATTTATAATCTACACAAAAATACCAATCAGAACAATGTGATATTTCCGGATTAAAATTAAAAATTAAAACATTTAGGCTTAGTATATTACCAAAACCTATTTTGTATTAAGCCTGTATACTGTCAATACTTGTTACGGAAGAGGTCTCTGATCTTCCTTGCACAACCGGAGTTACCCTCCTGTTGCACTCCTATAAAATACATGAATCCACTGAACCAATTGCTGATAGGCGCCGTGTCTAAGCATCTTTTTTTTTTTGTCCTCGACAACCGCATCCCATAGCAAGTCCACTCGGTACCTGTTAATAACCTCAATGACCATCGGGTCAAGCACAACTCCTTCCATCTGAGGTAGTGCATATGTGCAAAAGTCTGGGCTGTTAGTGCACCATTGCCGCTCCACAGGGGGAGGCATTTCCCTCGATTGAAGGCAGATGCAACAGTCTGGGGAAGTGGTAGTTGATGGAGGGTGGAATCATTCTTTGCGGTGTGGGTTGTCGGGTGATTGTCAGCGCAAACTGTGGCAGTCTTTCTAACCAGCACTGACCCACCCATCCAAATCCAGCCACCGCACTAAATTCTGAAAATATGAGTAATGGTTGTCGTCGCTTTGATGGATTGAATATCTCCAATACAAACATCTCTCTATGACCAAAATTGCAAGAAGATATATATTTTTGGAGCAGCTGAAGAGTGCTAAATGCTGAGTTGTACAATACCTTCATTTTCTCCTTCTGTGACAGCTCTAAAGATTTAGCTGTCACTCTACTCTGCTGTAGGGTCTGGTTAGTTATTGGTGTGTATATATATATATAGATATATATAGCCACTATATAAAAAAAGATTGACTCGCTATATAGTATACATCGGCCTGTATATAGGTCTACAAACAAATGAGAACCAATAGGAAATTTATGGTTCGATATTTTGGGACATTGTAGGCGACTGACAAAGTATATATTCAATTTGTAATGCAATCAATTTTACCTTGTTTTCTGTTGGTGTCAAGTGGGGGTCAGTAACACCTTTCGTTGTCGTAACCTTATTTTGATTTTCATCTTTTTGTTTAACTTTTGTGTACCAAAAAAGGTGTTCCAAAATAGTTCGGAAATTAGGGACAGGCATAAAACCAACTATTTTGGAACATAGCCAAAAAAACAAACATTATGGAACTGTACGAACCCCCAACTGCCTCTTTTATGTGATCTAATCAAAAGGCATTTTGATTTCCTTTAAACTTTGTCCGAAAAAACACAACAATGGAAATTTACGATAAATAATCCGGGTGGTTCAATTTAATCAAATGAATGGACATGACAACCACCGAATTTCAATCAATAATGTTACAGTTTGAGCCAAAAGCCTGCAAAATTTCATAAACCCATACGATTACATCACCCCAAGCTCATTGGAAAATGTCGAAACCATGTATATTTGTTTTTTATTCCTGCTATCGAATGTCACTTGGATATATTCATTAGTGAAGTAATTCCAAACAATATACCAGAATTTGGGCTAATTATATATCGGATAATAACGAGAAACAAGCTGTCTAAAAATGGTCGTCAGTCCAATATATTTAATTTTTAAACGCCCCTAACTAATGCCGGCGCTATGTATTAGCCAAAACTTTGCAATGAATATAAGTGAATAGAGATAATATTCAGTGTAACATCACTTTTAAATAAAAAATTATACAATAAAGTACTCAAAAAGGTCTTAGCCTTTTTGGAACTAAAGTCGTGTGCCAAGATGTGACTGTGTTCCAAAAAGGTTGTTCGGTTGTCCCAAAATTGGCACAGCTCACTCGATGTTCAAGGGAGAATGTTGTCATAATGTTAGGGACATATATAGATACATATATAACAGCATAATCATTCAATGGGTATTATTAGTTTTACGACACGATGCTTACATAATGAATTGGTTAATGCGAACGGAAATAGCATCGTACTAGTAATAGGGATGGGCTGTACATAAACAGTTCTATATTCATGCTATGATGTCAATAGAGTAACAGCAGCCTGCTTGATGAGAATTCCAGCAGCATATTAATGACGAATTCGGAGTGGAACATTTAATTAACTAAATGTCCAAAATTGAAACAGAACAAACCTGAATTCGCAGCGCTCGTTTGACATATGACGGTACGACATTATGTTTAACCGTTACATATTAATATATATATAACCGTTGAATAAACTGTTCTCTAATTTCAAACCAACTCATGCTACTTAAATCCGATTCAGTGTTAGCACTGTCGACCAATATTCCTTGGTATACTGTGTCATATTCCTGGGTTGAATATGTTGTGATTCATCTTGGCTGGGCGTCTTTATTGTTATCTGTTTTATTGCCATCATTGTATGTGTTCTATGTCACATCCCGTCTTTCTGACCATCGTTGTACCTTTGATGTTTCCTTAATTGTGATTGACCCATCTGGACATGCGTAGTCGCCTGTGTGCATTTGATGTTTATAACATCCGGTCAGTTGGGATTACCCATCGTAAAAATGCTGAGGCGGGTGTGCCACAATCAGCCGAGATGGACCCTACTCCTCGCATCCTCTGATTGGATGTATGTTATTTAAATGTATAAGTATCGATATGTGATTGGCTGGAGGACCAGCAAAGTATTGTGGTACGGTTGAGGTGCGAGGCAGTCGAGGCACGAAAGAGAGAGAGAGAGAGAGAGATATTGGAAATAAAGAGACTTGTTACTCAAAAACGGACTTGTACTATTTACCCCCAATCGTAGTACATAACAACTGTTTATATTTAGCAAAGTTCGTATTTATCCTTAACTATGCGAGCAACCGAATAGTTTATTCCCTTGAATGATCAAATCAATGGCTACATGTGGGAAATCGTTCCGAAGCGTCAATTGATGCGTTCCACGACCGTGCCCTTTGCCGCGTTGGCAAAATGGCTCACTAAGCAATTGTACGCTGACCATGAAATGCTGTTGACTCTCGTTAATGTCTGCAAAGCCCACAAGCGCTCAACATTCAAGGAAAGTTTTTATCACATAAATTAGGAGGGATATTTTCACGTGTGTTCTTGTGAGCATCGCTTCGTTGCGGGCTGCTCTGTTATTGTTCCCGGGATCTATTGAACAGCACCGGCCCAATTTATCTACAAAACAGTGAGCGGACAGTCTACCATCACCCATGTTTGCCACTTGACAATCTAACGGCTGTGTGTATATTTATGGTACACTAAGGATTCACTTACCACAGGGCCGCAAAAAAACAACACTAGCCATTAAATGTAGAAAAATAACTATTTCGTAGCGTGACGCATCTGTCCTAACGTATGTGGCACATAAATGGTCACATCTGGTGTTGCGCGGTTTCGTGCCATGTGTTTATTGGACACTATTTACACTGAAACAAAACTCCGCTAGCAACATAATCCTGCCCTTGACTAGAGCGAGATATATTGGCCCATCCGTTGGATGGGTAAAAACTTAATTACTTGCTAAATGCACTGAATATATCGTTTAGCCTGTAGAACTTCACAGAATATCGCTAACATATTGAGATTGCTTACAATATCAGCACATTAATACTATGGCGGTGCTTATTTTTGTGACAGTGATTAACAAAGCAGACAGAACTAATATTGCGAACAAAGTGTGGTTCACACTACCTGGGACAGAGGAGCATAGGTTAGTCAAGTTATCGTATAGACGGATACAATTTACAACAGACGCACATGGATAAACGTAATATGCCATTTTACCCCTTGGTGACGATGCAGCTATTGTCAGAACGGTTATTTTACATCATTCATGACAACACTTTTAGTTAAATAAGTTCAAAAGTATTGTCTAACTTTTTATGCGGAACCGATAGTTGTTAACCGTACATAAACATACAATTTATGTCAAAATTGAGATCACCTGGAAATCAGCAATATGCGATTTGCTCTTGCCCATGCGTATCATGACGTTTTTCAGGCAGGTTTGCTACTTCAACTTCGCTCATGTAGGCATTCATTTTTATGCTGACTTTGTTAAAAGCCCACAGTGGGCCTGCGCTTGATAGGCTCGCGTATACAGCTTGTCTAAGCGCTGCTGCAGCAATTGGAAATGATGATGCGTGTGATCTTATTTAGTTTTGGCTTGTAATCTGCACGGCGCTCATCGGCGTTTTTGTTAACCATAGTCCACAAATGGCCTGTATATTTATTCAGAAGTCGGATACCCCCTTTAAAGGATGTTGTACGGGGCGGCACTCGATCTACATGCTCAAATAACACTGTATATCGATCAAAGCTATTGCTGCAGATAGATTGAAACAAATTCTGGTTTCATGAAGTTGCCATTTAATAACTCTTACAGGAATATTTGATACGAAATAGAACATTTGAACACAATAAAACTCAATTAGCATTTCTTAAAAGCTGATAGGTGTTTTTGCATTATTATTTAAACTGTTTATTTACATGTCGGTATTATCAATGTGCGTCAAGCTTTATCAATTGAATGTAAATTTCTACGAAACTAGCGGTTTTAGGCCTGCTCAATATACGTCCATGAGGCCCATTTGATGACATCAATCACGTTTCATCCGTAAACCAAACAGATAAAACGGTAGTAGACTGATAGTGTTCTTATTATGGTTATATGTACATTCCCGAGCCACTGCGGTGGATTATGTTGTTATTTATTATATGTGTTGATCAATGAAAACATACTCAACTTTACGACAAAGTTAATTGCAGCAGTCTGAGCAATAGTCGATCGGCTTGCGTATATTCTCTGATGAATATTTGAATTTTGCTTCTGCTATCAACTGCCAACCATCACAATTGTTGTGATAATGAACGGTTCTCATTGCATGTAGTCCTGTGGTAAATTAAGGTATTTGAGTCTCCCTAATTGATTGTGTGGACTGCTGCATATCTGATGTTAGATTGATAAAACTTAGTTGCTTCACTCGTTTGCTTCAATAGCGATTGTTGTTATGAAGTGTAAATGCAGACGATTTGAGATTCAATTAGCCTTAATATGCTTGTCTACTACCAACATATCTACGTCCATGACATCTGCCACCATGACGACATCTACTTCAGCTATTAGTGCAGGGCTCAACTGTCCTGCTTCTCCGCGGGCTTCAACGTCGGCGGCTAACTTCACGCCCACTACACTCGTCGAGCGCCTAGCTTCCTCAGCGGATTCTGATGAAGAGGAGGCTTTATTAAGAGAGCTACGTCACCTTCAGCACGAGGAAAACAAGATGGCTAAGAGACTCCAACTCAATTGGCTCAGACACCAAATTGCCACATCAAGGACACGCTTACAAGGAATGAACAATCTCATTAATTCTGCCGATCAATCAGAGACGACACCTCTGCCTACACCTCGGTTGGACACCCCTCTCCTACCTCAGTAAAGCACACAGTTTAATTCCACTCACTTCCCCTCGTCGCACATTCGCCAGGAAAGACAGCCGTTAAGCTCGGTATTTCCGTCACAACATATTGGTTGTAACATTCCATCGACGGCCCACTTCAGAAATTCCGAACCGCTCCCTCCGCCGCCCAGCGGACCTCATGCGTTCTGTCTCAATACAGCGCACAACCAGTTTGTACGGCCACCTCAACCTGAACACAGCGCCGATAGCTAGTTCCTGCCTACATCAAGTAAGCAAAAATAATTATCTCCCGAACAATTCGTCCATCGAGCGGGCGTGTCAGAAGTATCTTTCGAGCAACTCTCAATGGACGAGTTTGTCCTTGGTCAAACGAGAATTATCATGTCTGGCTTGCCACAAGCAGAAATGCACGCCCGTCTTCAGCATCTCCGGTAAATAATGGCAATGGTCCCACCAGCCCTTAAAGAGCTCAAAGAGGGCACACATCGGCTGTGGTCGGACTCCCTTTCCTCGTTGAAGGACGAAATGCTTCGCCCATCCGGTTTAATATCTTTTCGGTACCCCATTACTTTTTGACCCTCAGAACAAATATGTAATCAATAGAATTTCAACCACAACGGCTGCCCAAGGGGACCAAGATACAAATTCCAACACATCTGTAAAGAATGTTTTAAAGCTTGAGTTGAAGAACACCACATGGCCAAGTCTTGTAGACGTCGATACCCCAAGGCCACAACTATGGTACACAAACCACCCCCGCATCCAGCTAGTACAGCCACCAGCAGGCTTCTTCCTGGGAGCGCTCCATGTCATTACAAACCTTTACATTCTCCCTGTCCCTCTTTCTCCCTGTGGCCTCCAACCCAACCCTCTACAGTGGATCTCGAATGTATTATCAACACTCACGCCTTAATCAAAGCTACTGGGCTACCCAATTTTCGAGCCTCAAAGATATCAGTTAGCTCTCGCTTACATGTTGATACGGACACCATTTTACGGACATCGCCTCATGTGATTTACTTCGTTTCGGATTTCCTGTAAATTACACCGCCTCCAGACCACCCAACGTGCCTATCACCAACCACGCTTCAGCTATGCGCTACCCTACACACGTCGACAGCTACATCACCACCGAAAACGCGAAAGGTGCTATAATCGGATCTTTTGAATGTAACCCATTATCTTTTGTTTTAACGGTTTCTCCTCTTCAACCTGTAGAAAAGAATGGCTCAGCATACCACCGTGTGGTAGTGGATTTGAGTTATCCGCCTACACGCTCTGTTAATGATGGCATACCAAATGACTCGTGCTTAAATGGCGACTTTCATCTCACATACCTCACAATTGATGATTTAGTACGACAAGTACATTTACATGGTGAGGGCTGTATGCTCTTTAAATGTGACCTATCAAGGGCCTCCAAACAATTGTTTATTGACCCAGCGGACATTTGTTATAAGGCATCTCTTGGAGGGGACTTCTCTTTATAGATATCACCTTTCCGTTCGGCCTTGTTTCTGCTGCGTTAAATTGTCAGCGCATGTCGTCTGCAGTCGCCTTTCTCTACAACCTTACACGGCTTGGACTTAATAAACTATCTTGATGATTTTGGTTCGTGTCATAACACAAGCGCAGCCGCTGACGCTTATTACAAGTTAATTGTGTTGATAAAAGATAATTTGGGACTACAACTGATTTTTTCTAGGCATCGAGATTGATACTGTTGACATGGTTATGCGTATTCCAGCTCACAAATTGCAAGCTGCTAAAACTAAACTCCTGAAGTGACCAAGCAAACAATATGCCTCTATGCGTTCATTACAGTCGCTGCTTGGTGTCTTAATTCATCTAGCTAAAGTAATCCGACCTGGTCGCCGCTTTGTGGCTAGAATCATCGAGGTAATAAAACTGAAGGATTCGCCCGTGGAATTGGATGCGGAGTTTCGACTGGACATTAATTGGTGGCACGCATTCGTTGAGCAATACAACTCATGCTCATTGATACAAGATCCTCACTGGTTGCAACCGGACGCATTTCTGTCGTCGGACAGCTGTCTCATCGGATGCGGAGGCTTCTTCAAAGGGGGATTTCATCACACGCATATTTTCAATGAGGCATTAGATATCAATGCTTTAGAACTTTTGGCTTTGGTTATTTGCATTAAACTGTGGGCACACTTGTTACAGCGACCACAGGTGGTTGTAGCGGCGGATAACTACGTCGTTGCTCACGCTTTGAACTTTGGTCGCTCTCGTTCTAGCTTCATGCCAGCGTTACTTAGAGAACTATGGTTCTTTAAAGCCACATACCGCTTTACAATTCGAGCCACTTGGATACACGGCGTTGAAAACAAGCTGGCGGATCGTCTTTTTCCCCAAGAGCCAAGAGTTAAAGGCGTAGAGCGGCATGATTGAAATAAATAAACACACCGTAATTTCACATGTATATATATAAATATATATATATATATATATATATATATATATATATATATATATAGATATATATATAGAGATATATATATATATATATATATATATATATATATATATAGATATAGATATATATATATATATATATATATGTGAATATATATCTATATCTCTATCTATAGAATATATCTATATATATATATATATATATATATATATATATATATATATCTCTATATATATATATCTATCTAGATATATCTCTCTATATTATATATATCTCTCTATATATCTATATATATATATATATATCTCTCTATATATATTATATATATATATATATATATATCCCCAAGAGTTAAGGGAGAATAGCGGCATGGTTGAAATAAATAAACACACCGCAATTTCACATATATATATATATATATATATATATATATATATATATATATATATATATATATATATATATATATATATATATATATATATATATATATATATATATATATATATATATATATATATATATATATATATATATATATATATATATATATATATATATATATATAATGAGCGAGGAAATAGTTTGCCTTGGTAGGCAGGAGGGCCCATACGCTAGTTTTACGGAAATGTATATAAGCATATAGAGGGTTATATTGATTTCTACAACAGTTAGCATTTATTAGCATTCATTTGATCAGTAATTAATGGCCGTACTTTTGCGTCAGTATCGAATAGGTGTAGGATATTGATGATGCCAAATGATTTCCCCTGAGATGAATTGCTGCATCGTTCAGGAGTGATTGTACCAGTAAGTTTATTGTTTAATTGTTGCTAGCAAATAACTGAACATGTGCTTATTTGGCTCCAACACGACATCGCTTTGCCTTTGATCTAGCATTTGGATACCATGAACCGTACATATATGCCGAGCAGCTACTAAGTTAGCTATGCTATAGCTATAGTTGTATTATTCCCTAGGGATAATAATTTAATCATTTTCTATTTGCAGATCGTACGGAGTTAGTATTCACTAACATGTGGCCATTAATTAATATCCATGAGTTTACATCAGTATCGAATTGAATTGGTGTAGCATATTGATGAAGCTCTACGAGCAACATGATTTCCCTTGTGAATAATTGCTGCATCGTTGAGTAATTGACAGAACTATTATGTGTAGGTCCATACAACCAAACATTCTCATTGCTTTCATGCATTTCTTTGGTAGTGCAGGCATCGTAAACACATTTGTAGTAACGATATGATATCCTCGGCTTTTTATGCGGCGAGTTTGTTATTAACAAATAACAATGCATGTATACCATGATTCGTACATATATGCAGAAGCGGAGCAGCTAATAACCTAGCTCTGCTATATCTGTTGTACACCAGCATATAGTTGTATCATTATCTGGGGATAATCATTTAGTCATTTTCTATTTGCAGATCGTACGGAGTTCGCAATGAATGACAATGTTCAGTTCTGCAATAACCTCTCTCGTAAGACTGATCAATGAGTAATCGCGTCGCAAAGTCTATTTGCAAGTTAGTCGGATTGCAAAATAAAATCCTACCATGTATGTATGTATGTATGTATGTATGTATGTATGTATGTATGTATGTATGTATGTATGTATGTATGTATGTATGTATGTATGTATGTATGTATGTATGTATGTATGTATGTATGTATGTATGTATGTATGTATGTATGTATGTATGTATGTATGTATGTATGTATGTATGTATGTATGTATGTATGTATGTATGTATGTATGTATGTATGTATGTATGTATGTATGTATGTATGTATGTATGTATGTATGTATGTATGTATGTATGTATGTATGTATGTATGTATGTATGTATGTATGTATGTATGTATGTATGTATGTATGTATGTATGTATGTATGTATGTATGTATGTATGTATGTATGTATGTATGTATGTATGTATGTATGTATGTATGTATGTATGTATGTCTGTATGTATGTATGTACAAATGATTATATACAGACAAGATAAGTAACCTGACACTGCGTATTGATGTTGGAGATATGCAATTAGCATTGAACGCGATATTAACCAAAGTTTTAAGGAAAAGTTATGGTTTTCCGTAGCAACTTTGCATTTGCAATAATTCATCGTGTGCACGTTATCAGTGATATTCCAACATGATTTTATGACAGCGATGAATAGGTATATCTCTACCACTCTTAATGGAAACAGGCAATGTATTTACTTGCAATTAAAACAAGGGGCGAGTACGATCAAACAATGTATGATAATTTGACAACACCAAATGACACAACTGTTCAGGGTGTCTCAATGCTTAATTACTCGGCTGTCGGTCGATTGCTCAGCCATCTGCTGCTTGTAGCTTATTTAAAATAAGTAACTAGCTACATGTCCCTTAAAGAACGTTTCGTGGAGGGTAGATCGTCTACAAACAATAACATCTAGTGCATTCTAGGTGACAACCAGAAATATATATATATATATATATATATATATATATATATATATATATATATATATATATATATATATATATATATATATATATATATATATATATATTTATATATATATATATATGTATATATATATATATATCTGCTGTGTTCATTATATATATATATATATATATATATATATAAAAATATATATATATATATATATATATATATATATATATATATATATATATATATATATAGATATATATATATATTTATATATGACTTTCAGCGAGTGTTGCTCTGGAGGTGCGAATGGATAGGACCTTCATTCATGTCACACGCAACCCGCCCGAATATTACACAAAGTGAGTGAGCCAAAAGTGAGCAAAGGCATAACAGTTATTCACTGCGCCACATGGCCAGATTTGTATTTACGGATATGATCTTATTTCTTTAAACACTTGCAAATCGACAACATTGCGC
Source organism: Urechis unicinctus (assembly GCA_034190875.2). Lineage (NCBI taxonomy): Eukaryota > Metazoa > Annelida > Polychaeta > Xenopneusta > Urechidae > Urechis > Urechis unicinctus. The sequence continues at coordinate 56,730,358 of CM067352.1, forward strand.
TTGATTACATATATTGTGAATTTCAAGAGCTTGTACGATTCAAGCCATTCGTGAGAATACCCTTGTGTGTATGCTGTGAAAGAGGTTGTACGCTCGAAACGTCTTAGTAAAGAGCATCTTTTATTTATGAACACTGCTACATCCAACGTATACGCCACTAGATGGGTCAAAAGAATATCCTTCACCGATTTCATATTTCGCAGGTTCGACGTCGTGTGTGTCTAGAGCTAAATTTCAGAATCTTGTTGGAATAGGGCTAGAGTACTCCATGATATTTGTAGTCATCACGTAGTCCATCATCAGCCTAGATAGAGAGTTATGTAACGCTTTGTCCGCTGTGTTCAGTCAACTGTCTGGGGTTCTAATCAAAAACAGATAGCGATGTTATTTGTATTGGTGTTATATAATGTATCTTTATTTGAAACACCATCCCCTTTAGTCAGTTCATGTTTTACACAATTAACATGACTATAACTGTTCAACGGAAAGATGCTTGTTAGCTGCATTGATTGAAATGACATCCCACAAAATTTTGTATTCTCAGACGGGTAGTTGCGCCGCGTAAAGGCATTGGCAGAATATTTAACATTCACTTGACTAACCCAGAGAGACTTGCGGTAAGTAAGATGATGGCAGTAATTTATCTCTAAATGATGAAATACTTACTTTGAAAGAGCATTGCATTGCAAACCTTCGTTGTCGACTACAATTACCTGTAATTACAGGACACTTCTTCATTGCTATCTTACTCGAGGTGCTCCAGAACAAATCATCATCAAATATTAAGACAGATGCACCCTGTTTGTCTCAGAGGACGTGTACTTAATGCAAATTCATCCCTACATTTTTTTTATTTCTGATGCCAAGCAGTAGTGAGTCAAAACCATGTATAGTGCAATTAGCACAGTTGCTAATGTTCGGCACAGTTTACGCTTGGATGAGGTACTTTGTCACCTTTAATTTTATCTTTCTGATAGAGTTTTTTTTTCAAACGATATATTTACGAATGGATGTTAATCTCGTAAAGCGAAATATTGTTCAATATTTGTACGAACAATGCAACTACGCTGCTTATGGTTGCCGAAATAAGCAAATTTGGCAAAAAGCATCCGTATTCACCCCGCTGGAAACTTGCAGTTACGTGCGCAGCAATTTTGTCTTGAGGGTATGACGCATACATGGTCTACTAATTTATACATCTTCTGAAAATGTTTGAATAGGCAATCATTATTGCGACTCTGACAGCCGGAAAATAAAACGATTCACATCGCTTAATCATTACTCATTATCTAAGGATTTATAACGGATCTGTGCGTTTATTGTCGAAGCATATATGTGACCTTGACAGAGTTCTGTTAATTGGTCATCATGTATAATAAAGTTCGCCATGAGTTACAAGGGTTATCCATCGTCACTGTGTGGCACCCTAGCATATAAAGCTCGCCCCGATTGGACGGCGATATGGTTATAGACCGTCCTTCATAACTATATGGCTGGTTTAAATCACATTTGACAAAATCTAACACGGAAACTAAACACTCATAGTGTACAACGTGTATGATTGATACCCTGTTTTGCATAGCAATGTCTTTGATCATTGCAGGACATTTCAGTGCCACATTCATTAGATTGTCGTGTTATCTCAAAACAAATCACCGATATAAACAATCACAAAGGCCTTAGAAATACCGGTATTTCCTGTCGGTAAAACCATCTATAAAAGGGAAGAGGCCCTTTATGACCTGTTATTGATCTATTCAATTTGCATATATCGTAACGTTCTTTTGAAGTGATATTCTAACGTAACGCCATGCAGCTTTCCGTTAATTTACAAATTATCATAAATATTCCATGGCCGGCATGTTAGCTGCACCATTCCAATGTTTAATTTATTTAAACAATTGCGGGACTATTAGTATATAAAAATATAAATATATATATAAATAAATATATATAGAAGTATATATATATATATATATATAAATATATATATAAATAAATATATATATATATTTATATATATGTCTATGTATATATATGTATTTATATATATATATATATAAATATACATGCATTTATATACATATATATTTATATATATATAAACATATGTATATTTATATATTTTTATAAATATATCTTTATATATATGTATATATATATATACATATATATATATATATATATATATATACTTATCGCATGGCACCCTCCTCTCAGCCAATCAGAGCTCGAGAAAAAGCTCGGTCTTTTTCCCATATCACCTCAAACGCACAGTTTGCCATGCGATAACTGCAACCGTGTCGCAATATCACCGAGAAACAACTTCACCTGAGATGGTCCCTCACAGAGCACCGCGGCTCTAGCATGGCAACACTACGGAGGTTCTTAATATCACGCACTCTTTTACAGTGCAATAACGAAGGTTTTCTCAAGAGTCATTTGCTTGCCAGCCGCTAATGTGGTTGCGTAGCGCTCATCGGGAAGTCACGGTATTACCCCATCTCCCCGGAATCATGCTGAGGCGCGAAATTGTAACACCTGCCGAGCCGAGTCTTCTGCGCTACAGTGTTGCTAACTTCAGCAACGGCGAGCTTCCTCGTCCTTCTGCGTCACGGGATCTTTCGTCTTTGAACGCACGTCTATTCCTTCGCCAATTAGTTCCTTTGTTCGTTTTTCCAATGAATTCTGAAATGTCTTGAACGTCATGTCCTCCTTCTTAAATAAAGCGACATTATAACCGTACTCTTCTATGAGATGTCGCTGAATTCCAGCTGAAAGACCTCGAAGAGAACCGGGTGGATAGGGCGATCCATCTCGACGTTTAGTTTCGCATATGAATCTTACAAGCCAGTAGTCTAGTTGCTGGAACGAAGCTTGCCCTAATTCGGGAATAGGTCCATTAGGGTCCCTAACAGTTTCCGGCTGGGTCTGCCTCCAATCCCGCCAGTCTTTGAATACACTCACAGCCCAACTTTCACATCTTCTAGTGTTTCTTGGCACCCTGTTCTTCAATGATTCTTTAAATTTGTCTGATGTCAGCGGGGTGCTGATCCGACCAGCATAGGAAGCTTCGCTAATTTCCCATTTATTATCTGAAAATAGATCCATGGGAGCACCGAACGCACCATCAGGAACACTAAAATCCGTCTCAATATCACTGGCTTCCAAAAAGATAAATCTCCGAGATCTCCTATGGTTGAAACCATCATGGATTAAGGGACTACCTCTCATATTTACAGGTCCCACGCAGATACCTTACATAACATAGGTTCACGCTAATTATCGTCATTAGGAGACAGCGTCGTGCTTGATTATCGCGTGTAGGTGCCATCGCGATAAGTATGTTATCGCATGGTCACGCGGATGATATGGTGAAAGACACTCGGACGCTCCGCGTCCTCGTGTTCTTTCCCCATATCACCCACGTGACCATGCGATAACTAACACTTACAATAGCTACCATTTTGTACAATATCCATATATACCACCATTTTGGGTTTTTTGTCTGAAACACATCATGCCAATGACAAATCATTTTTAACATATGTTATCATAGTTGAATGATAATTTATAAACATTTTAGTGGGAGAGATTATATATTTTTTGGTTAAAAAAAGGCGGGTCAAAAAAGTCAAGCACCCTTGGTCATGCAAAACATCAATCATATTGTTACATACTATATATACAACCAATTTGACTCATACTATATACACAACCATAGTGTTACATACAATCACTTTGACTACATACACAACCATTATGGATAAAATGAGTATAAGTTTCTATATCAACTTGAATTATAACTCAAATAGAAAGAGAAGTTATTATTATTATTCATTTTTTATTCAAAAATATGCAAGAGACAAATAAGCTTTTCACTAGGAAAAGTTAATTCAGACAGTTACAAAAACTTGCTTACAAAGTTTTACTGGCAGCAATAACAACTGGACCTCTGATAAGGTTACATATGTTATACATAGGAGTAGAAAATTAGTACAATAAAAATTATATGCAATTACTGGGGAAATAGAATAATACAGACACTGTTTGACTTATAAGAAAGACGCCACAATGTTATTAACTTTATGGGATATTGAACAAGTAAAGCAGTAATACTTACAATAATACCTTCCAACAGGTATAGTACAAGCATGAACATTTACAATTATTTCAAATTTAGATTTTTGCTTAAACTGAGTTGACATTTCCTCTGTTCATTCATGATCTTTGTCCTAACTTGTGAGTAACTGAAGGGCCAATCCTTGGTCTCCATGAACGACTCCATCAACTTCTTCCCTATAATAATAAACCACATTTTACACCAATTAGCAGAATGAGAATATATCCATAAAAGACGCTTAATAAAGGAAATAGAAAATGGAAAATGCAAATTAAAAAATAAAAGTTTACAATAAACAAAAGTATCAAGATGCCCATACCTGTCGAGTAATAATGTCATTACAAAAACATGTAGTTTGAAATTGGTATTAAGAACAGAAGCTGTGAATCAGATAACCACTGATATTTTTAAGGTGCTACATCCACTATTACAAATAAAGTAAAATTAACGAATAAAGTTTACCAGGTAATTTTTTTATCGGACTTGGGAGCTGGACCCACTTCTTGAACTCTGTTTGGATGAGCTTGGTTTGGGTTGTGGTCCATCTTGCCTTTTTAACTGATGCAAAATATATCCTATAAATCATTTCAGTCAAACATTCAGGAATGATTGGTGAAATATGAAAGTTATTACACCCCCTCCCCCCCCATCCACCCAACAAAATGAAGATGTTACTTAAAACACAACAATTATTAGTGAAGTGAGAGATGATCCCCAAATAAAAAAGAAGTTTAACAGCTGACAGCCTGTAAAACAGATAAATGAGATCAGAAAGTTTGCATTGACTCACTGCTGTTAACCACAGGACAGCTATCTTCATCAGAAGTGATCTTAATACCAGTATCCTCAGAGGTACAACATTGGGGTGAGTCCTCAATCAGTGTTTGGCTACCTAATATGCATAGAACTGTAGTGCAGGGACAATATACACAATTCTATTTGTATAATAATGACTCCAAAACCACTTATGAAACACATGAAGACGAAGGTGGAAAAATGCCACACAATGTGTAAATAAATAGCTGACAGATAAAGCACTGAGTAGTGATCAGCTTATAGTAGCATGATCTTTAAATATTTCAGAAACAATGGATATAATGCACTTTAATAATCCAATTTATTGGAATGTCATAGAGTATCCAACAGATCCATCAGACAACATTGTTGAATCATCATGATTAGTGACAGGACCTTTAGTAGTGGCATGCTCATAAGAGATAGATGCACCAGGGTCTGGAGCATCAGCACTCAGTAAAGGGGTGACTGAAATATAATTGCAAATAATTGCTTGATTAAGTGACTGGACTTTCAATTGTTAACGCCTTAGCATTTTGAGAAATCAAGTACATCTTGTTCCACATGTCCAGAACAATTTTACTGGCTTTGTCCTCAAATGAAAATGCTGCTACAAGAGCCTTCTTAATAAATGAATTACATCTGAATCATCATAATCTAGAAGTTACATGTTATATTCATCTATAATTTATAGTTTATCAGAGCAAACATATGACAGCATAACTGAGATAATAACTCACCTCTTACCCCAGCAAGCTGACTATCCACAGTCATCAGGTAGCTCCCGACTCTTGTGACAACTTGCACAGCGAGTGGTCTTTGATATGTGCCAGCATTAACCCGAGCACTATGCCCCATGTGCGAGTGAAAAAACTCCCGTTGATTCTCTGGTATGTCTTGGGCAGCATACAAGGTAGATAGTCTACCTCTCTGGTTGGTAGCATTAATCAGGTCTGTTTGTATTCCTGCTTGTATGCAAACATATTTGGTAGCATCCCATCCACCACAGTGTAGACTGGAACCTGTACTAGGGAGCAGAAAGTCATTTTCATCCAGAACCCCAGCCCTTTTCCTGATATCAGGAGATATAAGTATCTCAATAGCAGCCACTAAGTCATTTGGGATAATACAGCTCACGAGGTGGTTCCCTTCTCCAGTTCCATACAAGATGGTCAATTCTTTGAACCACTGTTGTTCTTCATCTGAGAGTTGCTTCACTTGATCACTGTCTAACCACTTTGATCTGTTCATCCATTGACTCACTTTCAGCCTTGAAGCCTCACCTCCACGCCTAGCATTAAACAATGTCATCCGACAACAAACTAAATTTCTCATTTCAACTTGCCAATTTCATTAGCTGCAACCAATTCCTTGATTCTATCTAGCGTAAGTACGAAGAACACTCGTGGTTTCTTCAGGTGGTGTTCTTTCAGGAAGTCTGAGTTTATCTTGTCTGGCTTTATTTATCAATACTGACTGTTTTGGTTGTGTTTGAGCAGAATCAAAAGTTTTTGATTTCTTGAACTTTTTCCTGACCCTTTTGAGCCAACTCATTGCCCAGCAGAACATCAGCTGCCTTAATTAGCAGGTAATACAGGGTATTTTTTAAGCCATACTTGATTGGTTTTTCATGTGTTTCCAGATCATTGGTAGTGACATTTACTATTGCCTCCTGAAGAGCACTCCAGTGTTGACGGTCAAACATATCAGCTGCATCCTGAAGCTTGCTGTCATTCTTTACACAACTTTTGAAGTTGAGATACAGGTTGGCCAAGTTTCTCATATCCGACATTACACTTTTTCTTACTTCATCATGCTTGTCCACCTTTGTTTTATCCTTCTGCCACAAATACCTGCCAATTAGTTTGATTGTTTGGTCTGTGCGACATGTGTGGCCAATTTCATTGGTCTGGAACCTGCTTAATACATCAAGAAAATCATCAGTTTCCTTAATGCCCAAAAGGGTGGTTAAAACTGGTTGTGGAGGCCTATTAGACTGACTTCTTACAGATCAACTTGTGGCGATAGAAGTACTTGTTTGAGTAACTGCCACTACAAACATTGCAATGCACGACTGCTTCTGACTTGTCAGAGTCTGCTGAAGATACCGATTTGATTCGTTCAAAGTCAGTTCCATCATCTCCAGCCATGACTTGGGCTTTGTTCCTAGCTAAGATGCCTGCATTACGTATCTTGGCAAATGCTCAGCGTGCATTCAATGCTGACATATTGCTGTCCACAATGGCTGCTACTTCCTTGTGTTCTTTATGATGCTGTTTAAGATGCCCCGTTAAGTTGCTTTGATTTTTCCAACATTAGGGACACTTTCGGGAGAGTCTTTTCTTAGCAATGCCTGTTGGTTCTGTTTTCAATAAATACAATTTCAGTCAAAGCACATTCATTTAGACATTTCATTCAGTCGGTACATAAGAAAAGCAATCATTGACATACAAAATTAATAAAACATAAGCTCACAAGCTCTACTCACTCTGCATTGTGTGTGTTTTCATGTGCACTGTGTATCCTCCCTTCTTCTTAAACGCACGGTGACATACCTGGCATGAAAAGCTGGCAATAGCTTTTTCATCAGCTTGACCAGATCCCTCAACCAAGCATAAGCTCAAAGAAGGCACAGTGGGGACCTCTCTTTCAGCTGCCTCATCATGAACATTCCTAAAGGGGTCTGACTCACCTTTAATTACAATATAACATAACACAGTGGAAACTGATGATGATACATATACTTCATAATTGCTGAATAGTAATACAATATGTTAAGCATAGCAACCATCTTGGGATCCAGAATCAGGTACGACAGACTTCTGCAAAAAACACAAACGTCACATAAACTTAACCATTTTCATAAACATATCATAATGTTGATGAATACAGCTATCAAATCTCAATGTAGTTGTACAAATATGTACCTTTCAAAAATGTAATAGAAACTGACAAAAATAATTAAATGTTTTTGTACAGTCAAAATGTTGAGGATGGGAATGAAACCCATGACCAAAAATAAAGCAGATTTAAAACATTCATTGCTTAGATATTGTGGAAATAAGATATTACACCCAACAAACTAGTTAAAATAATCATATGGGCATATCAAAGCATTTGGCAACACAAAGCAAGGTTAAATACATTTTTCATAAACTCTACACATTATTGTACAGATAACATTAAGTAATTGCTACATAAAAGATGACATTACAGAAAACATTACATTAGAGATGACAGCAAGTACTGAGTGTTCAGTGTATTATGAATACAAGCATGTAAACAGTGACAACTAATTAAAAACAGCTCTTGTATCCATGTTGATTCGCGTTGATTAGCTGCAATCATCATGAGCCTAATGTCAGATAAGAAATTTTGTGCTGAAATATATCGATCATTACATGGATTGTGCAACGAGAATGTGAACACAATACCTTCACAAGCTACTGAGATCACAGGAGACCCCTGATGGGAGATCTCAGGAGACACATGTTGAGAGATCAGAGGAGTCCATTGTTCAGATGTCTCAGGAGTAACTTGCAGAGAGATCACAGGAGATCCTGGTTGAGAGACCACATGAGACCCAAGCTGAGAGACCACAGGAGACCCATGCTGATACACAGGAGACACAAACTGAGAGACCACAGGAGACCCATGCTGAGAGACCACAGGAGACCTAAGCTGAGAGACCACAGGAGACCCATGCTGAGAGACCACATGAGACCCATGCTGAGAGACAACAGGAGACTCAAGCTGAGAGACCACAGGAGACCCAAGCTGAGAGACCACATGAGACCCATGCTGAGAGATCACAGGAGACCCAAACTGAGAGACCACAGGAGACCCGTGCTGAGAGATCACAGGAGATCCTGGTTGAGAGACCACATGAGACCCATGCTGAGAGACCACAGGAGACCCAAGCTGAGAGACCACAGGAGACCCATGCTTAGAGATCACAGGAAACCCATGCTTAGAGATCACAGGAGACCCAAGCTGAGAGACCACAGGAGACCCATGCTGAGAGATCACAGAAGATCCTGATTGAGAGACCACAGGAGACCCCTTTGATGAGGATACAAGAGAATCCGAGGTTCTCGGTTGTGAAGGTCTCCCAAGATAAAATTAACACATTGTTTATAAACAGTTCACATATCACTATTCATAAGATGGGTCAGTATGTGAAAGTAAAATATGAACATATACCTGAACAGGGAAAACACTGTCACTCTTGTCGTTTATTAATATTCTGGGTTACCAATGATAAAATTGTTATATACACAAATGTTAAGCACAAACCTTTAAAAAACAGCCACCATAAATCAACAGTGAATCAGCAGTGAATTGATTAAATGAAATAAATCTGTCACTTAATATTTGCACAAGATTAACTTGTATACTGGGTCCTTTCTTCTATAATATTAGTGCCAAAATACAATATGTTGCATATGTAACATATCTATGTATACTAATGGACAAGAATTAATAATAGAAATAAAATAATGAACAAATACCTTCTCTTTATTTATACAGAGAGGTTCATCTACTCTGAATGTTCTCCCTGAAAGAGGTCAGCTTCCTTGTTTGACCATCAGCATTGGGGCCTCAACCTGTATTATGATAAATCAAAGCAAAACGTAACAAATGAGGAATATGTGGATCAACAAGAGATTGTTTGTTCCCAATTCATTAAGGAATTAACAAGTGCAGAAAATATCAGTGAGTGAACTATATAACTATATATACATATATAGATTTGATGGAAACAATTGATATTTCTAACATGCATCACGCATGCTAAATATGGATAAACACACCATTCGTCTTCCATACGAAAAGTTCGCCATGGAAGCATTTAACTGAAAGCATTTGAACACTATATTTTTGATTAATTCATGACCAACTTCATATTGCAATTAAACACCTACATTCAAAATTTCACTTAAAATACATAATCAAGCACATGAGAATTGATAAGCACCTTGTTTATATTTTGAGATACACATAATGAAGATATAACCAGGGTACTCAATCATGCCTATGCATGATATCCTAGAAAAGAAATTCACTTAATAAATCACAATGATTCACTTCTTACACAAAAATCACACTGTTGCTTCGCCTCAACCATGGATTCACTGCAGATACATGATATTATTGATTTTATTTTGATAAACCAGTCTTACCACCACTTCCATCTTGGGTATTGAGAAAAATCGGAAATGACCTTCACCTTATTATTATCTGTTATTGTTATGTGTTTGGTTGCCAATTTTCATCAATTAGCTTCTTTGCCTCTTTTAGTTCAGTATTACTTGTTAGTGGAAACCTTTGGACAAGTGTAAGGTAACAGATCAGAAATAATAATTAAAAACACTCTTAAAACAAAGTGGACAATTACAAACAAGACAGTTCCTGCCAGATCAAATGCAGTCAGAAGGAATTGTTACAAGCTGGAATACAACTCCTGATATTAATCAATCAATATAAGAATGGTCTATGTATAATTTGGGGCTGCTAGCTTGCTTAATGAGAAAAGATGCAATTAGAAATATTCCCAATATAGTTAACATAGAATATTAGATTTTTTTTAAAGAATTTGATTAGCATATCAGGGATGAAACGTCATGCAAAGATGATATTTCGAATATAAATGACCACCAAAATAAGAGTGGTCCATGTGTAATTTGGGGCTGTAAGTTTGCTTGATAACAAAAACGCTCGAGAGCAGAGCTAAAACTGACCCTTAATTTGACACATCACTAACTAAAAGTATACCTTATTTCAGAACCAACGTCAGAACCTAACATGCGGTAGACTATATTTATAACCAACAGTCAACAAGGTTCCTCGGGTCCAAGATCGCTGCTGACAAATCTTTGACAAAGCATTCTATTTGACACTAGCTTCGCTAAACAAATAATTACCCGATTTAACCGTTCACAACTTGTCTCTATTTGACGCAATGCACGCAGTGACATCCATATGTGTCTGCGAATTTGAGGAAAACTCTCCATCAAATCACCCAGAGTTCGTATCAATCAAATACTCTTGGTGTAAACATACAATTTGTGATGACGTAACATACTAAAATATCGGGGGTACCGAAAGGGAAGTCCCCTTGGCGAGTAAGTTTTATCTCGAGCAAACACTGAAGCAGAGAAGATTGGGGTTTCGCTGAGGAGCTGTGTGCGTAAGAGAATAATCCGTAACCGCGCAGCACTGGTCCATACGCCAGTTTCGTGTGTGAAGTTCTTTCAATGCTAGTTATTAAAACGCACTCAGTCGTGTACTGTTTAACCACAAGTTGCATTCTTCTACCGCTACCCGACGAATTGAAAACAGAGGCGCTTGTTACTAGGTTACGCCGGGTTGCAGTAGGCTTTGTCTCGATAAACTTGTTGTAGGAGTTTCCTTACACGCGTATTCTTTACACACAATTGATTTTACAAGACATGCGGTTGTGAAGAAAGCCAGTTAGGCACCGCCCTACCACGACGGAGTGTTTTGGCGGTTTGACAGCTGTAAAATTAATGTGTTAAGATGTGAGTCTTATGGCGCAAAATATAGTTAAAGAGCCAATATGACCTTAGCTTCAATAATTCAACTGTGACTAGAAGCTTGCTCCGGATTCAAAATTAAAGTGAGTAAAATTGATTTCTTTTTAAAGATTTGTTATTCCTTTGATTGTTCAAAATAACGGTGTATCGAATGTTTTTATACCTTGATTTTAGCAATCGTAGGTTTGCTTAGTGTAATGCTAACTATAGGCTTTAATTTTTTATAGAGAGCTAGCATCGTAGGATCTGGATCAACAACAACACAGAGTAAGCAGCCTCTTGGCCACTAGAGGTGTGTTTAACACTTCAAAAAACATATCTTGGTCTCTACTTAGCTAGGGTTTGCTTTATTGAGTAAATTGTAATTTATTCTGCTTGCAGGGGGCACTTGTATGTGAACATATTGGACCTCTGCCCTCTGCTAGTGAGAGTTGGTTGCCACTCCCACATTCGTCAGCCACAAGAATGGCAGGCCTTCAAGTCAATGTGACCTAATTTGTAGGGTTCTGTGAGCCTTTAACAATGCCATTCAAAACTATGCAAAATACTTGTGTTTGCTGTCACATAGTTGGCATCAGAGCCAATGTTATAGTTTCATTGGTAAAAGTACTCTGTTTTCGATTTCATGTACTGAATAACATCACAGCTAATACTTTTTGTTTCAACATTATTAAGGGAGTCCATTACTTATTAAGTAGTGAGGTGCTTTACTAAGAAAATATCGTATTAAAAGGAATGTGATAAATTAACTCGTTTTTTCTATGACATTTTTGTCAGTGTTTAGTTTACATATGCTGCTGTCTGGTGTCCACTGGACTGTAAAAGTTGGGATTCGCTGATACAGGTTATTGGAAGAATATTATCCATTTACATCGTGTCATTGAACGTAGTTCCATGAAATATTACCTGCTCACCACTTAAAAGTGGTTATCGAGCCATGTTTATGGTGTGATTTCCCATGCATAAATAGCCTTATTTTGACACCATAGCATCCCAATAACAGCCTGTCGGATTTACAAATAATAGAGAGTTCTGGAACACTCTAGCTGAGCTACTTCCACTGAACTGTTGTGATGTTTTCAAAATGTTTGATTGACCACCTTACTATGGATATATATCATACATATTAAACTGAGAAATATTAGGAGCTGTAAATAAATAATCTGGTATTATTGAATAGAATCATTCAAACGAAATACATAATTCATATCAAGTCAAGTCCTTAATGATTTTTTTTGTTTTCTGTGGATGCTTTTTTTTCTGGTTAGCCGCAACTCTATAGGTCGGATATACGGATGCAAATTCGCCCGCCGCCCCCATTTATTTTAATCGCTGTCAATCGCTTCAATAACCCAAGAGACCATAAGTATAATTGGCAATTTAAACTTAATCTCCCACACCACTGATATTAAAAATTGCTACAGTTTTCAATACTTTCAGTCACACTATTGTCACATGTATTACGATTTTAATACGATCCAGAATTTAAGGATATAAAAGATGTTTTACGGCCTGAAGAATAAATCTGAAGACTGCTCGTAGAGGCACGTGGAATGAGCAGCCCAAATACACTCCGTTATCGCCCAAATTGCCCAACTGTATAACATTTCAATTTCCTGTTATGTCTAGATCACCTTTGGACATTTGGTCAGTTCGCAAATCAATAAGTCAAGAGTTAAAATATTTACGCACTCCCAATAAATTAATATTCGATTTGGAAAATACTTAAGAACGAGTCGACTAACCTTCGCACTGCGCCGCAGATGGAAATCAAGCGATCTCAACATACGCATATCGCTGACCAAGCCAAGCTTGTCAAATTGTGGTAGCGTGCCATCCAAATATATATTTTTCCATTTTTGTGAAAAGTTACATGATGTTCGTGAAAATTGTAGACAATGTTGGCCAAACATTGATATGGCATGTTGTCCATAGTTGGTACAAACATATTCGAAATAAATAAGGAAAAAAGTGTTTTTAATCAAGAGACAAATTGGTTGTGAGGTAAAAATATACAAATTTAAAAAGAAGGTCCGGATTTCAAAATTATTGCTTAAATTAATACAACTTCAGTGAATCCAACCTCAGAACGAATATTTCCAGTGTTAAACCTGTATTTATTACAGAATTAGGCCCTTACGTAGTATTTAAACAAGATTAACGTTTTTGAACCACAAATCATGGTTCAAAATGTAACTGTGCGACAAAATGGTCGGTCTTTTGAAGCGAAATGGTAGCAATCGTACAAATATATATATCTACATATATATATATCTTCTATCTATATATAAGATATATACATATATATATATATATATATATATATATATATATGTGTGTGTGTGTGTATATATATCGATATATATATATATATATATATATATACATATATATATATATATATATATATATATATATATATATATATATATATATATATATATATATATATATATATATATATATATATATATATATATATATATATATATATATATATATATATATATATATTTGGGTACTTGCGTGTGAATGTTTTACCTATCAGACAAACAAATTGTCGACTACGATGATTATAACATAAACAAATATAGACGGACGCATTCATTCATCATTGCCATTTATAAAAACTGCAAACTGTAAGATAGCTTTGTACATTCACTAAATCTATATTTCAAAAGAAAGCCCAATATACAATTCTGTACTCAGCAAAATGCTTTTATGCTGCAAGGCAAGAAATAATAACACCCATTGATATGTTTTCATGGGCGATTGGCTGGCCAACAGGTCTGTCGTGTGCTGCAAGCCAGATATGCAACAATATATGTGCAATGCAATGTTCGTTTTAATCTGGATCTTATAGAATTTCAATATAGGGCAGCTTTTCTGACAACACGGTTGGATTCATCGTTTGTTCGTACATAATGACATCCATGGGCTTAGCGTTTCTACTGATACCAAGGTAGTTGCCTTTCCAGAAATGCCAGGCGTAATATGAACATACATAATATAGTTATATAGTGACCAATTTCGTACCGCAAAGGAATGGCTTTATCGTTTGATGCATTTTCTTAAACCGCGAACATAAAAATATAATTTCTTAAAAGGTGGATATACTGTTGAATACAAAACGAAGACAACGGGGTCATTTCACATAAAAACAATGCTAGTATATTCCAACGGCTGTCTTTGCTAAATATATCAGCAATGCAATTTTATTAAAATTTATGCTACGAAATTGAACGATTTGGGGATAATGCACAAAACCCCAGTAATCCACTAAGATTATGACAGCTCTTAACTTTCTTAGTCATCGCTATTGAGACCATGAATAAGTCTGTAGTAAAGTAGTTGGCGATTCTAATATTTGGTTGATTTTGTTTATACACATTAATGCCCCCCAGTACGTCTTGTGTTGGTAACGGTGTTTGTAAACTTAAATGGTCATTTCTTATAGATATCTATTCAGTAGTAGGTATCCAGATTACAGCGATTTCTTAGTACTGGTATGAAAAAACCTTCGTCCATATCAAATTTTGGTGAAATGGCAATAGCGGGTATTATGATGAACACCAACATACGTCTGGACGCGGCATCTGACATTGTGTTGCATAATTTATATGAATTCTATGCAGCTGTGCCTGGCTTAATGTTCTACCCTTTATAAACCAGATGTAATGCACTAGTTAAGCAATCATTTACAATCTTGTGTTATCATAATCATAACCTGCAACGTGTATTTAGTGCAATAAGCAGTGTTTGGTATAAAGCATCAGCTTCACTTTTGCATGTGCCAACGTTTTACCAAAACATCAGGCTATTCTTGTATATAACAATATATTTTGTATTCAATATAAGCATATTCACCTTCATCCTAATTGTGTACTGTAACAGCCGCCCTGGCATATTGCACAACATGGCAACATGTAAAGGAATATTTTGTGAACCGCAAAAATGGGACATGACGCTCATGTTGAAAGCAGCTACCATTATTTTGCAATCGGATATTATAACCAACCTAAAACCATCGTCAAAGTTCAAAACCTTTTCTCTGGACCTTAAAATCGCCTCGCAACTGGCCGTGAATGAAGCGTGCTGAACGACTCGCAATACCCAAAATATGCTGTTCATTGGAGTTAGTAACCCTAATCACCTGTTTGTTTCCGATTGAATTACAAATCATCTGCGCCGCATGTTAAATTGATGCAGTAGAGGTCATCGGAGTTACCGACCTTTATATATATACATACGTCAGGCGATACCGAACGTTACTGAACGCGCTCGTGAAATGGACTGACTTGGGTGTTTGTGATACGCACTAACACGCAAAACACATTTGTAATAAATTTCCCTTGACGCTTCAGAAATGCAAGTTTATCAAATCTCATTGTCGTTTATGAAGAACGACCTATGAATACTATTTGCGGAGGAGTTATAAGACAGCAATCATGAATTGGTTAACATTTATGATGCAGGAGCACTCATTTACATGAATACATATGAAAATAGGTGACATCACGCATCGCTAAAAATTTTAAGACTTTCCTCTGTCAACAAAACACGATTGGTAACACCATGTTTTGCCCCGCATGTGGTCCGTTAACAGTCGGAATTGCCCATACTGCATGGCTTATGAGCATTTGAAATATACGATGTCAGCACAGAATTGCAATGTTTTAGTTAGAGCAATGCACTGCAAATATGCAGTTCTACATTCCAGCTAGAAATGACATGGAAGAGGAACAGTCGATTTACTTGATGAGATTTCCGGTATCATATTAGTGAAGAGTTTTGGAGCGAAACATTGTAGTAACAAAATGTCGACTGTAAAAACAAAACAAATCTGAATTATTTGGGGTGGTTTGACATATAACGGTACCAAATAATGTTTAATCATAACTTATCAACCTATGTATAACCGTTAAATAAACTCTCAATTCACACGAAACTATGCTGCTTAAAACCGATTCATTGTTAGCACACTCCACTGTCTACAAATAATCCTTGGTAAGAAACATGCGCATTCAACCTTAAATACACGAGCAAGCGTTCAGTGTAGTGTCTTTGGCAAACAAAATCAATGACAACACGTGGAAAATTGTTCAGTACTATCCATTGAACCGTTTTGCATCCGTGCCCTTGATGGCGTCGGTAAAATAGCTACCCGAGCAATTTGACGCGGACCATGAAACGCTGTTGACTCTCATAACTTTCTGCAAAGCCCACGAGCGCTCAGCATACATGGAAGAAAATATTGTTTTCGCGAATTCATCACATTACTCGCGTTTGTCTCTGGAAGAAATGTACTGTGAGTCCATTCCTAGCGCTACGTCTTATCCTTGCTACCGTTGTCTGTGGTTATTACCATCAACGCATATAATCGTATTGATTTATGCAGACAATATTGAGAAATGATTTAGGTGAAGTAAGTTGGAATCGCGTAGTTTATATTTTACAACGCCGCATCAAAAGAACCACTTGACAATCTAATGGGTGTATATATTTATGGTACATTAGGGATACACTTACCACAGGGCTTTAAAAAAGCCAATTAACATGGAAAGGTAACTGTTACTATTGTGACGCATATGTCCAAATATGGGTGATCGTTGCTCACGTCTTGCGTTGCACGTTTTGTTTTGCAATTTGTTTATTGAACCCTATTAACACTCCGCTAGTAGCAGAACCCTGTCTTTGACCAGATGTAGGAGAGAAAAAAATCTTTATTGTTCGCTATATACAGTGAATATATCGTTAAACCTGTGGCATTTTAGGGGATATCCCTGGCTTGTTGCAATCGCGCACTACTAAATTAACGTCTCTAGTTCTCCAATTGCAATATGTGATACAGTAATGAGCGAGACAGAAATCAGGTACGGCCGAATTGTTTAAATGGCATATATTTCATGCACAATTCAGATCAATCAGCATGTGGGTCAAGATTGGCAGGAGCTATAATTTAAATGTTCTAGCAATGCTCTATTCACCCCATAGAGCAGATGGTGTTTAAAGCGGTTTTAATAGTTAGTATAAACATCACTTTCAACCAACCAGTAGACAATCGACGATTGCGAGTATCATTTGCTAGTGCAATATGATTGATTAATTAGTGAACAGAGACCAACAAGGGACCTATGAACAATTACCTGTTTCACTAAGTAAAATAAACAGCCTATTGTCGTCACGCTGTTTCACACTTAGCCTTATTATGGATGATATTAACATTAGGAGCACATTGTAAACTTAATATGCCATTTCACACCTTGGCGAGAATGCTGCCATTGTCACGACATCATTTTGTTTTATTCATGACGAAACTTGTAGTTCAATAAGTTCAAATTATGCAGTATCGCCTTGCTGTCGATGAGTAACCGGCAGGTGTTACCCATACAATGAGCATAATAACTAGTGCTTTGCTAGAAGTTAAAATAATTCTTGGCTTGTGTTCTTTGACAAACTCCATCCTATATTGGCATAATGATAGATCAGACTCGGTATCACTTGCTCCAGCTAATGTAATTGCTGGATGATTGCGCGCTCAGGCGGCATGTAATTCAATTGGGGCGAAGAAGACACACGCACCATATGTTGCACATCTACTTTCATGCTACAGAAGTCGATGGATATTAGTATTCTTAATGGCGAATGTCTGATGACGATCATGCGAAAATGTAATGTAAGAAAATAACAGATTGATCGACTTGTCGACGGGGTTTTAGCTGAAAAAGCAATAATTGCAATTATTCTGTTGAAACAAAAGATGTGGCAAGTAATTGAAGACAGACTGTTTGACAAAGGCTTTCAAAAGATTTCAGCATAACAACGAATTTAATCACAGCGATAGTGCTCCCGACGACCTATCCTATTGTTAGCACACCATCTTCTTATCCCTGGCGATGGTGTCTAGCGACAACGGGCCATATATTTAGCTAATTTCAAGGGACTGTTGTGCGTTATTGCAGCTACATAAAGGCAAGTGCCTTTGATTATTATGAAGACGCTCTGTGGTTGCTACCCCTTTACACTTATCGCTACTAACTGTATATTGTTATTGCAACAAAGACTGATAAAGGCCAATCATTGGTTTGCTTAATGTACATAGCAATGTGGTCACTGGTTTTTGCAGTTTTACGATACTATAGTAACCGACATAATCTCGGAGGTAATTTCACATTACTACATCTTTCTTCATACAACTATATTTGAGTTATTTAACTATATTACATACATTTTTTTTATTCAATTCAGAACGCAATGCAATTAAGTGGTTGATCAATGTTGCGTATTCCTATGTCCCATCCTAGCCTCTGTCTGGAACAATACAATCTTCCCTAAACAGTTCAAAAGCGCATGTTTGGCTGCAGTGAAAGATTGGTCAATATGTTTAACTTCTACCCTGCCTTAATGTACGAGAGTTCCGTTTAATTGAAAAACCTATCAATTTATTGGTTTCGTAATTCGTTTAGCGCACACACATTACTGTCGTTCCGCTGGAATAAAGTCAATTCATCTACACGTAATGAAATCGATAAAAAGAACATCTGCATGGAAATGTTGTTCATGCTGCTGACCAGAGCAAAGTAAATAACATTTGGGAAGCCAAACATGATTTCTCTCAAGAAAAGCTTTGTAATATCGTTATGTAGATGCGCATGTGTGTTCCAACCGTTGTGATGACTCAGATGGTTTAATGCCTACCCTACTCCAAGTGACCAGATGATAAAATGCATATATATATATGTATATATATATATATTTATATATATATATTGATATATATATATATAAATATATATATATACATATGTATACATATTTATATATATATATATATATATATATATATATATATATAAACATAGCGTACAAAGATAATTTGTTACGACAGATTTCTTTGTATTTTAATTATTATGCCGAAATCAAATCTTTACAATTAGCCATTGGTTGACTTTACCCGATAATCTCATTATTTACCCTTCATCGATAAAAACAATAATGTCTAACCATGAGCATATAATATGCTTAGCTGAAGAATTAGAACATTTGGCTGATTTTAACATTGTAAAACCTAAAAACTGTAATTTTTCTCATGATTCTTCTATCTACAACTTTTAATGAGTTTGCTAAAAGCTACCAATGCATCATGATATTCACATCTACAACAAATAATATGATTCTAATCAATGATGACAGAAAACGATTTCAATATTTAGGTATTCAGCAAATATACGCAAATATATTTGGGCACGAAAGGTTGGATTTATACGTATAATTTTGTATCTTTACGATTTGTGGGCGACTATATGAGGACAAAAAGTATATACCAGTAATAAAAAGGGACAATTTTTTTTTATTTGCCTTAAACTGTTCTATTATATCATTTAAGATATGCCGAATTAATCATTAATAATTAATGACAGCAAAAATGTGCGCAACAAAGTTGTCCGGGAAATGTTGGAGTCTACGGAAGTTTGCAATCGAGACTAGATATATACGGCGGTAGGAGTGGCGTTCTATTAGACTTGCTACGGCATTTCTAAACGCTCCGGTACCGTACTAAGTCCTATTTGGAGGAGACTCGGGGACGGATGGATATATATTGTATAGAGAGAGAGAGAGAGAGATAGAGAGAGAGAGATAGATATAGATAGAGATTAGAGAGATACCGTGTAGAGAGAGAGAGAGAGAGAGAGAGAGAGATAGAGAGAGAGATAGAGAGAGAGAAGACTCCATAGAGAGATAGAGAGAGAGAGAGAGAGAGAGAGAGAGAGAGATAGAGGAGAGAGAGAGAGAGAGAGAGAGAGATTTTATTTTCTAATAACACAGAGAGATATTATAAATAGCATGAGAGAGAGAGAGGCAGAAGCTACTAGAGATAGACACAGAGAGAGAGGCAGAGGGAGAGAGAGTTCATGTTGCAAAGAAAGAGAGAGAGAGAATGTTTAGAGAGACGTTATAGAGAGAGACAGAGGGAGTAGAGAGGAGGGAGAGAGAGACAGAGAGATCAATAAAGGCATACAGATTTAGAGAGAGAAAGAGAGGGGAGAGAGATAGAAAGAGAGGGAGAGAAAGAGAGGGAGAGGAAGAGAGAGAGAGAAAACCAAGAGAGAGAGACAGATCTAGAGAGATAAGAAGAGAGATTCTATCTGAGAAAAGAGAGAGAGAGAGGGAGAGAGAGAGAGGGAGAACCGAGAGAGAGAGAGACATTAGAGGAAGAGAGAGAGAGAGAGAGACAGAGAGAGAGCAAGATCAGGGAGAGAAGTGGAGAGAGATAATTTGGGAAAGGCATCCAGAGAGTGCTAAGAGAGAGAGAGAGAGAGATCCTAGAGATAGCGAGAGAGAGAGAGAGACAGAGAGATTATTGAGACAGAGGGATTTAGGGAAAGGAGATCGAATTTACCAACCATATATATAGAGAGAGGGAGAACAAGAAGCGAGAGGATGACTCTCATTAGATATATCTATTATCCAGAGCATGTGCACATTAGATATATCTTTAAATTTGTCCATAGATATGTGTGATAGCTGATAGACACCAAAGATAGCTATCTTTATAGTTAGATATATCTTAGATATTTAGAGATAGAATAGAAGAGACAGAGATATATATACCTATAGGTCGTATATCGCGATCATATATATTATATATATATATATATTATATTATATATATGTATGCATATATATATATATATTATATGTATGTATATATATATATTAAATATACTATATATATATCTGCTAATATATATATATATAATATATATATATATATAAGACCATATATATATATGTAGGTATATATATGTATTCATATATATTTACATGCACATTTATATGGGGAAGGAATGGAAAGACAAAAAATATTTTTTTCATCATAACTCTCATTCGATGCTGCTCCAATCCTAAGATACAGAGCGAAACAGGACTGCTGTATATCGTCCATCCAAAAAGAAATTCTTAAAACAATCTTCCTCATCAGGAACAAGTCTACACCGACTGCCATACTAAGTTTGAACATGATGACAATAAATTAGAGCTGGTGGCACTTTCTGTGCGGCGAGGATATTACGCATCGGTTATTATCTATGAATGTAACAATGCTAGGATATTTCTCGTGCTTTACAATTGCCCATCTAAATCCTGGCTCTTCAACTTCATCTATGAGGCGTAGGTCACACGTGACATCATCGACCTAAAACTGTTGTTTACTGATGAGTTTTGCGACTGGTATACCCTTCAGCTAATGATTTCAAATACCGTGTTTGCACCATTATAAACACCATTTGCGTTATTATCAACACAATATATATGTCCACAAAGACTCTATACCTGTCTTTGTATAAACATGAGGGACCACAGTTTTAATATTTAAATGAAACAACTTAAATCGCTTTCTTCTATTTTATTTTCTAATAACGCTACATATATTATATCATAGCATGTCATTACTGCATCAAGCTACTACTTTCATAGAACCAGTTCATTTTCAAAACCAAAATGTACATGCCGCAAATCTAAACCAAGTTATAGTAAATGTTTACAAATACGTAATATCACCTTTGCACTCCAGTAAGTGAAGCGAGACATCAATTTGTTTTGTCAATACAATGTCATAGCCATTTAACGCTTAGCCCAATTTGTCGTTATCGTAACATAGTCGTGATGGCCGCAGGTTCCGATACCAATCATGATACATTGCAACCAATAATTTCAAATCATATTGCATTCTATTCATAGCAAGACTTAAAGGTTTGAAGCGGAATAATCGGATATTAGTTTTATATTACGCAACAATTACCACTTTCATTTGTCACATATACAACACCGTCTGCTTTGAGCAACACAAGTCTTCGTGGTTCATCATAACTACTCTTGTTTTTCCATTTCGTGCTAAGCTGTTGTATTAAACATCCTAAAGCAATGCGAACAATCAGGCAGGACAAATGGATTAATGAGAGCATTCAAAAAGGAATCGAATTACCAACCATATTATTTTGAGAACAAGAAGCGAAAGGATGACACTCATTACACAAAGGGGAATCCGCAGCATGAGCACATTCTCCGCCTCTTTTAATGACCTGTAACAGCGTCAAGTTTGGTCCATAAGGTGTGTACTCTGCTGACACAAAAGCTGCTCTCACTAAGTTAATGCCCCCAACGAATATCAGAGCAGACACGGACAACGTCCCGGTCGTATTTACGCGCGAATTTTTGTAGGGACTTACATAAACATGGTGTAGCAACATAAGGAAGCACACTAAAAGCATACTTAAAACACGATTTACAGGATGATTAATGAATATATTTTATAATACCAGGATGAGACGACGGAAGATCAAAACTCCTGACCAGCACACTTCTCCGATACCATAAACCGTAATGACGCGGAAGGGGCCTTGCAGTACTTTTATAACCTCCTGTGTTGGCAATGGTTGGGCTACAGGCGCTTGAATACATGGGACAATGTGATGCTTAATTACCATGTAGATAAGACAAGGTAAGGGTAATAGGCATGCCAAGAAGAATCCTGACAGAGATAACGTTCCCTTCTTCATAAGTCCTGGCCCAATCATAAGTACCAGTGAAAAAGGAACAACTGACAGAAACACAAAAGCAAACACACCGTACTGCCAGCTATTAAAGCATGTAACAGAACCGTCTAAATAGAGAACGGAGCTTTCGTCCATGTTAACGCAATTCAGAAGCGAGAGGCAAGTAGTAGCCAAGGAGTGATACAAAAACAAAAGGGCCAACATGTACGCAGTGGTTAGCTTGGATAGGAATGCATCCCTTCTGGTGGAATGATCTTGCACATTAAATATTTTTGTACCGATTAGGAAGCCGCCGCGCTCGTTATCAGTAAATGTCACCTCATCTATACTTAGAGAAGCTGAAGGTCGTTAACAGGTATAGACGAATTGAGGATTGTGACTGTTTCTGTTGGTACTAAGCTTACCGTGATAGCGGCGTCGAAAAAATTCATCGCTGAGTCAACAGGACTCTGGAATGCATGGTTGTGACTGTCAAAGTGGCATTTAGTTAGATGAATTCGTGTATTTTGCGCATCTAATAGCAGGATTATATATTAAGCCCGACAGCATCGGTTTTTGATCCATATCGTTGCTCATTATACGCAACTGTCACCCATATCTTACTTTCTATGCTCAGATAAAAACTCATCTCGTCTGGACAAATGCGCTGTGTGATGTACGGATGCGAGCACCAAATAAGAAACACTATCCGTACCATCCTCGATTCGTCTAGTAATTGCGATGCCTAGTTCTCACTTGCAGAGAGAGAGAATCGTCTCAAGACTCTTTCTCCGCTGCTGTGAAATGCTAGCACCGACGACTGAGGTCCATTTTATATTAGCTTTAGTGGGGCTGGCAGTAAAGGGAATCAGTTTACCCGGCTTGTGCAGCATGTAGACATT
Organism: Urechis unicinctus; assembly: GCA_034190875.2. Lineage (NCBI taxonomy): Eukaryota > Metazoa > Annelida > Polychaeta > Xenopneusta > Urechidae > Urechis > Urechis unicinctus. The sequence goes on from CM067352.1 coordinate 56,754,269, forward strand.
AAGGCATACCACTTGGTTAGACGAGGTGTTCATAAGTTGATGGCGTTGTTGCTGCAGATAACTCTACAATTCCTCATGTCAATTGTCGTATTATCTCGGACGTAATTATTGGTTTCCATATGTGAACTACATGACGTCACGAGCCAAATATATGTAGGTCACGTATAATTGGTTCATTGTATCACAGATATCAGAGAACAAGTGACAACAGAAGCTTGGGATCCAGTCTTCAAGCTAAGAAACCCCAAGTTTAAGCAGGGGCATATTGTCACTTAAGTAGCAACAAAGGCAACATTTGGTGAATATTTTTACTGATATATAAATTGTAAACAACAACAAATTCAATTACCATGGAGGTATAAGGTTATAAGCAACAGTCTGGTGTGCAAGCTGTGACTTGATTCCTGTTATGTTTCAAAGTATGTCGAGTGCCTGATGGCTGAGTTCTGGCTGGTTTGCTATGAGCCAACCATGCCCAAGACAGAAGCACCACCTCCAATGTGTGCAGATGCGATGAGACCAGATCGACGACAAGCCATTGAGGCACACCAGAGTAGGTTATGCATGTATCAAGACAAGTCCTAGGTGAATAGAGGGTAGAGGAATCCTTGATAGTCTGGTGCTGGGAAGTTATCTCGTATTGTTGTAACAGCGCAGGCTGGTAACGGAACTCGTATCTTTTGTCCAAGATGTCCCCAGCACCAGCGAACAAACTGCCTGTATGCAGTATACCTGTAACGCCTGTAAAATAACCATGTGACATTGTTGATTTAACCATGCTCAAATATTTTTTGTCATACCAGTATCAATAAGTATAATTAAATCGTAAATAATGACTGCTAGCCTTCGTACAGATTTATGTGTAAATAATAGAAAACATTGTCACCTTTGTACATCATTATCTGACATGTGCCCGTGCTGTTGTCTGTAGGAGAAATATCCCACTTGCAAGGCCCAAGGGTTCAAACAGATTGGGCTGAAACCAGGATGCTGGGTTATGCCACCAATGGGAATGGGGCTGTTCTCTATTGAGGTCATGACTCAAGGAATTTCCACACAGCACACAGATTCTTCCACCTCTGTCATTGGTTGACAGTAGCCACACAAACACCTGTAACATGATGTAATGATGGGAATATTAATGTATGTAATAAAGGATGACATATTGTATGGCAAATATAATTTAGCCTTTGCATTCATAGAAACTCTGATGTAACACTGACCACAATGATAATGTAATACCATAATCTTCACCTCCTAAAGTCCAGTTATACATTCATTTATGGGCTAACTGACAATCCTATGAGAAAACAGCTGTGGTACTTGCTCTCTTATATATATTCTACCTCAGAATCAATCTACATCAACTTTTAAAAATATTGTAATCAGCCTTTGATAAGGCCAACTTTAAATAAAAGAGGATCTCTATTTATAAACAGCAGTCCGAAATTAGTTTGTTTGCAATTCGTGTGGATGAGCATTTACATTTACATGGTACAACTTTGTAAACATGAACACTTGCAACCACTTGAATTGATAAAAACTTTGTGGTATCTCATGTCTGCTGTCTGATATGGAAGAATTATTTGCTGCAAAGCTCTGTTGTATAGTCTACTGTTAGGAAAAGAGCTTACATATTTTGTTGGTGAAATATATGGATTAACTTCGTTACACGCCAACACATATATGAGGAATTGGTGCACAAGCAGAATCAGACATAGCTTACCAAGCATTGTTCTGTAGCAGCAATATTTCCTGGGCAGGATGACTCGCGTGAGACCCAGACGCAGCAGTGACATCGCCAGTGTCTTTTTTCTCTCATCGGAGACGTCGGATTCGCTCATTTCTGGATCGAATCTGTAAGGCAAAACTTGCTCTGCCGAAGCAACGATAGTTTGCGAATGACCTGTGCCATATCATGTCTCTTCGTCGCTCTCCTGAAGTGATGAAATAACGAAATTTCCAGCAGCCATTTCTCGCTAATCGTAGTGCAGATTGCGCCTCGCAACAAAAACATTCCCGGACCTGACGTCACGCGGAGGCGATGAAATATTCATGAGCTTGTCGGCTCGATACGCCGAATTCATCTTTAAAGTCGAATTTCGATCAGAAAGCGCGCACTTTGACAATTGACACATATACAGAATAGGTACTTTTGGGTTATATTTCTGTTATCTGGCGAAAAAAATGACATGATTTTTCGTGCGATAGACACTTTAGAGCGTGTAAGCTTGTCACATTGTGATGCTCTCTAGTTTGTAATTGATCTATCGCCTAGATTTGCCATCATGAAATCATGCATACGATGCATTTTCAAGTGGTTGATTTGCTATCGCAAGCCATCGTTTACATAGCATGCACGTGCTGCATTAGTCTTGTTTTTACTATGGTGAGCTTACCTCTAAATCTGCCGCTTGTTCCGCTTTCCGAGCAAGGCATATAATTAATAGTTGTGTGCAAGGTTTATCAAACACTACTACGTAAAATGTATGAGATGATAGTATGGTAGCCGCCTTCACCAAACAAACAAGCCAACTCACAATACGTGATTTCCTAGTCCGTTATGATTTTCCCGTCATGGATCATCCACGATCATTACGGTGTATAAATGCTATTTAGTGCTATTATGCACATTTTACCGCAAACTGTCGCTCAAATGCATTGATTAATAATGAATAATTTGAGTGTCAGTATAGGATAGTATGCCATTTGATACCATATGAAACGCCCAACCAACACTTGTGCATGCACAATATTCGTAGTTTGCTCGGTATGTTTCATTATATTCAGATGACTGGCAGCATGACATTGCGTCACAGAGAGACAGATGCCGTGCAATATGCAGCATCCTGTGAATTTAACGAGAATCTTATCATATCTATATTGTATAGTATTTCCTCATCACTACATGTTTAGTCTGGAATATGTCTTTGAATGTCATCAAATTTACACTCGAAAATGTTATCGTCTACCTCAGATGCTTGACGGAATAATCATTGAAAGAGTAACCGCAGGAGATTTCCTCTCTTAAGGGTTACATATCCGCAGACCATATCTATATGAACCTTAGGGGGTCATTACTTACCTTTGCAGAATCTATCGTGTTGCAAGATGCGTACTAATTTTATTTGCATTGCTGTCATATGCGCAATCGACAAGCCACCTGGGAATAATCGAATATCATTGATTTCCACATTCTAAATCATTCCGACATTGTGCCAATGATAGGGCTGCAATCTCATCAATAACTTCCTGTAATGTTAAATAGATTTAATAGAAACCCCTTGATTTGACTATTGATTCCCTCGTGACACTAGAGAGTTGAAAAGAAATTAGATAACAAGAGCGTTTTATTCTCGTATTGAGCGAAGTGTCATGTGTTGTATTTTCAGATTTGGCCATACATCAGATATTAACTCAAATATTCAATACCTGGCCAATTCAATTAAACTTTTCTACCATACCCAGCATTCGTCTCTTGGTGGTGAGCAGATTTGTTGTCATTAAGATATATAGTGACAGTGGTAATACAATGCTAGATCACACACGACAGTGTGTACTTCTGCGTGATATTCAACATTAACATCCTTTGATTGATATAATACCGTACTGCAATGCGTATAACAATAATTCATATCTGATTTAATTAATGTCATCGATGCTTGGAGCATATATAAGCTATTAACCATATCATATACAGACATGAAGAGCTGTACTTTCCGTTAACTTTCCACGATTGAATAGAATATGAGTTCGGAAAAGGCAGTCATACCAACACACAATGCTTTTGCCATTTTAGTTTTATGGCCATTGTGAACGCATATATATATTTGATAAATTTCAACACGGGGAGTTTTACGTTTTGAACGCTGTGATTCTCTTACTTTAGCAGATCAACCACGCCGTAAAACTGGAGATACTTTTGCACTAAACATACCGCGACGCAGCAACTGAAGAATGGCGGCTAGAATATTAATTAAGGATAAAGCCCCTTTTTTAATGTATATGATATTTATACAAAAGCGACCATCTCATTTGCACAGTCATCAAGTTGCCGTTCGGTGCAATTCCATGACCTGAAAGACATGATGTTTGCCCGGTCCTTGTCGCTGTCATGCTGTTTTGGGTCGCTATGAGATGATTTCTTCGTAAATGTAAGTTCTCGATATGTGGTGCGGTCAAGGGAATCATACCACCGATAAGACCTGCCGCTTTTATAGTTTCAGCTATTATCAAAATGTATGGGCGGTTCTATCTGTACATTCATTTGGAAGGCATATAGGAAATTAGGTTTTTTTACAAGGTGTCACATGAGCATCACATAATTTTGAGTTACCATGGTTATTATGTTATTCAATATGAAAGCACACTATTGCGAATCTTTCTTTTGTAAGATTTTAACCACAGAGACAGCACCGCCGTATCCAATTTGACGTAAGAGACTTATAGGGGGCTTTAAAGACGATTTGTATTGAATTGTGAAACAAAACTACCATTTGATATTCAAAATGTGTGTACTTCGGGTTGCGTCGTAAAGGATCCAGTCCCGTTATAAACGTCCTGACTATGTTTCCACATATGACATTTTAATTCCACCAAACGCCTTGCCAGTTTCGAGTCAAACCTAAGAACAGGGGTATAAAGTGATATTCAACACTTGTATATCTTGCTTTGATTTTTGTTGATATTCTCCCGAGGTTCTCCAGTGTGAAACAAATTCCTTTTCCCAGTGGTATTTTTGCACTTGCCACCTATCACCCAACAAGCCTTTGATAATATTTTTACTAACTAATCAGACAAATCACGTGATATTTCATTGTGTAATAAAACCGGCGTCGACGACCATTAATGGGATGGTGAATGGTATCATAAATTTCATATCAAATCAAATTTTCATATTGCGCTGCTGATAACATAAACCCTAACTATGTAGTTAAGTAAATAATGGAAATATTTTTGTCATGACGGAAATGTGTTTGGATACCATATTGGGACAAATGAAGATTCGTTATGCAGTATATGCCAACAAAGTCACGTTGTTTCCAATTCTACCATATTGGGAAATGTTGTAAAATATGATTACCGTTGATAATGATAGATGGTTCAATTTGATAGTTGGATGGTAAGCGTTGTTTTCTGAATAGTATTATGTCAGGTGATATCAAGTCAAATGATCAGATCCAATGACTCCTGAGCGATACTGACTTATATCATATGACAGGATGAGCGTATCACTTGAATAGCACATGCTTTGTGCACACGGTGCCACTTGATTTAAGAATGTAGGCGGTCTGGTCTTTATTCCAGACATCATACATGTTTTAATCACGAACCCGTCCAAACCATATATCTTTGCGATCTCTACGTATATAACACATTCGCCACGTTCTTGCAAACTTTCCAAAGCGCGAAGTAGTCACAGTTACATTAAAAGATGCAATGTGTTTTGTTTTAGGCTGAAACACCTTACCTATAAGTAAATGTAAGCTGACACACAAATTTAAACTATAATTGAAGTTAATGGAAAATTGCGGATGATTTGCTTTGCCAGAGAGACATTGCATGTGCCGTTAATTTTGAGCATGCAGGGTGTACAATCCTCGAATCGACGACGCAGTTAAAAGTGCTTAATTCTTGGTAAAGCAAATGCATATTGTACAGCATATTGTGCGTGGTGGCATATATATATAAATTTATATATATATATATATATATATATATATATATATATATATATATATATTAGATATATATATATTTACATATATATATACATATATAATATATAGATATATATATATATATATATATATGTATATATATACATATGTATATATACATATGTATATATATATATTTATATATATATATTTATATATGTATATATATACATATATATATATATTTATACGTTAATATATGTGTATACATATAAGTACATATATATATATTTGTATATTTATTCATACCTTAATATTTGTGCATGTGTACACATAAATGTACATATATGCATATTAATATATATGTATATATATATGTGTGTTACCTTATTTGTAAGCCTACCTGAGATGTTCATTTATATTTTCACCTTTCTCCAAACAATGCAAACATTACTTCGTCATCGCCAGTACTTGAACAATGAGATGGACTGGCGAAGAATATTGCGGCCTTGGGACGCTGACAGCTAAAACGAGTTGCCTGGTGCGAGCACGCACCTGCGGCTAACAATTACAAATCATAAATATTCTAGCAGTAGCATGATGTCAGTAAGGGCAACGTCCACCCTCCATGGCAGACATGTTTGACGCTACGCTAACATAACATATCTGCAATAGTTTAGGTGGGCGCATGCAATTTGACGCGGTTTTGACCTATTACCGGGCGATAACAAGCAGCGTGCTTCAAACATAGACAAACATGAATGGTAAGCATGAATGGAGCTTATCGGAGATGCTCGGAAGTAAGCCCTTCTTTGGGAAAAGCTGTGTTTACTGCCCACAAAGGCAGCATTTTGATGTCTTTTATTATGAACGTTCTTTGCTTTTTACGCTGCATTTTTTTAGATTATATTGTAGCGTGAACCCTGACAGATTGCTGGCGAAGTGCAGCGCCCAGAATTTACCGTTGATCTCTTTAATCCAGTTCGCAAACAAACTTAGCCTTAAACAAGCGAACGACCGGAAATAGTCCATCCGAGTGAATGAACCGTGACATTTAAAGTAAAACCAGTATTATTAACTACCAATACTTCATATGTCAAATAACGATAGATTCCAACAAATTCGACACAAGCGACCACGTTAACGACGCCCTCTTGATTTTGGCGCCGAAATAGAACACCACACAAATACAATCTAACAGTTTTACGAGCAACGACACCCCGTCACCAGTCATCAGGCTAACAACGCCCTCTAGATTTGGGCTCCAAAACCCGAACACTAAACAATACAGACTAACAGGGCAAGAACGCAAATATCATGAGCTACGGCACCCCGACACCAGCGATCAAGCTAACGACGCCCTCTAGAGTTGGGCGCCATAACCCGAGAACTAAATGCAAACTAACAGGGCAAAATCGCAACTTTTACGAGTAACGACACCCACAAATTCAGTACCACAAATGGTATTACCACAAGCAATGTTTTCCCGACTAAACAGCCGAAAAAACGGTAACCCCAATATCATGAAAACCGTGTGCAGTCATAAGTATTAAATTTTGGCATATTCTATTTTACAATTAGCTTTCCAAATTTTCTTGGTTGTGTGTGTCTTTATATTTGTTCCATAAAACATGTGAACTCCCATCGGGGGGCGCGGGGGGCGGGGGGCAGAAAATCTGGGAGCAAATGGTATATCAGGCTTATTCCACACCCCGTTGGTATTAGCAACAACGTCTTTTCCCAAGAACAACTTCTCTAAACACTCTCGCTGCCTGTTGGTCATTTCCAATCCCGGCATGTAACTCTCTATTGATTTCTTTTCAGTTTATTTTCGATAACAAATTCGTTTTCACATCTGACTGCCGCCATTTTAAGAAACGCTTGACGGTCACGAAACGTCCGTGGAACTATTTTGTCCGATAAATGCCTCATTTTGGGCCTACAGATGCGTTTTCTATAACAAAATGTATATTATTCTTCTAATCGAACACAGCAGAAAATATTTTTGTAACATTTAAGAGTTGATAATTTGTATCAATATATCGTCACGTAATGACCCGAATTTGCCCAAAGCGATCTATGTGACGCAGAGGCAAATCCTAGCCTGCGCAGAAGCCGATGCGCAAGAAGATCGGGAAACTTAATGACTGAAACTGAATTACATAGGGTGTTTGAATGTATGCCACAGCACCCGATATGTCATAATGCACTTATGATGCTTACAGTGATTAAGTACAAATAAGTTCATCAACATGCTTTTCCCAGTGCTCATCCTGATAATTATTATTAGGTACTTTTCTCCATTTTGTACACGCTGCACCTGCACTGGACATATTGTCGCACATACGAAGTTGCTAGCCATGGGCAGGCAAAGACTACGATCCATCATGTCAAATTGACGTTAATTTCTTCTCATTATGGTCTTGCCTTAATCATCTTAGACAACGTCATTCATAAAGACACAGGAGATCCTGTCCAAAGCCTATGAAGAAATTAACCAGTGGTTAAAAATCGTGAATACCTTGAAGATAACTTGATGCAGGTAATGTATGGGATCAAGGAGCAACATCTACTGGCGAAGCATTGAAGGTAATAAGACTTGCACTGAAATGGCCGCTTTAGACACAACATCACGTTCATGACAGCCATAGTTTTTTTTTACTCAAGCGCTGTGCAGAGCTGTTTCAAATAACTGACTCATTATGAGGTGACGTGTGTTGAGGCATTTCCTTGAAAAAATCACGAGGCCTCGTGATATATCCAATAAAGCGAGTTAATAATGTTAAAAAGTGCTTGAAATCAGGTAAGTTAACTGGGCTAGTTTAAACAAGAAAATGTATTTCCTTTTTACCTAAGTTGACACACGAAATGTCAAAAACAAGCATCTTTTGTCAAGCGCCTATTTCTTGACAGCAATAACTATTGGTTTGCGATTGAAAGTCAGTCTACAAACATTATTCGGTATTCATGAATTATATCCACAAACTTGGCTAACCGTTTGTGGCGAAGTCTTGCGTACACTTATGATACAAATGACATGTGGCGCCGGATAAGTCAAAGCAAATGGAAAAATGCTGAATCATGCTTCAGAGCACAAAATAGATCGCCAAATGTTTGGGAGTGTCGTTTAAGACACCAATACGTTTACTATGAAAAAGATTTACAAAAAGTGAATACCCATGATATATATAACAACACAAAAAGTGAATTACATTTGCAGATTTACAGACTTCAGTAAAGGCAAAACGTGGATAGAATGACGACTGGAATTGGGCACACAACATTATTTGCTGTATAATTTGATATGTGTGTTTTCATAATAACACAAGTACAAATTACTAGTTGTTTCACTGTATTTACGGTTGTTAACCTGGGATCACAATTTAAATACAAATATCTGAAAAGAAATAGATATGTGTCACGGAATGTAATAGATAGTATTAACTTGCATCTGATTATACTGTCACCAAACGTATTTGCATCTTACAGCTGTACGTCGCCCTAAAAGTGTAGATGGCTAAAAACGTTTATTGTACCTTTGTACCCTTATATCTTTGTGATCATGCTGTGAATAGGATTCTGATTATAGTGTCCAATACATCCCGTATATAACAGCCCAGCATAGTCGTCCTATATTCCAATAATTTTCTTGAGTCAATTTCTTTCTGGCTAGTGCAATTGATGCAGCTGATGCTACTGCCATTTTTTGGTATCGGGGTACATACCTAAGGATATTGCTTCCAAATAAGCAACGTCGCTTAGTAAACTGTAATTTTGTGCTACTAGCTTATTATTTCTTACAAACACAAACTTTTTAATTTAAGAGAGCACAACGTTTGTCCTGTAAAATTTGCACTATTGCATTATGCTCACAACTTTATTACAACTGCAAACAACCGATCAACTTCGAAAAAGCAAGTAGGTTTACAGATGACTCTCTGAATCTCCTGTTTAATAGGCATGTGTTATTCAGTTGGAGCGCTGGTGACATGGAAGGCACTAAGTTGATGCCGTCACGTTCGCTGGATCTAAGATCTCTGTTTGGGGATATTCTACCACCGAGGAGCATAATTTCTATCTGGACGGCGCATATAGCAGAATACAACACGATATCTCCCTCTCTGGTAAGTTGGAATGCAGCAACTCATCGGAAGGATGTTCATTTATAAGTGTTTATAGACGAAGATTTGACATTTCAGACTAATCAATGATGGTATTTATTATAGTCAACAGTCATGATTAGGCGCACCCACATCATTTCCAATGACTACCTGTATTTTCGTTGTTTACTTTGTTGTAACAGGGGCCGTATCCATAAGGAATCTTAACTTGAGTCGTCTTAACTTGAGTCGGCGAGCTTAGCTGAGTCCGCGAACTCAGGCATATCGACAAAACAAATTGTTAGGGAACTCAGCTGAGACCGCCAGCTCAGTGCTTGCAAACAGCCAAAATAACATAATTGGCTATAATTTCACACATATGTTATGTTTGATTCTTATATGAAAAAAGAAATATATGTTATTAAGTGTTCATTAGACAGAAAATTTAATTAAATAGTGAAGGAATCGAGATAACTGACTAGACTTTGTATATAATAGCCTAACGTCGTTTTCGTCAAAATATAAAAGAATTGTCTTGATCACGGTTGTTGGAAAATATATTACTCACCTTTAGTCGATCAGACTACATTATTATGTGATATCAAGTTTATAATGGTTTAGCCATTGTCTACGAGTTTCACTAATACATATTCCACAGCACTCCAAGCAGTTGCATTGTTATCCATGAACATGACCACAATGGCACAACGAACCATTGTTTCTTTTAGAGACGATTTACACGCCTAGTATGTATAATAATCGGCAATGTAATCACGGCTAATACACACATGGGAGAAATAATTCCATCAAAGATGCTTGCACTTATAACATTATAACAACACGATGAACGCACACACTTTTGTCCACTCCTTGGTGAGTTTAGTTGCTTGACAGTCCGTTGAAATTCGCGCATTACTGGGTCACTGCGCCACCCTAGTCTATGATGTGACTTTGTCTTTTCCGCAAAAAATGGAGTGTTTATCGCCATATAAACCTTGTCGTCTGTGTGCCATAGGGGCACTTTCAATATCTGCCATGTTAACATGAAGTAGATTCTTAGACTTGTAGGCTTGGTATCTGCTTTCCTTATATTAAATAATACGAAATGTAAATCTTGGCGCCCCTGTTTTGATTTATGAAGTTTAAGAAATTTGCAAACTCAAATCAACTCAGGTTATCCCGCAAACCGCTCCTAACTCGGATCTAGACTACTGCAAGCTGCCTCGCTTTCTTTTAAACAACATCCATTCCAAAGCGACCCGATTGTTTGTGAAGAATTCCCCGCTTCGTTTTTATGAAAACAACTTGCTGCGTAAATAATTTAAATATCCCGGCTGATTAAGTTTTGGTTCATTTTAAAAACATACATGTTCTTATTCATATTTGTGAAATATTACCGTAGTATCGCCATTATTACGTTCGAACCTGCGAACGTAAGTAAGCTACTTATCTGACTCAGATATGAGCCCGCTAGGAGAGTTAAGATTCTTTTTGCAACAAGATAAAAACCGATCCCTAGAACATTGAGTAGCCACTAATTTAATGTTGGGTGCTATTAGCCCTTATGTCGCAGGATGAATAACCTCGCTCCCATGAGATCGAGTGCTTGACGCCTTTGCAGAATGCAAGAAACAAATCTCCACTCAAACACAAGCAGCTATCGTACATTTGCGAATTGGACAATGGTTGTGCTGTTAAGAAAAAACCCGTAAAGCTTCACCCTTGGAGTGCAACGTAAAACCATACCACATATACTACATATGATATATATATATATATATATATATATATATATATATATATATATATATATATATATATATATATATATATATATATATATATATATATATATATATATATATATATATATATATATATATATATCTATATATATCTATATATATATATCTATCTATATATATATATATATATATATATATATATATATATATATATATATGTAATTGTAGTAAACGGATTGTATGAGACAGCACTAAATAAGAAACATTATCCGTACCATCCTCGATTCGGATGTGGCAAGTCATTAAAGACAGACTGTTTGACATAGGCTTGCAAAAGATTTCCGCATAGCAACGAATTTGATCACAGAGATAATGTTTGCGCTGGTGTCTGGAGACAACGGGCATAATATTTAGCTACTTTCATGGGACTGCTGTGCGTTATTGCAGCTACAAAATGCAAGTGGCTTATCGCTAATGACTGTACATTGTTATTGCAGCAAAGACTGATAAAGGCCAATCATTGGTTTGCTTAATGTACTTAGCAATGTGGTCATTGGTTTTCGTAGTTTTACGATAATATAGTAACCGACAAATTCTCAGAGGTATTTCATATTACAACAGTTTTCTTAGTACAAATATGTTGGAGTTATATCACTATATTGCATACCTTTCTTTTAATTAATTCAGAAAGCAGAGCAATTAAGTGGTTGATCAATGTTGCGTGATCCTATGTTCCAACGTAGCCCTTGGCTCTTAACTCTGTCTGGAACAATACAATCTTCACCAAACAGCTCACAAGCGCATGCTTGGCTGCAGTAGAAGATTGGTCTTTATGTATAGCTTTCTACCGTGCCTAATTGTACGAGACTTCCTTTTAATTGAAACACCTAGAAATTTATCGGTCGGGTTATTCGTTTAGCGCACACTTCATTACTGTCGTTCTACTGGAATAAATCCAATTCATTTGTTCGTAATGAAAGCAATAAAAAACCGCTGCAGGGAAATGTTGTTAATGCTGCTTACAAGAGCAAAGCTAATATTTTTTTGGAAGCAAAATATGATTGCTCTGAAGACGAGCTTAGTAATTGTACGAGACTTCCTTTTAATTGAAAAACCTAGAAATTTATCGGTCGGGTTATTCGTTTAGCGCACACTTCATTACTGTCGTTCTACGGGAATAAAGCCAATTGATTTGCCCGTAATGAAAGCAATAAAAAACCGCTGCAGGGAACTGTTGTTCATGCTGCTTACCAGAGCAAAGTTAATAATTTTTTGGAAGCAAAACATGATTTCTCTGAAGACGAGCTTATTAATATCGTTATTTAGATGCCCATGAGCGTTCCAACCTTTATGATTACTGAGATGGGGTTTATTTCCTACCCACTCCAAGTGACCAAATGAAAAAATGCCCGGAAGGCATAATGGAATTATATAAACATATATATATATATATATATATATATATATATATATATATATATATATATATATATATATATATATATATATATATATATATATATATATATATATATATATATATATATATATATATCTATATATATATATATATATATATATATATATATATATATATATATATATATATATATATATATATATATTCATTTGCGTGATTGTGCAACCGGACATAATGAACAATGTAAGTGACATTAATTTGGCCTTAATAGGATATCAAAAAATGCACACAGGAGGTACCATGCACTATATAAATACATACATTAGTATACATATCGTTATATCGATTTCTACAAGAGTTATATTGGTACAGCAAATATTAATCTGTAATATACGCGAAAACAATGGCATGGTTGTACTTACCACTGGTGGTTGTTTGGGTTGTTGCAAAATATTCTGTTGAACCCCCAGTTTACGGGAAAACCAGATGTGTAGAAATCAACTCAATATTTCTTTCATCAGATTAGAATATTATGCAGCATAGGATACTACCTATACCAATTATGTAATCCTTGTCCACACATTCATTAATCTCGTCTTGATTATCGCTGCTGTATGACAGCACAGCCCATTCGTACCTTGCCGCAAAACTGCACAAAGTACTGCCTCCCGCTATGTTGCAAAAGGAAAGCACGGGAAAAACATCAAACACATCATGCGACCCTTTCTTTGTCTTTCTGAGGAAAATGCATAATATACTAAATTCTACCAATCACCTTTAGGGCTGTTAGTATAACCGCGCCAAGCTACATACCGGAACCTAATGCTGAATACCAACCAGCAAGGGATCGTCGATCTACGGACAAGAATATAATACAAGTCCCTGAATCTCCAAATATGAGTTCATATGGTACCGGAGCGTTTAGAAATGCCGTACCAAGTTTGATAGAACGCACTTCCTACCGCCGTGCGTCAGTTAAGTACACTTGATTTATTTAAATCCAATCTTACGACATCTCTTTAAGTCGGTGCTATAACAATTACCTGCCAGCTTAAGCGTCATTGAGCAAGACTATGTCTTGGAAACAGGCGCTATTGAAATGTTTTATGTTTTTTAATGTATGTATGCATGCATGTATATATGTATGTATGTATGTATGTATGTATGTATGTATGTATGTATGTATGTATGTATGTATGTATGTATGTATGTATGTATGTATGTATGTATGTATGTATGTATGTATGTATGTATGTATGTATGTATGTATGTATGTATGTATGTGTATGTATGTCTGTATGTATGTATGTATGTATGTATGTATGTATGTATGTATGTATGTATGTATGTATGTATGTGTGTGTGTGTGTGTGTGTCTGTATGTCTGTATGTATGTATGTCTGTCTGTATCTGTCTGTCTGTCTGTATGTCTGTCTGTCTGTATGTCTGTCTGTATGTATGTCTGTATGTCTGTATGTATGTCTGTATGTATGTCTGTATGTATGTCTGTCTGTCTGTCTGTATGTATGTCTGTCTGTATGTCTGTCTGTCTGTATGTCTGTCTGTATGTATGTCTGTCTGTATGTCTGTCTGTATGTATGTATGTCTGTCTGTCTGTCTGTCTGTCTGTCTGTCTGTATGTATGTATCTGTGTATGTCTGTATGTATTTTTGTATGTATGTGTACATATTACTTTACATACAAGACTCTTAGTATATTTAAATGAGACTTGCAAAGTTGTACAATGATCAGAGCAGAGATCTACCATTCATTCATCAAATGCTTGCAACAATCATTGTAACCTGTAGAAGGTGGTTACCGTTTGCTGGATTCGGTATTATAATATGCCCGATGACTGGTATCAATTATGTCATTTAATGTTCTCATATTCTCAGTAGTGTTGTTTGCGCACCTGCTTTGAAAGCGTACATAACAATGCCGCTCAAGAAATAGTTAATATCTCTGCCTTCCTCATATGTAACATTCTTAGAGAGTAAAAACACATTCCCTCTTAAAATGAATGATCCCGGTCTATAAACACCTGTCGCTTGTTATCTTGGGTTCCTGATGTAATTAATTGGATACTTCTCAGTCAATTGAAGCAAATCCGTTTATTGACGTTCTTTCCTCATTTTACATCTGAAATATATTTAAGGGAAGCGACTACCGTTTCACAGCTCGCCCGCGCCACAAAATAGTACTTTAACAATAGCATCCCTCCAATGGATTGATTATTGCAATTCTCATTAACCACATGTAACAGCACGTTTTCTTTTTGCAGTGTCCAAGCAGTGTCTATGATCCTTTTCTATGTACTTTTTTGTGGGTAGCCAAACTACTTGCTATCTGATCATGCAGAGTAAAATACGAAAATGTGCCATTCGATAATAAATATGGTTAGAGGGTGTCCGTCCGGAAAGGAGTCAATAGATATTTTTGAAGGCTCTTAAGACACCTTAAATCAACGCGGCAGATAAGCATGGGTATTTTAGCCCCCACAACACAACATCTTTTCTAACATACCCAGTTGCTGCGATATTAGACTAGCTTCCCTCTCCTGACAGATACTAGAGGGTTAGACGTAAAAACATTAGCATCCCGTTCATGCCATAGTTATGGATTACCATTGTGATACAAACGTACTGAAATTGATGACTTTAGCACTTGTTGTGCGTTCTGCTGCAAGTGCCATACGCTGTGGAGCAACAGAATTCAAGGCAGGCAAACACTGACGAGCTAAGTTACTGTGATCCTTCTCCGCGTTCTCATCGAGCAACAGAATTAAAAGCAGCTAAACACTGACGAACTAAGTTACTGTGATCCTTCTCTGCGTTCTCATCGAGCAACAGAATTAAAAGCAGCTAAACACTGACGAACTAAGTTACTGTGATCCTTCTCCGCGTTCTCATCGAGCAACAGAATTAAAAGCAGCTAAACACTGACGAACTAAGTTACTGTGATCCTTCTCCGCGTTCTTATCGAGCAACAGAATTAAAAGCAGCTAAACACTGACGAACTAAGTTACTGTGATCCTTCTCCGCGTTCTCATCGAGCAACAGAATTAAAAGCAGCTAAACACTGACGAACTAAGTTACTGTGATCCTTCTCCGCGTTCTCATCGAGCAACAGAATTAAAAGCAGCTAAACACTGACGAACTAAGTTACTGTGATCCATCTCCGCGTTCTTATCGAGCAACAGAATTAAAAGCAGCTAAACACTGACGAACTAAGTTACTGTGATCCTTCTCCGCGTTCTCATCGAGCAACAGAATTAAAAGCAGCTAAACACTGACGAACTAAGTTACTGTGATCCTTCTACGCGTTCTCATCGAGCAACAGAATTAAAAGCAGCTAAACACTGACGAACTAAGTTACTGTGATCCTTCTCCGCGTTCTTATCGTTAATTGGCCAGACTTTCCGGTCTCAAACCCTGTCAGTAATTTGTTCTAACGGCAAATATATTCATTCAAAGGTTTATTGTATCATGCGATTTAAATTCAGATGCTTTACATTGAAAGCCGAATGATGAGCATTGTTATGATAACGAGCCACTGAGCCACTACCACTTTTGACCGAAGACATATGTCGGCTTTTATAATAGGCGTTCATATTCGTTGCATTAAAAAATTGACAATATTGACACAGTGCGTTTAAATGGAAATTCCGGCATAAAATTTTCAAAAGAGGTATACCCTCCGATACGCTAGGCTCATACGAATGTCATCACACCACGATCATTTATTGCAAAAGCAATACGTACCCTGGAAGCGGCATATCCTCAATTAGAGCCAATAATTCGTGAGCACCCTTGGTATAGTGTGTTTCATCATCTCACATTTTATATTTGTTAGAATCATTCAAGATAGGCATGAGGTTTGAATATCAAGCTTATATAAGGTGTTAAAATGAGGGTTCATTAATGTAATCGGTCTCAGAAAAACAAAATGCATCATACATTACATTGAGCGGAAGATAGAAAACATTATCTACGAAAACATACTTAATTGATTTTATAATCATTTCTGTTACCCTTTAGTATTTCATAGTATTCATGCAGTAACATATGTAACCCACACGGGAGCCTCAACCAACAGTACATCAGAGCAGTAAAATAGACCAACACACATATACATATGTACAAATTTACATATGAGTATTTGTATTTGTGTGTGTGTGTGTTCGTTTGTCAAAACAGTATTTATGTTACATAAACAGTGCATCACTAGTTACATGCACAGGAAGAGCGTCATTCCATTTTTTGTAGAATAGCTTGGAATCCGATTCTCGATTCGCCTAGCCAATTCTGATAGTAAAAGCAGTTGATAACTAGAGATGTATCTACTTTGAATACCCCCAGACCATTGTATTATATCAGGGTTGTAACAATATTCATTTGACGGTTGCTTTTAGTACAGCTGTTTATCTGTGTTACATCGCTTTTATCACATCGCTATAAAGTTAGAAATTATGTTCTTTGACACAAGTATTTAGCATATACATAGTCGTCCGAGCTGCGTATTACGCAATTTATTTTGCGACGAATTTCGTTACGGTCGCTTATATGCGTTTAAGCCTTATTAAGCGGTTGCCAACCACGTGCGTCTCAAAATCTACGGAGATAATACATGGACAAATTCATTGCATTGCGCAATGAAGTCAATATACTAACTGACCGTCTCCAACAACCCCCAACCAACCACCCCCCCCCCTCCCTCAAGTACCGCACCAACACCACCACCCTTTCTCTCTCCCTCCCCACACGCCCTGATTGTAACTTTCGGACATCATTCTTCACATACATTCCATAAATCGACGTAAACAGCAATTGATTAAGTTCAGTATTCGTGATTATTTATTTAGTTCTGGTTGATAAATTAATTGCATGCGGGCTTAAATGTTCCAAACATCCGAATTATCAACCATCTTAAAGCAAATCAGCTACCTTTGAATAAAAATGTTCTATGACGGACAAACGAAACCCCCTGATC
>CM067352.1:56774682-56792182 GCA_034190875.2 Urechis unicinctus
TAGTATCACTTCTATTTTCCGCACGTTGACATTTATATAGCAGAGTTGCTTGAAAGTTCATTATGTGGGCAAGCCTGTTTTCTCCATTGCAAATTCCAAAGACAGGATATCGGGGCTAAATGTATTGAACGAATGACCATACACCATAATTGTGACACCTACCGTTGAAGTAAAGATAATGGGCCGATTCGAGTTATTTAGGCCGTTAAATGATACACAGTTGGTTTCTTTCCATGTCATTCTAAATGGGACATAATGGGTGAAGGCTTTTTTGGAGAAAACGATGCATGATGTCAATTGGTATTATTCTAATACAACCAAAAGTGCACCTAGAACTACTTAAAGGAGAACATGTCTATTCAGCCACACTAGAGCGTAGATCATGTTTATACTGCACCTCGCAACCAGCTGCAGTTTTCAAAAACAATTATGTAATGCTTCGGCTTTTTCTCAAGCTGAACCAGTCTGCAGCACGTCCAGTCTGGCTAATTAATCGTCGTTTGAAGTCATCACATTTTGAAAGAAAGTAATTACTTAACTGGGTATTAAATTATTTCGGTTCGTCGAAAGTTGCCCTTAGTGAATGGAAAGGGACATCTGCGTTATTTGTAATACAGCATTTATGCGATAGCGTGTGAATGTCAGACCACCACAGCAGCAGATCATCGTGAAGTGCAACAAATTGGTCCCACATTATACTCGCAGCAGCATGTCTATGCAAATTTCAACGAATTTGGATTCTAATGGGTCTGTAGACGTTTATCAAACGGTACAATGTTTTGAATTTAAATTTAGATTTCAAGGCACTTCCTGCGCGGAGGATATTAGGCAACGGTGACTTTCTATGATGGTAACATCGCTAGGATATTGTTCCTGCTCTACAATTGCCCATCTAAATCCTGGCACTTCAACTCTGAGACGTAGGTCACCCGTGACATCATCGACCTAAAACTGCTGTTCACTGATGACTTTTGCGATGGGTAGACCATTCAGCTAACAATTTCAAATACCGTGTTTGCGCCATTATAAACACCATTTGCGTTATTAGCAACACAATGGATATGTCCACAAAGACTCCATTCCTGTCTTCTTATAAAGAGGAGGTACTACAGTTTTAATATTTGAAGAAACCACTGAAATCGCTTTCTTCTGTTTTATTTTCTAATAACATTACTTATATAACATCATATAGCAGGTCATTACTGCATCAAGCTACTACTTTCATATCAGAATTGTAGAACCAGTAATAAAGATCACTCAAAATGTACATGTCGCAAATACGAACCAAGTGATAGTAAATGTTTACAAATACGTAATATCATCTTTGCACTCCAGTAAGTAAAGCAAGACTTCAATTTGTTTTGTCAATGCAATGTCATAGCCCTTTAACGCTCAGCCTAGTTTGTCGTAATCGTAACATAGTCGTGTTGGCTGCAGGTTGCCGATATCAATCATGATACATTGCAACCAACAATTTCCGATTCTATTGCATTCTATTCCTAGCAAGACTTTAAGGGTTGAAGCAGAATAATCGGACATATTACGCAACAATTACCAAATTCATTTATCACATATACAACACCGCCTGTTTTGAGCAACACAAGTCTTCGTGGTTAATCATAACTATTCTTGTTTTTTTCCATTTCGTGCTAAGCTTTTGTTTTAAACATCCTAAAGCAATGCGAATAATCAGACATGACAAATGGATTAATGAGAGCATCCAAAAAGGAATCGAATTACCACCCATATTATTTTGAGAACAAGAAGCAAAAGGATGACACTCATTACACAAATGGGGATCCACAGCATGAGCACATTTTCCGCCTCTTTAATGACCTGTTACAGCGTCAAGTTTGGCCCATGAGGTGTGTACTCTGCTGACACAAAAGCTGCTCTCACCAAGTTAATGCCCCCTACGATTAACAAAGCAGACACGGAAAACGTCCTGGTCGTATTTACGCGAGAGTGTTTTTAAGGCTTTGCATAAACATGGTGTAGCAAAATTAGGAAGCACACTAGAAGCATACTTAAAACACATAATAAGGGAGGGTTAATGAATGTATACAATAAGACCAAGACGAGTCGACGGAAGATCAGGACTCCTGACCAGCACACTTCTCCGATGCCATACACCGTAATGACGCGGAAGGGGCCTTGTAGTACTTTTATAACCTCCTGCGTTGGTAATGGTTGGGCTACAGGCGCTTGAATACATGGGATAATGTGATGCTTAATTACAATGTAGATAAGACAAGGTAAGGGTAACAGACATGCCAAGAAGAATCTTGACAGAGTTAACGTTCCCTTCTTCATAAGTCCTGGGCCAATTATAAGTACCAGTGAAAAGGAACAACTGACAGAAACACAAAAGCAAACACACCGTTCTGCCAGCTATTATAGCATGTTACAGAACCTTCTAAATAGAGAACGGAGCTTTCGTCAATGTTAACGCAATTCAGAAGCGAGAGACAAGTGGTAGCCAAGGACTGATACAAAAACAAAAGGGCCAACATGAACGCAGTGGCTAGCTTGGATAGGAATGCATCCCTTCTTGTGGAATGATCTTGCACATTAAATATTTCTGTGGTGATTAGTCCAAAGCTGTTATATAAAACATATAGCAGGCCAAATAAAATAAGAATTTACTGTACCAGAACTGCTTTGGTAATCGCTTTCTGCCATGATGATAGCCCAGATAATAAACACACATTATCAACTAAATGTGCAATATCAATGCGAAATTTAAATAAACCCAGCAACGTTTTCTTCATTGTAACTTTGGTTCTTGAATTAGGAATCTCTGATGGCATTCGAATGTCAAAGAGCATAGCATCTTGAAAATAGTACAACACAATGACTAGAAGAATAGCCCCGATATCCGTCGGAGCTTTTGTTTGCTTCACTGATGTCTGAGTTTTTGGCGACGATTTGTCATTTGACCTGTGCAAAATCGAGTCAGTGCCACACGTGGATAGCCCTTCATCGCGTGTTACAAAGGTTTGATTATTGGTGTCTGCCCTGTGCATTCCCGAACAACAACTAAAATAATTAATTGTGAACGGCACAGGAAATATAAATGAACGAATGTCTCTTTGAAAATACAAAAACAAAGCATACGTTGCTCCGATTCCAAAGAAAACAAACCATATCCAAAGAGGTCCACATGTGTGGTCTGGAATGCATTGCGGAGAAAAGAGTGCCTCTGTGTAGTTGGGCTCACATTGACCACAAAGACGACCAGTTCTGTGGTTTGCACATGAATAAGGACCCGGACAAGACGCTTTTGGGCAACATTATCCATTAGGACACTGTTGGAATTGAAGACCTCGATTGACGGGATAGCCCCAAAAATTGGCAAATGAGCGGATTGTGTTGTGCTGACAATCAGCTCCAAATGGACATTCTCTGCATGTGATGTCCTTGTACTCGTACTTGCCATGGAATGTTGAATCCGGCTCTAGCCCGTTGATCATCAATGTAAAGTAATCGACAGCATCGTTCTTCAGATGATAAAGTAAGCTTCCGCTTTCTACACTGTACTTATATCGTGGACAAGATTCGCAAAAATATGACAGCTGGTCAGTCATGTATGATTTCTTCAGACCAGTACGGGGAACTACTTCATAGGCAGGTATTCATTGATCGAAGTCGGTAGCCAGGTGGGCATTGGAGGAACATTTTGTGAACTGATATAGAGCACTGATACATGATTGGACGCAGAGTACATTTTGATGTTCGCCCCCGCAATATCAACAATGCCATTGGAGTAGATGATTTCTCCCTGATCAGGTGTGTAATAACGAAATGCTGCATTCTCAAATGATGTATTAATCATGACGACTGATTGATCGCGGTCGACGAATATGGCGCCTCCCATCACTCTGGCACTATTGTTATAGAATTGTGAATCAATAAACGTTGCTTTACCGCGTTGTACCCTAATGGGACCCCCCTTTCCCATCAATGTAATAGTACTTTTACAGCATTTAGAATAGGCGTCAACTTCATCCCCTCGTACTCTAAAATAATATCCTCGCAGTTTTACATTCTCGTGTCGAAAGAAGCCCGCGGCGTTATTCTAAAATGAGCAATTGTCTACAGTTAGGTTTCCACCGGTGGCCAGCAGTATCCCAGCACCAGCATGCATTGCTACATTGGACGCAAATTTAGAATTGAGCGCGATTACATCTGGTACTTCACCTTGTACCGTTAAGCCGCGCTCGTTGTCAGTAAATGTCACCTCATCTAGGAGAAGCTGAAGGTCGTTAACAGGTAGAAGGAAAACTGTTTCTTTTGGCAATAAGCTTACCGTGATAGCGGCGTCAAAAAGATTCATTGCTGATTCAACAGGACTCCAATGATATTGACTTTCAAAGCGGCATTTTGTTACATGAATTCGTGTACTGTACGCATCTAAAGCAGGATTTATGATCAAGCCCGACAGCATCGGTTTTTGATCCATATCGTTGCTCATGAGGCAATTGTCAACCCATATCTTACTTTCTATGCTTAGATCCAAACGAACTCACGTCTGGACAAATGCGCCGTGTGATATACGGATGCGAGGGATGACTCCTGCGAGGGACAACATGGAGCTAGAGAAACATTCGTCGCCTTCGCTGCAATCTGTCCTTCCCGTCCATTTAGTCTGGCTTATTGTTATACTTACCACTTGCACCCGCGAGATTGCACCCAGTACAGAATCCACGAATGTGCAATTCATTACAGTTACGCTCGCATTCGCTATTCTCAGTTTGATGTGTCGAAAATTAATGTTTAATAGACGAATTGTAGCAGATGTGAGGGCTTGGAATGATATGATCGCTGTTTTGTTAGGACAGCCGTCCATGGTTTTGTTGCCGTCTCTAAAGGTGCTTACGTTACCACGCACCGGAAAGTTAATCTCACCGCACACCATATAATGCTGATGATGAAGATAGACATCGTCTCCAGCCACCAGCCTACCGGATACCGTTTCTATGGAGTTGCATGGTGAACCTATTGACCCACAACTGTTGATGTCGGCGCCTTCATCGGCAACATACCATGAACGACCTTAGACAAAGTGACCGCCTGAAGCATGCAATAATGGAAGATGTTTGAGTTTATATGCCATGAGCAGGAATATTGGTAAACGGAGGTAAATGTAATAGATAGCAACAAGATAAAAACCTATCCCTAGTACATTGAGTAGCAACTAATTTAATGTTGTGTGCTATTAGCAATTTTGTCGCATGGATGAATAACCTCGCTCCCATTAGATCGACTGCTTGACCCCTTTACAGAATGCAAGAAACATATCTCCACTCAAACACAATCAGCTATCATACATTTGCGAAATAGACAATGGTTGTGCTGTTAAGAAAAAACCGTAAAGCTTCACCCTGTGGAGTGCAACGTAAATACCAGTATATATATACACGGATATATATATATATAGAGAGAGATATATATATATATATATATATATATATATATATATATATATATATATATATATATATATATATATATATATATATATATATATATATATATATATATATATATATATATATATATATATATATATATATATATATATCTATATATATATATATCTATCTATATATATATCTCCTCTCTATATATATCTCTATATATTGATCTATATCTCTCTATCAGATCTCTCTCTATCTCCTCATGTATATTGTATATATATCTATATCTATATATCTCTATCTCTCATATATATATATTCACGGCATATCGCCTGGTGAGTAAACGAGGTGTTCATGAGATGATGGCGTTGTTGCTGCAGATAACTCTACAATTCCTCATGTCAATTGTCGTATTGTCTCGGTCGAAATTATTGGTCTCCATATGTGAACAGTATGTAGTCACGAGCATATGTGACATGAATCTCGTTTTAGTGGTTGATGTTGAATCACCTATTTCCCAACATCAGGTCAGTTGCCAAATTGCCTTACATATTCCCCATTCCGTATGTGTAAACAATGTTTGGTGTATATTTGGCCTAATCACAGTCTCCATCCAGGATGTCAATATAGGTCTGTAATTTGGCAATGATACTTAAGTGTATGCATTTGATGCTTGAATGAGTAAAATTCCTATAATATAACCATTTCTTGTTTGACGATTAGACAATTATTATAACACCTTACATATTTGCATCACCACTATGATATATGACGTATTGTTGAATTGTGATGCAATTACAGGTGTAATAAGTAAGTTGTGCATCGGTATAAATATTGCACAGGATGATTCTCTATGTAATATATAAGGTACACATTGTGATGCAGCATGCAACATTTGGGAATGTTTTATCGCACATCATGATTTATTCACAAGGAACTTACAAGAGATATACATATGAATGGATGCTAGGCTATTATCAGTTGCCAGAGAGTTAAAACTGATAAAACTTTTTAGTGTTGCACGTTTCACAGGTGTAATATATGAAGATAAGTACTTCGTGAAACTCGTTATTGCACGTTTAAGGCGTTAATGTCGAGAGTGTTAATGTTAATATGACACATTATCTGTATTACGGGTTGAATTGTGATGCAACGTTCAGAGTGGCTCTACTAAGTCCATCAAATGAGAACTGTAAAGGGTATACAGGTTTATTTTCAGTGTCTTAAGAGAATGTCCTGCTGAATCTGACAACAAAGACTACTCCTGCATATACAATGCATCGGTATAAATATTGCACAGCCGTGAAAGATATTCTCTATGTAATATATAAGGTAGACATGTCCAATGATGCAGCATGAAAACATTTGGGAATGTTTTATCGCACATCATGATTTATTCACAAGGAACTTACAAGAGATATACATATGAATGGATGTCTGTATAGGCTAGATAATTTATATTAGTGCCAGAGAGTTAAAACTGATAAAACTTTTAGTGTTGCACGTTTCACAGGTGTAAATGTATTAATGATAAGTACTTCGTGAAACTAGTTATTGCACGTTTAAGGCGTTAATGTCGAGAGTGTTAATGTTAATATGACACATTATCGTAATTAAGGCGTTAATGCTCTATATATATAGATACTTAAGGGTGTTATATTTTAATATGACACATATATCTAATATTACGGGTCTTGCGAAGTGATATGTACATATATATAGTTATGGTATTTCCTTGGTATGATATGTATAATGCTTAACGTTCAGACTACATTGGCTCTAATATAATATATAGTCATATATATATATATATATATAATATATAAGAACTATAAAGGGTAACATATATATATATATATATATATATATATTTTATTATTGCAGTGTATTAGTTTTATAGATATATATATTCTCTCTCTCTCCTCTATATATGTCCTATGCTGATATGTATATATCCCCCTGTATCTTTCTCTGCCATAAAAAATGTATATTTAACAAATCTAACAAATGTAACTAATTATATGTACACATATATATATTAATATTTATATATGAATATAAATGCCCACATATATATGTATATATATATATATAATATATCTGCATATATATATACAGATATATATACATATATATATATATATATTATATATATATATAAATACATATATATATGTGTGTATATATATATATATATATATATATATATTTATATATATGCATATATATACATATATATATATATATGCACAAATATATATATATATATATATATATATATATATATATGTACATATATATGTGTGCGTATACATATATATATATATACATATATATATATATGTCTATATATATGTATGTATATATATATATATATAATTATATTTATATGTGTGTGTATCAATGTGTATTTGCATCTATAAGCTTGTGCATAGCAGATCCTTTGAGCTGTCAAGGATCATCCACGCATTAATTAAATCTTCGGGCAATATTTACCTACAGATGGGACTTATTATCACGCCTCCCCATCGCAGGATAAAATGGCAAATAACCGTTAATTTGTATAATAACTCAAGTTAGCAATAACAATATGAATGGTTTGCTTATGATCAAAGCCTTAAATGAACAATGTAGGAAGATAAAGTTATATGTAGCATGGAATAGAGATGAATCATCTACTACGACCGGCTATGGTCTGCTTATCCATGTCCGATCATTCGTGTGTAAGCCCATATTTGCGAAGCCGCAAAAGCAATGTTTACAAAAACGTCCTTCGACATCAAGCTGAATTGGTATTTTCCAATATGCCAGAGTAAAGCATCAAGCTTTCCCTGAATTAAAGTTAGACCTTGCGGTTGTAGTTAACTTAAGGAGTTAGAACGTCGTTGTTGATATTATCGTTCATAATCAATTGAGACAATCGAAGGAACGCTGCGGGCGTTCAGGGCGGGATAGGCGTATCTTACGACAATACGCTTTGCTATCAGGACCACAACTATGCATGAATTATCTAATTAAAAGAAATGGCAAAGTCTATTATTGCTGATACATTATATACTCAATGAATCATCAGTGACATCAACATTAGTTACGTTTGTAAATCGACACATTCTATGCTGCTAGTTTAACAAATAGTACAACTGTCAAAGGCACCAAGAATATCCTCAAAAGGAGGTTTTCTGGTAAAATTGCAACGCGAAAGCCTACTCAGTAAAATCGTTAGTATATCGACCAAAGAGAGGGGATCCCTAATTAGCCATAGTCTCTGCTTAATATCCAACTTGCTGTCATGTTGACATGCATACCATCAACATCGGAATCCCAAAAAGTGTAATTATCATTATCTTGATCAACCAGGTAAGCTCTGGTTGATCAAAACGACTAAATTGAATAATAGTTCTGAATGCATTTTCAGCTTCTTCTGTAGAAGATACGACTTCTCAATTCAGCTTTGTAAGAGTGTGTGCTTGGCATTATTCAAGCGCCACATCTATGGATCCCTCATGATGACATTTCGAGCTACATACATATATGCATTGAACAGCCCTTCTATTTTCAATGCATTTCCTCGCCATAGGCTTAGTGGCTCTTCAATGATTAAGCTAAGTTATGGCATCATTGAATGAACGATAAATGGTTACTTCCCCTGTAACAGGATTATTTCATAAGCAACGAGCTACAAGGTGGTGCGGTAAGCGTCGTTTGGCGGCTGTGCAATATGATAATTATTTTCTCTCGTCGGACATCTTCCATTTACAGCGCACTAGCACGGACTGATATGTGACAACCAGTATAGGCTTATTCAAATAAGTGGTGACATTCCATCTCATAGATGCCTGCGTTTAATTCAAGAGACATGCATATTGCATATACGTTTTTCACTGATGTAAAGCGGCCTACAATATTTACATACATACTATCGTTTATATGTGTCACAAGACGATCATACACTGAGCGACTTCATATTCAGCAAGGAGCGACGTCGTGTGCGACCAGAACTAATTTTACAACACGTTATACAATGAGTTCCATCAGCTACAATAATACTGCAACAATGAACCGATCATTTATTGTTGTGTTGTATACTTTATCATCCTTCGAAACACCATCGTCGTAGTCATCACTGCTGCGTTACATTTTGTACGGGTAGGTGCGCCGCGTCAGTGCATGGTATGGTAATCAATTACCATTTTACCTTCCCTAACGAGACTTGCAAGTAAGATGATGGCATTAAATAAACTCTAGACAATTGCTATCTCTGAAAGAGCATAGCATTACAAAAATATCAACTGCAATTACATCTAATTACAAGACACTTCTTCATTTTTTATCTGCCAGAGGTGCTCTTGAACCAATCAGCATCAAATATTAAAACGGATGCTGCGTAACCTAGACTTTTAATTGATATTGATGCACGTGATTCAGAATAATAGTATACACAATGCCACAGGACGTCTTTTGGTGGAAACCTCTTGCTTGTGCAACTTATATGTTCAGTGCTTATAGATATCTTTACATGGGATGCATTTAGTTTATCAATCCAGCAGTAGGTAAACAGATTTGACCGATACTGTTATATAATAAGTTTTGTTCATATCATTGCAATAGAGACCATTATGATGAGTATCAAGATACATCTGCACGCGGCATGTGGCACGATGTCTCATAATCCATATTGATGTTGAGATGGATATAATATAATGCACTATAATGCACCAGCTAAGCAACCATATACAGACTTGTATTGTTATAAGTGTCTGTAACGTGCATTTCGTGCAATATGCTATTTTTAGAATCAAGCATTGGCTTCATTTTTGCATGTACTAACGTTTTATCCAGACATCAAGCTGTTCTTTGTGTTTGACATAATCAACTGCCCCAATACATTTTGTATTCAATGCAAACATTTCCACCTATAGCACAATTTTGCAAACGTATATTGTCACCTACTTAACCCCATCGTCAAATGTAAAAACCGTTCTTTGGATCTTAACATCGATTCAAGTGTGTTAATGAATGATGCAGGCTGACCAGCTCGCAGTACTAAAAGCACACTGTAACCCTAGCCGCATCACGCCAAACGGCACGCTACGTTGGAGGACTCCACCCGGGCAGCGAAATGACTTTGCATACCAGAATAATTTAATCCTATTTCTGTGACTGGGGGCTTTATACGACGGCAGAAACAGCCTTTTGCACGATATCCTGCCTACAGATAATGCAAAAATTTCGCGAAAGTGCCCATATTACATTAGGTTTTGTGCATGAATGAACGAATGCTTTAGCATTTAGATCAGAAACTACGCTATTATGCTAAACAATCACTGATATACTTGAGCTTGAATATATCTTATCGCCATTTATGGGGGTTTCAACCGATTTCCCTATATAAATAGGTCGTTTTTAACATCTGCTAGTTTTTAAGCAGGAACGAAGTTATTTTGCGTGATGAATCAACAACCAGATGGCCTCGTCCATGTTAATTGAATTACCTAGTTTGCAAGTGTGATACAGGTTTCCGAGGTGTTAGTAGATAAGTAAATTGCATTAGTCTGTGGGCATATCATGTGTAAAGTTCAGTCGCATTTCCTGTACTAGCAAACATAATAAAGATAGCACTGTATCAGGCCAATAATATTTAATTACAATATACAGTTGATGTGATGCTGCATCCTATCATGTGATGATGCCCGGGTCTGGTCATATTAATTGTCGACAGACAGAGCCCTTTATAAAACCATTTGTGTAAGCGAAATTTGTTTAATTCAACCTTATTAGACATCAGCTGCAACATCTATAGGTGGACAAATGACAGTTTAGTGTTAGATATCTCCATTGCATTTATGTATGCTTGTAAATATAAAGTAGACAAACAGCCAGTCAGTCAGTAAAACCTACCAGCCATAATTGTCAATATAGGGTATTGCAATCTCTTATTGAACAGATATGACAATAAACGATGTCGATTTCTGGTCTATACAATATGCTGCCCCGAATATTGTGCAGTCATTCTTTATTTCAATTGGAATAAGTAATGATGGTAGCTCATACCCAATAAATTTATGCAACATATTGTTACGCACAATTTACGAATACACTGTAGAAATATACTGGTTACAGCGACGGCTCGTAACGTTGTCTGTTGTTGAGGAAATGAGCAAACTATCAACCAAACGGTCACTGTGTGCATAAATGTAAATAAAGCATTGATGAAATGATGATTTCTCTTGCTTATGTTCTCTACATCTATTACCAAAGACGCAAAAGATCCCTAATCGCAGAATTCGCATTGCATAATCAACCGCTGCAGTGTACGCTGATTATGAACAAGGAATATAATATCTTGGTTTAAATAACAATTTACGACGTAGGGTGTCTACATAAAATCTTCCAAGCAAAACAATCACAATAAAAGCATGAATTGACAGCAGTTGTCCCCTTAAAGTCTCACATTAGTGGGTGAAAATCTGCTCTGTCCGATTGGGAGTCGGCTTTGTCCGCGAACCGATTTAAATAGTATACAAATAATGTTGTCCTGCAGGGTTTTGTATTTATTCGTGTATATTTCATGCATGTACCATTCATTAATCTTATATTAATCTGCTATTGGATTTAGTCATTTACCTCAACTGATGCTGTCAATCAAGGCGTTTTCATTGATATCAGTGGGGGTTATCCGCACTCACCAGTGACTGGTGTTGTCTGCAAGGATGCCAACGTAATAAACGGCTCGGAATAATTTAATACTTGTAAATCCCGACTGGCTGCGTGGTGTGGGATCCATTTTGGGGGCATTTTATTCTGTTGCTTCTACTGTGCTCAGAAGAACAGATAGGGCTGTTGAACTTGGTGTCGATAAAAAGGGCTGGGTTTTATGGCGTAATTCCTTCTCTTCTAATTTTTGACAATGAACTGAATAACCGTGTTGAACTGGAGTGCTAGGTTACTATCTGGGAACGTTTGCTGTTTTAAATACTCACTAATGTTATTTTACCTTAGTTGTCGGTAATCCATTTGCTGATCAACTTACTCTGTTCTGACAACATCATTGACAACTCTGTGTCTATCTATTTTGTGGGACAAGGCTACATCACTCTGGATGATGTGCATGCTCGATTTGACGAAATATATTATTTCTTTGTGTCCTTTAATAGTGGCGATATTACTTCATAATTGTGTGACATATTTAACACGCGGGGATGCGCCTATGAATCAGTTTGCATTTATAAAGATCGAATGTCGTTTTTCGTCGACGCTCGTGATAGTTAAATGAATCATGTGAATTCCAGGATGCATGGTTTCTGTCCATTACATTCAGTATGGTTTTCATTTACTTTCCTTTGTGTTCTTGAAACCCTTATGCAGAGTAAGTCATGAATGACAATAAACCATGTGTTATATCTATGCCATACAGCATGAGAAGTAAGTCATATTTTGTTTCGTTATGTGTCATAAAGTAAATGCGTGGCATGGTGCTACTGTGTTTGAACGTTTCTAAATAAATCCTAGCCTGTCGAATGCTTTGTGGGAGAATAGTTACAGCATTAAAAACCTCGATACGTATGGAGTAAAACCTCTTTCTCAATTGTGCTTTGGGATGCACATGCACTGCACAATGTTACCCTAAATGTTCACTGCTAAGCGAGGTATTGTAATCATTTTCTGCATTGGCCAAGTATGGCATCCTGTTATTTTCGACAATAATGTAATCTTGCGGCAAACCGAATCGGCATATGGCTCGATCACAAACGTTAACGAATGCGCATTAATTAATGCACTTATGTATGTCAATCAAGTGTAGCCCGGTACATTAGCATTGGCCATTCCAATCTAATGGTCGCTATATACAGTTTTGGCAATGACTACTGTTGGTGACAGCTTCATTGGTCATCATCTATGATATATTGTGTCATTATATGCGGCAATGTTCTTATATAAAAGCGCTTTTACGCTATGATGGCTTCTAACAGTTTCGTATCAATGAAATCGCTTCAATTAAGTTTCAAAATGTCAGCATTAATTTGATTTCAAATTATTTAACCAGCAATACTTATTTGATGAATCTAGAGAGAGCTATTTTAATCAGCTAAATGCCAACGGCACGTCTGGTTCGACGCGACAAGGTACTGGTGTACAGTTTTGAAGGTGACCTACCTATCTCTCTTTTGCCATCTCTATGTCTTTTTCTTTTCAATCGATTCACCTATTCACAGAAAGAAGAACTTGCAATGAAATCTAGCTGTTTTGGAAACGCCATCTGAAGGATAATTTACAAACTAGACGGATCACAGGAGAGCAAGCGCGCGACAAGCAGTCAGCACAACCACTTATGCTGCAGCTGGGTTATAACCACCACAGCAGGTAGATATTCGAATAATATGGTTGTGCCCTACTGCCATTATCTCTTTATCAAAAATTATAAGTGGTATATTTCATTCATTTACAGCTTTCGGCAATGAAGTAATGAGTTATTCTCTCTCAGGAGTTAAATAAGTGTGTTTATCAAAATATTACCACTTCAAGCAAATACAACACAGGACATGGTGCAACAAAAACTACGCAAGTATTGGACCCGAAATCGCCTAACCGAATCCTCCGTTCGAGTTAAACTTTCATAAACAATGCCTAAGCAGTGTTCGGGGAAAAAGGTGATTTGCTATAACAGAAGCAGAAGCAAACATAAAGTGATATTTAACCCACGGTATTGCACCAAAAAGGCAATACACTGACAAATAATTGGATATGTGACCCAACGAATCGATTTAGCAAACATCCAGGTTTGATGTAACTGACTCAATGTGACCCTGGATGGAGGGATGTTGCATGGCAGATGGACATTCGCTTTATGTAGGTAAGTACTGTTTCAATGCAACCGTAACAACAACAAATATACATTCATATTGGCATTTTTCTCAACGCGGATAACAACATTATTGGCTGCTACAAAGATGCTTAATGGTACAATGTTTCGTGACAACATGCACGGTTGCATGCATTCATCCACACTATCATGTAAATCCCTTTGATATCTGACTCAAGAGATCTATACACACGTCATTGCCATATGCGTGACAGCAACAATTATTCAAATGGTGTAGGGCGGGCCTAGTCAAAAATCAAAACACTAATACCTGATTGGAACGCCTGATTAGCGAGAATACATTATGGTGCAAGAATAGTACAATGCACATTTCTGGTAGCATTAACGGTAATTCACTTCCATTGCGCACGTCGTCCCAGATTAACAATGGTTGTATCGAAACTAAATACCTGATAACTGTAGATTAAGGCTTATTTCACTTATCGTAACACCATATCATATAGATTTGGAAGCTTCATTCATGTGACATTTCAATGACGCACATAATTTGAGCAATATAAACTTTATTTGGGGCTTCAAGGTAATGTGATGTATAACGTTGCAGCTCGAATAGCCTAGTTTTGGCTTGTACACATTCTTTTATTTATCACAATCGAGTGTATATTGGCATATAATTAGTTATCAAATACACAAACATCAACCTATGTTTTCAAATGATTTTGCTTGGTTTCCTTACTGCAAAGAAAGCGCCTTAATTAATTTTGCATCAATTACTGTTGGAATGCATGATACCCCGAGATAAGACATCATATGACACCTTAGATGACATTATCAATAGCGGACGCATGTATGTATCCGTTTTACCAATGAATTCATCATTATATTGATCGCCATTAGCACAATAACATTTCCACTTATTCTGTCGCATTGGCATTTATGTAGAGTTATCTTATAGCATTTTAGTAATTTCCATTGCCAGTCAAGGCTGCTGTGGCAACTGCATGATATGCTAACCTTTCGTATGATTGAAACATGTCCAACCAGTATATTCCTTACAAACCGTGTGTATTCGAAATGGTGCAGAGTAAATCGCCTGTGTGACAGCCGAAATTGTCACAACAATAATAGCTTCTTCGAATGGAAAAGGCAATAGCAATATTTGGGTTTTACGTCACTTTCAACAACAAGCTGATATCGGGATGGTGATGGATGAGGATGATAGTTATGATTTGAGCAACCGGGTCGGGTGCATCTTCTTTTAGTGATGGTGCCGCCATTTAACGTGATCCACAGAGTCATAAACTGTGGGTTGAAGGGCGAAGCAGTTCATAACTGCGTCATCGGAACCTGCTTTCGTTGAATGCAAACTGCACTTATAACACCACCATACTGCGAGGACTCGTTTTACGGAAGGTCAATGGACGTCCTATCATGGACGATTTGTCACCCTTTGCCGCAATTTTCTATGATCTTTACTATCTACAAATATCAATTCATGTAAGATGTATTGAATGATATATCAATTTCAATGCAAAATGTGTAAACCGCTGTTTCTTGCTCCAATCATATTTACAGACGCCATCAAACAATTGCATAAACAGCCATATTTAAGTATTTCCTCTTGGATAATATTATCAGCAGAAAAGTGCCTCCGAAGAGCTCGTGCCACTTTGCATAGACTAGGTTACTATTATGCTGCTACCTAGACGTGGTAATCACACTGATTGTCACA
Organism: Urechis unicinctus; assembly: GCA_034190875.2. Taxonomy (NCBI): domain Eukaryota; kingdom Metazoa; phylum Annelida; class Polychaeta; order Xenopneusta; family Urechidae; genus Urechis; species Urechis unicinctus. The sequence goes on from CM067352.1 coordinate 56,790,656, forward strand.
TCTGGCCTTACGTCATGTTTTGTCATTTGGGTATTGAGGAATATTCACACTGGCAGAATAAAACTACTGATGACCAGAACCAGGCAAATTGACCAATACATCTGCTACAAATGGTAACGAAGATTGTAATAAGCATCCCTTTACGGATGTAGCAGATTGTTTGTCGTAACATGTATCATATCGTGTTGCGATTTTATTTGTATAGTCTGGGTGGGTCGGCATATTTGATATCATCGAAATAAGCAGTCACTCTGTAACACATGTATTCATACATGTTATCACTCACACACAGTTGTAAATTGAATAAATAATTCCATGTGGTATTTCAAACGTCTATGTTTGTTTGTTTGCAACAGGATTCTTTTAATCGCGCTGCTTGATTTACTCATGCTAACTTACCGCGTATTGTCTTTCATAATTTTATTTTGCAGCAACTCTGTGGTGCCAGGCGATTTTAAACGGACCGTAAAATATAATTGGCACAGCTCTCTCGATGTTCAAGGGAGAAAAGAATGTTGTCATCCATCCGCCACGTATAAATATGTACATATATATAAATATATATATATATATATATATATATATATATATATATATATATATATATATATATATATATATATATATATATATATATATATATATATATATATATATATATAATATATATATATATATATATATATATATGTACAAACTATATATATATAATTTTATATATATATATGTATATATATATATTTATATTTATATATAAATTGGCTTTATGACATTAGGTCAGACACGTTATCACTTTCTCCAGCTGATGTGACCCCACAGTTGATGATTTAGTACGACAGGTACATTTACATGGTAAGGGCGGTATGCTCTTTAAATTTGACCTATCAAGGGCCTACAAACAACTGTTTATTGACCCAGCAGAAATTGGTTATTCAGGCATCTCTTGGAGGGGACATCTCTTTATAGATATCACCTTTCCTTTCGGTCTTCATTCTGCTGCGTTACATTGTCAGCGCATGTCGTCTGCATTCGCCTTTCTCTACAAAACCTTACACGGCTTGGACTTTATTAACTATCTGGATATTTTTGGTTCGTGTCATAACACAAGCGGAGCCGCTGACGCTTATCACAAGTTTATTGTGTTTATAAGAGATACTTTGGGACTACAACTGAACTTTGGTAAATGTTGCCCACCTGCAACCCGCATGGTATTTTAGGCATCGAGATTGATACTGTTGCCATGGTTATGCGTATTCCAGCTTACAAATTGCAAACTGCTAAAACTGAATTCCTGAAGTGGCTAAGCAAACAATAAGCGTCTGTCTGTTCATTACAGTCGCTGCTTGGTGTTTTAATTCATCTAGCTAAAGTAATCCGACCTGGTCGCCGCTTTGTGGCTAGCATCATCGAGATAATAAAACTGAAGGATTCGCCCGTGGAATTGGATGCGGAGTTCCGGCTGGACTTTTATTGGTGGCATGCATTCGTTGAGCAATACAACTCATGCTCATTGATACAAGATCCTCA
>CM067352.1:56797182-56867182 GCA_034190875.2 Urechis unicinctus
TGCAAATATTGGCTGACAGCTACGTGGTAGAATGCAATTTGTTTGATTTCCTTGTTTATTTATGTAATGTGTATATATATAAATATATATATATATATATATATGTATAAATATAAATATAAATATACATATATATATCAATATATATATATATATACACATAGACATATATATATATATATATATAAATATATATATATATATATATATATATATATATATATATATATATATATATATATATATATATATATATATATATATATATATCTATATATATATATATATATATATATATATATATATATATGGATAGGACCGTCATTCGTGTCACACGCAACACGACCTATTTTTACACAAAGTGAGTGAGCCAAAAGTGAGCAAAGGCATGACAGTTATCCACTGCGTCACATGGGCAGAATTGTTTTTGCCAATATGTACTTATTTCGTCAAACAATTGCAAATCGACAACATTGCGCTTGATAACGAATATTTTGCTGGTACGATTTAAGCAATGCCATTCGTGTGAATACCCTTGCGTTTATGCTGTGATAGAAGTTGTACGCTAGAAACGTCTTCGTAAAGAGCATCGTTTGTTTATGAACATTACTACATCCATTTGATGGGTCAAAAGAAGATCCTACCCCGACTTCATATTTAGCAAGGAGCGACGTCATGTGTGTCCAGAGCTAAATTTCAGAATCTTGTTGGAATAGGGCTAAAGCACTCCATGATATTTGTAGTCATTACCTATTACTGGTAACTGCAGGCTTCAAATCCGGTATGCAATGTTACGAGTTGCATTTGCACATATTCAGATGAGCAACATAGCAGAACTTATTAACTACAGACCACTAAGACGTCCATTATGCATTTGAGTTGATGGCAGACAGAATATTTTACGACACTTCATGCATCATCAGCTTAGATAGAGAGTTATGTAAAGCTTTGCCCGCTGTGTTCAGTCAACTGTCTTGGGTTCTAATCAAAAACAGATAGCGATGTTATTTGTATTAGTGTTATATATTGTATCTTCATTTGAAACACCTTGCTCTTAGTCACTTCATGTTTTACATAACAAACATATAACTGTTCAACGTATAGATGCCTGTTAGCTGCATTGATTGAAAAAATATCTCACTTAATTTTGTATTTGCTGACGGGTATTGAGCCGCGTGCGAGCATTAGCAGATTTTTAAATATTCATTTGACTACCCCAGAGAGACTTGCGGTAAGTAAGATGATGGCAGTAATTTATCTCTAAATGATGAAATACTTTGCTGACTTTGAAAGAGCATTGCATTGCAAACCTTCGTTGTCGACTACAATTACCTGTAATTACAGGACACTTCTTCATTGTTATCATACCCGATGTGCTCCTGAACAAATCATCATCAAATATTAAGACAGATGCACCCTGTTTGTCTCAAAGGAAGTTTACCGGATTTCTGATGCCAAGCAGTAGCGAGTCAGAAACATGTATAGTGCAATTAGCACAGTTAATGTTCGGCACAGTTTACGCTGGGATGAGATACTTTGTCACCTTTAATTATATCTTTCTGATGGAGTTTTTTCCAAATGATATATTTACCGGATAGATGTTAATCTCGTGAAGCAAAATATTGTTCAATGTTTGTACGAACAATGCAACTATGCTGCTTATGGTTGCCGAAATAAGCTAATTTGGCATAAAGCATCCGTATTCAGAGAATGATTGATGCATCACATTATAATTGTCTTATTGGTTAGATTACAGTGTTTCTGGAAACACGCGGTTACGTGCGCGGTTACGTGCGCAGCAATTTAGAATTTCAGGGTAAGCCGTTTACATGGTCTACTTATTTACACATCTTTTGAAAATGTTTGAATATGCAATCGTTAGTGCGACTTGGCCTATAAGTGTAGCTCATCAATATGACATCACTTAATCACTACTCAATATCTAAGGATTTTTAACGGATCTGTGCGTTATTTGTCGAAGCATATTTGTGCAACCTTGACAGGGTCCTGTTAGTTGGTCATCATGTATAATGAAGCTCGACATGAGTTACAAGGGTTATCCATCGCCAATGTGTGGCACCCCTGTGTATAAAGCTCGCCCCGATTGGACGGCAATATGGTTATACACCGTCCTTCATAATTTATATGGCTGGTTTAAATCACCTTTGACAAAATCTAAACACTCATAGTGTAGAACATGAATGATTGATACCCTGTTTTGCGTAGCAATGTCTTCGATCATTGCCGGACATGAGCAGGATGTCCTCCTGGGCTAGCGTTAAATGAAAATGACTTCAAGCACTTGTACACTTTTAGTTCTGTTGTATTTCTGAGATACATATGGTAACTGACGAAGTTTCTGTTATGGCTTCTTTGTGGTTTAATAATGTTCATATACAATGCATTTATTTCGCAATCCAATCGGGAGCCATGGAAATCAGCTGTTGAAGCCGTATTGAATGGTACAGTAATGAAAGGTGCATTTTCCTTTTTTAGCAATAGTCATTTGTGTTTTTCCGACATGACCATGCGATAACTTATACTTAATACGTTAATGTGCCAGTGATATTAAAGGCAATGCACGTGTGACCTAAATCCACCATTTATCGTATAATGCTCATCCAGCCCAGTGCTGCAGGCGAAAACCTTGTCGTATAACTGCATAAATGGCAGGATGATAACCATTGCGAAAGAGGTTGATATTGCGGCATGCGTTTGGAAGTTTTGGCAGCGAAATGACCATGAAATGGAAAGCGGTTTCTATATCTAAACTGCATTATTGTGAGCGTTTTTCATCAGTGCAGTGTATGAAGAGTAAAAACCACTTACCGCTTTCAGAACAACTGGAGTTAGCTTAAGGGTTTATGATAAGCATAATGTTAATCGTCATTAATCATCAGCATCATTTAACCTCATTGTTGATAGCGGCATAAAACTGAAGAATATTGTTCGTGAATTACAATTGATGATATGAACTCATGACATTTACTGTGGACGCATCCTTGTGTTTCTGTAATATTGATCATAACAAGTAAATGATAGAATGAGATACTCCTGGTACAAACCTTTATATGATAATTACAATTGTGCCAATTTATAGACCTCTTCCCGTCGTCTCTTTGGATGTTGTTCATTCGACATGGTAGCAGATAATGGCATCACATTCCCAACACGAATGCTGTGCGTGATCCATCGCAATTGCATTGTGCAAGTAAAATGTGCCTGCACTTGAATAATTCTCGATGTGTTCAGCGAAATGGCTCCTACAACTGCGATTTGTAACCCTCGGCACAAGCTTCTACTGCATATCTTCCTACTGATTCAAGGTACTTTATTTCGAACTTTGATTCTCGATTACTTGTTCATTTGGCAATCAAGACCACAATAATTAACTGACGCATGCTCCATCATAACACTTTGCAACGCATGGCATTTACATTCCCATCTAGCAATTTCGTTGCAATTAAGTCAGGTGAATATCATTCAATACCTAGAAGATGAAATCATGACAATGAAAAACATGATACAGACAAGCAACAATATTCTGTCGGGTCCTTTGCAATGTTCTATCTGTGCGCGAATCGAAGGCAAGCATATTTCATGTTTCAACGAACTCGGATTAGTTATAAGTCACTTTTCAGTGCCAAATTCATTAGATTGTCGTGTTATCTAAAAACAAATCATCGATACAAACAAACACAAAGGCTTTAGAAATACCTGTTTTTCCTGCCGGTAAGACCATTTATGAAAGGGAAAAAATAATGGCCCGCTATGACCTCTTATTAGTGTATTCAATTTGCTTATTACGTAACGTTCTTTTGAAGAGATTTTGTAACGTAAAGCCATGCAGCTTTCCGTTCACTTACAAATTCTCATAAATATTCCATGGCCGGCGTGTTAGCTGCACAGTTCGAATGTTTGAATTATTTATACAATTGCGGGAATATTTGCGGGAATATTACTATATATAAATATAGAGATATATATATATATATATATATATATATATATATATATATATATATATATATATATATATACTGTACATAGATATATATATATATATATACTAAACATGTATATGTCTATATTTATATTTATATATATATATATATATATATATATTATATATATATATATCTATATATCCTCTATATATATATATATGTATAAATATATATATATATATATATATACATACATATATACATATATATATATAAACATATATATATATATACAAATATATATATATATTTATATATATATTGATATATATATATATATGGGTACTTGCGTGTGAATGTATTACCTATCAGACAAACAAATTGTCGACTATGATGATTATTCACATAAACTAATATATTAATTAGCTGCGGACGCATTCATTCATTATTACCATTTATCAAAAAACTGCAAACTGTAAGATAGCCTTGTCCATTCACTAAAACAATATTTCAAAAGGCAGCCCAATATGCAATTCTGCACTCAGCAAAATGCTTTAATACTGCAAGGCAAGAAATAATAATACCCATTGATGCGTTTTCATGGGCAATTTGCTTGCCAACAGGGTTGTTGTGTGCCGCAGGGCAGATATGCAACAATATATGTGCAATACAATGTTCGTTTTAATCTGGAGCTTATTGAATTTCAATAAAGGGTAGTTTTTCTGATAACACGGTTTGATTCACCGTTTGTTGGTACACATTGACTTCCATGGGCTTAACTTTTCTACTGTTATCAAGGTAGTTGCTTTTCCAGCGTAATATGAACATACGTAATATAGTTATATAGTGGCCAATTTCGTACCGCCATGTTCTAATATCACGCCATTTTATGACAATTCCATAGCACGTTAGGTTTTGGAAAGTCATCAAAACATCGCGTGGCCATGAGTATGGTTAGTGTGTGGTTTTCCCACCCCCGATATGTATTTCTTGAGTATCCTAGGACACTGCAGCAGTATTTGTGAAAACAGTCTGTCACAGACAAAGTGTAATTTACCTGGCATGGTACCATATTACAGATTGCCCTTGCTAATTATTAACAAGATGATTATTTGTTTCGGTGGAATAAAATGGACAAAATGCGATCGAGTTGGCCGCCGAAGTGTTCAAAGTATACTTATCGCCGCCAATCACATGATAGGCAGCATCGCAGAGATTCCCCAGAGAGTGTGGGTCATCGGAGTTACAGACCTTTATATATATACATACGTCAGGCGATACCGAACATTACTGAACGCACTCGTTGAATGGACTGACTATCTGTGATAAGCACTAACACGCAAAACACAATTGTAATAAATTTCCCTGGACGGTTCAGAAATGCATTATTTATCAAATCTCATTGTCGTTTATGAAGAATGACCTATGAATAATTCAATGCCTACTATTTGCGGAGGAGTTATAAGACAGCAATCATGAATTGGTTAACCCTTATGATGCAGGAGCTCTCATTTACCTGAATACATATGAAAGTAGGTGACATCACGCATCGTCGAAAATTTAAAGACTTTCCTCTGTCAACAAAACACAAATGGTAACACCATGGTCTATGAGCATTTGAAATATACGATGACAGCACAGAATTGCAATGTATTAGTTAGAGCAATGGACTGCAAATATGCAGTTCTACATTCCAGCTAGAAATGACATGGCAGAGGAATAGTCGATTTACTTGATGAGTTTTTCGGTAGCATATTAGTGAAGAGTTTTGGAGCAAAACATTGTAGTAACAAAATGTCGACTGTAAAAACACAACGAATCTGAATTATTAGGGTTGGTTTGACATATAACGGTATCAAATAATGTTTAATCATAACTTATCAACCTATGTATAACCGTTAACTAAACTCTCGTTTCAAACGAAACTATGCTGCTTAAAACCGAATCATTGTTAGCACACTCCACTGTCGACAAATAATCCTTGGTAAGTAACATGCGCATTCAACCTTAAATATACGTTCAGTGTAGTGCCTTTGGCAAACAAATTCAATGACTACACGTGGGGAATTGTTCAGTACAATTCGTTGCACCGTTCTGCATCCGTGCCCTTGACGGCGTCGGTAAAATGGCTCCCTGAGCAATTTGACGCGGACCATGAAATGACGTTGACTCTCCAATTTTCTGCAAAGCCCACGAGCGCTCAGCATACACGGAAGAAAATATTGTTTTCGCGAATTCATCACATTACTCGCGTTTGTCTCTGGAAGGAATGCACTGTGAGTACATTCCAAGCGCTGCGCCGTATCCTTGCTACCGTTGTCTGTGGTTATTACCATCCACGCATATAATCGTATTGATTTATGCAGACAATATTGAGAAATGATTTAGGTGAAGTAAGTTGGAATCGCGTAGTTTATATTTTACAACGCCGCATCAAAAGAACCACTTGACAATCTAATGGGTGGATAGATATTTATGGAACACTAGGGATATACTTAACACAGGGTTTTGAAAAAGAACAAGCCATTTAACATGGAAAGGTAACTGTTACTAATGTGACGCATATGTCCAAATATGGGTGATCGTTGGTCACGTCTTGTGTTGCACGTTTTGTTTTGCAATTTGTTTATTGAACCCTATTAACACTCCGCTAGTAGCAGAACCCTGTCTTTGACCAGATGTAGGAGAGAAAAAAATCTTTATTGTTCGCTATATACAGTGAATATATCGTTAAACCTGTGGCATTTCAGGGGATAAACCTGGCTTGTTTTCAATTGCCCACTACTAAATTAAAGTCTCCAATTGCAATATGTGACACAAAATATATCATGAGATATGATTATCTTACATACAGTAATGAGCGAGACAGAAATCAGGTACAGCCGAATTGTTTAAATGGCATATATTTCATGCACAATTCAGATCAATAAGCATGTGAATCAAGATTGGCAGGAGCTATAATTTAAATGTTCTAGCAATGCTCTTTTCACCCCATAGAGCAGATGGTGTTTAAAGCGGGTGTGATATATATATATATATATATATATATGTATATATATATATAGGTATATATATTTATATACACATTTATATGGGGAAGGAATGGAAAGACAATTTTTTTTTCTTCATAACTCTCATTCGATGCTGCTCCAATCCTGAGGTACCGGGCGAAACTGGACTGCTGTATATCTTCCATCCAACAGAAAATTCCCAAATCAATCTTCCTCATCAGAAACAAGTCTACACCGACTGCCATACTAAGTTTTATCATGATGACAATAAATTAGAGCTGGTGGCACTTTCTGTGCGGCGAGGATATTACACAACGGTGATTATCTATGATGGTAACAATGCTAGGATATTTCTTGTGCTCGACAATTGCCCATCTAAATCCTGGCACTTCAATTTCATCTATGAGACGTAGGTTACACGTGACATCATCGACCTAAAACTGTTGTTTACTGCTGAGTTTGCGACTGGTATACCCTTCAGCTATTAATTTCAAATACCGTGTTTGCGCCCACATAAACACCATTTGCGTTATTAGCAACACAATATTTATGTCCACAAAGACTCCATACATGCCTTCTAATAAAGATGAGGGACTACAGTTTTAATATTTGAAGAAACTATTTAAATCGCTTTCTTCAATTTTATTTTCTAATAACACTACATATATTATATCATAGCATGTCATTACTGCATCAAGCTACTACTTTCATAGAACCAGTTCTTTGCAGAACCAAAATGTTCATGTTGCAAATCTAAACCAAGTTATAATAAATGTTTACAAATACGTTATATCATCTTTGCACTCCAGTAAGTGAAGCGAGACATAAATTTGTTTTGTCAATACAATGTCATAGCCATTTAACGCTTAGCCTAGTTTGTCGTTTTCGTAACATAGTCGTGTTGGCCGCGGGTTCCGATACCAATCATGATACATTGCAACCAACAATTTACGATTCTATTGCATTCTATTCCCAGCAAGACTTTAAGGGTTGAACCGAAATAATCGGGCATTAGTTTCATATTACTACAACACCGTCTGCTTTTAGCAACTCAAGTCTTCGTGGTTAATCATAACTATTCTTGTTATTTCATTTCGTGCTAAGCTGTTGTATTAAACATCCTAAAGCATTGCGAATAATCAGACAGGACAAATGGATTATTGAGAGCATTCAAAAAGGAATCGAATTACCAACCATATTATTTTGAGAACAAGAAGCGAAAGGATGACACTCATTACGCAAAGGGGAATCCACAGCATGTGCACATTCTCAGCATCTTTAATTTGTCCAAAGAGGAGTGTACGCTGCTGACACAAAAGCTGCTCTCACCAAGTTAATGCCCCCTACGAATATCAAAGCAGACACGGACAACCTCCCGGTCGTATTTTCTCGAGAATTTTCGTAGGGATTTGCATATATTGTGTAGCAACATTAGGAAGCACACTAGAAGCATACTTAAAAGACGAATAACAGTATGGTTAATGAATGTATACAATAAGACCAGGATGAGACGACGTAAAACCAGAACTCCTGACCAGAACACTTCTTCGATGCCATCAACCGTAATGACGCGGAAGGGGCCTTGTAGTACTTTTATAACCTCCTGTGTTGGTAATGGTTGGGCTACAGGCGCTGAATACATGGGAATCCTGACAGGGATAGCGTTCCCTTCTTCATAAGTACTGGTGAAAAAGGAACAACTGACAGAAACACAAAAGCAAACACACCGTACTGCAAGCTATTATAGCATGTAACAGAACCGTCTAAATAGAGAACGGAGCTTTCGTCAATGTTAACGCAATTCAGAAGCGAGAGGCAAGTAGTGGCCAAGGACTGATACAAAAACAAAAGGGCCAACATGAACGCAGTGGCAAGCTTGGATAGGAATGCATTCCTTCCTGCGGAATGAACTTGTACATTAAATATTTTTGTGGGGATTAGTCTAAAGCTGTTATATAAAACATATAGCAGGCCAAACAAAATAGGAATGTACGGTACCAGAACTGCTTTGGCCATCGCTTTCTGCCATGGTGATAACCCAGATAACAAACACACATTATTAACTAAATGTGCAATATCAATGCGAAATTTAAATAAACCCAGCAACGTTTTCTTCATTATAACTTTGGTTCTTGAATCAGGAATGTCTGATGGCATTCGAATGTCAAAGAGCATAGCATCTTGAAAATAGTACAACACAATGACTAGAAGAATAGCCCCGATATCCGTCGGTGCTTTTGTTTGCTTCACTGGTGTTTGAGTTTTTTGCGACGATTCGTCACTTGACCTGAACAAAATCGAGTCAGTGCCACACGTGGATAGCCCTTCATCGCGTGTTACAAAGGTTGGATTATTGGTGTCTGTCCTGTGCAATACCAAACAACAACTACAATAATTAATTGTGAACGGCACAGGAAATATAAATGAACGAATGTCTCTTTGAAAATACAAAAACAAAGCATATGTTGCTCCGATTCCAAAGAAAACAAACCATATCCAAATAGGTCCACATGTGGGGTCTGGAGCGCATTGCGGAGAAAAGAGTGCCTCTGTGTAGTTGGGCTTACATTGACCACAAAGACGACCAGTTCTGTGGTTTGCACAGGAATAAGGACCCGAACAAGGCGCTTTAGGGCAACAATATCCATTACGACACTGTTGGAATTGAAGACCTCGATTGACGGGATAGTCCCAAAAATTGGCAAATGAGCGGATTGTGTTGTGCTGGCAATCAGCTCCAAATGGACATTCTCTGCATGTGATGTCCTTGTACTCGTACTTGCCATGGAATGTTGAATCCGGCTCTAGCCCGTTGATCATCAATGTAAAGTAATCGACGGCATCGTTCTTCAGATGATAAAGTAAGCTTCCGCTTTCTACACTGTACTTATATCGTGGACAAGATTGACAGAAATACGTCAGCTGGTCAGTCATGTATGATTTCTTCTGACCTGTACGGGGATCTGCTTTATAGGCAGAGGTATTCAGTGCTCGAAGTCGGTAGCCAGGTGGGCATTGGAGGAACATTTTGTGAACTGATATAGACCAGTGATCTCCTTGAGCACTGGTACATGATTGGACGTAGAGTACATTTTGATGTACGCCCCCGCAATATCAACAATGCCATTGGAGTAGATGATTTTTCTCTTATCAGGTGTGTGATGGCGAAATGCTGCATTCTCAAATGATGAATTAATGACGAGTGATTGGTCGCGGTCGACGAATATGGCGCTTCCCATCACTCTGGCACTATTGTTATAGAATTGTAATCAATAATTGTTGCTTTTTCGCGTTGTACCCTAATGGCACCTCCCTTTCCCATCAATGTAATAGTACCTTTACAGCATTTAGAATAGGCGGCAACTTCATCTCCTCGTACTCTGAAATAATCTCCTCGCGGTTTTACATTATCGAAAGAAGCCCGCGGCGTTATTTTCAAATGAGCAATTGGCTACAGTTAGGTTTCCACCTGTGACCAGGAGTATCCCAGCACCAGCATGCATTGCTACATAGGACGAGAATTTAGAATTGAGCACGATTACATCTGGTACTTAACCTTGTACCGTTAAGCCGCGCTCGTTATCAGTAAATGTCACCTCATCTAAGAGAAGCTGAAGGTCGTTAACAGGTAGAAGGGGAACTGTTTCTGTTGGTACTAAGCTTACCGTGATAGCGGCGTCGAAAAGATTCATCGCTGAGTCAACAGGACTCTAATGGTATTGACTTTCAAAGCGGCATTTAGTTACATGAATTCGTGTACTTTGCGCATCTAAAGCAGGATTTATGATTAAGCCCGACAGCATCGGTTTTTGATCCATATCGTTGCTCATTACGCAACTGTCAACCCATATCTTACTTTCTATGCTCAGATAAAAACGAACTCTCGTCTGGACAAATGCGCTGTGTGATGTACGGATGCGAGCACCAAATAAGAAACACTATCTGTACCATCCTCGATTCGTCTAGTAATTACGATACCTAGCTCTCACTTGCAGAAAAAGAGAATCGTCTCAAGACTCGTTCTTCGCTGCTGTGAAATGCTAGCACCGACGACTGAGGTCCATTTTATATGAGCTTTGGTGGGGCGTGGCAGTAAAGGGAATCAAATTGTCCGGCTTGTGCAGCATGTAGACATTCAGGCATACCACCTGGTGAGTAAACGAGGTTTTCATAAGATGATGGCGTTGTTGCCGCAGATAACTCTACAATTCCTCATGTCAATTGTCGTATTTTCTCCGACGAAATTATTGGTTTCCATATGTGAACTGCATGTCGTCACGAGCATATGTGACATGAATCTAGTTTTAGTGGTTGATGTTGAATCACTTCCCAACATCATGTCAGTTGCCAAATTGCCTTACACATTCCCATTCGTATGTGTAAACAATGTTTGGTGTATATTTGGCCTGATCACAGTCTGCATCTAGGATGTCAATATAGGTCTGTAATTTGGCTATGATACACAAGTGTATGCATTTGATGCTTGAATGAGTGTTTAACGATTAGGCAATTATTATAACACCTAACATATTTGCATCACCATTTTGATATATGAAGTACTTCGTCTAACAAGTAAACAGGCATAATTGGTACACAGCTCTGTTATCTGTTCGATAACATTGTTCTGTTCGTTCATAATATTGAAGCGTGAAACTCGATAATGCTCTGTGTGTGTCTGTGTTTTAATTGTGATGCAATTATTCCTGATGTGCAATACGTCTATGCGACATTAGGTCACAGACAATTGTGCATCGGTATAAATATTGCACAGGATGAATCTCTATGTAATATATAAGGTACACATTATGATGCAGCTGCAATTAACACAGCAAAAATATAAATATATATTTGTGCATACATAGATTAGGAATGAATGCACATTGTAAAATATAAATTGGGCACACATATGGTTTGGTTGGTGTACACTAAGTTTTACGATTAGCAAAACTGAGGTATGCAGTCAATACCGAAAATATATCTAATAGGTATCGCTATCGTTTGTCAAAAGTGCATGTGTTAACAATGCTTGATAGCAATTGTAATGCTTTGTAAGTGCATTATTGACCCTTTCGTTAGTTAAAGGAGGTATTAAAGCGTGTAAGCTCGTCACATTGTGATGCTCTCTAGTTTATATTTGATCTATCGCCTAGATTTTCCATCATAAAATAATGCATACGATGCATTTTCAATTGATTGATTTGCTATCGCAAGCCATCGTTTACATAGCATGCACGTGCTGCATTAGTCTTGTTTTTACTATGATGAGCTTACCTCTAAACCTGCCGCTTGTTCCGCTTTCCGAGCAAGGCATATAATTAATAGTTGTGTGCAAGGCTTATCAAACGCTACTACGTAAAATGTATGAGATGATAGTATGGTAGCCGCTTGCATCGCACAAACAAGCCAACTCACAAAACGTGATTTCCTAGTCCGTTATGATTTTTCCCGTTATGGATCATCCACGATCATTATGGTGTATAAATGCTATTTAGTGCTATTATGCACATTTTACCGCAAACTGTCGCGCAAATGCATTGATAGATTATGAATACTTTGAGTGTCAGTATGGGATAGTGTACCATTTGATACCATATGGAATGCCCAACAAGCATTTGTGCCAACACAATATTCGTAGTTTGCTCTGTATGTTTCATTATATTCAGATGACTGGCAGCACGGCATTACGTCACAGAGAGACAGATGCCCTGCAATATGCAGCATCCTGTTAATTTAACGAGAATCTTATCATATTGACATTGTATAGTATTTCCTTATCACTATATGTTTAGTCTGGAATATGTCTTTGAATGTCATCAAATTTACACTCGCAAATGTTATCGCCGACCTCGGATGCTTGACAGAATAATCATTGAAAGAGTAATCGTTGATAGCGCAAAACTTTCACCGCACGAGATTTCCTCTCTCTCGGGTTACATATCCGCAGACCATATCTATATGAATCTTAGGGGGTCATAACTTACCTTAGCAGAATCCTTCGTGTTGCAAGATGCGTACTAATTTTATATACATTGCTATCATATGCGCATTCGACAAGCCACCTGGGAATAATCGAATATTATTGATTTCCACGTTCTAAATTATTCCGACATTGAGCCAATGATAGGACTGCAATCTCACAAATTACTTCCTGTAATGTTATATTTACTTAATAGAAAACCTTTGATTCAACTATTTGTCCCCTCGTGACACTAGAGATTTGAAAAGAAATTGGTTAACGAGAGCGTTTTATTCTCATATTGAGCGATGTGTCATGTGCTGTATTTTCATACATCAGCTATTAACTCAAATATTCAATACCTGATCAATTCACCGCACCCAGCAATCATCTCTTGGTGGTAAGCAGATTTGTTGTCATTAAGATATATAGTGACAGTGGTAATACAATGCTAGATCACACACGACAGTGTGTACTTCTGCATGATATTCAACCTTAACATCCTTTGATTGATAAAATACCGTACTGCAATGCGTATAACAATAATTCATATCTGATTTAATTAATGTCATCGATGCTTGGAGCATATATAAGCTATAAACCATATCAAATACAGATATGAAGAGCGGTACTTTCCGTTAACATTCTACGATAGGATAGAATATGAGTTCGGAAAAGGCAGTCATACCAACACACAATGCCTCTGCCATTTTACTTTTATGGCCATTGTGAATGCATATATATTTGATAAATATCAACACGGGGAGTTTTACGTTTTGAACGTTGAGTCTGTTACTCTAGTGAGATCAACCACGCCGTAAAACTGGAGATACTTTTGCACTAAACATACTCACCGCGACGCCGCAACTGAAGAATGGCGGCTGGAATATTAATTAAGGATATAGGCCCATTTATCAATGTATATGATATTTATTCGAAGACGACCATCTCATTTGCACAGTCATCAAGGTGCAGTTCGGTGCAATTCCATGACCGGAAAGACATGAGGTTTGCCTGGTCCTTGTCGCTGTCATGCTGTTTTGGGTCGCTATGAGATGATTTCTTAGTAAATATAAGCTCTCGATATGTTGTGCGGTCAAGGGAATCATACCACCGATAAGACCTGCCGCTTTTATAGTTTCAGCTATTATCGAAATGTATGGGCGGTTCTATCTGTACATTCATTTGGAAGGCCGATAGGAAATCAGGTTTTTTACCAAAAAGTCACATGAGCATCACATAATTTTGAGTTGCCATGGTTATTATGTTATTCAATATGAAAGCACACTATTTCGGATCTTTCTTTTGTAAGATTTTAACCACAGAGACAGCACCGCCGTTTGATAAGAGACTTATAGGGGGCTTTCATTTGTATTGAATTGTGAAAAACATTTGCGGGTACACCTATTTCGTAATCTTTCTTTTGTAAGATTTTAACCACAGAGACAGCACCGCCGTATCCAATTTGACGTAAGAGACTTATAGGGGGCTTTAAAGACGATTTGTATTGAATTGTGAAACGAAACTACCATTTGATATTCAAAATGTCTGTACTTCGGGTTTGACTTTTCGATTTAATGGACGATCCTTAATTATGTGCATGTTTTTACACGTCCTGACTATGTTTCCACATATGACATTTATCAGGATATTTTGACAGTTTAAATTCCGCGAAACGGCTTACCAGCTTCGAGTCAAACCTGCGAACAGTGGTATTAAGTGATGTTCAGCACTGGTATAGCTTGCTTTTGTTTTTGTTGATATTCTCCCGAGGTTTTCCAGTGTGAAACAAATTACTTTTGTCATTGGTCTTTTTACACTTGCCACCCATCACCCAACAAGCCTTTGATAATATCTTTATTAACTAATCAGACAAATCACGTGATGTTTCATTGTGTAATAAAACCGGCGTCGACGACCATTAATGGAATGGTGAATGGCATCATAAATTTCCTGTAGTTTACTAAATAATGTAAATATGTTTTGCAAGACAGAAATGTGTTTGTATAGCATAAGGGGACAAATGAAGATTCGTTATGCAATATATATGCCAACAAAGTCACGTTCTTTCTATGTCTACCATCTTGGGCCATGTTGTAGCATATGATTACCGTTGATAATGATAGATGGTTCAATTTGATAGCCGGGCGGTATGCGTTGTTTTCTGAATAGTATTATGTCAGGTGATATCAAGTCAAATCATCAGATCCAATGATTCCTAAGCGATACTGACTTATATCATATGACAGGATGAGCGTATCACTTGAAAAGCTTTGTGCACACGGTGCCACTTGATTTAAGAATATAGGCGGGCTGGTCTTTATTCCAAACATCATACTTGTTTTAATCACGAACGATGCTAAAATCCATGCGCTGCTCCTTAAAACCAACAACGTGCTGGTCGCTGACAAAATCGCATTGTATATCAATGTCTAATCGGAATGATTAAGAAATGTAATCAATGTAAAGGTACAATCACGAACATCGATAAATTTTTGGCTTCTTATTTAACGTCATATGTGTAATCATCTTAACAAATGAATGGAAACGAACATGTGGACCTGTGCGACTTATAACAGTTGGCATTTAGTAATATAAAAGACCATGTGTGTTTCTAGAACTACTGTTCGCGGCTAATTTAATATTTACCTCTCTTCGCCCAACCTCATGCATTGTTATTTTGTGAAAGTGACACTAAAATTTACCGAATAAACAACAATTACATCCGCAGGAGTGGAGGTATTGCTTGTTGAAAAATAAGTCATTCGTAAATCTTATTCCACATCAATCGTGCACTGCCTTCAGAGAGCATCATTTAGTTATGCTACGAATATTCAATAAACATATGATATAACAATATCACATTGCGTTACAATATGCAATGTGTTTTATTATAGGCTGCAGTGCCTTACCTATCAATAACTGTAAGCTGACATACAAATTTAAATGATTATGGAATAGAAAATTGTGGTTGATTTGCTTTGCAAGAGTGAATTTGCATGTGCCTTTAATTTGAGCATGTAGGTGGAAGAGTCCTCTAATCGATAACGCAGTTAACAGGGCTTAATTATTGCTAAAGCAGCTGCCTATTTACAGCATATTGTGCGTGGTGGCATATTTATAAATTCATATATATATACATAATATATATATATATATATATATATATATATATATATATATATATATATATATATATATATATATATATATATGTGTGTATACATATATATATAAATATATATATATATATATATATACATGTTTACCTATGTATATTTATACGTTTATATATATGTGTGTGTATACATATAACATATATGTATTTATATATACATATATATATATATATATATATATATATATATATATATATATATATATATAATGTATATATATATATATATATATATATACATATATATATATATATAATTATATATATATATGTGTGTATATATACATATATATATATATATATATATATATATATCTATATATATATATATATATATATATATATATATATATATATATATATATATATATCTTCACCTTTCTCCAAGCAGCTCAATATATAGTATATTCACCTTTCTCCAAGCAGCTCAAAAATTAGTTCGTCATCCCCAAGAAATTTCAGAGATGAGGACTGGCAAAGAATCTGCTGTCTTGGGAGGCTGACAGCTAAAATGTGTTGCCGGGTGCGAGCACGCACCTGCGTCTAACAATTACGATTCATAAATATTCTAGCAGTAGCATGATGTCAGTAAGGGCAACGTCATGACTGAAACTGAATTGCATATGGTGTTTGAATGTATGCCACAGCACCCGATATGTCATTATGAACTTATGATGCTTACAGTGATAAAGTGCACAATAAGTTCATCAACATGCTTTTGTCAATGCTCATCCCGGTATTTATCATTAAGTATTTTTCTCCATTTTGTACACGATGCACCTGCACTAGACATATTGTCGCACATACGCATTTGCTAGCCATGGGCAGGGAAAGACTACCACCACTACACATCATTGCTCCCGACGACAGGAAATATGCCTCTGTTGCGCCACGATCCATCATGTCAAATTGACTTTACTTTCATCTCATAATGGTCGTGCCTCGATTATTTTAGACAACGTCATTGATATTAAAGTCACAGGAGATCCGGTCCAAAGCCTATGAAAAAATTTACCAATGATTGAAAATCGTGAATACCTTAAAGATAACTTGATCCGGGTGATGTATGAGACGAGGAGCAACATTAATTGAATAAGCATTGAAAGTAATAGGCCTTGCACTGCAATAGCCGATTTGAAACAACATCACCTTCATGGCAGCCATAATGTGCAGTGCTGTTTCAAATAATTGGCTCATTATGAGGTGAAGTGTGTTGAGGCATTTCCTTGAAATATTAACGAGGTCTCGTGATATATCCAATAAAGCCAGTTTATAAGTTTAAAAAGTGCTTGAAATCATGTAAGTTAACTGGGCTAGTTTAAACAATACAATGTATTTTCTTTTTCCTAAGTTGACACACGTCAAAGCAAATGGGAAAATGCTGAATCATGACTTAAAGCACAAAATAGATCGCCCAAGGTTTGGGAGTGTCGGTTAAGATACCAATACGTTTACTATGAAAAATGATTCACAAAAAGTAAAGTACGCACAATATGTACAACAACACCAAACGGTTTCCAGATGCAGATTCACAGACTTCAGTAAAACCAATACATGGATAGAACAACGACTGGAATTGAGCACACAACATTATTCGCGGTCTAATTTGATATGTGTGTATGTTTTCATGATTACACAAAATACAAGTTTTGTCCCCTGTATTTACAGTTGCTAATCTGGGATCACAATTTAAATGCAAATATCTGAGAAGAAATATATGTGTGTCTGTGAATGTTACAGCTAGTTTTGCCTTACATCTGATCATTCTGTAACCAAATATATCTGCATATTATAGCTGTACGTCGCCCTAAAATTGTATATGACAGGTACCTCTATACCATTATATCTTTGCAATCATACACTGCATCCTAGGTACTGATCGGTGAATAGGATTCAGATCATAGTGTCCAATGCATCCCGTATGTAACAGCCCAGCGTAGTCGTCCTATATTCCAATAATTTACTTAGGTCAATTTCTTTCTGACTAGTGCAATTGATTGCAACCAATGTTTCTCCCATTTATTGTATCGAAGTATAGACCTAAGGACGTTGTTTCTAAATGAGCAATGTCGTGAAATGTAAAAGAAATGAGAACATAGCATGTACTCACGCTTAAGAGTGCGAGCGGCGTGGGTTTCGCTGACCGGTCTGTGCAGCTGGTTTGTGCCAAGTGCGCAAAGCATCACAATCATCCTCATCCATCACCGTCGCGATGTCACTTCGTTGTGGACTGTGACGTTAAACCCCAATATTGCCATTACCATCACAATGTGATGGCATGCCTTACGATGGCATGTATATCAACGTATAGCTTTATCTATATTGTCCAATTTACATATGAGTATACTTCAATAACAGAACGAGTACACCTCACGCTGCTTCCTATTTGTCAGTGTTGGCATATGTCGTCTGCTACGTCACACTATTTTACTCTGAGCTAGCCCCAGGCTGTTGTTTTTCACAATATTGTAATTGATAACATGGCTAGCTTTCAATGATTCATGTCATATATTCCTATAATATATCAGTGATAATTCATTTATGAATTTAAACACATATGTTTAAAATGTTATGTCCAATGACGATGCATAAACTTTTTTTTTATTCCCGTCTGACAGCGTAATTATATTTCCATCGGCAACATTCCATCAATGTAGAAAACTAATGTCTTGATGCTGTGCAATGTTACACAAACTAAGTTAGAAATGTGACAGTCTTAGGAGTCATTGCAACTTTAAATGGATATATTAGCATGTAAAGATGCGACGAATACACACCATAGTCCGTTGCGATATCTGCAGGGATGTATGTGGGTCTGGAAAATACTGATGCGCACATATAGGGTCTGGCGAGTTTGCTACAATTTAAAGGTTAGAAAACATGATTAAAAGAGTATTTTGTACTGCAAAGTCATTTATTATCCACGCATAACATTTGAGAAGAAATTGTTGCTTTTAGGCCATTTTATTTGCATTTGTTGTGGATATTTCAAATGACTATAGCGATATATCACAGTCACGTTATCAGTCTGTACATCTATAAGCTAGCAAGCGGATAAACCATTTGCGTATACCGTACACGCACGATAATTTCCAACAATTGGCTCATTGTTTGCAAGGCCACGTTCTTTGAGTTAGCATGCGCTTCACACAGGAAGACACCGCTTTCAATGTTCTTATTGCAGCCTGTTTCGGCTATGTCCGTCCGTCAATTTTCATAACGTTTGAATATTTACGTAAATATCGCTCGTATCAGTGCAATGTGCTTACAGAGGCATAGCACTTAACTCCTCTTTTTTGGGGCACCGAACTCTAAAACAACAAATATAACATGATATTTGAAGATAAATTTGAATTGCAGTGGTTCAACTAACTATACGCCGTTGAAAGTTTGCATAAAGCATGAGTTCTTGGTACAAAGCGTATAATCACTCAACATAATCCCTAACAGATATAATGGAAGTGCCAGCTCGCGGCAATGTTCATAATAGCCAATGTTGTATCGAATTGCTGTCCCTTGTAGCGTGTTTGACACAATCCGCCTGAAAAAGTATATTACTAAAGCAATGACGAACACCAGGCAGGCACCTGCCGCGATGGCAATGATCATAGGAATTGAGTAGCATAGTGCGAGGGGCATATCCCCAGGGCCTCGGTGCCATATCTGTTAATTTAGACAGCGGAGTGGGAATCTAACGGCCCGTGCAGTACACCCCGTCCGGTCTTCGTAGCGTTTTCATAGAACTTCCATCATGGTATTCTGGACAGATCCGTGCATATTGAGCCTGGTATCCGAATACTCGCAAAGGTCCTAGCACGGGTCACTTCTGCAGTCGAATGTCTCTGGACAGTAACAATGTAGCGACCACGGATCGCCACATGGAGGGTTAAAAGTTATGTTTCTGCTCCCGGGTTTCGGTTACACACGTGCGAAATACGTCATAATTCGTCTAATGCATGTCCTAGAGCCCTGAAACAATGATAGATAACTAGCCAATATGATAATCAATAGCAATCCTATATCATCAAATGAGCGGCTATCGGTGGAACATAATCTTGGCTTTTGTTTACGGACAGCGCCATCCAACAATGAGCGTGCTGCTTACTCGTGGATATGCATACCAAGTCAGAGTGAGCAATTTATGGGTAGTAATACGCTCTTTGGTATTACTACTAGCCATGAAGCTACCAAATTATATGACGCAGGGATCAACGCATTTTGATGTTGATACCATAGTCATAACTACAACAACATACAGTACATACTGCATATTGACAGTCATAATGTCTCAATTTTGCAAATTCTCTGCTGCGTACAATGATTGGCACTTTATTTTAAAGGCCATGTTAAGAGAAATGTTATGTGCTGTAAGACGAAGAGCAACAATGCCATTCATATTTTCATGACAGGATGTCCGTTGGCTTTTTTGCATTAAAACAGCAAACTCACATAAATATACAGGACATCAATGATTGTGTGCTTACGTATGCATTGTACTTACAACGACTACGTTTTGCAACAAACCCTGCTGGAGCATATATCATGTTCTCCAGGTGAACTGACATTGTTATGGTAAAACTACGCCCCATTACAAGTTGGTGTAAGGCAAGGGTCCTTGATATGATAACTTAACGATGACAACCCAAATATATCAAATCATATGTAAGTGCAATTTCAAGAAAAATTAACGTTCATGGTAGCAGATGTTGTACCAAATACTCTCCCTCCGTAGCATGTTCAAGACAATTTCTGCCTAACAAATAAAGTATATGACTAAAGCAATGAACACCAACAACACCACGCGTACCACTGCTGCTATAGCAATGATCGTAGGAATTGAGTAGCTGCGGGAACGGGCATATTGTTGGGGACTTGTGATAATATCTGTTAATTTAGACAGCGGAGTGGGAATCTGTTGGCCCGTGCAGTAGACCCAGTCCGGTTTTGGTAGCGATTTCATAGAACTTCCATCATGGTATTCTGGACAGATCCGTGCATATTGAGCCTGGTATCCGAATACTCGCAAAGGTCCTAGCACGGGTCACTTCTGCAGTCGAATGTCTCTGGACAGTAACAATGTAGCGACCACGGATCGCCACATGGAGGGTTAAAAGTTATGTTTCTGCTCCCGGGTTTCGGTTACACACGTGCGAAATACGTCATAATTCGTCTAATGCATGTCCTAGAGCCCTGAAACAATGATAGATAACTAGCCAATATGATAATCAATAGCAATCCTATATCATCAAATGAGCGGCTATCGGTGGAACATAATCTTGGCTTTTGTTTACGGACAGCGCCATCCAACAATGAGCGTGCTGCTTACTCGTGGATATGCATACCAAGTCAGAGTGAGCAATTTATGGGTAGTAATACGCTCTTTGGTATTACTACTAGCCATGAAGCTACCAAATTATATGACGCAGGGATCAACGCATTTTGATGTTGATACCATAGTCATAACTACAACAACATACAGTACATACTGCATATTGACAGTCATAATGTCTCAATTTTGCAAATTCTCTGCTGCGTACAATGATTGGCACTTTATTTTAAAGGCCATGTTAAGAGAAATGTTATGTGCTGTAAGACGAAGAGCAACAATGCCATTCATATTTTCATGACAGGATGTCCGTTGGCTTTTTTGCATTAAAACAGCAAACTCACATAAATATACAGGACATCAATGATTGTGTGCTTACGTATGCATTGTACTTACAACGACTACGTTTTGCAACAAACCCTGCTGGAGCATATATCATGTTCTCCAGGTAAACTGACATTGTTATGGTAAAACTACGCCCCATTACAAGTTGGTGTAAGGCAAGGGTCCTTGATATGATAACTTAACGATGACAACCCAAATATATCAAATCATATGTAAGTGCAATTTCAAGAAAAATTAACGTTCATGGTAGCAGATGTTGTACCAAATACTCTCCCTCCGTAGCATGTTCAAGACAATTTCTGCCTAACAAATAAAGTATATGACTAAAGCAATGAACACCAACAACACCACGCGTACCACTGCTGCTATAGCAATGATCGTAGGAATTGAGTAGCTGCGGGAACGGGCATATTGTTGGGGACTTGTGATAATATCTGTTAATTTAGACAGCGGAGTGGGAATCTGTTGGCCCGTGCAGTAGACCCAGTCCGGTTTTGGTAGCGATTTCATGAAAAATTCATCATGGTATTCTGGGCAGATCCGTGCACATTGATCCCTGGTATCCGGGTACTCGCAGAGATCCCAGCACGGTTCACATTTGTAGGTGACTGTCTCCAGACAATAGCAGTGTGGTGGACAGACAGCATTCATCAGATGCATTGTCCTAGAGTTCTGAAACATTGAATGATAAACAGCGGCTAAAATGACAATCATAAGAAGTCTCACTCTATCATAAACTTTCTATCATTTAACACTTGTCAATATTTCCGTGTGTTCCTGGGTTCCCAGGGACCTGTTTGGCCATAACCGCATTCAAGCGTAGGCAATCGAACAGTTTTGCTGGAATGCATAAAGCTGTAAATAAATTCCGCCCTGCATAAACATATAGCATAAATGTATTGCGGCATTTTCTTTAAGGGAATACAAGCACAATTTTTATGTGCCTCGTTTACACGAGAGGTATATCAATATTTATCATTGTGGGTCTGTCGAACGAGCTGACAAGACGATTGAATAATGTTAACACTGTCACCTCTAACTCACATGACATGGTTGTCACCAACTGATATCATATTGGCATAACCTAACCACATCACACAAATGTAACCAACTCACTTCACTCTAACACACCATACCACATCACACTGTCACACCACACCACATCAGACTGTCATCACCTATCAACACTGTCATCGACATTACACTTCACATTTCCATCACAACCCATACCATCCTATCATCGCGAATCACCCCACACTGCCATTACTTTTCTTCACCACACAATCATCACCAACACTCATTCCTTTCGCATTACTTATCCACATCGCACTCTCGTCACCGACATCACACTGTCATGAACAAGCTTAAATCCCACTTTGATCAACAACCACACTGTCATCACCAACACCATGTGCCACCCTCATCATCAACCCATATCACATTTGAACCACTGATTAATGCCATACTAATGTCATTGTTGTGTTAAAATTACGAATACAACCGCTCCAAAAACTGGCGCAAACGGCACGATAGCCCCATGTGAACTACACGGCATGTAAGAACAGAAATAGTTGCACATTGTAAAAATGCAGCATTGGATCATTTTTTAAGTTTGTTTTCGCAAAAGTGTTGATTGCGACCACAACGCTATGCCATGTGGTATTAAGGACATAGCCCCTGTCGGATGATGATATACTTAAATACCAACGACGTTCTCAAGGGCTATTCCCAATATTGCCCCTCGAAACAGCTGTCTGCCAAATTCTCTCACATAAGCAAACCACGATGTAGTATTTTGTCCGATTATCGCTGTGATTTCTCTCTCAACAAACCACCTCTTGACTCCTATAAATTTATGTGTGGTGCTTCGGGCAATATCCTTAGAGGTTTTGACGAGTGTATGTAATATTTTACACGCATCATGTCTTTCAAGAGGAATGTGTACTTCAATCGGGTGATAGCGACGTCACGTCCTGTCTCTACTTGTGGTATTTGTAGCCCTAGAACCCCCTGTACACATCCAGCTATAACCCCGTTGTGGTGGTGCCTAACCTCTAACAAGTAAAATTTACGGTATATAGCGGTATATAGGACGTCACGAACCCTGTGTAACTGGGCCAATGTTCCGGGGTGCGTTCAGGTCGCGGGAGCGTTTTTTTTTGCAAAAATAGAGGAACTAGAAAATGCTTATGTGGCGAATAAATAGGACCAGGGAGGGCACGATATGAGGCACATTTCCTCGCAAGAAGTGTGTGGTGTGGAAATTTCCACCGGCTTGTTGACTCTGAGGGTAAAATTTCTCTAATAAGGGAGAACCTCATGTGACACACTTAGGTTTTAATGTCGCAAGTAACAATGTGATGTTAAAAGTTAGATAGCACCCGGGCCCATTGACATTTTGTATAGTGTAGACTTCCATGCTTGTTCAGAAACAACTATATAACGCATACATCGACTGTACCCTTTCTGTCAGTCTCGCTCTATCATCAACTTTCTGTCATTCAACACTACACTAGCTCACCCATTTATTTTGCAATAGAAAAACCTGAGTCATGTCTGGACAGTTTCAAGAAGCACGAATCACAGGTAATTCTTTCGTTTTCCATGCGTATGCCTGCATCATGAGACAAGACTGTATTTACTTACTGGTGTTAAAAAGGTCACCTGCTCGATAGGTGCAAGCCTCTTTTGTGTGCGGCTATGTTTCTCTTTCTACTCAAGTTTGTTCTTGTTGACACATAACAAAATAAATTATCTTATCTTATCTTAAAAATGTCTTGTGGACGTTTTAAGTTGCGTGTGTCGTTGAGATGTATGGATAATAACTGCCTTAAATATTAACCGAATGAGCGTTGGGTAATTGACGTCAGTAGTTCCGAGTTCCTGGATTCCCAGGGGCCCGTTTGGCTATAACCACGTATGGGTGGGGCAATACACCGGTTTCGCAAAAATGCGTTAACATCCGCATTGAGAAAGCAAATCTAAAACAAAGTCTGACTAATTGTTGAGTCGTTTCAAAGGAGATAAACCAACCACAATCCATCTTGTATGAATATAATGCATCATATGTATATGGTTCGAGAGGTAATTACGATAATGGGTCAATCAAACGACCTGACAAGACAAATAAATAATATGAGTATTGATAAAAGAGTGGAGGTAAAGAAAAGAGACACAATTAACCGATCTGGGCGACACGGAATGTTTGATGTGTCCATTGAACAGAGTTGATTTATCATGTTTTATAGCACTGTATCCTTCTTAATCATTAGCGCCAACATCATATCACGCAAACTCCTACTCACATCATACCATCTATGAACACGCCATATCACACAACCGCCAACCTGAATCACACCATTAGCGCCCATATCATATCACACAAACTCTTACTAGTATCACAATTCACACTATCACCGTCAACCTCATATCACACGGACTCCATCGCACCATCAATACCAACATGCCACTCACTGCTTCATTCAGTGAACTTGTCGGCCGCAACAAAACAGATAATCACTTTGAACAATATTACAATACCCGTGATATGCGCGAATTATTTAGAAACAACCCAGGGAACTGTCGTTCGAAACCTCTAATACGCCACAGAGCTTCTCTATGAGAAGTGTAGAATCACACAAAAGAAGCTCAAGTAAACTTTTCTAAGCGTACTTACTTGAAATCACGAAATGACGGTTCTCATTGGAGAAATACGATGAGGTCATATGCTTCTGGTGCACACAACTTCCTATCTAACGAATGCTTTTTTCCAAAGGTGCCAACACATCTCCTCCCGCCCTAAAGACGAACCGCTAACCCACATCTTATGGCCACCACATGACACTGACGCTGCCAACTGACCTCACAGTGCCATCGCCTACCTAAATCCCATTGCAATCACTAACTCACATCACACTGTCATCACAAAAAAGTATAGCACTGACATCACCATTCCACATCACAACGACATCACCAAGCCAAATAAAACAGTCATCACCCAACAACATAACACCATCATGACCAACCAGTATCACACTGTCATTACCAACTCACATCACAGTGCCACCACCAGCTCACTGTCTTCGTTAACATACATCACACTTTAATCTCTAAATCTCGTCACATCGTCGTCACCGTTGCTCATGCACAGTCATCACCAACCCATATCACCTAGTCATCGCCCACCATCATAATATTGTCATCGCCCACAAGAATCACATCTACATCACCAACTCCCATCACATTGTTATAAACCTATATCAGGTTATCACCACCTCCCATGTTTGAAATCTAAATTATTGGGACACTTCAGTAATATGTTACGATTTATACATATGTAATGGTCTGTTCGTCATACAAATAGCAAATGAAGCGCATTCGATGTGGTGATTGTCAGTATGCATTGCGACAAGGCATGAGACATTGACATAAGATCGCACAACAATGGATGACCACCACATTTTGGTGCATCCAACTGGCTAACGGTTGTATTTATCTCACTGTCACCACCAACTCACATGACATTGCAACCATTAACTGATATTCTATTGCCATCACACAACACCATTATAACCAACTCGCATCACACTGTCACACCCTACCACATCACACTGCAATCCACAGTTCACACTCTCATCAACATTGTACAACCAACCACATACAACTCTGCGCCTCGTAACCGCTGTCTGTCCCATTCACCCACTAGCAAAACCGCGCAGTAGTATCTTGTCCGACTATCGCTGTGGATTTCTATCTCATCAAACCTCGTATTAAATGCAATAAATATGAACAAGACGTGTCGAACAATATATTTTGTGACGAGTGCATGTAATATTTACACTCATCAACAGACTCCAACAGTACATGTGTTGTAGAATCGCGTTATCACGATGTGACGTCCGGTTTGTTTATATAGTATTTTAAGCCACTGAACACCTGGTGGACTCTCACTGATAACCCCGTCGAGCTCATGGTTCACCAATAGCCGATAGCAGGGGGAAGGTAGGAAAGATGCGAAGCTGACTTGAGAGGGCGTCCCTTCACGCAGCGCGTGTACCAGCCGGCACTGCAGCTGGTGTAAGCAGACAAGACATGTACTATCCTCATGCACTGTTGATGATTTTGATCCCAAAAGTTCTGATGAAGAATGCAGAGATCGACGGAAACTCGCTGTTGATATAAATGACCGCATGATGTGCGGTATAGGAACTAGACGTCGAATATGATCAGCTGACAATAGACCAAAGGCGACAGATAGGTCTTATATGACTGTACTACTTGGTTACGTCCTAGCGAAAAGCACGAAAGCAATGTTTCTAAAAGGCGTTATCTATGGAAAAGGAAGCAAATTGAAATGGTTGAGCTGATGTTGAGGATGATCTTAGTACTTGGATAGCGCCTCTGGTATGTAAGTGGCCGCCAATAGCCCATCGGTATTTTGTGTAGTGTAGGCTTCCCAGCTTGCAAAGTAAGAATAGCAGTGGCCATTCGTTCCCACCTAAAATAGATTGCTGGGATGGCCAATGTTTCGCTCGACATTCCAATAACCATTGTATTGCTTTGTATAACCACCACAACGACAAACACGTGATCCTCATACGCCCACAGAGGAAAAATACCAAAGGTTTGTTTTGGACCCAACGCGCCCTGTACCCATGTCGCCAGTAAGCAACAGCACGTGGTTAACATCTCGATAGCCTAACACTGGTGTACTGTGTTGAATGTAAAAGTTGAATTTCTGCAAAGTTAATGAATGTATTGTTATATCAATGTATACTTCATAGCTGCTACAGCGGTGGCTGTTTCGAGGCTACACACAGCGATAACCCTATTTCCATTTCTCTTCCATATTTGTTCATCGGCATGGCTTCATTAGCGCTCATCCGGTATCGTGGTGGCACTGCTGTAATCACAAAGTGACTCACCCATGTACCTTTCTCTGAACAAAGCAGCCATGCCGCAGATCACCTTGCCAGTACGATGACATAACGACCTTGTTTTACTACCATTATATTCCGTTTTAAATTGACAAATACCATAGCAATCCAACTGTGAAGTTTCAAGTTACTCCTTTTCCAAACATTCCGGTGTTTTTACACAGATCTTCCCTAATGCTCTTTAAAACCCCAAGTTTACTCGAGATTTGCAGTTTGACTGCATCATTACATTTGTAGACGTCATAGCTATACAAGTCTTCACTGCTGCGTGGAAATGTTTCACGGGGATTCCCCCTATCCATTTTTGTTCGCCTTTGGCTGTGAGCCAAAACGGCCAAGAGCATGCTTGACTTGTAGCCATTGAGCTAAGCAACAAATGACAGGCTGGCCCAATGGCCCAGTATAGCCCATCATATATCATCATCATCATCATCATCATCATCATCATCATCATCATCATCATCAACATCATCATCATCATCTCTACTACCAATAGATGGGGATGGGTCTCGAAAAGGACGATGGTTACAAACAGTTAAAATAGTACTCATGCATTATTAAAAGCTTGGTTTATTCAAAATGTTGGTAGTGTGTTTATATATAGTATGCAGGGTGAATTGAAGGTGCAAAAACTCTGTAACGCTACTCAGACTTAATACTAACACTCCATTATGTGTTTTCGCATTGAAAATGCCAACATGAGGCATTCGTATGAGGCCGTAAAAATAATCGGGAGACGTAAAAGAGCAAATCCATGTCAAGCATCATAAGTGTGGTCGCAGGTGGTTGACAAGTGATCAAACGCTAGTGAACTGAGCCCAATTAGCAATCTCAATCCAATCGTACTAATAATGAACGGAGAGGGAGGATAAATTAGGGATATAACTCTACATTTGATTATGTTGGCTGCATCTAGTCCACAACAAAACCGCCCCATCGCAATGGCTTTCCTGTCAGATGTTGCTGTTGTGAACGGGATGACGTCATTGGGTCATGCCATGCGGGTCAAAAATTCACAATCAATGAGTTAATGCACCGCACAGGAGCAGAAAACATTGGAAACATGGCACTTGCAGAAATTCTTCACCCGTCCAACACAAACCATAACTTATCAAAACACTGTGTAATTGCATTCTAAATGTTTATTCGATATGCCCAGTTACATTGGCAAGTAACTTAACGCTATAAAACTTAACATTAGTACATTGAAGAATCATGAGTAGCATTTCGAAAAATTGGGATATTACCTACCTCATTAATTATCAGCAAGACCTGCATGGTAAGAATGAGGATGGATATGAGTAACGGAATAGGCAGTCAAAAAATATGCATTGCATACATTACGATTACATTTGACTAAATTTGTAGGTAAGTGTCGTTGTAAGCCACAGATATGTATCACAGTCTATAGATAAATACAGCGCCTAGATTCATTCTCTCTCTACTAATGTTATCAAATATAACCACAGCTGCCAATTGTTGATTTTCGCAATTCATAAAATATGCTGAACGCTGTATACGTCTAAAGCTGTGATCACCACCAAGCATATTAACGCTACGATGGTAATAATCAAAGATGTTGTGTAGTAATGCAGATAAAATTGATAGTAGCACGACGGTGTTCATAATGTCAATGTCCAACTGTCCTACAGCAATAAATGAATCACAGGTGCTGAACAGGCAATTATAAGTTGTAATACATATTCTAATAATAATACATATTTTGCCATCGCACGGTGCTAAAATTAGTCACTAGCGAGCTTAGGCGTTACACAAATCGTTAAACTGCTGTTCGAGGTCGAGCCGAGTTCATATACGACGATGGTTGAATTTGCAAGCGATGTTGCGACATACTCATCACGAATGATAACATTTGTTGTTGACAACTCGGGGACCATAGGAAAGTTTTAGCAGGCCTTCCCAATTGGCTGAGACCCTAGAGAAGTATACTGCAGGGGTCTCGGACACCCGATACACTTGGACTATAAGGATTGGACAGCGCAAGATAAAATAATCGCTTAATCTTGTGTTGCGTTGCTATTCAACGTGAAAACGATTGATAATGCGTACTGTTTCTCCAATCTTTTAGGCTGGCATGTTAAAGTTGATTTTTGGTAACTGGGCAACGGCTCAAAGACATACTAAAAATTCTGATTTTCAGCAATGAAAGCATAAAGCCTATTTAACAAATAGTGCCCTTGTCAAATGCGTGCGCACAAGAAAGATGGCGTAGTAAACATATTCGAGGCCCGTCGCGCGGTTTATTTGGGGATGGGGCATGATATTATAGAGGCATTAGCCCTAGTATAACTTTTGTTGTCGGAATGAAACAAATGATGCAAGATGTTGTGAATGACGTCGTTGTGAAATTGGTCCCGTCAAATTTGTCAAAGCAATTTCGAGTTTTCAAACATAGCAGTATTTGACGCGCATGGTAAGCTAGTGGTTCCCAAACCTGGTGTTTCATTTAATGTTCGCTTTATTACTCATTTGTTTTGTTGCGCCATTGCGTACATTGCATTATGTTAAGACGATAAGCTACGTTAAGACTCTCAAAGGCGCTTGTATTAGCATTATTTGTCATTTTAATGCTAATACAATATGAATGAAGGGTCCTCGGGGATTAACACTCAGATCTCTTAAAAGCCCATGCAACATTTGGGAATGTTTTATCGCACATCCTTTTTTATTCACAAGGAACGCACAAGAGATATACATATGACTGGATATCTGTATTGGCAGACTCAAAACAATGACTGACGGTTGTAAGTATTATGTGGTAGATTTTCCCATTAACGCTCCTGAGACATGTATTTATTATTGACGGCTGTAACCGATGGTTATAGCTTCTCTAGGTGCACTTACGTTAATTACTCTGTCACTGTTCGATAAACGAGTGTGTGTGTGTCTTGAATATCTTAACACGCATTTAAATAGCTTCTAAATTTGTCAAAGAAACATCAACCATGTTTGCTTCCAAATAATTGTTGCATGCGCATTTCAATAATTACAAATGTGAAAACCCCCGCCGAAGCTAATCAATCTGCATCAAGTCAGCGTTGATATTTCGGTTCAATATAGTCTTGGGTAATACGACAAAACAGCGATTATCATATATTGCTGGAAACAATTTGATGGTACATCAGATATACAAGAAGTGCCATGAAAAAGCCCCTTCTAAAACAAATATGCTCTCAGCACTTCTTTGCCCAATATACACATCTCTTGATAACGCTATCGGTTTATAGAATACCGTTGACACCCCAGGTTTTATTTTTGGCATATCTATGTCGATGGAGCAGTTATTCATTCACAGAGACAGATATGTGTTCTGGACGTTGAGCTGCGTGCCCTATTTAATCAATTGGTTAGTTGACATCTGCCCTCGTTGTGGCATTTATATGTAACCAATAATCTGCACTGGCATCCTCCTAGAATACACATAGTCTTACTATTATTAAGCCAAAGATACAGCGTCCAATGTTCCATATGGCTAATGCACTTGGTTGCGCTTTATACGAAGTATGGCGCAACTTACTGCATTTTTGGCATATCTGTTTCGATGGAGCAACTAGTTATTCATTCACACAGACAGATATATGTTCTGGACGTTGAGCTACGTGCCCTATTTAATCAATATGTTAGTTGACATCTGCCCTCGTTGTGGCATTTATATATAACCAATAATCCACACTTGGCATCGTCCTAGAATACAAATAGTCTTACTATTATTATTGACTTCGCCAAATTTACATTTCTTGTGCCATTGCGATTGCATATATATATATAAATATAGATATATATATATATATATATATATATATATATATATATATATATATATATATATATATATATATATATATATATATATATATATATATATATATATATATATATATATATATATATATATATATATATATATACATATACGACCTTATGTTTACAAACCGTCAACATTTCGTACACTTGGATAATCGAAAGGATATACCATTATGTCCAAATAAAGTAAATGCATATTTTCTTTCAAAATATTTGAAAATATTCTGGCTAACATTCTAGCGAATGATTTCTTTTGTTTTCGAATAACAACTAACCATTCGGTGACATAACCCGACAATCTTAATATGTTCCATGCAACCGCATATACTTTGATCCGAATGGCCGAAATAATGCCGTGCTTTGTATATTTTCGTTTTGGGAGTGTTTCCCTGAAGGATGTTCCAAATGGATTTATTCAAATAATTTTTTTTTCACAGCAATAATTAAATTCAAAGATTCCCCCGATAAAACACAAGTTAAAGAAGCATATCTCGACAAGACGGCGTGCTATAAAGAGAACATTTTGAATGAAAATGAAAACATCCGCTTGAACCCTTAACATACGGCAGTTTATTGCTACATATACATTTATCCTGCATTGTTCATTTACGGCTTTGTTCAAAAGCAAACCAACCGATACTGTTATATAATAAGTTTCGTTCATATCATTGCAAAAGAGACCATTATGATGAGTATCAAGATACATCTGCACGCGGCATGTGGCAGGTTGTCTCATAATTCATATTGATGTTGAAATGGATGCTCAAGCATTTAAATGCACTGAGCTAAGCAATCATATACAGACTTGGATTGTCATAACGTGCATTTAGTGCAATAAGCTATTTTTGGAATCAAGCATTGGCTTTAATTTTGCATGTGCCAACGTTTTAACTAGACATCAAGCTATTCTTGGTGTATGACATAATCAACTGCCGCAATAAATTTTGTATTCAATGCAAACATTTCCATCTTTATCCTTATTGTATACGTAGTACAACGGCAACAGCCGCTCAGGTATATCGCAAAATAAGGCAATCTGTTTAGGAATATTTGGCAAAAAACAAAAATTCATCTCTGCCGTTTAAGCTTACTCCCATGACGCCCATGTTGCTTCAAGGTTCTTCCACAATTTTACAAACGTATATTGTCACCTTCTTAACCCCATCGTCAAATGTAAAAAGCTTTTCTTTGGATTTTAATATCGATTCAAGTGTGAATGAATGACGCGGGCTGACCGGCTCGCAGTACTAAAAGCACACTGTAACCCTAGCTGCATCACACCAAACGGCACGCTACGTTGGAGGACTCCACCCGGGCAGCGAAATGGCTTTGCGTATCAGAATAATTTAATCCTTCGTTCTGTGACTTGGCGCTTTTGTACGATGGAAGAAACAGCCTTTTGCACGATATCCTGCCTACAGATAATGCAAAAATTTCGCGAAAGTGCACATATAACATTAGGTTTTGTGCAGGAATGAACCAATGCTATAGCATTTAGATCAGAAACTACAATATTGTGCTAAACAATCACCGATATACTTGAACTTGAATATATCTTATTACCATTTATGGGATTTTCAACCAATTTCCCTGTATAAAAAGGTCGTTTTTAACATCTGCTAGTATTTAAGCAGGAACGAAGTTATTTTGTGTGATGAATCAACACCCATATGTCCTCATCCATGTTAATTTAGTTACCAAGTTTGCAATATATGTCGTTGATTTAAGTGTGATACAGGTTTCCGAGGTGTTAGTAGATAAGTAAATTGCAGTAGTCTGTTGGCATATCATGTGTAAAGTTCGGTCACATTGCAAACATAATAACGATAGCAATGTATCAGGCCAATAATATT
Organism: Urechis unicinctus; assembly: GCA_034190875.2. Classification (NCBI taxonomy): domain Eukaryota; kingdom Metazoa; phylum Annelida; class Polychaeta; order Xenopneusta; family Urechidae; genus Urechis; species Urechis unicinctus. The sequence goes on from CM067352.1 coordinate 56,830,560, forward strand.
TAATTACAATTTACAGTTGATGTGATGCTACACTCTATCATGTGATAATGCCAGGGTCTGGTCATATTAAGTAAATTGTCGACAAACAGAGCCCTTTATAAAACCATTTGTGTAGGCGCAATTTGTCTAATTCAACCCTATTAGACAACAGCTGCAACATCTATACGTGGACAAAAGACAGTTTAGGGTAAGATATCTCCATTGCATTTATGTATGCTTGTAAATATAAAGTAGACAAGCAGCCAGTCAGTCAGTAAAACCTACCAGCCATAATTGTCAATGCAGGGTATTCCTGTTTACACTCTCTTATTAAGCAGTTATCACAATAACCGATGTCCTTTTTTCTGGTCTATGAAATATGCTGTCCCAAATATTGAGCAGTCATTCTTTATTTCAATTGGAATAAGTAATGATGGTTGCTCATACCCTATTAATTTATGCAACATATTGTTACGCACAATTTACGAATACACTGTAAAAATACACTGGTTACAGCGACGGCTCGTAACTTTGTCTATCGTTTGCGAAATGAGCAACCTATCAATCAAACGGCCACTGTGTGCATGGATGTAAATGAAGCATTAATGGAATGATGATTTCTCTTGCTTATGTTCTCTACATCTATTACTAAAGACGCATTTGCATTGCATAATCAACAGCTGCTGTGTACACTGATTATGAACATAGATTATAATATCTTGGTTTAAATAACAATTTACAACGTAGGGTTTCTACATAAAGTCTTCCAAGCAAAACAATCTCAAGGAAAGCATGAATTGACAACAGTTATCCCCTTAAAGTCTCACATTAGTGGGGGGAAACCTACTCTGTCCGAGTGGGAGTCGGCTTTGTCAGCGAACCGATTTAACTAGTATCCTGCAGGGTTGTGTATTTATACGTGAATATTTACGACCATGTACCATTCATTAATCTTGTATTAATCTGCTATTAGATTTAGTCATTTACCTCCCTTGATGCTGCCAATCAAGGCGTTTTCATTGATATCAGTGGGGCGTTATCCGCACTCACAAGTGACTGGTGTTGTTTGCAAGGATGCCAACGTGATAAACGGCTCGGAATAATTTAATACTTGTAAATCCCAACATGCTGCTTGGTGTGGGATCCATTTTGGGGGAATTTTATTCTGTTGCTTCAACTTTGCTCAGAAGAACAGATAGGGCTGTTGAACTGGGTGTCGATAAAAAGGCCTGGGTTTTATGGCGTAATTCCTTCTCTTCTACTTTTTGACAATGAACTGCATAACCGTGTTGTACTTGAGTGCTAGGTTACTAACAGGGAACGTTTTCTTTTTTAAATACTCACTAATGTTATTTTACCTTAGTTGTCGGTAATACATTTGCTGATCAACTTACTCTGTTCTGACACCATCATTGACAACTCTTTGTCTATCTTCTGAGAAAAGATACATCTCTCTAGATGATGAGCATGCTCGATTTGTCGAAATTGTCGATATTACTTCATGATTGTGTGATATATTTAAAACGCGGGGATGCGTTTATAAAGATCGGATGTCGTTTTGCGTCGAAGCTCGTGATTGTAAAATGAATCATGTGAATTCCAGGATGCATGGTTTCTGTCCATTACATTCTGTATGGTAGTCGTTTACTTTCCTTTGTGTTCTTGAAACCCTTACGCTGAGTAAGTCATAGGTGTATTTTACGATTTTCTCTGCCCGAATGCACATCTATAAGAAGCGCGAATTTGCCAATGAATGAAAAGAAACCATGTGTTATATCTAATACAATACTGCCATACAGCATGAGAAATAAGTTCTATTTTGTTTCGTTATGTGTCATAAAGTAAATATGAGGCATGGTGCTAATGTGTTTGAACATCTCTACATAAACCATACCCCATCGAATGCTTGTTGCGAGAATAGATACAGCGTTAAAAACCTCGATCCTGATGGTGTAAAACCTCTTTCTCAATTGTGCTTTGCGATACATATGCATTGCACAATGTTACCCTAAATGTCTACTGTTAAGCGAGGCATTGTAATCATTTTCTGCAATGGCCAAGAATGGAATTTGTTTTCAACAATAACGCAATCTTGCGACAAACAGAATCGCCATATGGCTCGATCACAAACGTTAACGAATGCGTATTAATTAATGCGCATATGTACGTCAGTCAAGTGTAGCCCGGTACACTAGCATTGGCCATTCCAATTTAATGGTTGCTAAATAAAGTTTTGGAAATGGCTACTGTTGGTGACAGCTTCATTGGCCATCATCTATGATATATTGTGTCATTATATGTGGCAATGTTCCTATATAAAAGCGCTTTTAAGCAATGATGGTTTCTAACAGTATCGTATCAATTAAATCGCTTCAATGAAATTTCGAAATGTCAGCATTAATTTGATTTCAAATTAATAAACCAGCAATACTTATTTGATGAATCTAGAGAGAGCTATTTTAATCAGCTAAATGCCGACGGCACATCTGGTTCGAAGTGATTGGGTACTGGTGTACTGTATTGAAGGTGACCTACCTGTCTCTCATTTGCCATCTATATGTCTTTTTCGTTTCAATCGATTCACCTATTGTCAGAAAGAAGAACTTGCAATGAAATCTAGCTGTTTTGGAAACGCCATCGGAAGGATAATTTACAAACTAGACGGATCAACGGAGAGCAAGCGCTGAACCAGCAGTCAGCACGACCACTTATGCTGCAGCTGGCTTTTAACCACCACAGCAGGTGGGCATTCTAATAATATGTCTGTGCCATTCTGCCCTTATCTCATTATGAAATATTATAAGTGGTATATTTCATTCATTTATGGCTTTCGTCAATGAAGTAATTCGCGATAACAGAAGCAGAAGCAAACATAAAGTGATATGTAACCTACAGAATTGCACCAAAAAGTCAATACACTGACAAATAATTGGATATGTGACCCAACGAATCAATTTAGCAAACATCCAACCCGTCGCGCGGCGGTGACAAAGGTTTGATATAACTGACGCCATGTGACCCTGGATGGAGGTATGTTGCATGACAGATGGACATTCGCTTTATGTAGGTCAGTACTGTTTCAATGCAACCGTAACCACAACAAATAGAGATTTATATTGGCATTTATCTTAACGCGGTTAACAACAGTATTGGCTGCTACAAAGATGCTTAATGGTACAATGCTTCGTGACAACACCCATGGTTGCGTGCATTCATCCACACTATCATGTAAATCTCTATGATACCTGAGTCAAGATTATCTGTACACACGTCATAGCCATATGCGTGACAGCAACAATTATTTAATTGGTGTAGGGCGGGCCTAGTCAAAAATCACAAACACTAATACTTGCTTGGAACGCCTGACTAGCGAGAATACATTATGGTGCAAGTATAGTACAATGCACATTTCTGGTAGCATTAACGGTAATTCACTTCCATGGCGCACATCGTCTCTGATTAACAACGGTTGTGTCGAAACTAAATACCTGATAAAAGTAGATTAAGGCTGATTTCACTTATTGTAACACTAATAAAGATCTTATAGATTTGAAAGCTTCATTTAATTAATCTATTTTTCATGCTTTGCAATGATGGTTTCTAACAAACCCTATTGTGTCACAGCTTGATGGGGACAGGTTTGCTCCGTACCATACAAACGTAAAGTGGCCATGACAAGGGGTTCATCAATTTGCGATTTTTAATGTGGAGGTGTCTATTTCATACTCAGTTTAACACTTGACGTTTATACAATCAGCTAGCAGCTTATTCTACTCCAAAATGCTACGACGAAAAAACCCTCTGTACGCATTTTTTATTGCAGGACCAGGAGTCGTACAATCTAAGTTGAAGTCTACAAATTATTTGTCGTTAACCACTAACATTCATGTGACATTTATGATCAGTATCAATGAGGCACATAATTTGATCAATATACACATGCTACGTTATTTTGGGACTTCAAGGTAACGTGACCTATAACGTTGCAGCTCGAATAGCCTAGTTTTGGCTTGTACAGATTCTTTTATTAATCACAATCGAGTGTATATTGGCATATAATTAGTTACCAAATACACATGCATTTAATCTATGTTTTAAAATGATTTTGCTTGGTTTTCGTACTGCAACGAAAGCGCCGTAATCAATTTAGCATCAATTACTGTTGGAATGGATGATACCTCGAGATAAGACATTATATGACACCTTAGATGACATTATCAATAGCGGACGCATGCATGTATCCGTTTTACCAATGAATTCATCATTATATTAATCGCCATTAGCACAATAAGATTTCCACTTATTCTGTCGCATTGGCATTTATGTAGAGTTATCATACAGCGTTTTAGTAATTTCCATTGTCAGTCAAGGCTGCTGTGGCATCTGCATGATATGCTAACCTTTCGTATGATTGAAACACGTTCAACCAGTATATTGTTTACAAACCGTGTGTATTCGAAATGGTGCAGAGCCGAAACTGTCACAACAATAACAGTTTCTTCGAATGGAAAAGGCAATAGCAATATTTGGCTTTCAACAACAAGCTGATATCGGGATGGTGATGGATGAGGATGATAATTATGATTTGAGCAACCGGGTCGGGTGCATCTTCTTTTAGTGATGGTGCCGCCATTAAACGTTATCACCAGAGTCATAAACTTTGGGTTGAAGGGCGAAGCAGTTCATCACTGCGCCATCGGAACCTGCTTTCGTTGAATGGAAACTGCACTTATAACACCACCATTCTGCGAGGACTCTTTTTCACGGAAGGTCAAAGGACGTCCTATCATCAACGATTTGTCACCCTTTGCCGCAACTCTCTATGGTCCTTAACATCTACTCATATCAATTCATGTAAGATGTATTGAATGGTATATCAATTTCATTGCAAAATGTATAAACCGCTGTTCCTTACTCAAATCATATTAACAGACGCCATCAAACAATTGCATATACAGCCATATTGAAGTATTTCCTCTTGGATAATATTAACAGCAGAAAAGGGCATCCGGAGAGCTCGTGCCACTTTGCATAAACTAGGTTAATATTATGCTGCTACCCAAACGTGCTAAGTACACTGATGGTCACATCTGACTTTACGTCATGTTTTGTCATTTGGGTATTGAGGAATATTCTCGCTGGCAGCATAACACTACTGATGACCAGAACAAGGCAAATTGACCAATATATCTGCTTACAAATGGTAACGAAGATTGTAAAAAGCATCACTTTACGGATGTAGTAGATTGTTTAGAATAGCATTTGCATGATATTAAGCCATTTCTGTGCACATGTTCCATACCGTGTTTACGATTTTATTTGTATAGTCTGGGCGGGTAGGCATATATGATATCATCGAAACAAGCAGTCACTCTGTAACACATGTATTCATACATTTTATCAATCACACACAGTTGTAAACTGAATAAATAATTTCATGCGGTATTTCAAATGGTATGTTTGTTTGTTTGCGATAGGATTCTGTTAATCGCGTTGCTTAATTTACCCATGCTAATTTACCGCATATTGTCTTTCATAATTTCTGTTTGCAGCAACTCTGCGGTGCCAGGCGATTTTAAACGGACCGTAAAATATAATTGGCACAGTTCACTCGATGTTCAAGGGAGAAACGAATATATATATATATATATATATACATATACATATATATATATTTATATATATATATATATAAATTTATATATACATGTTTATACATATATATATATTTTTATATACATATTTATACATATGTTTTTATTGATAATATATATCTATATATATATGTATATATTAATATATATATATATGTATAGATTATATATATATATATATATATATATATATATATATATATATATATATATATATATATATATATATATATATATATATATATATATATCTTAAATAAATATTGGCTTCGTATGGTCAAGTGAGTAGAAATAGCGCAGCATATAGTCTAGTACGCGGTATTATACATGAAACTACTCTCTCAACTGAGAAACGTTGAATAAATACATATTAGCTCATGGTTAAGTTAATGGTTTCAAAACTTGACAATTAAATATCTGGATGAATATAAATAGTACGCAACTAATTCATTCATCACAAGCTCATAATTTTTGAATTGGTGAGCAATGACATCAGCAATATCCAGACGGTCTTACAAATATTTGGGGTCAACGAAATTATTGGCTTCTGGCTGATGTTGAATTCCTGATGAGCGTATTGTAACCCTGAAAACACACTTTTTAGCCAATCTCCTGTTGATTCATCTAAAATAAACGGCAAGGATCATGGTGCGTTGCATAACCTGTACGGACACCTATTCATTTATACCTTGGGAAATTATATTTGAGGGCGTTTAGTTTATAGCATTTGAGCAGAATCGTAAATTGGTTGGCATCGCTGACGATCAATGCGTAAAAAAACCCTTTTTTTTTAAGGGAAGCATCAAGTTCCCATCTGAACCCACAGAGCGCGAGTGGAAGGATAATACTGTAGAGAGGAGTGTCCGCCATGAAAAAATGTAAATATATATATATATATATATATATATATATATATATATATATATATATATATATATATATATATATATATATATATATATATATATATATATATATATATATATATATATATATATATATATATATATATATATATATATATATATATATATATATATATATATATATATATATATATATATATATATATATATATGCGGGAACTCTCATTGACCTGAATACGTGTGAATGTTGATGATACCTCGCATCGCCATATTCAAAGACTGTCCCCTGGTAACGAAACATTAACTGTTACACCATGTATTGCCCAGCGTTGGGTCTGTTGACAGTCGGAACGGGCCATACTGTATGGTTATGAGCATTTGAAATATGTGTCAGCACAAAAATGCGAAAGGAATAGTCATCGTACTAGTAATAGGAATGGGCTGTAAATAAACAGTTTATTTTCGATATGATGTCAATTGAGTAACAGTAGCCTGCTTGATGAGAGTTCCAGCAGCATATTAATGAGGAATTCGGCGTGGCAAATTTATTAACTAAATGTCCAAAATTGAAACAGAACAAACCTGAATTAGCAGCGCTTGTTTGACGTATTACGATACGACATTATGTTTAACCGTTACAAATTAGCATATATATAACCGTTGAAGAAACTGTTCTCCCATTTAAAACAAAATCATGCTACTTAAATCTGATACGGTGTTAGCACTGTCGACCAATATTCCTTTGTATATTGTTTACATTCGTTCGAATTAACCTTAATTATACGAGCAACCAAATAGTTTATTCTCTCGAATGATCAAATCAATGGCTATATGTGGGAAATCGTTCCGAAGCATCAATTGATGTGTTCCACGTCCTTGCCCTTTGCCACGTTGGCAAAATGGCTCACTAAGCAATTGTACGCTGACCAAATCGCCCATATATTGTTTTTGCAAATGCAGTTTGTGACACATAAGATATTCCGAGGTATGATTATATTACATAAAGTAATATGCGAGATGCAGCCGATTTTTTTGCATAGCATGTATTTCATCCTTAATTATGATCAATCAGCTAGTGAATCAAGGTAGTTGTGACAGGAGTTATGCTCCAAATGTTGCAACAATGCTCTATTCACCCATAAGGGTTTATGGGTTTATTAACGCGACTTAAACAGACTTTCATCCTACCAGCGTTTTGTAATGGCTAGACAATCAACTTATCTTTTAAGTATCATTTATCACAATATTTGTTCATCATTTGCTATTGCAATACGATCGATGTATCACAATGCGATTGATAACAATCGTTATCACAACGATCTTTTAATTTGTGAAGAGACTAATAAGGGACAAGATTCTGCTTCACCGTGTAATGTGAAAGTACGCTTTTCGTTTCTTGCGTACCAGCCAAAATGCAGCCACAAAGGCAAGCATTATTCAGCCAGACTTCCATATGCTATAAATGGCAAAGTGTTGTAACAGGCGATGGTGAAGAACGTCGGAATCACTATTTACTTCATAGATGATATGGGATAGCTCGTTTAATTCAGAAGCCTAAATTCATTGCAATGCAAACATTAGACTCATAAACTGTTTAACAAAGACAAAGCTTAAGTAAAGATATATCGTTCTATGGTGACGTATTATTGTTTATGAATAATACAACGACATTTAGAAATTAAGTGCGTATAATGATTAGCCATATTATTCACATTTGGCGACCTTAATTTCCTTATGTTATCGTTCATATATCTGTTAGATGCATGAACTTTTCAAAAATTATTCTGCATAAAAACTATTTAGTGCAAATGCATAATTCGATAAAACATATGGGATATATTACCTTAAATGTCCAACTAAAGGTCGATGTAGTAGCTATTAATGCATGGCGTGGCAAGTTACTTAACGATAATAAATTTGTTGTCTTTATCACACATAGTTGTATATCTTGCTATAATAGTGCATATTCGAAGATGATAGGAATGATGGCGGAATAAATCACGATGTCGATCATCATATTGACGATGCCTTTAGAAAATATCAGCTGCTTGTTTCCGGTAATTTAATTATTTATATAAGTCATATATCAATGAACTGACTTTTGGGGGCCATGTGGAGTGGTTTTCTGGTTAATTAACTGGCGTGACAACTTGGCTTGAAGCATAGGGTGTACTACTAACGAAATGTTGTGATCCCATCGCTGGAATAGAATGCCTTATTCCGTCACTATGCAGTGCTGGAATGTATGTTTTCATGATTTAGTAATTCATAAAACACGATCATTCTGCAGAGCACATATTGTTATTCATTAACTTAGAGTATTGTTAAATATCAAACACTTTATATTGAGTACCTTTACAAGTGATCCTTTGCAATACCTACTCTGAATTTGCACCTCTCATATAAAGCTTTGATGAATTTGGTTTAACATTATGTAATGTTGCTCTAGTATTTAAGATACCACTGACTAGTATATATTGTTGTTTCATTTATTCATGTGAATTCATCGAAAAAAAGCCACTGATAATAATCCTTAATATACGGCTATAACAGGCAGCGAATTGAAAGCGATTGACTTATTGTAGCAATTGATTTATCCCTTAGTAGATCTACCTGCATCTATGAATAGTAAAAATTAAATTATTTGCCTTGTCTAAGGATATTATATGCTATCAGTAGTTTCGGATGTCCTTCAATTTTCGAATGAATCAATATTGTCGCGTTGTACAGAGACAGCGTTTAAGGCACCCACATTAACAAATTAGTATTGTTTTTATTTCATATTGCTAACAATAACAGCACAATAATACTATGGCTGTGCTTATTTTTGTGATAGTGATTAGCAATGCAGGAAGAACTAATATTGCGAACAAAGTGTGCTTTACTACCTGTGATAGAGGAGCACATGTTAGTCAAGTGTCGTTTAGAAGGATACAATTAACAACATTCGCACATGGATAAACGTATACCCCTTGCTATTGTCAGGACGGTTATTTTACCTCATTCATGGCAACACTTTTAGTTTAAAAAGTTCAAAAGTATTGTCTAACTTTTTATGCAGAACCGATAGTTTCTAACCGTACAATAAACATACAATTTATGTCAGAATTGAGATCACCTGGAAATCAGCAATATGCGATTTGCTCTTGCCCATGCGTATCATGACGTTTTTCAGGCAGATTTGAAACTTCAACTTTGCTCATGTAGGCATTCATTTTTATGCTGACTTTGTTAAAAGCCCCACAGTGGTGGGCCTGCGCTCGATAAGCTTGCGTATACAGCTTGTCTAAGCACTGCTGCAGCAAATGGAAATGATGGTGTGTGTGATCTTATCTAGTTTTGGCTTGTAATCTGCACGGCGCTCATCAAGGTTTTTTAAACAATAATCTACAAATGGCCTGTACATTTATTGTGAAGTCGGATACACCTTATAAAGGATGTTGTACAAGTAAGCACTCGATCATCATGCTCAAATAACACTGGATATCGATTCTGCTGCAGATAGATTGCAACATATTCCGGTTTCATGAAGTTTGATATGCTGATGCGAAATGGAACTTTACAACGCAATAATTCTCAATTTGCATTTCTTAAAAGCTGATAGGTGTTTTTGCATTATTGTTCAAACTGTTTATTAACATGTCGGTATTATCAATGTGCGTCATGCTCTATCAATTGAAGGTAAATTTCTACCAAACTAGCGGTTTTAGGCCTGCTCATTATACGTCCATGATGCCCATTTGATGACATCAATCACATGTTTCATCCATAAACCAAACAGATAAAACGGGAGTTGACTGATAGTGTCCTTATTATGGTTAAATGTACATTCCCGAGCCACTGCGAGCGGCGGATACAACATTCGGGCCTTGTATTAGGATGATATTTATTATATGCAATGATCAACGAAAACATAACTTTACGACAAAGTGAATTGCAGCAATCTGAGATAGGCTTGCGTTTATTCTCTGATGAATATTTGAATTTTGCTTCTGCTATCACCCGCCTGCGATCGCAATTGTTGTGATAATGGACGGCTCTCATTGCATGTAGTCCTGCGGCAAATTAAGTTCTTCGAGCCTCCCTAATTGATTGTTTGGACTACTGATGTAAGATGGATGAAACTTGGTTGCGTCACTCGTTTTTTTTCAATAGCGATTGTTGTTATGTAGTGTAAATGCAGACGATTTGAGAATCAGTTCGCCTTAATATGCTTGTCCGAATAGTTACATTGATAATGGTCAAAAACAAACAAATACAGAGGCTTTCGTACTTGACGATGATGCTATGGGTTCCTACCAGACATCAATCCATTTAATAAATGATATAACAACATTATTAGAGTTGTGATATGTAGTCGATTAAATATTCTATTGAACAATAGTTGGCCTTTAAACCGAATCAACGGTATTTAGCCTATGTCGGCTGTCAAGTCTCAATAACGTTATTACTAATGTGTTGGTGGAATATGAAATATTTCTTGGCTTATATTCCCTGACAAATACCTCGTTAAATTGGCTTTATGACATTAGATCAGACACGTTATCACTTGCTCCAGCTGATGTGACCCCCACAGTTGATGATGTAGTACGATAGGTACATTTACATGGTAAGGGCGGCTTGGACTTAATGAAATATCTGGATGTTTATCACAAGTTAATTGTGTTGACAAGAGACACTTTGGGACTACAACTAAACTTTGGTAAATGTTGCCCACCTGCAACCCGCATGGTACTTTAGGCATCGAGATTGATACTGTTGACATGGTTATGCGTATTCCAGCCTACAAATTGCAAACTGCTAAAACTGAATTCCTGAAGTGGCTAAGCAAACAATAAGCGTCTGTTCGATCATTATAGTCGCTGATTGGTGTCTTAATTCATCTTGCTAAAGTACTCCGACCTGGTCGCTGCTTTGTGGCTAGCATCATCGAGGTAATAAAACAGAAGGATTTCCAATACAACTCATGCTCGTTGATAAAAGATCCTTATTGGTCGCAACCGGACGCATTTCTGTCGTCCGACAGCTTTCTCGCCGGATGCGGAGGCTACTCAAAGGGCGATTTTATCACACGCAGTTTCCAACACATATTTTCAATGAGGAATTAGACATCAATGCTTTAGAACTTTTGGATATGGTTATCTGCATTAAACTGTGGGCACGCTTGTTACAGCGACAGCAGGTGGTTGCAGCGGTGAGTAGTATACACGTTAGCGGTTCTGGCACAGTAACACCACCATCCATACTACTCACCCTATGGCAGCTTATACAAGATTTTTGCTCACCCTAAAGACGCCTCAGACCAGACCACCAAAGGGCCGAGGGGTTAGTTTGTAGATAAACTAGTGCGCCCATAGGCCAGGGTGTCTACACCGTCTGCGGCTATCCACCTCTTTGAATCAAAGAGAGAGAGTGACACCTTGTCGTGGAACCCATATAATATATGGCCATCACTGCGTATCATGTATATTCCATGACGGAACTGCTTTTTGATGAACAGATGTACTGTGCGTGTTTTTTAACCACATCCTTCTTCATTTCCTAAGCCCTTTTATTCTCACCCTCATCAGACATCAGGATCGAGTACATCTTTGGGCGCAGACCAAAATACTCCTTGATAGGCACACCAGCACACCCATCTTTCATCTTCCCTAGCACCTTATTGTTAACGTCCGAGAACATGGAATGGGAAGGATCATAATTGCTGGTATCAAAGAGGTCACTACCTTTTTTCATGTCTGCATACACGTCATCTGTGCGGATATCCAGAAGCAACGAGTCCGTGTCTGTGTATAGCAGGCCAAGGTTGGCACCATATCTGGACTTCATTGTGTTATATTAGAAGTACATCAGGTGCTTGGAAAGGTCGAGTATGCATATGCCTACATACACCGGACGATTTAACACTAAGTGGGTCTTCTGCATATGCAGGGCGGCCAGGTCATAATCAAATACTTTATGTTGAGCATAGGACACAAGCCTGCGTATTTTTTCCTCTTCTGCCGAGCGCACAATCTTGACGTCGACTCGCCTTCTGAGATCCTCAGTAGTTTTACCTAACACAGAGTTGTTCATCAGCTTGTACATGTCCTTTTCAAAGTCGCTGGTGGCAACCTTACGCAGGTCTGTGTTCAGGCGAAGTAAGGCACCATCCAGGCACTCTGATTGAATACAAGCGCACGGTGTATTTTGGAAAGTAATCAAGTAATAATAGTTTATTGTCTCAAATAATACAAACGCAAATACAACAACAAGTAATAGTAATAATGTTTTATTGTCTCAAATAATACAAATACAACAACAACAACAGTTTTACAGATTTAACATCAAGTGTAAGCCTCGTCTTCGTTGGGACTAACCATAGTTGGGACTACCTCTAGGGATCATGGGTTGGTCTCTTTTTTTTTTTTTTCCGCCCAACGCCTTTCGCACCCCCTATTCTTGGTAGCATGCCATCGAGCCTCCCCAACGTCGGCCCTATAGCCTACAAAACCTCTTTCAATGGTTTCTATGGTCTGCCCCGAGCAATCTATATGTCTGCTCTATAGCCTACAAAGCCTAGTCTGCCCTATAGCCTACAATCTTGCAATCTTGTCCGCAATGGTTCCTACACGGGTTCCAACTACTTCTATATCATCTTCTAGAACCGACAAATTGTTGTCTATTTCCTCCTCTACAGATTCTGCAATATCGTCTTCCTTATTATCTATATCGCCCGCCTTTTTTTTCTTTAATGCCCGCTTATTTTTCTATATCGCACGCCATTTTTTCTCTATCGTTCACTTTTTTCTCTTTATTTCGCATTGTATAGTAATATAGCCATATAGAAAAATAGGTGTATATGGCTCCAAACGTTGGTCCCATATCTGGGCCTCTTGGAGTCCCTACTGTGAAACCCAAGATTCGACTTTCTTGCAAATGGCAGATCTTTGTTTTAGGTTGTTTTTCACATGGTGAATACATGTACCACACAAAAGTTCAAACATGTTTATTTTTCCACCAGAGATTCCAGAAGTGGGGACCAACGCCCCCACTATACCACCCACCATACTGTACCACCCCCTATACCCCAACTATACCCCCCCCCCCTCTGGCAACAGAAAACTTTTTGGGCCATGTTTCGATGGAGAACGCCAAACTTTATGTATGGGTGGGGTCCTCATGGGCCGCATGTAGAAAAAATTGTACAGCTCCAAACGATGGTGGTCTATGTTCCTTTTGTTAGTGCAATCAAAGGGGAACATGTTCCAAGGTTCTGCCCCCACTCCCCCCCCCCCCCCTCTTTTGGGGCAGAACCAAGGTCATATCTACGAGAACGGTAGTCTGCACCATATAGACATAGAACACGGGGGTATATTCGCAGATGCAACTCGAATGGAAAAACAGGAGAGCCGTGTTTCTTCCCCAATCTCAACTTCCAGAGGGCTATCCAGAATGCTCGACCTATCGCAGATACAACTCGAATGAAAAACAGGAGAGCCGTATTTCTTCCCCTATCTCAACTTCCAGAGGGCTATCCAGAATGCTCGGCCAAGAACATGTAGTATGGAGGAGCTGGAAAAAGAGGCTTCCTTGGTGAAGGACCTGAAGGCGTTGGGTAGGATAGACAAAGACCGGGCTAAGAAGCGGCCGTCGTGGACGTTGGGCCGGCTGTATGCCGTGGGAGATAGAGGGTACTTGTTGTTCTGTACCCGTGCTGGGGTGGAGGTATACCCTCCTTGCTAGACCTCAACAATTGCAACTAGTCTGGACTTATTCTTTGTGGGGGTGGTCCGGAGTGCCCCCAACTTGCATACAATTGGGCCCGGTGTTTTTTCCAGTGGTTCCACGAGCCGCCGAATTCCTTTTCCAGAGAGTATGCATGGCTGCAAACTAGGACTCGTCTCGCTCCAAGAAGAGCACTGTGGGCTTGGCCCCTCGGAAGGTTGCCCTTGCAAAGTGGGTGCATGTGTATACCCCCTGTTCCATGGCTGCAGCGTTGAACTGCTCTGGTGCTTTGGGTGCCACGGTTTCTCAAAGATATGGCGACGCATAGTCCTCTAGAACTACATAGTCCTTTGCAATTGCATCCAGGCTGCTTGTCAATTCTGCGAAGGCTTGCAGTGTTTCCAGAACTCGGGGCATGGGTTTTGCAGCACAGATATAGGGTTCCACGATAGGTCTTCTTGGGCTGGATTTGGATTTCCAAAGAGAAGGGTCTTCGCGACTCCATGCAATACAACTGCTAGTCTAGCCTATCCACCGGGTTTTTGAAGGACTTGCACTGCTCCAGAATCTCCCCTAGAGCCTTGATGAGCCAGACTTCGACGATATTGTTCGCACAACGCTGGTTCTCCAGTACAATCCGAGCACTCTTTTCTCCCCATCTCTACACCAATACCCTAGAACCGCCCAGTAGCCAACATTCTGGGATACTTTGGTTGTGTTTCCGTCCGACAAATGCTCCACAACCTCTTCTTTCGTGTCCGCCAGGTTCTTTTGACGCTTAATGGCAGCAGAAGCTATTAATTGCATCTCTTCCAGTTCTTTTTCTCGGATCCGCTGTTCTTTTGCATAGTGCTCTCTGGCTTCTTCCTGGTATTTTCTGGTGGACACCACAGTACTGCATTCAATGCATCTAGGATTTTCTCCATGCGCTTTTGGCGGTTGCTGGTACAGCACATGGATATCTCCCACTGGATCACTACCTGGGGAACTTCTTCATGAACTTGGGCTGGTTTGTTCCTCCCAATTGCTTGGCACGTTTTTGTCCTCCATTGCCGCTCTATGTATTGGGAATCTGGAAGCATATAGAAAGCCACTCCTGTGTATGCTATTTGGGGTAGACCTTCGGGAGCCTTGCCGAGATGGCAATTTTTTTTGCTGCGCCTTCTTCGCCAGTGGTGCACAGGATGGTGCCACCCTTTTCGTTGCACAAAGTCGGCCCTGCGTAGGTAGCCGAAAGACGTAGAGATCGACCAAAAACAGCGGCAGGCCAGCGAGCGGCTGGAGGTTGGTTCCTCCCTTGTGTCCCGCCAGTTAGTCGACCTTGGATATGTCTGAAAGAGGTTGTTTTCGAGGCATTCTCTAGGAGGATGTGGGAGGAAAAGGATGCGTCTGAGGGTAGGCCAATTTGTTTGACAGTAGTTTCGACTGCCATTGGAAGTATAAATAGTCCACACCATTTGTTCAAATTGGCGCAACTTGGGACTATTATGGGATGGATAGAGGGTGTGGAGTGTGGCGATGGGGGATGCAATCGTTTGCTGTGGCTCGAGGTGGTATGCTGTTGGTTGGGCTTGGGTGGTGGGCGTGGAGGGCGCGTTGGGGGTTCCCGTTCAGTGGGCTTGAGTGGCGGGTGTGTGGGGCGGCTTGCTGGCATTGGGTGGGCGGCTTGCTGGCGTTGGGTGGGCTTGTGGCTGGACGGAGGGCTTGGTCGGACGAGATGGCTTGTGGTGCGTTTGGCGTTGGGTGGGCGTGGGCTGGACGAGAGGGGTTATGCGAACGAGGTGGGGGTGCGTGTAGCTTGCTGGCGTTCGAGACTGGTGGGTTATGGTGGGCTTAGGGCTGGACGAAAAGACTTGTGCATAGAAGACATTTGTGCTGCCAAAGAGGGGTGTGTGGCTCGGTGGTGGAGGGGGTTCGATGGTGGGCGTGAGGAGCCAAAAAAATGGTAGTTGTGTGTTAGTCCCAAGGCTTGGTAACCCGACGTTTTGTGGGCTCTTATAAGCTGCCAAAGGGTGAGTAGTATGAATGGTGGTGGTACTGTGCCAGAACCGCTACCGTGTATACTACTCGGTGGATAACGACGCCGTTGCTCACGCTTTGAACTCTGGTAGCTCTCGTTCTAGGTTTATGCAAGCGTTACTTGGAGTACTATGGTTCTTTGAAGCCAGCTACCACTTTACAATTCGAGCCACTTGGATACCCGGCGTGGAAAACAAGCTGGTGGATCATCTTAGTCGCTGGCACCTCTCCCCCTACCATAAAGCCGAATTTGATCGTCTGCTGTTACAACAGCACACTGACGAAAACCAAGTAGCTGATGATTTGTTCGTATGTAACATGGAGCGATATGATTCGTTAATTTGATTGGTTCCAGGTGATTTAAAACAGCTCAATCAAGAAGTTGATACGATTAAAGGCCTTGCCTTGTGATATCATTCGCACCACGTTATCTGTTAACTTGTCCCTCATTCCTTTCTCTCTCCTCCCTACTTTTGGCCGGTTCTGTTGGCTGGCCTACTTGGCCATTTCCTTTTCGCTCTTCTTACATAATCTTGTGTCTACTACCTAACTACACTTTCTACAGTACCTCTGAATTAATTTCTGTAATCACATAATTATTATCTGATATTTGTTTGTAATATGATTCTTGTATATCTTGTCACCACCTCACTGTACTTTGGTCCTCCGAGGTACTCAATAAAGCGAGTTATGCACCGGCCAACACTATCTCTTTTCTTGTTCTCCCTTGATTGAATGATAAATACTGTGGCACTCCAATGTCTTATGTTTGAGAATTACTGGATTCCGAAACAAAAGGTGGTAGCATTTTGTTCCATCTGGCTTTACACTTGCAAAGATCCTTTCTTAGGCTCGCCTACTGCTCTTGTATGACACTGCACTCGACAAATGTTATAATCGCTAATATAAGTTAACAATGCGCATAGATTATCAAGGTGTGTTGCTTGTGTGCTGTACCATCGATAGATGAAGGCAATTGCCAAATGTATTGTATGTATAAGCGCTTATTACGCCTATCAATTCTGTACAAATGTTTGTATATTTCCGACTTCCCTAGGATAACCTATCTGAGCATGCTATATATTCCTGCATCGTTACAATTTTTGTGATGATCAATTTGGTTAATTAGACCACATATTATTTTCTCGAGTCATCAATACTGCGTAAGTAACGACATACCCATCGTATGTTGAACATGTACTTGAAGACTGTCATACTACAGAAGTCGCGGGATATAGGTTATCTGTATGGCAGACTAAGTTATCCGTATGGCAGATCAAACTAAAACATGGTGGGAGAAAATAACAGATTGATCGACTTATTTGTCGACAGTGTTTGAGCTTAAAACGCAACAATAGAGATTATCCTGTTGAAAAAAAAACGTGGCAAGCAATTAAAACACATTGTTTGACATATGCTTTCAAAAGATTTCAGCATAGCAACGAATTTAATCACAGCGATAATGCTCCCGGCGCCCTGCCCTATTGATAACATTTTATCTGCCTACCCAATAATTGGTTTCCTTTAGTGTCCCTTTTTGTATTTAGCAGTGTCACTCGTTTACGTGATTTCACAACAATATACAAACCGATTAATTTTCATAGGTTACAACACTCAATCTTTCTTAATACAATTTTATTTGAGTCATATCACTATATAACATTTTTTGTTTAGATTCAAAAGCAGAACGCAAAGCAATTAAGTGATGGCTCAATGTTGCGCGTCCTATGTTACAATGGTTGTCATTCAAATGTAGCGTTTGGCTCTTACCATTTGTCGACAGAGGCAACGAAACAATTTTTGTGATAAAATGAAGACAGGGACAAAACATTTCGTACTAAACTATACAATAGCGCATGCTTTGTTGCAATGACAGATTGGTCTGTATGTATAGCGTTTTACCGGGCCTTATTGTATCGTTCAACTGTAAAACCTAGAACTTTATCGACCTTCTTATTCGCTTAGCGCACACTTCACCACTGTCTTTCTGCTGGTATTAAGCAAACTCGTTTATTTGTGCTGAAAGCATTAAATAAAGTCATCTTCATTCATTATAGGCCTCTTGTGGGAAATGTTATAGAAGCTACCTACAAGAGCAAAGCAAATTACATTTTGGACGCCGAACATGATTTCTCAGAGGATGAGCTTTGTAATACCGCAATGCTGATACATACGTGCTTTCCAAACGTGTGAGATTGCTGAGATGATTTGTTGATTATGTCCCCAAGAGTCAGGAGTTAAGGGAGAGGAGCGGCATGATTGAAATATATTAACAAACTGTACTTTCACATGTATATATATATATAAATATATATATATATATATATATATATATATATATATATATATATATAGATATATATATATATGTATATATATATATATATATATATATATTATATATATATATATATATATATATATATATTTATATATATATATATATGTGTGTACATATATATACATATATATGTATTTATATACATAAACATATATATATATGTATATATATATATATATGTATATAAATATAAATATATACATATAACAATATATATATACTTACATATATATATACATATATATATAAAGAGAGAGAGAGAGAGAGAGAGAGAGAGAGAGAGAGAGACAGACAGACAGACAGACAGACAGACAGACAGACAGACAGACAGACAGACAGACAGAGACAGAGGCAGAGACAGATACAAAGAGAAAACTTTAATCATGTTGCTTGTTTTTTCCCCAAATAATTATTACTAGCAAATAACCGAGCATGTACTTATGTAGGTCAAACAATACATGGCTTTGCCTTCAATATAGCATTTGGATACCATGAACCGTACCTATAAGCACAGCAGCTAATAAATTAGCTATGCTATACATGCTGTACGCCAGCATATTGTTGTATTATTCCTTAGGGATAATGATTTAATCATTTTCTATTTGCAGATCGTAAGGAGTTAGTAATCACTAACATGTGGCCATTAATTAATATTCGTGGGTTTGCATCAGTATCGAATTGGTGTAGCATATTGATGAAGCTATAAGAGCAACATGATTTTCCTTGAGAATAATTGCTGCATCGTTGAGGAGTAATTGATAGAACCATTATGTGTAGGTCCATCCAACCAAATATTCCCACTGTTTTCATGCATTACTTTGGTAGTGCAGGCATCGTAAACACATTTGTAGTAACGATATGATATCCGTGGCTTTTTATGCGCCGATTTTGTCCTTTAAATTATTGTTACTAACAAATAACAGAGCATGAACTTATCAATATCGAACAATGCATCGCTTCGCCTTGGATCTCGCATTTGTATACCATAATTCGTACATATTAGCAGAAGCGGAGCAGCTAATTACCTAGCTCTGCTATACTTGTTGTACACAAGTTGTATAATTCCCTGGGGATAATCATTGAGTCATTATCTATTTGCAGAGCGTACGGAGTTCACAATGAATTACAATGTTCAGTTCTGCAATAACGTCTCTCGTTAGACCGATCAATGAGTAATCTCGTCGCAAAGTTCATTTGCAAGTTAGACGGATTGCAAAATAAAATCCTATCAGCCACTGCTTCGCTGACAACATTATGTATCACCATAAAGGCGTCCCATGCTGTTTTATTGACGATTAATAGTAATGAAAAGATACTTTTAGGCTGGTAAAAACCAAGCAAAAAACTAAACAAAGGACTGCCAAGTATACAGCTTTGAGAATGTATGTATGTATGTATTTATATTTGTATGTATTTATATTTGTATGTATGTATGTATGTATGTATGTATGTATGTATGTATGTATGTATGTATGTATGTATGTATGTATGTATGTATGTATGTATGTATGTATGTATGTATGTATGTATGTATGTATGTATGTATGTATGTATGTATGTATGTATGTGTATGTATGTATGTATGTGTATGTATGTATGTATGTATGTATGTATGTATGTATGTATGTATGTATGTATGTATGTATGTATGTATGTATGTATGTATGTATGTATGTATGTATGTATGTATGTATGTATGTATGTATGTATGTATGTATGTATGTATGTATGTATGTATGTATGTATGTATGTATGTATGTATTTTGTATGTATTTAATCTGTATGTAATGCTGTATGTATGTATGTCTGTCTGTATGTATGTATGTATGATGTATGTATTTATGTATGTTTATGTATGATATGCCAAAGGTTTTTGATCCGGGGTTGGGAAGGGTTGTATGCCAAACGTGTTCATCTGGTGTAGATTACGAGACCAATACATATTTTGCAAATGAATATCCTCAATGTTGTACAATGATCAGAGTGAAATATACTGCCTATGAAAATGCTATGCTTTCAACAATTCATGTTACCTGAAGATGTTGTTTACCGTTTGCTAGATATGCCAAAGGTTTTTGATCCGGGGTTGGGGAAGGGTTGACCCATGCCAAACGTATTCATCTGGTGTAGATTGGGGGGATTGTACTGCATTTGCAACATTTGTTTTGCAAATGATGATATCCTGACACGATAAAGAACCTGACACTGCGTATTGAAGTTGGAGATATGTAATTAGTATTGAACGCGATATTAACCAAAATTGTAAGAAAATGTTACGTTTTTCCGTAGCAACTTTGCATTTGCAATAATTCATCGTGTGCACGTTTTAAGTGATATTCCAACATGATTTTTTGACGGCGATGAATACGTATATCTCTACCGCTCTTAATGGAAACAGGCAATGCATGTACTTGCCATTAAAACAAGGGGCGAGTAAGATCTAACAATGTATGATAATTTGACAACACCAAATGACACAACTGTTCTGGGTGTCTCAATGCTTAACTATTCGGTTATCGGTCGATCGCTCAGCAATCTTCAGCTTGTGACTTAGGTCAGATAAGTTACTAGCTACGGATACCTTAAAGAGCGTTTTGTAGAGGGTAGATCGTCTACAAACAATAACATCTAGTGCAATGAAGGCGACATCCAGGAATAATTAAAACGTAGCGCCCCATATAGCATTAATCGTACACAGAGGGATTATTACGGTTTGCAAGCATAATGATATGCATATATTGGCGAACAGCTACGTGGGAGAATAAAATTTGTTTGATTTCCTTGTTTATTTTTTGAATGTGTTGCACGGATGTATATATATAAATATATATATATATATATATATATATATATATATATATATATATATATATATATATATATATATATATATATATAGATATATACATACTATATATATATATATATATATATATATATATATATATATATGCATATATATATATATATATATATATATATATATATATATATATTTATATATATATATACGTACGTATATATATAAATATATATATATATGCATATATATATATATATATATATATATATGTGTGTGTGTGTGTGTGTGTGTGTGTGTGTGTGTGTGTGTGTGTGTGTGTGTGTGTGTGTGTGTGTGTGTGTGTGTGTGTGTGTGTGTGTGTGTGTGTGTGTGTGTGTGTGTGTGTTACAGCGAGTGTTGCTCTAGGGGTGTTTTATGTCAGGGTAACCTCAGAATAACCTCTTGGGGTTTTTTTCATGGATAGGACCGTCATTCAATTTATATTCATGTCACACGTTACACGTCAAATATTTACACAAAGTGAATTAGCCAAAAGTGAGCAAGGGCATAACAGTTATCCACTGCGCAATGGACAGACTTGTGATATGGCGATATGTGCTTATTTCTTAAAACACTTGCAAATCGACAACATTGCGCTTGATAACGAATATTTTGAAATCCAAGAGCTGGTACGATTCAAGCAATGTCATTCGTGTGAATACCCTTGCGTGTATGCTGTGATAGAAGTTGTACGCCCGAAACGTCTCCGTAAAGAGCATCTTTTGTTTATGAACACTGCTACATCCAACGTATACGCCACTAGATGGGTCAAAAGAAGATCCCACACCGACATCATATTTAGCAGGAGCGACGTCATGTGTGTCCAGAGCTAAATTTAAGAATCTTGTTGGAATATGGCTAGAGTACTCCATGATATTTGTAGTCATTACGTAGTCCTGGTAACTGCAAGCTGCACATCCGGTTTATAATGTTACGAGTTGCATTTGTACATATTCAGATGAGCAACATATCTTCATTTGAAACACCATCCCCTTAATCAGTTCATGTTTTACACAACTAACATGACTATAACTGTTCAACCGCAAGATGCTTGTTAGCTGCATTGATTGAAATAATATCCCACTAAATTTAGTATTTTCTGACGGGTTCTTGCACCGCGTGCGAGCATTGGCAGATTATTAAATATTCATTTGACTACCCCAGAGAGACTTGCGGTAAGTAAAATGATGGCAGTAATTTATCTCTAAATTTTGAAATACTTTGCTGACTTCGTTGTCGACTACAATTACCTCTAATTACAGGACACTTCTTCATTGCTATCTTACTCGAGGTGCTCCTGAACAAATCAGCATCAAATATTAAGACAGATGCACCCTGTTTGTCTCAAAGAAAGTCTACTTAATACAAATTCATCCCAATTTATTTTATTTCTGATGCCAAGCAGTAGCGAGTCAGAACCATTTATAGTGCAATTAGACCAGATGCTAATGTTCGGCACCGTTAACACTGGGATGAGATACTTTGTCACCTTTAATTTTATCTTTCTGATGGATTTTTTTTTTCAAACGATATATTTACCGGATGGATTGTAATCTCTTGAAGCAAAATATTGTTCAATATTTGTACGAACAATACAACTATGCTGCTTATGGTTGCCGAAATAAGCTAATTTGGCATAAAGCATCCGTATTCAGAGTATGATTGATGCATCATATTATAATTGTCTTATTGGTTAGATGACAGTGTCCCCAGCCCCTCGCTGGAAACTTGCGGTTACGTGCGCAGAAATTTAGACTTAATCGCTACTCATTATGTAAGGATTTATAACGGATCTGTGCGTTTATTGTCGAAGCATATATGTGCAACCTTGACAGGATCATGTTAGTTGGTCATCATGTATAATACAGTTCGACATGAGTTACAAGGGTTATCCATCGTTAATGTGTGGCACCCATGTGCATAAAGCTCGCCCCGATTGGACGGCAATATGGTTATACACCGTCCATCATAATTTATATGGCTGGTTTAAATCACCTTTGACAAAATCTAAACAGTCATAGTGTACAACATGAATGATTGATACCCTGTAATGCATAGCAATGTCTTCGATCATTGCAGGACGTGAGCTAACGTTAAGTGAAAATAACTTCAAGCACTTGTACACTTTTAGTTCTGTTGTATTTCTGAGATATATATATGGTAACTGACGAAGTTTCTGTTATGGCTTCTTTCCTCCCCTTGTGTTTTAATAATATTCATAAACAATACATTTATTTTGCAACCCATTCGGGAGCCATGGAAATCAGCTATTGAAGCCGTATTGAATGGTACAGTAAAGAATGGTACATTTTCCTTTCAAGTGCATTTGAAATAGTCATTTGCGTTTTTCCCCACGTGACCATTCGATAACTTATACTTAATACTTCAATGTGCCAGTGATATTAAAGGCAATGCATGTGTGACCTAAATACACCATTTATCGTATAATGCTCATCCAGCTCGGTGCTAGCAGGCACTTGCTGCAGGCGACAATCTCAACGTATGACTGCATAAATGACAGGATGATAACCATCGCGAAAGCGGTGTTTGTCTTTGGTGGATATTGCGGCATGCGTTTGGAAGTTTTGTGAGCGTTTGTCATCAGTGCGGTGTATGAACAGTGAAAACCACTTACCGCTTTCAGAACAACTGGAGTGAGCTTACGGGTTTGTAATAAGCATAATGTTAATCGTCATAAATCACCAGCACCATTTAACCTCATTGTCGATAGCGGCATTAAACTGAAGAATATTTTTCGTGAATAACAGTTGATGACATAAACTCATGACATTTACTGTGGACGCTGCCTTGTGTTTCCGTGATATTGATCACTACAAGTAAATGATAGAATGAGATACCCCTAGTACAAATCTATATATGATAATTACAATTGTGCCAATGTATAGACCTGTTCCCGTCTTCTATTTGGATGTTACTCATTCGACATGGTAGCAGATAATGGCATCACATTCCCAACACGAATGTTGTGCGTGTTATCCATCGCTATTGCATTGTGCAAGTAAAATGTGCCTGTACTTGAATACTTCTCGATGTGTTAAGCGAAATGGCTCCTACAACTGCGATTTGTAACCCTCGGCACAAGCTTCTAATGAATATGTTCCTACTAATTCAAGGTACTTTATTTCGAACTTTGGGGCTCGATTACTTTTATATTTGGCAATCAACACCAAAATAATTAACTGACGCATGCTCCATCATAACACTTTGCAACACATGGCATTTACATTCCGATCTAGCAATTTCGTTGCAATTTAATCAGGTAAATTTCATTGAATACCTAGAAGATGAAATCATGACAATGAAAATCATGTTACAGACAAGCAACAATATTCTGTCCGGTCCTTCGCGATATTCTATCTGTGCGCGAATCGAACTCTGATTAGTTATAATTAATTTTTCAGTGCCACATTCATTAGATTGTCGTGTTATCTCAAAACAGATCACCGATACAAACAAACACAAAGGCCTTAGAAATACCTGTATTTCCTGCCGGTAAAACCATTTATAACAGGGAAAAGATTACGGCCCTTTATGACCTACTTATTGATCTATTCAAATTGCATATAGCGTAACGTTCTTTTGAAGTGATATTCTAACGTAACGCCATGCACCTTTCGGTTCATTTACAAATTCTCAAAAATATTCCATGGCCGGCATGTTAACTGCACCATTTTTGATTTATTTGCACAATTTCGGGACTGTTAGTATATATAAATATAAATATAAATAAATAAATATATAGATATATATATAAATATATACAAATATAAATATATATATATATATATATATATATATATATATATATATATATTCATATATATATGTCTATATATATATTCATATATATATATGTCGATATATATATATATGCATATATATATATTCATATATATATATATATATATATATATATATATATATATATATATATATATATATATATATATATATATATATATATATATATATATATATATATATATATATATATATATATATATATATATATATATATATATATATATATATATATATAATAGTTGCGGACGCATTTATTCATTATGAATAATTATTGCGGACGCATTTAAACCATTGCAAAAACTGCAAACTGTAAGATAGCCATGTACATTCACTAAACATATATTTCAGAAGAAAGCCCAATATGCAATTCCGCACTAAGCAAAATGCTTTTATACTGCAAGGCAAGAAATAATAACACCCATTGATATGTTTTTCATAGGCGATTGGCTTGCCAACAGGTCTGTCGTGTGCTGCAAGCCAGATATGCAACAATATGTGTGCAATACAATGTTCGTTTTAATCTGGATCTGATAGAATTTCAATATAGGGCAGCTTTTCTGACAACTCGGTTGGATTCGTTGATTATTCGTACATATTGACATCCATGGGCTTAACTTTTCTACTGATATCAAGGTATTTGTTTTTTTCAGAAATGCCAGGCGTAATATGAACATACATAATATAGTTAGTTATAAAGTGAACAATTTCGTACCGCAAAGGAATGGCTTTATCGAGTTCGCTAGTAGAGCAATATGCTTACTGTTGCATTATATCTCTTTACGCCTCGTCTTAGGCTATCCCTGATAACCCACAATTTGTACTCGTTTGATGCATTTGCTTAAGTCGCTAATATAAAAATATAATTTCTTAAAATGTGTTTATACTATTGAATTCAAAACGCAGGCAACAGGGTCATGACAATGACAGTATATATCAACTGCTGTCTTTGCTAAATATATCAGCAATGCAATTTTATTGGAATTTATGCTACGAAATAGAGCGATTTGGGGATGATGAACTAAATTCTAGAAATCCACTAAGATTATGACAGCTCGTAATTTTCTTAATCTGTAGTAAAGTAGTGGGCGATTCCAATATTTGGTTGATTTTGTTTATACACATTAATGCTCCCCAGTACGTCTTTTGTTGATGAACACCAACATACGTCTGGACGCGGCATGTGACATTGTGTTGCATAATTTATATGAATTCTATGATGCTGTGCTTGGCTTAATCATAACCTGTAACGTGTAGTTGGTGCAATAAGCAGTGTCTGGTATAAAGCATCGACTTCACTTTTACATGTGCCAACGTTTTACCAAGACATCAAGCTATTCTTGTATATAACAATATATTTTGTATTCAATACACGCATATACACCTACGTCCTAATTGTGTACTCTAACAGCCGCGGTCCGTGTATATGTCTTTTCGTTTTCCGTTGTTCCCTCAAGAAACAAAAAAAAACGAAAAAGGAGAGCTTAACCGTTAATCGTTTTTCATATACTACCACGGAAAATGGTTGACAATAAACAGATTTATTAATCGTTTTTCGCACACAATAATACTAAACGGCAAAGGATAAACCAAATCGTTTTTCGTTTTCCGTTGTGACACACGGAAAACGAGCGGCGCTGCAGTCGGCGGGGTTTTTATTGATGCAAGCAGTTGTTGATAATCCCGCCACCTTTCTAGGCGGGATTGAAATCACTTCTCTGATTAGCCGCGAAGAAGCCACCCGTGACCACAATTAGCTAACCACAATGGCTTACATTCTGTACCGAAAGATAAAAAGGGTCAACATCAGAGAAGAGGATATGACTGTGCGGAAAATATCCCGCATTTTTCAGGTATGAATATGAAATTCAAGTATATGTTGTCGTGATTTTGGCTAGCCACGGTCGGACGGTGATAAAATATAAAGACGTCCTGCAGAGCTTGATTTCGGAAACAAAATCGTAAACAGCTGACATCGTGATGCTAAAATAACTTCAACTGATTAGAAACAGTTTACTTCTTCCCTCATACCTGCTGATAAAGAAATGTTTACGCTTATAAAAGTTGGACAGTAAATCTGTGAAACATATGATGCTTGTCTGCATCTTGCAGGTTGATTTTGACAGCATGTTCCTGTCAGACGATAGGAATACTTTGGTATTTCCGCAACCTCCTGGGGTGTTCAAGCCGGACGAATTAGTTTCTGGGGGACATTATGAGGTTTTCGGTGAAATCAGAGGATCAGCAACACCTGGACCAGCGGAGACACCACCTCGAACTTCCCCTAATTATGACCAGACCCCTGCACGGTTCACTTTTGCCCAGCGCCCAACATCGTTGCCTGGGCATAAAGACAGCCAATACAGACGCCCTTCTGTGAAAACATTTCAGAGGTATATATGCTGATATCAATAATTATGTCTCAATGCACACGAGTAAAACTTAGTTTTTGCAGTTTTCATTGTATTCATTTGGGAAAAATATGTTGTTTTTTCAGATGTGTCCACTTGGTCGAACCCTCAGGGAATACATTCAACACCATTCAAACAGTTTATCTGCGGCTGAGTGAGGGCGAGGCCAATGTCCATGCTATAGCTGCGAAAGTTCAAGAACAGCGGGATTCAGAGGTCTCAGTCGTTCTCATCGACTGCAGAGGCCATGAGATCCATGATGGACTTGGAACCCAAGGTATCTGATATCTGTCACTTTTCTATTTATTTAAAGATAAAGTGCTTGAGTATGGATATCATGGCAAATATGTTAACAGGTATAGAATTCTGGAAGCCACAGACCAGGGAGATTCTATGCATGACCGAAGTGGCGCATCGAGAATACCTGTCAGGAAGAGAGAAAAAAATTCGGTATTGTATTAAAGCAAAGTTAAGATATCGTCTCTGTCTTCCTTAGTCGTCCAAATGTTAGGTTATATATGGGAGGTCATATAGCTAACAGTTCAAAGTCATTCAAAGATTTTTAGGTCACTGTTATATGCTGCTTTTTCTTTGTCAAGTTAAGTAAATAAATGTCTGCTTGTCATTGAGTCATACGTTACCTATATCATGTGGTAGCAATTGGCTCAATAATGTTATCATGGATAACTGATGTTCAGCTTATCAGGGCTGTTAAGCCTAAAGGATCTTGCAACTCTTTTGGGGTTTCAAATGTGCTCATCCAATTTAATGTATCCTTATTTTACTGTGTCAAAGGCGAAAGGAGAGCATTAGTACTGCGAGCACTGCAAGCGACTCAGATGCTATGTTTTCTATGGACCTAGTGATGGCAAAAACCGAGGATCTTAAGAGAGAGCTTGACACACTTATTACCGCCACCTCAGCTGATGTTCTGATCAAAGTGTCGCGGGAGGAGCGGCAAACACTACGAGAAGCATTTACATGCATCATATGCAGAGGTACGCTACCATCTCTTAAGCAAAATATGTTACATTATGCTGTAAACTGAATCCAGTAATGTATCACAACAAATTAAGGCAGCTGTTAACTTATTACTTTTTGTGATCCAAGAGCAAAACACACAGTAAAATGATACCAAGTTCCACTTATTGTTGACGTTCAATGTTACCCTACCAATTTTATTTAGTGGTATCAACAATATCTAGGATGTGTGTTTGATGGTGATTGCCTCCGGGATTTCTAATTAACAATGTAAACCTTAAAAAAAGCTTCTTGATGGATAACCTATGATGAGCTGCTGTAATTGTGCGACAGATTTGTTGGAGGACCCATATTTTTCTCTGTGCTGCAAGACATTGTTGGCGTGCCAAAATTGCCTAGATGAATGGTACAGAGGAAGTACAATGTGTCCTAAGTGCAGAGCGACTGACGCAAAAGACAACATTGTTAAAGTCAATGGCCTTGTCGATGCATTGATGGTGTTGAGATTAGTTGCAGTTAAGTTGAGCAACCTCGCTATATCCTGTCTTTCACACCACCATTGATCATATCCTACATGGCTAATCCTAAGTCAGTTACTTTTACTTGTGAAGAAATTGATTGTAAAATATTTGCCATGTTCTCTATTTGAATGTATGTGGTTGGTTTGGACTCTGGTCTCATCTATTAGTGGTTTGTTTTGCACTGTTCACATTGTAGTAGGTGCACTATTTCGTTGCGGATTCACTGGTCATGCTTTTGCTTGCAACTTTTGATCTCTGTCATGTTTCTGCATGTTTGGGACAAATATGTCATATAGTGATACTCTATGTAGCTGTTTTTGTTAGTGTGTTGATCTCTGTCATGTTTCTGCATTTTTTTGACAAATATGTCATATAGTGATACTGCATGTAGCTGTTTTTGTTAGTGTGTTGTCTTAAAAATATAATTTTTAATATCACATACTGGAAATATTTTTTTATTGTTTGACCAATTGGAAGCTACCTATAAAGTTTCACTGCTAATGTTCACAATGAATGAGACTTATCATGACCGGAATTATTCAACACCAAGTAGTATCCAAAATTGAAATTTTAATCTCAACAGACAGTGAACAAAGACATATTCATATGTGTGCAATATCTTCATACAGAGTATGTTTTCGTAATCTGTACTATCTGGGTGAGGGCAGGCTGAAGTGGAGCAAAGTATCCATTGACAGCTGAGTTCAGAAGATAGTTCATATCTGGGCATACATTCTGTACTTTTGCCGCACACTCTATCTGCTGTTGTTTGCATGCGAATGGATCTCTTCCAAATGATGGCTTGGCTGTCAGAGTTGTCCCAAAGTCGCTGTTGTACATCACTGCTGCCTCCTCAGCACAAGGGAACTGCGTGGCAATCACTGGAGAAGTCAATCTGGTCAAGCTCAGTTGATTAGGAATCCCTTTACCTATTTCAGACAAGAACACATTAATCACTGACTATCTTGTATTTGCAACGCTACTATTAAGAGAGCTTTCTAACATCTCGATGTAGAATCTAGTGTGGTACCATCGTAAATGGCTCATCGGTACACACAAAATTAGCTTTTACATTTTCATAGTGAATGAATACATAAGCATATATGACATATATACCAAATAATGTGCTGACCTGGGATGCGATGAGCATTCCACTCTTTTGATACCTATTTCTGCCAGGTACAAGGTAAATTCTGAGGTGCAGTATTTAACTACTTCATCTTCAATGTCAAGCTTTTCCGAATCCACTAGCTCAACCAGAGCTGCCTTAATGGGGTAATTCACGCGTTGATTTACCTCTGGCCACATCCTCTCAATCTTGTGATTCTAAAACAGACCGCATAACTGTTTATAAATTTGGCTGACATTTGTCTGAATGCTCATGGGTGAGGAATGTTGAGTGTCACAAGTACATTATGCCACAACCTTGTCCATCATCATAACGTGCCCCTCTCAGTCATGCCCACAAGTGTTCTTTGTGTCACCTGCCAGCCCCACCCTCTCTCCTCATACATACCCCATACCTAAAAGCCATGCCCATCCTCCAGTACAGTCCTCTGACCAGGCTACTGCATGTCCCATGTGAACTGGGAGTCGTTGAGGTAATCGTTTTAACCTTTAAAAATCAGTTCTACCCTGGCCTTCCGAACTCGACACTTTAATTTATGTGTTCAGGCAAAGTTCCATCTTACATTCTAAAGTCCTACTTATCAATAAAGTTTAAGTTTCTTCTTAACCCTACGCCTGAATTTCGCTCTCATTCTAAAGTCCTACTTATCAATAAAGTTTAAGTTTCTTCTTAACCCTACGCCTGAATTTCGCTTTCATCAACACCCTCAAGCGTGTGTCGCATATCACCAACCCACAGATTGCGATACGACAGGAACACATGAATACATGCGTTTGGTGCCCTTTTGGACTGGGTTTAAATGTATGGCTGCCGGTGTTGGTAACGACGCAGGTCAGCATTTTTCTCTTGCATGTACAATGACAAATAGAACTCAGTGCCATGATCAACACGAACTTGTTGCCACATCTCATACTCCAGTGCTGCAGAGCTGAAAGCAAACAACCATAATAAACAAAACATAAGTACATACTCTTATCCTTTCAGATAAAATTGCATACAAGACAGTGTTCAAGCAGGGATGGCTATGTTTACACTAAAACAATACATCATTAATTGAGTCCAAGAGACAGAGAATAATGGGTTAAAATTTCGAGCGATGAACCTACAATGGAAATTTCTATCTAGGTAAATTGTTATTACTGCTGTGCCATCGTACTGTTGGTAGCATAACAATACAATACTGGTAAATATTTCAATTATTCCTCTTACCGATGAACATTGTCATATATTAGCAGATTGTTTTTCACATGCATACAGCACCATTTTGGTCTATGTGAATTTGTGCCCAAAATACTCTGCATGATATGGAATAGGGTTGAGATTTTTTGCACCCTGTGAGAAAAGGGTAATACCAGGGTACACACAGTATTTTGTCAAATAACTAACACAGATCAGCAATGCATATTCCATGTTAAAGCTATGACAATGAATGATTATGTTAATGATGAGATTGAAATATCATCAATCAAATACGAATGAACACCCACCATTTGACGCGCATGGTGATATGGCCCATTCACTTCTCTCAATGAACGACCAATCCTTGACTCTGCAGCCTATATCCCCTTGGATGCCAGGTGTCCTGTCATCATCTTCCTACCATAAGATGGCCCAGTTTGTGATATATACAATGTGGCCATTCACTATAATGAATACAACACCAATATTATCAACGTTGTGACGGTAATAATATAAAGAGTGTAATGTGTTAACATTACGAACCTGATTCACCGCCTCGCCCACAGCAATCCGCAGGTCGTCGTTAGAGACGAGACTTTGACCACCTGCTTTGATTTGATGGTCATGGCAAAACTTTCGTACAGAACGCTCAGATGTTCCTCTTTGATCACTAATATTGGTCTTAAGAAATTCCGAAACTTGCGCGTGTGTCATACGTCGAGTTTCTATGAGGTCTTTCATGAGATCGTGGTGTTCTTCCAAACAAGCCATGGCTAGGGGCGACGAACAGACAGAAATTATTTAGCCGCTTGCATCAATAAAAGCCCCGCCGACTGCAGCGCGCTCGTTTTCCGTGTTTCATAACGAAAAACGAAAAACGGTTTGGTTCATTCTTTACCATTTATCATTATTGCGCGAAAAAAACGGTAATAGAATTTGTTTTTTGTGTACCGTTATTAATTGTTGTTTACGATAAACGAATAATGGCTAAGCTCTCCTTTTTCGTTTTTTTTTTGTTTCTTGGGGGAAATCGGAAAACGAAAAGACGGTATATACACGGACCGGCATATTGCACAACACGGCAACATGTATAGGAATATTTTGTGTAGCGCAAAAATGCCACATGACGCTCATGTTGAAAGCAGCTACCATTATTTTGCAATCGGATATTATAACCAACCTAAAACCATGGGCAAAGGTAAAAACCTTTTCCCTGGGCTTTAAAATTGAATAAAGCGTGCTGCACGACTCGCAATACCCAAAACAAGCTGTTCATTGGAGTTAGTAACCCTAATCACCTGTTTGTTTCAGATTGAATTACAAAAACATCTGCGCCGCATGTTAAATTGATGCAGTTGGGGCACTTTAGCTAATCGGTCGTTAGCACTCGGGTGCTTTTCTTTCATGTGGCCCAAAAGTGAGCATCGACTGTGCATTGTTGTTGATGGCTTTGTGCATGCATTCTAGCTCCGATTGCAACACAAATACAGAGATTAATATTGTACCAGTTGATCCCATACAGCTCTTAGTGTGTTGTTATTCTACCCCAGATATGCATTTCTTTTGTATCCTAGGACACTGCAGCTGTATTTGCGAAAACAGCCTGTCACAGACAAAGTGTAATTTACCTGGCATGGCACCATATTACAGATTGCCCTTGCTGATTATTAACAAGAAGATTATTTGTTGTTTCGGTGGAATAAAATCTTCAATGATAGCGCTGCAAAGATGAATATACAAATCACAGTTAACTTATCAAAAGACAAAACATATTTAGGACTCCGGACAAAATGCGATCGAGTTGGCGACCGAACCGAAGTATACCGATCACAGCCAATTACATCATTGGCGGCATCGCAGAGATTCCTCAGAGAGTAGGGGTCATCGGAGTTACCGACCGTTATATATATACATACGGCAGGCGATATCGAACATTACTGAACGCGCTCGTTAAAAGGACTGACTTGGGTGTCTGTGATACGCACTAACACGCAGAACACATTTGTAATAAATTTCCCTGGAAGGTTCAGAAATGTATGTTTATCAAATATCATTGTCGTTTATGAAGAATGACCTATGAATAATTCAATGCCTACTATTTGCGGAGGAGTTATAAGACAGCAATCATGAATTGGTTAACCCTTATGATGCAGGAGCTCTCATTTACCTGAATACATATGAAAGTAGGTGACATCACGCATCGTCGAAAATTTAAAGACTTTCCTTTGTCAACAAAACACGAATGGTAACACCATGTTTTGCCCCGTATATGGTCCGTTAACAGTCGGAATGCCCATACTGCATGGTCTATGAGCATTTGAAATATACGATGTCAGCACAGAATTGCAATGTATTAGTTAGAGCAATGGACAGCAAATATGCAGTTCTACATTCCAGCTAAAAATGGCATGGAAGAGAAACAGTAGATGTACTTGATGAGTTTTCCCGTAGAATATTAGTGAAGAGTTTCGGAGCGAAACATTGTAGCAACAAAATGTCGATTGTGAAAACACAACAAATCTGAATTATTTGGGCTCGTTTGACGTGAAGCGGTACCAAATAATGATTAATCATACCTTATCAACCTATGTATAACCGTTAAATAAAATAAACTCTCATTTCAAACGAAATTATGCTGCTTAAAACCGATTCATTGTTAGCACACTCCACTGTCGACAAATAAGCCTTGGTAAGAAACATGCGTATTCAACCTTAAATATACGAGCAAGCGTTCAGTGTAGTGCCTTTGGCAAACACAATCAATGACTACACTTGAAAAATTGTTCAGAACTATTCATTGAACCGTATCGTATCCGTGCCTTTGATCGTGCAGTTAAAATGGCAATTAGAAGCAGACCATGAAATGCAGATGTTTCTCCTAACGTTCTGCAAAGCCCACGAGCGCTCAGCATACGTGGAAGAAAATATCGTTTTCGCGAATTCATCACATTACCCGAGTTTGTCTCATGGAATAACTGCACTGTGAGTCCATTGCTTGCGCTAAGTCTTATCCTTGCCACCGTTGTCTGTGGTTATTAAAATATAATCGTATTGATTTATGCAGGCAATATTGAGAAATGACTTTGGTGAAGTAAGTTGGAATCGTGTAGTTTATATTTTACAACGCTACATCAAAAGAACCACATTGACTACCACTTGACATTCCAACGGATGGATGTATATTTATGGTACACCAGGGATACACTTACCACAGAGCTTTAAAAGAGTACAAGCATTTTAACGTGGAAAGATAACAATGGTAAATTTTTGTGCACAATTCAGATCAATCAGCATGTGAATCAAGATTGGCAGGAGCTACAATTTAAATGTTCAAGCAATGTTCGATTCATCCCATACAGCAAATGGTGTTTAAAGGGGTTTTAATAGTAGTATAAAAATCACTTTCAACCAACCAGTAGACAATCAACGATTGCGAGTATCATTTGCTCTTTCAAAATGATTGATTAATTTGTGAAAAGAGACCTACAAGGAACCTATGAACAATAAACCATTTCACCAAACAAAATTGATAACCTATTGTCGTCACGGTGTTTCACACTCTGCCGTATTACGGATAATATTAACATCAGGCGCATATTGATAAACTTGATATGCCATTTCACACCTTGGCAAGAATGCTGCATTTGTCATGACATCATTTTGTTTTATTCATGACGACACTTGTAGTTAAATAAGTTCAAATTGTGCAGAATCGCCTTGCTGTTGATAAGTAACCGGTAGGTGTTACCCATACAATGAGCATAAAATTGATGTCAAAGTGCGATCACTATGAAATCAGCAAGATGCGACTTGCTGTAGCCCATGTATGTCAGACAGGATTGCTACCTTTATCACCCGTCTAAGCAATGCTGCCGCAATTGAAACATTAGGGGGTCGTGATCTTATCTTGTTTGTGATCTGGGAATCGGAATGATTGTAGCTTCTCGCCAACTGTTGAAACGTATTTTCTAAATATCTTGCAGGACTAACGAATATTTTACAATGGTATGTTATGCAAGAACATCTGAGTCAGTGTGCTGTTCGGATGATATTATAATGTTAAATGCAGCTCTTAAATAGTAACATTTGTGGCAACGGAAATCGTCTGTTATTTATAATATTTAGTATTTTATCCTTCCTTTCACATTGAAATGTATCTCATGGTGCTTGTGCAATGTAGCACTGTTCTGTGATTTTGCCAACTATGTGACATTTTGTCCTGTTAGGGGTTCTGTTGTAAAGCTTGGCTTGTATTAGCTGGATTTGTAATTTGCACGGCGCTAATTGGCGTTTGTTTTAGATATCATGAAAAATAACTTGTGCATTTTTCTGAAGCCTGATACAATCAATAAAGCATGTTGTAAGAGAACACACTGGATCTTCATATTACAAATGGCGAATACAACATTCGGATCTTATAAACCGTCGTACAGAGATACATTTCCATTTATTCTGTATGATGATTATCGAAAACATACTGAACTTTACGACAAAGTAAATTATAAATAAATTGTAACAATCTTAGTAATAGTCGATCGCCTTGCGTATATTCTCTGATTAATATTTCTGCTCTGCTTCGGCTCACAGCTGCCTACCATCGTAATTAATGGGAAACGATAAAGATAGGCTCTCATTACATATAGCCCTATGGTGACAGAAGGTTATGAGAGGAGGTCCTCGAGCCTCCCAACACTGATTGTGTGGACTGCAACATACCAGTCTCCCTAACGTTAGAAGCGTTGCGAATTTCACGGATGGTTTGAAATCGGTGCAAAAGCGTTGCGTCAGGTATTTTTGTTAACGGTACAATTGTTATATAGTGATAGTAAATATGGCTGGAGAATGAGAGAGCTTTAACATGCTTGTCCCAATCGCCAAAAAAAAAATTACTGTGTTTACATACTGGATGATGATGCTATGGGTTCCTAACAGACATCAAGCAATTTCATAAAATATATAACAATGTTATAAGTTGAGGTTTAGATATTC
The DNA here is from genome assembly GCA_034190875.2 of Urechis unicinctus. NCBI lineage: Eukaryota > Metazoa > Annelida > Polychaeta > Xenopneusta > Urechidae > Urechis > Urechis unicinctus. The sequence continues at coordinate 56,867,000 of CM067352.1, forward strand.
TATTAAACAATATTTCGTCTTTACACAGAGTCCCCGTTTTTAAGCCCATGCAGGCTACTACGACTCAATAACTAGTGAGGTGCTAGAGTATGAAATATTTCTTGGCTTGTGCTCTTTGACAAACTCCATATATGCATCATGATAGGTCAGACTAGATATTACTTTCTCCGGCTAATGTATTTG
>CM067352.1:56872182-56892182 GCA_034190875.2 Urechis unicinctus
GGTTATTCAAACACTTTGAATCAACGCGGCAGATAAACATGGGTATTTTAGCCTCCACAACACAACATCTTTTCAAACACACCTACTTGCTGCGATATTAGACTAGCTTCCGTCTCTTGACAGATACTCGAGGGTTAGACGTGAAAACATTAGTATACTGTTTATGCCAAAGTTTTGGATAATTATTGTGATACAAATGTGCTGGGGTCGATGACTTTAGAAATTTGCAAAAAAAATTCCGGCATTAAATTTTCAAAAGAGGTACACCCTCTGATACGCTAGGCTCATACGAATGTCATCACACGAAGTTCATTTATTGCGATAGCCATACGTACCCTGGAAGCGGCATATCGTCAATTAGAACCAATAATTCGTGAGCACCTTGGTGTAGTGTGTTACATCATCTCACATTTTATATTTGTTAGAATCATTTGAGATAGGCATGGAGTTGTAATATCAAGCTGATGTAAGGTGTTAAAATGAAGGTTTATCAATTTAATCGGTCTCAGAAAAACAAAATGCATCATACATTACACTGAACGAAGGATAAAAAATCATTATGTACGAAAACATACTTAATTGATTTTATAATCATTTCTGTTACCCTTTAGTATTTCATAGTATTCATGCAGTCACATGTGTAACCCCCACGGGAGCCTCAACCAACAGTTCATCAGTGCAGTAAAATAGACCAACACACATATACATGTGTACAAATTTACATATGTGTATTTGTATTTGTGTGTGTGTGTTCGTTTGCATTAGCAATATTTATGTTACATAAACGGTGCATCATTAGTTACATGTACAGGAAGAGCGTCATTCTATTTTTTATAGAATAGCTTTAAATCAAATTCTTGATTCGCCTAGCCAATTCTGATAGTAAAAGCAGTTGATAATTACAGATGTATCCACTTTGAATACCCCTAGACCATTGTATTATGTCAGGGTTGTAACAATATTTATTTGAAGGCTGCTTTTAGTGCAGCTGTTTGACTGTATATATATATATATATATATATATATATATATATATATATATATATATATATATATATATATATATATATATATATATATATATATATATATATATATATATATATATATATATATATATATATATATATATATATATATATATATATATATATATATATATAACGGTTACTTTTCTTGTGGATATTTAGCACAAAATACTGATGCCAACCCCGAATAATATATTCGTTAGGGATGAACTCGGAAATAAATGTACTGCCAGCGTTGGTACTAACGTTTGATAATTCAACCTCGTGCCACTCTATATTCTAGAAAGACAGAAACATAAGGTGTTTAATTCGTAGTGTGAATCAAACCATGGAAACGCGCACTCACTGTTGAGTGTGGTTGCTTATTATATTCACTGCCATCTATCAAGCGTGCTGCCGTATAGATTATTCATTACATGGTGATGTTATATTTTAGGGTTGAAGATATTTGCCAAAACTATATAAAACAATAATTCATGATCACATAGTCATCTTATGTTTGTATTCGCCATGACATACACATTGTATCGCGGATAAAGCTTTTGCTTTGATTGACATCACGTTTATAAAACAGATATGGAAGACCAGAATTAATGTTCATGTTCGCATCAATATCTCAGCGTTTCTATCATCGAGTCAACAGTTTGGTTGTTACTATGCTTAAAACACAAATCTGAATACCGTGGCTAGGCGCATGCTAGTTTGCGACCAGATGCAAGTTAAAATAAAACTGCAGTAAAATGTTGTTATTACCAGCAAAATTATTTGTAAGTTATCAAGTTTTCAAGCAAGTACAGATCCCAATTATGAACATTGGGTCATGTAAAGACTAGTAAAACTTCCATATGGTTGAAACCGTGACATAGCATTATCTATGTCACTTACATTGAATCATACACCAATAAAAGGTGAATGTGAATGATCCTTTTATATATTTACGACTGTGCATGAAAATGGTAGCTAAGAAAGCGGTTTTTTTATACTGTCATAATATGCACTTACTTCTACAAATTCGTGAGTATTATAGCGAGTGTACAAGGTATTATGAATACAAACCAGGATCAGATCATGAGGAAATGTACAACCTGTAATAACGGGTATTTTTATGCTAGTATCGCTTCTATTTTGCCCACGTTGTCATCTATATAGCGGAGTTGCTGGAAAGGTCATTATGTGGGCAAGCCTGTTTTCTCAATTTCATATTCCAAAAACCGGATATCGGCTAAATGTATTGAACGAATGACCATACACCATAATTGTGACACCTACCGTTGAAGTAAAGGTAATGGGCCGATTCGAGTTATTTAGGCCGTTAAATGATAAACAGTTGGTTTCTTTTCATGCCATTCTAAATGACTATCAAATCATAATAGGTGAAGGGTTGTTTGGAGAAGACGATGCATGATGTCAATTGGTATTATTCTATTACAACCAAAAGTGCACCTAGAACTACTTAAAGGAGAACGTGTCTATTCAGCCACACTAGGGCGTAGATCATGTTTATACTGCACTTCGCAACCAGCTGCAGTTTTCAAAAACAATTATGTAATGCTTCGGCTTTTTCTCAAGCTGAACCAGTCTGCAGCACGTCCAGTCTGGCTAATTAATCGTCGTTTGAAGTCATCACATTTTGAAAGAAAGTAATTACTTAACTGGGTATTAAATTATTTCGGTACGTCGAAAGTTGCCCTAAGTGAATGGAAAGAGTAATTGACATCTGCGTTATTTGTAATACAACATTTATGCGATGGCTTGCGAATGTCAGACCACCACAGCAGGAGATCATCGTGAAGTGCAACAAATTGGTCCCACATTATACTCTCGATACAATGTTTTGAATTTAAATAAAGATTTCAAGGCACTTCCTGCGCGCCGAGGATATTACGCAACGTGATTATCTGTGATGGTAACAATGCAAGGATATTGCTCCTGTTCTATAATTGCCCGTCTTAATCCTGGCACTTCAACTTCATCTTTGAGACGTAGGTCACCCGTGACATCATCGACCTAAAACTGCTGTTCACTGATGACTTTTGAGACTGGTAGACCATTCAGCTAACGATTTCAAATACCGCGTTTGCGCCATTATGAACACAATTTGCGTTATTAGCAACACAATATATATGTCCTCAAAGACTCCATACCTGTCTTCTTATAAAGATGAACTACTACAGTTTTAATATTTAAAGAAACCACTTAAATAGCTTTCTTCTGTTTTATTCTCTAATAAGACTACATATATAATATCATAGCACGTCATTACTGCATCAAGCTACTAATTTCATATCAGAATTGTAGAACCAGTGGTAAAGATCACACAAAATGTACATGTCGCAAATACGAACCAAGTGATAGTAAATGTTTACAAATACGTAATATCATCTTTGCCCTCCAGTAAGTGAAGCAAGACATAAATTTGTCTTGTCAATACAATGTCATCGCCCTTTAACTGCCCTTAGCCTTATTTGTCGTTATCGTAACATAGTCGTGTTGGCCGCAGGTTGCCGATATCAATCATGATACATTGCAACCAACAATTTCCGTTCCTATTGCATTATATTCCCAGCAAGACTTAAAGGGTTGAACCGAAATAATCGGGCATTAGTTTCATATTACGCAACAATTACCACATTCATTTATCACCGATACAACACCGTCTGCTTTTAGCAACTCAGGTCTTCGTGGTTAATTATAACTATTCTTTGTTTTTCATTTAGCTTAGCTGTTGTATTAAACATCCTAAAGTAATGCGAATAATCAGACATGACAAAGGGATTATTGAGAGCATCCACAAAGGAATCGAATTACCACCCATATTATTTTTAGAACAAGAAGCGAAAGGATGACACTCATTACACAAAGGGGAATCCACAGCATGAGCACATTCTCCGCCTCTTTAATGACCTGTAACAGCGTCAAGTTTGGTCCATGAGGTGTGTACTCTGCTGACACAAAAGCTGCTCTCACCAAGTTAATGCCCCCTACGAATATCAGAGCAGACACGGACAACGTCCCGGTCGTATTTACTCGAGAATTTTTGTAGGGCTTTGCATAAACATGGTGTAGCAACATTAGGAAGCACACTAGAAGCATACTTAAAACACGAATTACAGGATGGTTGATGAACGTATACAATAAAACCAGGATGAGACGACGGAAGATCAGGACTCCTGACCAGCACACTTCTCCGATACCATAAACCCTAATGAAGCGGAAGGGGCCTTGTAGTACTTTTATAACCTCCTGTGTTGGCAATGGTTGGGCTACAGGCGCTTGAATACATGGGACAATGTGATGCTTAATTACAATGTAGATAAGACAAGGTAAAGGTAACAGGCATGCCAAGAAGAATCCTGACAGAGATAACGTTCCCTTCTTCATAAGTCCTGGGCCAATCATAAGTACCAGTGAAAAAGGAACAACTGACATAAACACAAAAGCAAACACACCGTACTGCCAGCTATTATAGCATGTAACAGAACCGTCTATATAGAGAACGGAGCTTTCGTCAATGTTAACGCAATTCAGAAGCGAGAGGCAAGTGGTAGCCAAGGACTGATACAAAAACAAAAGGGCCAACATGAACGCAGTGGCTAGCTTGGATAGGAATGCATCCCTTCTTGTGGAATGATCTTGCACATTAAATATTTTTTTGGTGATTAGTCCAAAGCTGTTATATAAAACATATAGCAGGCCAAACAAAATAAGAATGTACGGTACCAGAACTGCTTTAGCCATCGCTTTCTGCCATGGTGATAGCCCAGATAACAAACACACATTATTAACTAAATGTGCAATATCAATGCGAAATTTAAATAAACCCAGCAACGTTTTTTTCATTATAACTTTGGTTCTTGAATCAGGAATGTCTGATGGCATTCGAATGTCAAAGAGCATAGCATCTTGAAAATAGTACAACACAATGACTAGAAGAATAGCCCCGATATCCGTCGGAGCTTTTATTTGCTTCAGTGATGTCTGAGTTTTTGGCGACGATTCGTCACTTGACCTGAGCAAAATCGAGTCAGTGCCACACGTGGATAGCCCTTCATCGCGTGTTACAATGGTTGTGTTATTGGTGTCTGTCCTGTGCATTCCCGAACAACAACTACAATAATTAATTGTGAACGGCACAGCGAATATAAATGAACGAATGTCTCTTTGAAAATACAAAAACAAAGCATACGTTGCTCCAATTCCAAAGAAAACAAACCATATCCAAATAGGTCCACATGTGTGGTCTGGAACGCATTGTGGAGAAAAGAGTGCCTCTGTGTAGTTGGGCATACATTGACCACAAAGACGACCAGTTCTGTGGTTTGCACAGGAAAAAGGACCCGGACAAGGCGCTTTAGGGCAACAATATCCATTAGGACACTGTTGGAATTGTAGACCTCGATTGACGGGATAGCCCCAAAAATTGGCAAATGAGCGGATTGTGTTGTGCTGACAATCAGCTCCAAATGGACATTCTCTGCACGTGATGTCCTTGTACTCGTACTTGCCATGGAATGTTGAATCCGGCTCTAGCCCGTTGATCATCAATGTAAAGTAATCGACGGCATCGTTCTTCAGATGATATAGTAAGCTTCCGCTTTCTACACTGTACTTATATCGTGGACAAGATTCGCAGAAATACGACAGCTGGTCAGTCATGTATGATTTCTTCAGACCTGTACGGGAAACTACTTTATAGGCAGAAGTATTCATTGCTCGAAGTCGGTAGCCAGGTGGGCATTGGAGGAACATTTTGTGAACTGATATAGACCAATGATCTCCGCTGTGCTGGAGCACTGATACATGATTGGACGCAGAGTACATTTTGATGTTCACGCAATATCAACAATGCCATTGGAGTAGAGGATTTCTCCCTGATCAGGTGTGTGATGACGAAATGCTGTATTCTCAAATGATGAATTAATGATGACGACTGATTGATCGCGGTCGACGAATATGGCACCTCCCATCACTCTGGCACTATTGTTATAGAATTGTGAATCAATAATTGTTGCTTTACCGCGTTGTACCCTAATGGCACCCCCCTTTCCCATCAATGTAATAGTACCTTTACAGCATTTAGAATAGGCGTCAACTTCATCTCCTCGTACTCTGAAATAATCTCCTCGCGGTTTTACGTTCTCGTGTCGAAAGAAGCCCGCGGCGTTATTTTCAAATGAGCAATTGTCTACAGTTAGGTTTCCACCGGTGGCCAGCAGTATCCCAGCACCAGCATGCATTGCTACATTGGACGAGAATTTAGAATTGAGCACGATTACATCTGGCACTTCACCTTGTACCGTTAAGCCGCGCTCGTTGTCAGTAAATGTCACTCATCTAAGAGAAGCTGAAGGTCGTTAACAGGTAGAAGGGGAACTGTTTCTGTTGGCAATAAGCTTACCGTGATAGCGGCGTCGAAAAGATTCATCGCTGATTCAACAGGACTCCAATGAAATTGACTTTCAAAGCGGCATTTAGTTACATGAATCCGTGTACTTTGCGCATCCAAAGCAGGATTTATGATCAAGCCCGACAGCATCGGTTTTTGATCCATATCGTTGCTCATTGCGCAACTGTCAACCCATATCTTACTTTCTATGCTTAGATCCAAACGAACTCTCGTCTGGACAAATGCGCCGTGTGATATACGGATGCGAGGGATGACTCCTGCGAGGGACAACATGGAACTAGAGAAACATTCGTCGCCTTCGCTGCAATCTGTCCTTCCCGTCCATTTAGTCTGGCTTATTGTTATACTTACCACTTGCACCCGCGAGATTGCACCCAGTACAGAATCCACGAATGTGCAATTCATTACAGTTACGCTCGCATTCGCTATTCTCAGTTTGATGTGTCGAAAATTAATGTTTAATAGACGAATTGTAGCAGATGTGTGGGCTTGGAATGATATGATCGCTGTTTTGTTAGGACAGCCGTCCATGGTTTTGTTGCCGTCTCCAATGATGCTGACGTTACCACGCACCGGAAAGTTAATCTCACCGCACACCATATAATGCTGATGATGAAGATAGACATCGTCTCCAGCCACCAGCCTACCGGAAACCGCTTCTATGGAGTTGCATGGTGAACCTATTGACCCACAACCGTTGAGGTCAGCGCCTTCATCGGCAAGATACCATGAACGACCGTAGACGAAGTGGCCGCCTGAAGCATGCAATAATGGAAGATGTTCGAGTTTATATGCTAAGTGCAGGAATATTGTTAAACGGAGGTTAATGTTTTAGATAGCAACAGGATAAAACTGATCCAAAGTACATTGAGTAGCCACTAATTTGTTTGACGCCTTTGCAGAATGCAAGAAACAAATCTCCACTCAAACACAATCAGCTATCATACAAATGCGAACTGGAAAATGGTGGTGCTGTTAAGGAAAAAACCGTCAAGCTTCACACTTTGGAATGCAACGTAAATACCAGTATATATACACGGATATTAGTAGACAAACGGCCAACCTTTCGTAAACTTGGGTCTGCGAAAGGATATACCTCTATGTCCACATAAAGTCAATGCATTTTTTCTTTCAAAATGTTTGGAAATATTATGGTTTGACAATTTTAATATGATAGTCTTGTCTAAGTAACGTACAAAGATATTCTTTTACGAATGATTTCTTTGGATTATGAATATTATTGCGAAATCAAATCATAAAAACTAACCATTCGTTGACATAACATAAAGATCGCAATATGCATTGCAACCTTGTATTCTTTTACCCGAATGGTCGAAATAATGATTAAACATGCGTGTTGAATATTTATATTAGAAGTATTAAAAGATTCGGTTGATTCTCAAATTTTATTGAATAATACGCTATTTTTTCTCATCCTTCATCTACCTGCAACGTTAGAGTAGATCGCGAAACGCTACCAATGGCTCATTATGATCACATCTACCAAATTTGTCGAAACCATTATGACTGAAAATAATTTCAAAATATCGGTATTCCGCAAATATACGCAAATGTATATGGGCACTAAAGGTTGAATTCGTACGTAAAAATAAGTATCTAGACCATTCAGAGACGACCTTTAGAGGACCATAAGTACATACCAGAAACAAAAAGTAAAAGATTTTTAGTTGCATTTAACTTTTTCATGATATCAATTACAATATGCCGAACTAATATTTAATAAATAGTGGTTGCAATTATGTACGTTTACGTCGAGCAATCAAATACACTCTATAATCTGATATATGAGACTCAAGTATATTACGTAATGCTTTACGTTCAATATTCATAAGTAGACTTATATTTCATCTGCCCCGAAATTTATAACTGCTGGTATTGATCAATAATTCGACCGTTATTGTAGTAAACTTATTTCCTACCTTGTATGAGACAGGACCAAATAAGAAACACTATCCGTACCATCCTCGATTCGTCTAGTAATTGCGATGCCTAGTTCTCACTCGCAGAGAAAGAGAATCGTCTCACGACTTGTTCGCCGCTGCTGTGAAATGCTAGCACCGACGACTGAGGTCCATTTTATATGAGCTTTGGTGGGGCGTGGCAGTAAAGAGAATCAATTTGCCCGGCTTGTGCAGCATGTAGACATTCAGGCATACCACCTGGTGAGTAAACGAGGTGTTCATAAGATGATGGCGCTGTTGCTGCAGATAACTCCACAATTCCTCATGTCAATTGTCGTATTTTCTCCAACGAAATTATTGGCTTCCTTATGTGAACTTCATGTCGTCACGAGCATATGTAACATGAATCTAGTTTTAGTGGTTGATGTTGAACTACTTCCCAACATCAGGTCAGTTGCCAAATTGCCTTACACATTCCCATCCGTATGTGTAAACAATGTTTGGTGTATATTTGGCCTGATCACAGTCTCCATCTAGGATGTCAAAATAGGTCTGTAATTTGGCAATTATACACAAGTGTATGCATTTGATGCCTGAATGAGTGAAATTCCTATAATATAACCATTATGATAAATTCTTGTTTAACGATTAGGCAATTATTTTAACACCTAACATATTTGCATCACCACTATGATAAATGAAGTACTTCGTCTAACAAGTACACAGGTATAATTGGTACATAGCTCTGCTATCAGTTCGATAACAGAGCTATGTTCGTTCACAATATTGAAGCGTGAAACTCGATAATGCTCTGTGTGTGCCTGTGTTTGAATTGTGATGCAATTATTCCTGATGTGTGATACATCTATGCAACATCAGGTCACAGACAATTGTGCATCGGTTTAAATATTGCACAGGATGAATCTCTATGTAATACATAAGGCACACATTGTGATGCAGCTGCAATTAACACAGCAACAATATAAATATATATTTGTGCATATATAGATAAGGAATAAATGCACATTGTAAAATACAAATTGGGCACACATATGGTTTTGTTGCAATACACTATGTTTTACGATTAGCAAAACTTCGGTATGCAGTCAATACCGAAAATATATTTAATAGGTATCGCTATCGTTTATCAAAAGTGCATGTGTTAACAATGCTTGATAGCAATTGTAGTGCTGTATAAGTGCATTATTGCCCCTTTCGCTAGGTAACCGTATTAGTACATCCGTTATTAAGCTATGCTGGTGCTTTAACAGTCATAACACTAGACAGCGCATTCTAAATATTGGCGTTTCATCACACATTGATATACTAACCTACAAATGATGTATCAATTGTATGTTGAATAGAAAATCCAACCCTTTTTACACTAAGTTTACAATTGGTTATTTACTAGCGAAATAGCATCATAGATTAGCAGAAAGCGTCAAGGGAGGTATAAATGCGTGTAAGCTTGTCACATTGTGATGCTCGCTAGTTTATATTTGATCTATTAACCGCCTATCGCCTAAAATCATGTATAGGATGCATTTTCAACTGGTTGATTTGCTATCGCAAGCCATCGTTTACATAGCATGCACGTGCTGCATTAGTCTTGTTTACTATGGTGAGCTTACCTCTAAACCTGTAGCTCGTTCCGCTTTCCGAGCAAGGCATATAATAAATAGTTGTGTGCAAGGCTTATCAAACGCTACAACGTAAAATGTATGAGATGATAGTATAGTAGCCGCTTGCATCGCACAAACAAGCCAACTCACAATACGTGATTTCCTAGTCCGTTATGATTTTCCCGTCATGGATCATTCACGATCATTACGGTGTATAAATGCTATTTAGTGCTATTTTGCACATTTTCCCGCAAACTGTCGCGCAAATGCATTGATTAATAATGAATAATTTGAGTGTCAGTATGGGATAGTGTACTATTTGATACCATATGGAACGCCCATCTAGCATTGTGCCAACACATTATTCGTAGTTTGATCGGTATGTTTCATTACATTCAGATGACTGGCAGCACGGCATTACGTTACAGAGAGACAGATGCCCTGCAATATGCAGCATCCTGTGAATTTAACGAGAATCTTATTATATTTATATTGTATAGTATTTCCATATCACTATATGTTTAGTCTGGAATATGTCTTTGAGTGACATCAAATTTACACTCGCAAATGTTATTGCTGCTTGACGGAATAATCATTGAAAGAGTAATCGTTGATAGCGCAACACTTTCACCGCACGAGATTTCCTCTCTTTGGGGTTACATATCCACAGACCATATCTATATGAACCTTAGGGGGTCATTACTTACCTTAGCAGAATCCTTGGTGTTGCAAGTTGCGTACTAATTTTATATACATTGCTATCATATGCACAATCGACAAGCCACCTGGGAATAATCGAATATTATTGATTTCCACGTTCTAAATTATTCCGACATTGAGCCAATGATAGGTCTGCAATCTCACCAATAACTTCCTGTAATGTTTTATATATTTAATAGAAACCCCTTGATTTGACTATTGATTCCCTCGTGACACTAGAGAGTTGAAAAGAAATTGGATAACGAGCGCGTTTTATTCTCATATTGAGCGATGTGTCATGTGCTGTATTTTCATACATCAGCTATTAACTCAAATATTCAATACATGACCAATTCACCGCACCCAGCAATCGTCTCTTGGTGGTGAGCAGATTTGTTGTCATTAAGATATATAGTGACAGTGGTAATACAATGCTAGATCACACACGACAGTGTGTACTTCTGCGTGATATTCAACATTAACATCCTATGATTGATATAATACCGTACTGCAATGCGTATAACAATAATTCATATCTGATTTAATTAATGTCATCGATGCTTGGAGCATATATAAGCTATTAACCATATCAAATACAGATATGAAGAGCTGTACTTTCCGTTAACATTCCACGATAGGATAGAATATGAGTTCGGAAAAGGCAGTCATACCAACACACAATGCCTCTGCCATATTACTTTTATGGCCATTGTGAACGCATATATATTTGATAAATTTCAACATGGAGAGTTTTACGTTTTGAACGTTGAGTCTGTTACTCTAGTAGATCAACCACGTCGTAAAACTGGAGATACTTTTGCACTAAACATACTCACCACGACGCGCAACTGAAGAATGGCGGCTGGAATATTAATTAAGGATATAGGCCCTTTTATTAATGTATATGATATTTATTCGAAGACGACCATCTCATTTGCACAGTCATTCAGGTGCAGTTCGGTGCAATTCCATGACCTGAAAGACATGATGCTTGCCTGGTCCTTGTCGCTGTCATGCTGTTGTGGGTCGCTATGAGAAGATTTCTTAGTAAATGTTAGCTCTCTATATGTTGTGCGGTCAAGGGAATCATACCACCGATAAGACCTGCCACTTTTATTGTTTCAGCTATTATCGAAATGTATGGGCGGTTCTATCTGTACATTCATTTGGAAGGCCGATAGAAAATCAGGTTTTTTACCAAGGAGTCACATGAGCATCATATAATTTTGAGTTGCCATGGTTATTATGTTATTCAATATGAAAGCACACTATTGCGGATCTTTCTTTTGTAAGATTTTAACCACAGAGACAGCACCGCCGTATCCAATTTGACTTAAGACTTATAGGGGGCTTTAGAGACGATTTGTATTGAATTGTGAAACGAAACTACCATTTGATATTCAAAATGTGTGTACTTCGGGTAGCGTCGTTAAGGATCCAGTCCCGTTATCTGCCTTTTCGATTCAATGGACGATCCTTAATAATGTGCGTGTTTTTACATGTCCTGACTGTTTCCACATATGACATTTACCAGGATATTTGGACAGTTTAAATTCCACGAAACGGCTTACCAGCTTCGAGTCAAACCTAAGAACAGTGGTATAAAGTGATGTTCAACACTGGTATAGCTTGCTTTGGTTTTTGTTGATATTCTCCCGAGGTTCTCCAGTGTGAAACAAATTCCTTTTGCCAGTGGTCTTTTTGCACTTGCACCCATCACCCAACAAGTCTTTGATAATATTTTTACTAACTAATCAGACAAATCACGTGATGTTTCATGGTGTAATAAAACCGGCGTCGACGACCATTAATGGGATGGTGAATGGTATCATAAATTTCATATCAAATCAAATTTTCATATTGCGCTGCTGATAACATAAACCCTACCTTTGTAGCCTGTAGTTAACAAAATAATGAAAATATTTTTGTCTTGACGGAAATGTGTTTGGATATCATATTGGGACAAATGAAGATTCGTTATGCAATATATATGCCAACAAAGTCACGTTGTTTCCAAGTCTACCATATTGGGAAATGTTGTAACATACGATTACCGTAAATAATTATAGATGGTTCAATTTGATAGTCGAATGGTATGCATTGTGTTCTTAATAGTATTATGTCAGGTGATATCAAGTCAAATCATCAGATCCAATGATTCCTAAGCGATACTGACTTATATCATATGACAGGATGAGCGTATCACTTGAAAAGCACATGCTTTGTGCACACGGTGCCACTTTAATTAAGAATATAGGTGGTCTGGTCATTTAGGCGCCCTTATAATTTGGTCGCCGACAAAACACCACACAAATACAATCTAATAGGGCAAAATGCAAGTATTACGACCAAACGACACCCCGTCACCAGTCATCAGGCTAACAACGCGTTCTAGATTTGGGCGGCAAAACCCGAACACTTAACAATACAGACTAACGGGGCGAGAACGCAAATATCATGAGCTACGACACCCCGACACCAGCGATCAAGAAAACGACGCCCTCTAGAGTTGGGCGTTAAAACCCGAGAACTAAGCAAATGCAAACTAACAGGGCAAAATCACAACTATTACGAGCAACGACACCCACAAATCCAGTACAACAAATGGTACTTACCACAAGCAATGCTTTTTATATTGCTTTTTATAAAAGATAGCTTGCGTAGATGGTGCCTGTACATTTCCGATCACAAACACATATGTTGGCATCACAATGATTCACACCTTTCCGTTGTTCTTTTAAATATAATACCACAACCATGATTGTATTGTATGAGAAACCTCTAAACAGTAGCAGTACCATCGCAAGTATATATATATATTATTTATTTCGTACATATACACGTACAGATTTGATTAAAAAATCAGTGAAAAAAGAAATGAAGATTAACATCGTAACGTGCAAATTGTGGACAGGAGCTCGTCAATTTCCTCTGGGGTAAGAATAGAAATTGCTCGCCCATCCCGTTGCATAATGAGCTCTTTTAATAATGAAATAGTATTTAACACATTAATGTCTATTACATTCTCATTCAACCGGAGTAGGTACTCATTCGGCGTGATTTCTGCCGAGAAAATAGCGTTAGTACTGACACCAATGGTGGACATTACAATTCTCAGATTGCAAGCCACAGTCGAATAACTAGATGCGCAGAGTCTGCTCACAAAGGACAACACATTGTTACCACTGCTTATGCATTTACATAGAAACATGATATAGCGCTTCATTAATTGTTTAATAATCGGTTGTTGCCCTGTCAAAAGATGTAAGTATATGGAACGCGTTTGTGGATGGAGCTTCCAGACACGCCTAATACATTTTCGCCAGGTTCGGCAAAATACCTCCAAGTGTCGATGGTCTAAACTCCATAAGGGAGAACAATAAAAACTTGTACAGAAACTAATGAACAACTTGTTTCTCACATCTACATTGCAAGCCCCAAACCTGGACATCAACAAATGTGTTTGTGACACTAAATTAGAACATGCTACATTCATATTATTATTATTACAGTCCTTACCGATATAGGTACCAAGATGCAAAGCATTTTCCCTGATAGGAATAGTGCATCCATTAAGCTTTAAATCTACAGTGCACTGGTTATCATTAAAAACTAATAAATTGCTCTTCGCTGAGTTGAAAACGACACTATACTCAGCCGCAAATTGCTCACATGTTTCAATCATTATCTTGGCGGCGGTCAATGAGGGTGCAATTAACGACAGATCATCAGCATAACCAAGTGCCCCAACAAATTCATGACCAATATGACATCCAACTTTAGTGTGTGACAGACGGGTGAGTAGTTCATCCATATAAACACAGAATAGAATCGGAGACAGAACTGCGCCCCTGCTTTACGCCGTTTGTACAGCTAAAGCTGTCCGAAATTTCATTATCCCATTGCACGCGCAATTGTTGCTGCGTATACATGTTCAACATCATCTTAGCTGTGGTAGGACACATGCCTCGCTTGCGTAGCAGCATAAACAGTTTAATATAATCAACACGATCAAAAGCCTTAGAGGCATCTAATAACATCACATAACATGGAGAGCCATGACCAACATAGTATTCAATTATCTCTTTGAGAACAAATGTACATTGCGCCGTCGAATGAGATGGTTTGAATCCGAATTGCAAGTTACTTGTCTGAAGAATATCAGCATAAGATTCAATCAAAATATTATCTAGTAATTTCCCTACTACGCTACTGATGGCTATGGATCGGTAGTTTTCGCTAACATTCATCGATTTCTTCCTATTCTTGGGGATAGGGACGAGCGTGGACAGCAACATGCCCTCGGGGGAATACATATGTGACATCATAACGCTAAATAACAATGACAAATGGATATACAGTTCATCGCAGCCATTTATGATATTATCAGATGAAAATGAGCTAATTGCATCCGATTTTCCCTTCTTTAGCCTACTCACTGCCCTTTTCACTTGATCTACATTAACATAGTGAGCAGCGGTACAATTGCCCACGTTGCACTGGCAATTGATATCCTTTGAGAGCAGCTCCTGAACTTCTGACAGTTCAGATTCGTTGTAAGAAACGCTATTATATAATTCTTTATATTTGTCCTTAAACAACGCGCAGATATCTTTGTCCCCTTGAACATTATCAATGAGAGACGGCACAACTGCCGATTTTTGAGTTTTCTTATTCACCTCCTGCCAGAAATCCCGCTCTTGATTACTGATCAGAGCGTTTCGCCATGCGACCTGCCATATATTGTTCTTGTTTGCGGATTACGCTGCGGGAAACCCGCTTGTAATCCCTTTTAGCTTTGCATTTAATGTCTTTAAGGATTCCAGCACAAGGGCTTCCATTTTCAACCCATAAACGGGACCAGAATATCGATCTTTCTTTAGCAAGAGCGACATGTTCGCCCCAACCCGCAATTCGCTTTCGGCCACCTTTTGCCAACGAGCTGTGGATTCCAGCTTGTACACATGCATTAATTATATCATTGAAGTATTTGTCAATCATTTCATAATGCGTTTTACAACCAGATATGGTACATGTCGCAACAGATGTTGGTAGTTTGACATTCGACAAAAAACCGCTCAAGTAGCGTTTATAACTGCTGATGCCGTTTTTCATCGGCAGCAGACCACTTAATTTTACTGGATATGCTGCGCCTCGGTTTACCTGACTTTGAAACATTAACATTCAAACTCAGAAAAACAGGGCTATGGTCAGATAAGTTGTCCCCATCATGAGTACATGTATATCTTGAGACTAACGGCAAAATATTTTCAGATATTATGAAATGATCCAAAACAGATCTTGCATTCGACATGTCGCTCTCGTAGGTGAAATCAATGACACCTGATCCAATCGACTCGCAAGGTCTCAAACCTTGCTGCTCACAGAATGCATTCATTGAAATTGTATTTAGTGAGCTATTGCGTCTAAAATCAGTGTTAAGGTCACCCCCTAGAACCACGAAATCCACATCAGAGTTGGCGTTGATGATAGAATGGACATCATTAAGAATTTCATTATACATATTGTTACATGGAGTTGAAGATGACACATCGCACGGCATGTACAAATTAATAACTAAAATTGAAGCGGGTCGACCGTCACAATTTACAGTAACCACACAAGCAATACACCTGACACTATTACATTGCACAAGACGGATTGAAAACTTCGAATCCCGCTTATGCAGAAATGCACAGCCTCCATATGGTCTCCCCTTGAGAACCCGAGATGAATCCATACCAGACACCCCAGCCACAATTATACCATCTAATTTAGTTTCCAGAACATCAAATTAGTTTTCATGTAACCAATGCTCTTGTAGAAACAGAACATCACATTCGTTCATTAATTTCTGAATGTACAAAATCGTATCATCCCTATGGCCTCTACTATTATATGTACAAAACGTTAAGTTGTGACACATTGACAGTTAAAATCAGCGACAAATACAACCTAATTGCTTTCCTGTTTGCGATAAAATCTCCTAACACATATGCCAACCGGCCAAAAACAATCATTCAAAAGATTGTCCAGATCAGAGAGTTTTATTTCCACGCGGAAACTGTCAAATTTGGCGGCGTCATTTGACAGCTTCTCTACCTTTCGACATTCCACTCCTTTATCTTGCATGTACCGTAATAGCTCATCTGTAGCGGTATCCTTACAGACTCTGTATACGAACAAGTCTCTGCTGGGTTCTGGTGCTCCCCGCAGAGTACTGGAGGTAGCAATCCCCTTGACATGGGCTTTCTTCTTGACGTGTGTTCTCTTGCGTCTTTCTACAGTTTTGTAACCGTCGTTGCTTCGGTCGGTAGGGGCACTGACTTTGTTTTTTCATGTACATCCTTTTGAGAGGTGATTGCTAAATTCGGTGTAACGGTTCCAGTCTCGGTAATCGTTTTACTGCTAACAGATTTTGCAGTGGCTGTGGCTGTGACGGCAGCATATGACGGGCTGTTACTTGGCGTTGGAGTTGGCGTTGGAGCAGATAGACGGCTCTCTATGCGCTGGATGCTGACCATTGCTTCGTCGAGCATCTTGAGCTTGCCCTCTATGTCATTGACTCGTTCACATATGCTAATGGCGCACGTTTCCGCAGGGGTGGCCCTGGGGATGCGATGTAAGCCCTGCGGATCAACTGCAAAAATGGGCATCTTCTCGGCAGCTTCAAGCTTTTGAAGTGCTGTCAATAATGTCATCAAGTATGGCATCAACTTCAGACCTCGCTACAGAGTCGCGACGTCGAATAAACGGAGGAAGGACTTCCTTGTCACTTACTTGCCAAAGAACTTCCTTGGCCTTTTGTAGCTCTTCAAGAGAGTAAAAATCTTTGCACACTTTACAGATCAAATCGTGAGCCGACGAGTCGCGACTGAAAGCGACATAAACGAGCACAGGGTTTAGTGTTACATTGTCCACTAACACGATCTGCTCACTCGCCATTGCGGTTAAAGTCTTTAACTGGTCACCAAACTGGTAGTTTTGTGAAGAACAAACTTATGTGTCACCTTTTTATGGGTAATTGTATGATCGTTCCCATGCTCCATTCGAAGACCTATCCACCGATGTAAGAAAAACGGCGAAATCACAAGCAAAATCCGTGTAATTACACATACAAGCACGAGCAGTCTTTCGAACGACCCGCGGCCATTAAAGGTCCACTCATTATATGCCAAGGATACAGCGTCCAATGTTCCATATGGCTAATGACCTTGGGTACGCTTTATACGAAGTATGGCGCAACTTACTGCATTTTTGTCATATCGGTGTCGATGGAGCAGTTTAATTATTTACGAAGACAGACATATGTTCTCGACGTTTAGCTACGTGCCCTATTTAATAAATACATTGGTTGACATCTGCCCTCGTTATGGCATTTATAAATAACCAATAATCCGCACTTGGCATCCTTCTAGAATACACATAGCCATTACGATTGCAATGGATATTATTGTCATCATTCATTAGCAGTACAATCGTACTGGTACGTTCGTGAATAATACACACAGTGTGTAAGAAGGGGTTATTGTCATGCATGTAGACATCGTAGCATCATTTGATTTTTTTCTCATGCTAGTAAGACTCAGATAATGGCCACTATTGTAGCTGCGTGTAAGGATATTTGGCTGTAAAAGGTCTAGAGAAACATCATTATTTGAATCGGTTGGGCTGCAACTTGACTTAACTGCAGATCTCGATTCCTGACATTTTGCGTTTGTTACAAGGCTGTCGGATAAGATCTTTGCAATGCTTCGGCAGACTAGCGGACTGACTAGGGAAAAACAAGTCATATTGATGGAGGCTTTGTCTGCATAACACCACACTTTTTATCATTATTCCTTCCCCGACGTTGTTAAAATGATAAATGAGCAAAAGAGTATCAACATATTTACGTTAATGACGGATTCACGAGCAGCATTAACAATGGAACAGACTTTGCGCATGCATGGTTAACGACACAAGCAGCAGCATTGTAAGATCATTCATTCGCTGTGCCCCATATGAGTGCATTATCCAACACGATGAGCAGATAGATGCACTTTAAGATACCACTGAAGTCGTGCAATGAAATCCACAACAGCGTGTGAGTTTGTAATATAGAGATACAACACTCTTTTTAAGGTGAAAGCAAATAACTGGACTTTTACCGATTAATCGTGGGTAAAACTGCATAGCCTCCGGTTCATCTGAATAAATTATCACTATTTCTATCATTTAATGTATCTGCTTTACAAACGCGTCAATTCACTACAGTTTCACATTGCTAATTTTATCTTATGCTATGATAATTGTTGATTATTGATTGAGACGCTGCAAACGGAAACTACGTATGCTGGTTTAAAACCGTGCTTTGTTGGGGCAACATCGCCTTGCGAATCATTGGTTGTAATTGCGTTTACGTTACCCCATAAGGTTTAATCTACGGTTTTTCCTGCAGACAGTGGTCAGTTAAATCTTTGTATATTCATTTTACCTATTTTGCAAAGCCATACTAGATCATCTGCGTTCACTCTCTATTAGCCTCAACAATGGAGCTATATATATATATTTACTAGCTGATCAGATCCTTTTAGCAAGTATTTGTGTGCATATGTATTTGCAATACATAAAGGTCCAAGCTAAACACAAGATCACTTATTGCAGAAAGAGAGGCTTTCATATTCTTTCGGAGATATCAGCAACGTCACATTTAGTAGTCGTAAGCCCGTATTAATCACCATCGGTTAACATTGTGTGTTATTCACTTCAAATACACTGCAGTCTGCATTAGGCAACTCCATGATGGTTTGCGGATAATCAGCAGGTGCTGGCACATATAACGAATCTAAGCAAAAGGTGTTTACTCATCCGGCCGAATACTGTTCTACTACAGCTGTATGGCAAATTGAGGTGCGCTGCGTGATCATCAACAACTGGGAGGGTCTAAATCGGATGAAACCGCATTGCGATATTCAATTACGATTACTACACACTTCGGTGATGACTTCATAGACAAGCAAAGCTTTCCATTACCCAAACGTAATAAGCGCGGCATAATGTGCTTAATAAAGGTGATAATATCGGCAATTCGCACTTTTCGGCGAAACTGAGATCATTTTGTCACTATGGCGGAAGGCATGGTCTGTCATTGTTCAGCAAATCAAATATACTACAGTTCTCATATGATACGCCTTACTGAATTGATACGGCGCTATAATAAAGTTCAGTAATGAAAGAAGTAAACCATTACCTATACCCTTGTTGTCTATATTGACATCTGGAAATCCCCTCTAATGAATACTAATGTCGTGCGTTGGACTGCATACTTCTTCAAACCATT
>CM067352.1:56897182-56999682 GCA_034190875.2 Urechis unicinctus
TTAACTTATTTTGTCTCAGCCCTGGTTAAGAATGATACGATTGTTACAGTATTTCGGCTAATAATGACATTTCACCAATTACGAAACTCGTAAACAATACCTTTAGGCCCCTTACTTCGTGAATTCGCGACATTGGTTGTTAAATACGGATTTCCCCAACAAATACATTCTGACATGGACGGAAAAGAAGCTGTGTCGGTAAATTAATATACTATCTCTATTACTGCGTGTTCTGTATTATCTAATCTGCGTTTTACCCCTACCCAGACCGAATTTATATCCATGACCCAATTCCCTCCACGGAACGTCTCCGATCAGCTGATCAGTGATACACCATTTAGGCGTTAGCAGCATTCGTTTACAAGACGTTTGAGTATAAATTCATGTTACCGTTCGACCGGAGCTACCGTTCACTCCCTTCACTAGGCTGCAGCCATGAAGATAGATATGATGCTATATGGACATTATGGTCAGACATTTCCATAATGTGTATGGTACTGCGCTGTTTGGCAAGTTGTGATTGAAGAGACTAATCTAATGTTGCAGCACCATTGATGGTTTTAACTGCCCTGCATGATTTGCATGGTAGGTTTTATAAATTTATCAACACATATCAGTGGCTGCATATCCACTGTCACTTGGTGTTTCATAAACTTAACTATTGCCAATTATCTTAACATGGTGGAACTCAAAGGTCAACGGGTCCTCAGATTTCAATTATAAACAATACTTGGGGGTAGTCATATCTCTGATGGTGGATCTAAATTGTGAAGAGGTTGTCGATGTCATGACCAAATATCAATTACAATTTGAAGTCACAACATCACATGCATATTGGGCTGTTGCCTATCCAGGCAATGGCCAATGTGATGGTCTATCAAAAGAGGGAATAAGTTGATGGTGAAATACAGACTTGAAAGTGTCAGATATTACCAGAGGGTCACCTGATACAAATAACACCAGTCATTAAATAAACAGCCTCTGAACTGCATAACTATTTGATTGCATAATCAATGAGCATCTGTGCTATAAAAACTATGACTATGCTTATTATGTAATTTGACAGTAGATAATATTGAATGTTCTCAGCTGAACAGCTGATGTGGCCTCACATAAGATTACTGGCATTGAATTATGTGATCTGAACTTGGAAGGTATTGTATAAGTGAGTGTGGAAACATTTTACGAGGTGTTATATTGTGAAAATAAATAACCAGCATCTGTATACTGGATCTCTATTTTCTAGCCGCATTGCTCTCCATGCTTCCATTCCTATGGAAGAACTTCTATTTTGAACCAACCGGATATGTATATATCCACAAATCTACCCACATATGTTTCATTAATATAGGTACCTAGGTCAGATGTTAGCTTAGGAACCTATCAGAGAATACTGCCTGAATTGACCATAACTAAAGCGGGCGTGTACTTGGCACAAATGGATTGCCTTGACACGGTCGGTCTGTTTGCTTGTACGATGAAGTATTTTTCAATTTTGTACCACAAGTTCAACCATACCGACATTTTTGTAACATGGTCCGATTTTTATCAAATTATCAATTAAATGGTTCTGAAAACTCACACAATATGCAGGTCACATAATTATGAACAAATGTGTAGCAATGGCAGAAATATGCATTGTTTCTCATTGTTTACATCTGAATTAATGAATAGTCTGTTATGTGTCAATTATATTAATTTTGCAATGCATATTGTAAAATGTATGTGCTTTTGTTTATTAGATACTGAACCAGCAGCCCAATCAGGTACCAGTTATGCCACAAGTCTGACTAGAACAACAAGCCCTGTAGACTCCAGACTTAACAATGCCAACAAAAACAACTTGATTTCTAGTGACTCGGGAGTCAGATCAGGATGTCTCGAGCAGAACATGCTTCAAAGATACAAGTGAGTATTTTTCATTCCTCAGTTATCTGTTAACTAGTGACAAGGTATAAACCAAAGAAAGGCTTCTTTGCATTATAAATGAATTCTAGTTAAGTGACCTTCATATGAAAGCACTACCCAATGCATGGTCTATAAAGGCCTGTGCTATATTGTGAAAGTCATTACAAGTCTGTTATAACTAGAAACTTATAGCGAAATGTGAAAACAATATATCAATGCATGCGCAGACAGCTTCTAATGGGATACACGGCAGACCCAAGCTCTACAACTTGCCTTCAGAAGTTCTATTCAGATCCCCAGTCTAAGGAAACTACTGCCAGGTATGGTATATATACTTCAGAATATACTGTATTAATCACGATAGATTTGACAGACAGATCATTCCCAGTATCTCTGTTATGGTAGATGTCATATATTATATACAATTGTTGCACGATTGTGATGTAGGCTGAATTGTTATTTAAGCTTGTAGATTAGCCATGCACTGCCATGTGATGTTTCATGACTAAGTAACTTTATCTGATGCTTTATCAGTAAGATATCTTCTATTCTCAGCATTGCACTGCAGACAGATTATTCCAAAAGTTGTAGCTACACTGACTCAATGTGCAATCTGTGTAGCTCTAAAATAATCTCTCTTATTGTTCTGTGCATCTTTCTGAAGATGTCCTGGTCAATCTAAAACCTGCTGAGGTGCTGCAATCTCGAGTTCAACAGCAATTTAGTCTGTAAAACATTTATGGTCACTATCTTATACAGAATGCTTGTGACACTATTCATTTGACACTACCCTCACACACAACCTCACTTTGACACCTGGAGTTGTTCTACACCATTCAATCAGACAAATGGTAGGTTATAGCTGTACCAGCAAGGAACACTACCTAACATTCTGTAAGATGACCCATCAATCTGAACCACACATCTCTTGCCTCCAGTTTTGGTTGAATAATAGAACTGTTATTTCTGGATTAGTGGTGCCAAGTAATTTGCATAAAATGTGTACATGTTGATTGTTTCAGGGAAGAAAGAAGTTCTTAAGTCAAAGCTGCCAATGGGACGTTCCCTACTTGGAAAATAGTTTGAATGAGCAGTACCACCTCTTAATTATGCTTGAAATGTCATTAACTATGCATAATTGTAATATGCAGTGCTGGTTCCAAATGGATGTGCCACATACTCTTAATTATGCTTGAAATGTCAATAAACATGCATAATTGTCATACAAGTCACCTTTTTAATCACTTTATAGTTTATAGACAATATAACACATGCCCAGTTTACTCAGTTAATGATGCAATAATATTTCATCATAGCTTTTGACAGTAAAAATTGATTTTTACACTATATTTACCCATGGCCTCAGTGTTAGAATTGCGTTTACCAGTGGCCGAACTTGTTGGATAGCTGTGATATTAATATGTTACCTGCATTTCAAATCCAACCCCTTTTAAACATATTATGGCCATGTGAAATCTGTTCCCTAGGGGGAACTATGAATTTAATACTATAACAGATGAAGTAGTATAGATGTTAGCGGTACTGGCACACCTATCTCATATGATTATGGCACACCTATCTCATATGGGTGCAACCCAGAAAACACACATATACAGGGTGACTCACATGAGCCAGCGAACCGCTCGCACCTCCCCCCAAGATATGAGCCCAGCCCTTCTAGCCCCTATGTTATAGGCCCACACCAGTAGTTAGTCACGGTAGAGGTCATTGAGTGATAAATATCTGCGACCGTCGCTGTAAGTACCATTTTTTACGCGGTTGAGGACCTGTATAAACTGGGCAACCTTAGCGTCGTTCTTTTCGATAAAGTCGGGATCGGGACGAGCAGTTATCAATCTCATCGTAAAGAGCTTCCAACAGTAGAAAGCCCCCGTCTGCCTCTCTGTGGTCCCACTCGGTCTTCCCAACCAAGAACCGTGATGCTCCTGTTCCAAGCCCAGGCAACTATTAAACCTCCCGTTCGCACTATAGTCGCCGTCTTCAAGCCCCTCCACCCTCGCCCACCCCCAAGCCACCGTCTCCTTATACTTCTTCTGATCCTTGTGATACACCTGGTTATACGTCTCAGCTCTACCCAGGTCCTCAAAGGAGCACAACCTGAAAACGCAGTCGACAAACACCCCGATGGTTGCCACGGGACTGTGGTGCAACCCCAACAGAACCTGAGGCTTATACATATTCAGAATCACCCTCCCAGGACTCCTAGTGTAGGGGCACTTTATCTCGAGCAGCACAACCTCCTCAGGATGCCCCAGACAGACAGCATCCACTTCAGCCTGCCGGATTGGAAGCACACAAAAGCCATCCGGAGAGTAGGCCGTCGCGCCGCCCTCAATATAGATATTATTTCCGTAGACCTTGGTGTCGTACGCCTTCTCCAATACCGCAATTGCAACCTCCTCAAAAGTCGTACCCCAGAGGCAGGGTGTGCCAAAGCGAACACCCCCGTTGCTAGTTTTTTTCTGTCAGCTTCTTGCTATAGCTGCTGAAGTAGTTTTGCCCTATGATAGAGGAGTAGTCACTTCCTCCAACGCAGCCCTTCCTCGTGGTCTCCCACTGGTCCGTATTTTGTTTGACTCCAGTATGATCGTTGAAGAACGATTTTATCGCCGCCTCCATTATATCTAGCAACCCCCACTCTTCAAATGGACTGTCAGGGTCATACCTTAGCAGGTCTAGGGGGCGATTCTGCCGCTTTCAAACATTTTGCTTTATTGTCACTTTTCATTTGACTATATTTCATGATCTCGACCGAAACGAGCTTAAACTCATCATCTGAGATATATCCATCTTCAAGCGCCGCCGATACAATGTCAGCAATGGTATTCAATTTGCTCTGAGCGAGAATGCGGATCTTGTCATGCTTTTTTAACTTAATGGTCAGACGCCGACTGATGAATTTTCCAGCAATTACAAGTAGCCCACAAGCGGCTCCAGTAGCACCCAACACTGTGGCAATAGGAATGGTAACTACTGTAGACATTACACCTGCACCACTTGCGCCAAGACACATACCCACAGCAACTAAAGCAGTGTCTACAGCGTCCACTGAGTTTACTGCACACCTATATTTTTTGTACATAGCACCATATTTTTCAATTTCTTTCTCAAGGTATTACTTCTTAAGACTGATCTCATTCAGCCGATAGGAGTGCCCCAGATCACATGGAGGAGGCTCCGGATTTAACGGTGCAGTAGTTGGTTGTTGTTTCATACTGTCTATGCATACATAAGTCTATATATTAAGTTCAATTAGGAGTGAAGCTACAGACCAAGTCGCCCCTCTGTTTTGTGTGGTTGTATAAAAGTTAATAACGTTGCCTTGTTCTAGCTGTAAAGGCTGGTCTAAAGTTATTACAACAGCCCGTTGGTTAGCAGGCTTACTTATTCCTACCACTTGATTCGTTCCATTAATAACAGGAACGACTGCTATAGGACCCGCATCAGCACCAACACCCGAAGACAACCCCATACGAATGATCTTGCCATTACATAACATGGTATATCCACAGCTTGAGTCTTGTGAGTCTTGACCCCTAGCCCCATGGCCAAACGACCACTCATATCCTCTCCGAAGGGGGCCACTTGCTTCTGCCCATATAGTAATGAGTGGTTTCGTCTTTTCATCTGCGTATCGTCTCAGGTACCTGTTCTGCTGTCTATATTCAGCATCAATATACTTTTTATGAACAGCATCCTTCGGTGAAATCGGGTCTCCCAACTCAACGATTTTATTATCTCCCATTTCAAGGTCTCCAGTCATAGTACCGCCACTTTTATCCATTTTTTTTGAGTCACCAATAGATACATAGGTCTTTGTGGCATATTCCGATAGGTCGGCACCCTGAACAGTGCTTGCCGGTTTTTGCCTAGGTCCATAAATACTCGTTTTTATTGACATCTTGTAAATTCAAGAACAACGCTAACAGGTAAGTCGTGGTTATCTAATAGCCTTCCTTTATTATCGCGTAACTGAACCTTTAACTCATGCACTGTTCCGCTAGTAACACGCTTACATACAGGATTAGTGAAGTTCGTGGTTATAATATCACCGAAAGAGCCACCCTCTAAGCTAACAACTTCAAGAAGCGTAGTGGGCGCACCATCTAGCATGTTGTGTGTGGTACTGACTTTATCGAGGTGAACATAAATTGTGTTAAAGATGCTAAAGTTGATGGGCCGGTCACCTATGTAAGTACCTGAAGGAATTAATTGCCTACCCTGACCGTCATCAAGACCCAACATTTTTAACACACCGTCTGATATGCGTGCAGCCCCATTATCAGGAATTGTGAGGGTTATAACCCCATTTGCAGCATTAACCTCTAAACCAAGACCTATTGATGTAATCTGCTGCTGAAGAAGGCTGAAACTCCAGAGACCAGGTTTTAATTGGACAGATCCTCCCTCTTCTGAAGTTCTTGACTGCCATTGAATGGTCTCGTTTGATTCGAGATTGTACCAGCCCACAGTATACGTGATTGACCTTAGGCCAACACATAGACCACCCGCAGTGTTGTCAATAGGATTTTGCAGGGACACAGCGTCGCCGCTTTGAACATTTAACAGAGTGTGATACATAGCACTATGAATAAACAAGCCTTTAGTTTCAATAGAAAAGCTACCCCATATGGTGCGGGCGGGGTGTATCCAGCCTCATATGGTGTGGGAGATAAACTAACCCGACAAACAATTCAAGTTGTTCACAATGGTGGTACATTCACAGCAAAGTTTCCTGATCTATTCAGTAACTATAAGGTGCCACCGGTAACAGCGGACAAAGTAGTAAAAGACTGGTTGACAAATCCAATGCAGTTTTGGCAGAACCAGTTAAACTTTGCAGTATGGTGTGCATCAGCCGGCTGCGGCGTGTCCTCCCAGGACCACCTCGAGGCTGGGATTCCACTCGTGAAATCTCTCTACACCTTTCACCTTTATTACACAGTGCGTCGCCTATTAGCAGAACTGCAAGGGCCTCTACCTCAGGATCATGCCTATGACCCCTATAACAATACATATGACAAGAGGGCATATGAGAGACTCTGCACTAACTTTGGTGTTCAACCAAACACAGACTGGCGCCAGAAGGCAACCGTAGCTAATAGTGGCCTTGGTATCTTATATGCACATGATGCGTATGGTTACGGGAGTGTCGTCAAGGTTGCTGGTCGAAACGTTCGTTATGACCCTACACGGATGGCCTTTGAGGCGGAAAAGGATACAAAGCCAGGTTTTGCCCACGCGAGTAACCTACAATCCTTTCAGGAGAAAATGGGTGCTGTTCTACATCTAGCACAGGGACCAGAAGCAGACGAGGCCTGGAGTACCTTCATACTGGACACGTCTGAGGGCTTTACACAGACCGGCATTGAGCGAATTAACGACAGCATTCGGACCTATGTCTGGGCCATTCTTAGTGCTCAGGCGCAGACCCGCTCAGAGATACTAGGTGTTGGAACGTCCTTTGATGCCCAAAAACAATTTCAGGCTAACGTTGAGGATGCCATCAACTCCCCAGTGGATATTCCATCATCCATCCGACGGTATCAGAACGTCCTCCAGAATGCCTCCTCAAAGGTTGATTATGTGTTTGGAATGGGCCTGTACATGGCTCCGTCTGATATGAGCCTCGCCATTGGAGACGTTGCTGGGTAAAACAATCTGATTACTATCGCAACTGAGGAGCAGCAGATCGGCAGCAATACTGATGTCAACGCGGTTCCGGTTGTTCCAGATAGAGGAAGCTTTGACCCTCCGCCAGATACAGATACAGATATGGAACTCTCCTCTCCAGGGCCCGTCCCTATGGCCGAGACTGGTCTGCGTGGGGTGCATGAGGATGAGAAAACCGCTCTTATTATAGGCCGAATCGCTATAGGCTTAGCTGTGCTTTGGTTTGCTACGTAGTAAGTCACGGAGTATCAGGAGGATAACTCCTCCCACCGCCACAACTGCGGCCCATACATGTTCTGCCATCCAACCAGCCACCTTTGCAGCTGACGTAAGCAGCCATGATACGATGGAGCCAATGATTCCTGGAAGGGCAGCTGCTGCCTTACCGGCTAGGCCCTTCAGGACGTTTGCCAAGGAGTTCAGCTGTTTTTTAATCCATTCCTTTACACCGGGCTTATCAGCTGGCGTCGGCGTTGGTGCCGGGGTTGGACTAGTGTTCCCTCCGCCCGTCAAAGCAACTACAAGGGTCGAGATTGCCAATCCAATCGCAGTGAGTATGGAGGCGATTGTTATACCCTGCTCTCGGAACAGAGTGCGTACACGCTCAGCTAGTGTTGTGTCCTCGTTAAGAAGTCTGTTGATCGTTTCCCTGATGCGGTTAATTTGGGTCCTTAGACGTTCACGGTTTACAGAGGCAGCCTCAATACGGGCACTCCGCAGGTCCTGCAGCTCTGCAAGCTCATTTGCTTGGAATCTCCATGCTCGACTATCACCCCTCCCTTCCTCCTCCAGGCTTGCCATTTTAACTTCCCGCTGTTTTATATCCCTTTCTAACTCAGTTATCTTAGCTAGGTTGTTGACCAGCTCACCCCTCTGGGTCTGCATAGCCTTGTCAAGCCCCATAAGTTCTCTGAGTGGTAGTTCGTTGTCTGTTTGTGTACCTAGGTCTTGGATGGTGTTATGAACGTCCTCTATGAATCTTGTTTCTTTCACACCACCTTGCTCTGTCACAGCTTCAAGGCTGCTCATTTCTAACATATCTGGAAGTGCAGCTTCTGCTAAAGCAGCAGCTTCGTCAACGCCTTGTAGGGCTTTTACTGCTTCTGTGGATAGTTCAGCGGTCACTCCAAGAGCCCGAGCAAGCTGTGTACCACCGTAATCTAGGATACTCCTAGGAGAGAGGAATTTGTTTGGATTGTTCTTCCATGTCAGAAGATTCCATTCTCGGCCCCACTTAACCCAAAGGTCACCTTGTTGAGACGATCTAAACTCCAGAGTGGCCTGCAGCCCATGCTTAGACACTGCCTTCTCCCACCTCGTAACTAAGACTTCAGTTTCTTCTTTGGAACCCAACTGATCTTCTGTTAACCCCGCAGACATTTCAGTAATAGCCCAAGGTGGAATAATCGAGTACGACGTATCTAAAGTTTCGTCAATCAGGTTAGTCTCCTCATCATCAAAGCTAGTCTCATTCCTATCCCCTCCCATAGCCCCTTCCTCCTCTGGGTCGTCAAATCCTGGGTTATCAAACTCCATGTCTGTGTGTTAAAGATATAAGTGTAATTAAACATTCAACATGACGAGTACTTACGGACGCAAACTAAACCCACACCGCCGGATACGCGAACCCCTTGGGGTAAAGGGCGTGCGACAATCTGTAGTCGTTACAAACAATCCAAGCACTATTGATCAGAACCAACAACTGCTGGTTCGCTTCCCCAATCTAGGTGCAGAAGACGTTATTGTTCCAGGGACAGCACGGCTGGCCTTTACAATCACGCTGACCTCGACTGATGTTAATCGCAGCGTTGTGCAAAATCTGGGCCGCGCCGTGGTTAAGAAAATGACAATCAAGATTTCTGGCAATGAGGTCATGTCTATTGATGACAGCGATGTGTACCACTGTTACCACGACTTGTGGCGGACTGCACAGGAGAGACAGGGCCTCCAGTATCAGGGCATTGACACATCAGATGACAGAAACACAACTAAGATACGACTGGGGGCAGGAGACAAGGTTGATACTGAGGAAGAGGACAAGGCCGTAGCCGATGTGTATGGTAACAGGTTCTACGTTCCGCTTGATTTTGAACTCCTCGAGAGCCACATGCCATTCTACCAGAGCGCGCTTAATGACAGATTGGAATACGAGCTCACGTTCAACGACTACAACCGCGTGATTCACGCAACAAGCGACTCCAGCTACAAAATTGATGGCATCTCACTGGAGTATGACATGGTTACCCAACCAGAGTTGTCCCGTATGATACGCGCCCAGTACACAGGTCGACTCTCGATTCTGTATGACCGTGTGCTTCGTCAAAGGAAGCTTGTATACAATAAAAGAGATACACTGTGGAACATCAACCTGAACGTGCCGGCTCGCAGCATGAAGGGCATCCTACTGCTCTTTGAAGACTCAGCCAATGTCTCATACGCAAGGAAGACAGAGTCGTTCTACAACCCAAAGATTACGAAGGTCGAGGTGACTATTGAGGGCATCCCCAATCAGCTCTATGCCCAGGGCATGCGTGGCTACCAGCAGTGGGACGAGGTGAAGAAGGCCTTTGCAGCAACGAGTAAACGAGACCCCAGTGTAGCAATAGCTGCAAAAGACTTGGCATTGTCAGACGTGTCCCTAGGAGAGTACCTAACCACTAAGTATGCTCTGTGGCTCGACTTAAGGACGAGTGATGACGACCAGCTGCACGGTAGTGGCAGGGCTGTGGAGATTGCGTCTGAGGGCATCACCATACAGATCACGAAAAAGGAAGAGGCGGCCGGTGCATTGAACGTTTATATGTATATTGTAATGGATGCACAGCTTAACATTAAAGATGGCAGGTTCGTCAGCGCAGTCTACTAAGTTTACATTTCCAGATGGTCCCTGTTCGGCAATTGTTTGTGGGCAGACAGGATGTGGAAAACTGCATTCATCCTCGACCTACTTGAAGGGCCCTTCTTTGGTGCCTTCGAGCATATTGTAATCCTCTGCCCTACCATACGTTTCAACGAGGCCTATCGGACGCGGTCATGGGTGTGGGATGATTCAGAGGTGTACGTGGTTGATCCAGGGGAGCGGCTCCATGACCACCTGAGGGCTTTCTACCATTGTTTTAAGGGCGAGCCAACCCTGTACATTATTGATGACTGTTCGGCAACAAAGGCCCTAACCAAGAAGAAAGACATGTTATCCGAACTGGCCTTTAGCGGCCGCCATGCGCAACAAAGTGTCTGGGTCCTCACCCAAAAGTACAACTCTGTGCTGAAGGACTTACGTGAGCAGACTCGCTGGATGGTGCTCTTTCACACCAAGGACCGTGACTCGTTTGAAGACGCCTTACGTGAAGCTTCTGAGAGAGCTCTGAGAGGCTAAGGCAGCGCTTACAGATGGTAGGGACGAAGCTGTCGAGCCAATATCAACGAGCAAACCTCTGGAAAGGTGGACGTGGCCAACATGGGCTGTGCCTTTGGTGGTCGGCGGTGTTGGCGTGTTTGCGTTGTATTGCTACAGGCACCAGATGGTAGCCTCACACACTAAACAGGTTGTGGTACAAAAGCCTCCAGACGCCGTGTGAATAATCATCGAGACCAGGGTACGTAGTGGAACGCTTTAACCAAACCCTTGCTGAACGACTCTTTGGTCACCAGTATGCCTCCGTAGAGCCCTTAGAGGGGGGATGAGGTGGCGTTCTGGGTAAAACGCTAATCGACTGAGTGGGTTTCTCGACTGCAGGCTGTAGTCTCTGCGATAAATAATGAGGTGACACGCTTGACTGGAAAAAAACCTAAAGATGCTACTGCAGGCTGTAGTCTCTGCGATAAATAATGAGGTGACACGCTTGACTGGAAAAAAACCTAAAGATGCTATAAGGCAAAACGAGTTGCACAAAAGCCCTCTGCAGTCGTACCAGGGCGCCCTCTGGGGGTCAAAAAGCAAAAGCAAAAGCTTTGGCTGATGATACCTCTGGCTGAGTGGTTCGCAGAGCAAGACCACCGGCGGCGGGCCACTGACCCTGTGTGGTCACTCAATGTTTACCGGATTGGAAGCTCTGTCACTAAATCTGGTGAGCCTGTACTATACTATTTGCTGGATGGACCTCTCCGTGGCTTTGTAAAGGAGGAGTTGCTTGTGGTGCCGTCCGATACCCAGTTGCCGCCAGATGGTATTATCAATTAGACTAATAGATATCTATATGTATAACAATGGTAGTATTTGACAATAAGTGCCCATGGATATTGCTCGGAAAGAAAGTCCCCTGTAACAGGCCCTGTACGCAAGAGCAAGAGTTTTGTGGATTACACAGATATAAGATAAAACATGGTGTCATTAATCGTCTTTGTACGGGTTGTCAGAAGGCTATAAAAAATAATAAGGTAGGATTGTGCATGGATTGTGGGTTCGATAAAGTCAACCACAGTCGTCTTCGTCTTGCCCAAAAAATTGTTTCACAACGGCCTATAGCTGGGGACACTGACTCGCCAGTCGGCGCCAGTGAACGGGGATTCCCCACTGTATAAAAATAGAAATCTTGTGGCGCTGTCAACAACATGATTTGGCGGCTAGGTGCGACGAAGCTTGGCACCTTGTCAGAGACGGGTGTTTACTCCATAGGTCAAAGTCCGCTCGTTGTTGCCTTTTGTGTATCAACGAATTCCCTTTTAGACTAATGGAACTTTATAGTAAACATGACTCATAATCAGCGGCACGTGAAGCCCAAAACGATTATGTTTCAATTCACGGTTTTAAGCCTCCTTATCCACACTCTAAGGTTGCACTCAAAGCACTCCACGTGCATAATGAATATGACCGTACATACAAGGAGATGTTGGTTAGATTAAAGGCTGGGGTGGCACGCACCCCTGTCCCCACTGCTGCCCCATGCAGACCTGTCCCTGCCCCACGCATCCCCGCAACCCAGTCCCCAGTCCCCACAGCGCGTCTTGCCTTCAAGAAGACTAAGTGGGCTGTTAAAAACTATTTGCGTGGATGGGTGATGAACGTTCCTGAGTCTCACCCCCTTAGCTCGGACCTTATGATGTTCTTTAAGGGCATGCGTCGGAAGATGCATAAAGTTTTGACTGGTGAGCTGGAAGAGCTAGGTGGAATCAAGTGTCAGTTTGCCCTTAAGGTAAGACTCTCCAAGCACGCCGATGATGACAGCACTGAGTATTTTGAGCCTGTATTGCGTAATAAGCAGCAGGTGGTTCTCTCCCTAGAAGATATTAACGATGAGCTGGACCAGTGCAATGCTAATATCCAAGAGCGGTTGGAGAAGTGGACCAACCAAGGTTCTGGCTGGGAGTTTCAGGCGGTCACAACTCTGTGGATTGATATTGCCAACTACCAGCCATTGAAAGGTGGCTCCTACCTGAAACTGCCGAGAAAGCTGGCGGTAAAGAAGGCAAAACACAAACGACCCACACTGCGTTCTATATTCCATTGAAGCGGCTCTGCACCCGGTTGCCAAGAACCCGCAGCGACCATCGAAATATAACATTAAGCCGCTCTTAAGACTCCTAGAAGGAAAAAGCGTGGACTATCCAACACCTATCTCGCAGATTGAGAAGATAGAAAAACATGCTAAAGTAGGCGGCTTGAATGTCTTTGGCTGGGATGGAAAGGCCACCATCGTTCACCGTATCAGCAGACAGCCTGGTCCATGTATAAACCTCATGCTGATTGAGGAGGACGGTAGGTTTCATTACACGCAGATCGAAGACCTGAACCGCCTGCTGTATGACCAGAGTAAGTACGAGCAC
Source organism: Urechis unicinctus (assembly GCA_034190875.2). Lineage (NCBI taxonomy): Eukaryota > Metazoa > Annelida > Polychaeta > Xenopneusta > Urechidae > Urechis > Urechis unicinctus. The sequence continues at coordinate 56,910,548 of CM067352.1, forward strand.
CGCAAGTTCTTCTGCGAGCGATGCTTGCATGGATACACCACTGAGAAACTGCTCCTGGCGCACAAACCTGAGTGCATGGGTATCGGGCAGACTGCTGTGCGAGTTGACATGCCTGAGGAAGGGAAGAACATATTATCCTTCCAGAACTGGCAGAAACAGCTTGCTGCCCCCTATCTTATCTATGCCGACTTTGAGGCGCTCACAGTGAAGCTTCCGGGACCTGCGCCTAATCCTGGTAAGAGCAACACGCAGAGAACACTGGAGCATGAGCCATGTGGTTACGGCTATGTGGTTGTCCGATGTGATGGGCAGACAGAACCCCCTGTGGTTTATAGAGGAAGCGATGTTGTGGAGAAGTTCTTACAGGCTCTGCAGCAGGAGGAGCAAAAGATCAAAGCAGTTCTGTCCAAGCCTGTCCCTATGCGGATGACTCGGGAGGATAGAAGGGCACATAAGGCTGCAACTCACTGTCATGTGTGCAAGAAAAAACTGGGCTGTGACTCTGTTCGCGATCACTGCCATATAACAGGGTTGTACAGAGGGCCAGCCCATAACGTGTGTAACCTGAAACTTCGGCTGAGTCCCAAGACAACACCCATCCATGTGGTGTTCCATAACCTGCGGGGCTACGACTCCCATCTCTTGATGCAGGGTATAAGCAAAGTGGAGGGCAATATCAACTGCATCCCAAATAACATGGAGAAGTATATCTCCCTGTCGGTCGGACAGTTGCGCTTCATTGACAGTGCACAGTTCCTCCTGGCCTCGCTCGACAAGCTTGTGTCTGCTAACAACCCAGATGCCTTTGCTGTGACGGCGGAATACGAGCCAGACCAGATGAAGCGGCGCTTGCTGCTGCGTAAGGGAGTGTATCCCTATGAGTTCATGGATGGCTGGGATAAGTTTGATGCTCCACTGCCGCCGATCCATGATTTCTACAGCAAGCTCTCTGAACAGGGTATATCTGCTGCAGACTATGAATACGCCCAGAAAGTCTGGAACGCGTTCGGCTACTTGTGCAAAATGAGTGGTTGTCAGACTACCAGAAAGATCTCCTAGGTGCATTGGGGAGCACCGGAAATGGAGTTGAAAAGCTGGTGCCCAACCTGCGGAACAAGGAGAAGTATGTGGTACACTACAGGAACCTCAAGCTATATCTGTCTTTGGGGTTGAGACTCACCAAGATTCATCGTGCGCTTGTCTTTGATCAGAGTCCATGGATGGAGCCTTACATAAGGATGAATACAGATCTGCGCAAGGCCGCCAACAGCGACTTTGAGAAGGATCTCTATAAACTTATGAATAACTCCGTCTTTGGTAAAACGATGGAGAATCTCCGGAGGCGAGTCGACGTCAAGATTGTGCGCTCATCGGGAAAAGAAAAAATACGAAAGGCTTGTGGCCAGCCCCGCTTATGCTCGACAAAAAGTGTTTGACGATGATCTAGCTGCCCGGCATATGCACAAGACTCGCTTAGTGCTGAACCGTCCGGTCTACGTTGGCATGTGCATTCTGGACCTCTCCAAGCACTTGATGTATGACTTTTACTACAATACCATGAAGGCTAGATATGACAGTAATATTAACCTGCTTTACACAGACACAGACTCGCTGCTGCTTGAGATCCGTACCACTGACGTCTATGCTGATATGAGGGAGGATGGGCATCTCTTTGACACTAGTAACTTTGACCCTTCTCATGCCCTGCACAGTGACAAAAACAAAAAGGTTCTGGGTAAGATGAAGGATGAGTGCGCTGGCGTGCCCATCAAGGAGTACGTTGGTTTGCGCCCTAAGATGTACTCTATCCTGATGTCTGATGAGGGCGAGATAAAAAGAGCTATGGGTGTGAAGAAGGTGGTGGTGAAGAAGCATCTACGACACGCTCAGTACGTGGAGTCACTGTTCGCCCAAAAGCAGTTTCGCCACGGAATGAACATGCTCAGGAGTGACTGCCATAAAATATATGGGCTCCACGTTAACAAGGTGTCTCTCTCCCCCTTTAACTCAAAGCGGTGGATAGCTCCAGGTGGTGTAGACACTCTGGCCTATGGGCACGCGTCGATATGTTGAACATAAGAGGGCTGAGGTATAGAATGAGCACCGATGAACATATTGGGGTGGCCGAGCTGCAAGCAGATGTGGAACATATATGGGAGGAGAAGGTGGACCTTGAGAATGAGGTGAGGGATTTGGAATCAAAGTATGAGGACCTTTTGGAGCGCGTGAGTCGTTTAGAAGAGCTTATTCCTCAGGGTCCTGGTGTAGAGGAGAAGGTGAGGGAATTGGAATCGAAGTATGAGGACCTTTTGGAGCGCGTGAATCGTTTAGAAGAGCTTATTCCTCAGAGTCCTGGTGTAGATGGTTGACAATGCTGTCGCCCTCTTTAGTGGGCCTATACCATAGGGGCTGGAAGGGCTGGGCTCATATGGTACCATATGGTGGGGGGAGGTTGCCATCGATCGATTTTAAATACCATCGACTGTAACGGCTTAATCGTGATTACTTAACGATCTCTGATCACCCGACCTCTGATCACCCGAGTTAAACGAAGTTGATGAGGTAGTTAAATCATCTAGGGTATGCTGGCGGCTGACTAACAAGTGTGACTTACGGTTGGAGATTACGATTGTGCACTGTCAGCGTGCCCAATTCCCGTTTCGGGTGGCTTAAAAAGCAGAAGTGTCATTATTCATCATCAAACTGCCAAAGAAACTGTCACAATGCCTCGAAGAAAAGACCTCACCCTACAGAAGAAAGTAGAGATCCTGAAAGAACTAAAAAGGAGTCGCCAAAGCCAAGCTACAATCGCCATGAAATTGGAAGTTTCCACGTCCGCCATATCGCGCTTAGCAACAAGGAAAGAGAGCGGGTGGAGATAAAAAACTGGATGAGGCACTGTTTACGTGGTTTAAACAGAAGTGGGTCCAAGGCGCACGACTGTCCGGAACAGAAATTCAATCAAAGGCTCTCCAGCTAGCGTAAATGAAGAGGGTGCCGAGTTTCAAAGCATCATCTGGTTGGCTTTGGCGCTTGAAGTTACGGTTCAATGTAGCCTTCAAAAAGCAGCAAGGTGAAGAAAAAGACGCCGACAACCCGTCCGCCCGCCACTGGCTCCAAGAGACATTTCCTGAAATTCCCGCCGACTTTAGTGACCAGGACATATTCAACGCAGACGAGACGGCCCTATACTTCCGGGCCTTCAATGACAAGGAACACTGCCTGCCTGCGGAGGAATTCGCCGGAGAGAAAGCCGCCAAGGAAAGGATCACCGTCCTACTTTGCGCCAATATGGACGGATCGGAAACGCTGCCGCAGCTCGTCATCAGTAAAAGTCGTCGCCCGCGCTGTTTCCCGAAAGATACCACAAAACTGCCGGTCGAGTACGCTTCTTCGAAAAATGCATGGACGAGGGGAGATATCGTCGCAAACTGGCTGGCTAAATGGGACCGAAAGCTCTACTTCAACCAACGTAAGGTCTGCCTTTTGATTGACAACTGTTCTGCCCACTCGCCGCAGGTGACGTTGACCAACATCACTTTACACTTCCTGCCGCCCAACACCACGAGTCTGATCCATCCCATGGACCAAGGAGTGATACGGATACTGCAAAGAACATTACCGCAGCGCCGCGTTAAATGGACGAATCATAAATGCCCTTGACGCTGACGAATCGGTACAAGCACTGCGAGTAGCCCAACCTTCTCGACGCCATCTACCTTGCCAAGTCTTCGTGGTCGATGGTAAAGGCCGTGGCCATCGCCAATTATTACCGTAAAACCGGCTTCACTCGAACCGACTAGCCCGCCGTTGACGATTTCGACGGTGACCTGTACGACGTCTCTTTGCCGCCAACCATGCCAAGAGAGGAGTTCGATCGACTCGTGTCACTCGATGATCCCGTTCCGACAAGCGGCGAATACGACGATGCCACTCTCCTCGAGCAAGTCAGTCAAAAATGCGCTGCCCCAACAACGACGACTCTGACGACGACGACGAAAGCCGCGCATGACGAAGAAAGAACGACATATGCTTGTGGATTATTTGAGACGATTTGCTCAAAGGCAAGGCTACGGCGATGATCACGTTGTGTATTGTAGTCTGCGCCACATCCAAAACGTGTAAATGGACTTAGCAGCCGAAGAAACCACCCAATCGCGTTTGGACCAATTCTTCAAAAGTAATTAAAAACCGGATATGTGGATGTATAAATGAAATACGAACTCTGATGGGACAAGCCAAGCCGATTTTACCGTATGTTCATTGTACAATAGTCTGTGTTTTTTTTGTTATTTGTAAGAAATAATAAATCAAGTGGAGAGATGATTTAATTGTTCACATTTTACTTGCTTTTTGTGCGTTGGGTCGGGCCCTGTAGTTTTCTGTGGGTTATGGACACCTGCATGTTCTTTAGATGTGTGGGGTTGGTGGGACCTCGCTATTGGGGCTGCCTCGTTAAAGGGGATGTTAGTCCGGCCACAGAGGCGTCCCCTTTAAGGAGGTTGCACTGTATAACTATTACTACATGGTGTTGTTATATTAGTAGCAGAGGATAATACTTTTGTGGAATGTGTGCAAGATTGGGGCTTAACCTCGCTTGCAACATCGAAGATCACTTAGCGACGGAGCGTATAGGTCTCGGACAGGATGTGGAATGATACTGAACTATGTTCGTGTTTTCTCAATAATAAGAAAGCCGACCCCTGTCAAGTTCATATGTAGACTCTCGACACATATTGCGCGTTCCATCCCACGCGTTCCTGTGCGACATCCAGTTTCACAGTGTGTGTATCTCGGTGTAGATTTATCTATACATGCGCCTGACCCGGCACTCGAAAGCGCCAGACATTTCAAGCCTTTGCTGCTCCATGTTTGAATAACGTTGGATAGTTCTTCTTTCAATGTGAAATAAATGAATCGTCGTTAATTAAACATGCATTGCCCCTTAACTGCACGATAATTCTATCGCTTATTATCATTTCAAATTAAGATTCCCCGTCATACAGACAGGGATGAAAGACAAACCCCATGGCATAGATGCAAACATTTGATTCCCGCCACAACAAGTTCACCACACTGTCGCAAAATGGTTTTTGTTGCGTCGTAAAGCGTTTGGGTTTATGTTATGTACCAAAATAATAGGTTTCTTTGTGATGTACCAAAATGGTTTTTTTTTTTGTTATGTCCCAAAATAGTTGGTTTTTTGCTATGTTCCAAAATAGTTGGTTTTTTACATGTCCCTAATACCCGAACTATTTTGGAACACCCTTTTTGGTACACAAAATATAAACGTTTAATAAAACAATGAAAAACCAAGATAAGTTTTCGAAACCGAAACATGTTACCGACAGACCAACAAAAAACAAAAAATAATCAACATATTGACAATATGATTTTGTCGCCTCCGATGTCCCCAAATGGTTGGTTTTTTGCTAAATGTCCAAAATGGTCGCATTCCTATGTATATATATATATATATATATATATATATATATATATATATATATATATATATATAGAGATATATATATATATATATATATATATATATATATATATATATATATATATATGTATATATATATATATAGCTGGGTGTTTATATTTCTCTATATATCTCTCTTATATATCTCTATATATCTCTATATATATATCTCTATATATATATATATATATATATATATATATATATCTATCTCTATATATATATATATATATATATATATATATATATATTAAGGTGCCTAATTGTGTCACGACGACTTCGTTAGAACGTTTATCCAAGAGGACCACATCATAGGTCACATCATCCGACCAAGAAAATACCATAACTACTGTTGTATATGTATCATTTGATCAGCAAATTGACTTTTACGGTCATATAATGTTATGTTTATATTGTAAGACCTACTGTGATAGTCATTGTATATGTAGGAGTAGGTTAGATTTGGTGTCAGATTCAGCAGGACATTCTCTTAAGACACTGCAAAATAAAACCTGTTACCCTTTAAGTTCTTTTATTTGATGGACTTAGTAGAGCCACTCTGAACGTTGCCAAGCCGAACCACTTCGCAAGACCCGTAATATTGGATAATGTGTCATATTAACATTAACAACTCTCTCGACATTAACGCCTTAAACGTGCAATAACTAGTTTCACGAAGTATTTATCATTAATACATTAACACCTATAAAACATGCACCACTAAATGTTTTATCAGTTTTAACTCTCTGGCACAAATATAAATTATCTAGCCTTCTAAAAGCATTCGTTTGTGTTAAACATGATAGTAAGTTGCAAACCTGTGTTAAATGTGAATGCCTTATTGATGTCAGTCTGTCTATTTGTCTCGTTGTACTCTCTAACCTCATTGTTAGTTGTTATCTTGCCTGAATATCGGTTGTTAAGGTTTTCATCACCTAAGTTCCGCCAAACATTTTAGTGACCAGACGAAAATGGGTTTCCTCCGCAGTGGACCGAATCACTCGATCCGTAACCAATCGGTACCTCCCATGTTAAATATATGAAGCACTGTAAGAAATCAATCTAATGAGGATTTAACTGGTGCAAAACATTTCTATCTACAGTTTATAATAGGCATAGTTTATAATCAAAACGAGCGACTCCGTTGTGTCCAAAACAATAAGCGACACTTTGAATGAGTTATAATGTACACGAATCTATATTTCAATCCATACAGCATATATAGCACGTTCGGCCATGTTGCTACCATCGGTGGACCTATAGTGCAGCAGAGTATAGTGAGATTCGGTTTTGAACCACAATTGAGACAGAGATAAAGTATGTGTGTGTGTGTGAGAGAATGAGAGAGAGAGAGGGGGGAGAGGGAGATGGAGAGAGAGGCAGAGAGAGAGAGACAGACAGGAAATGGAGAGAGTGAGAACAAGCGGAGGCGAGAGCGAGTGATAGATCAAGCACGCAAGAAAAACAGAGGGAAGGAGAGAGATAGATGGAGGGAGATATATATATATATAAATATATATACATATATATATATATATATATATATATATATATATATATATATATATATATATATATATATATATATATATATATATATATATATATATATATATATATATATATATATATATTTATATATGTGTATATATATATATAGAGAGAGAGAGAGAGGGAGAGAGGGAGAGAGAGAGAGAGAGAGAGAGAGAGAGAGAGAGAGAGAGAGAGAGAGAGGGGGGGAGAGAGTACACACTAAATGATGAACATGGCCGTATTACATCAACATTAGTTACGTTTGTAAATGGACACATTCTATGCTGCTAGTTTAACGAATAGTATAACTGTCAAAGGCAGCAAGATTATCATCTGGTGCCAGCATATCTCAAAAGGAGGTATTCTGATAAAATAGCAACGCGAAAGCCTACTCCGTAAAATCGTTAGTATATCGACCAAAGAGAGGGGATCCCTAAGTAGCCATAGTCTCTGCTTAATATCCAACTTGCTGTCATGTTGACATGCAAACCATCAACATCGGCACCCCAAAAAAGTGTAATTATTATTATCTCGATCAACCAGGTAAGCTTGGATTTATCAAAACGACTAAATTGAATAATAGTTCTGAATGCATTGTCAGCTTCTTCTGTAGTAAATGCGACTTCACAATTCAGCTTTGTAGGAGTGTGTGCTTGGCATTATTCATACGCCACATCTATGGATCCCTCATGATGACATTACGAGCTACATACATGTATGCACTGAGCAGCCCTTCTATTTTCAATGCATTTCCTCGCCATAGGCTTAGTGGCTCTTCAATGATTAAGCTTAGATATGGCATCATTGAATGACCGATTAATGGTTACTTCCCATGTAACAAGATTATTTCTTAAGCAACGAGCCACAAGGTGGTGCGGTAAGCGTCGTTTGGCGCCTATGCAATATAATAATTATTTTCTCTCGTCGGACATCTTCCATTTACAGCGAACTAGCACGGACTGATATGTGACAACCAGTATAGGCTTATTCAAATAAATGGTGACATTCCATCTCTTAGGTGCATGCGTTTAATTTAAGAGACATGCATATGGCATATACGTTTTTTACTGATGCTAAGAGGCCTACAATATTTACATTCATAATATCGTTAACGTGGCGGTCATTGTTTGATAGACATTGTCTGGAGCTGAATACTTTTAAGCAATTCCGTTCATGTGAATCACTGAATACCCTTGCGTGAATGATGTGATAGTTTTACGGCCAAAAACCATCCTTTATTTTTGAACTCCGCTACAATTAATGTATGCGCCACTATATGTGTCACAAGACGATTAAACACTGAGCGACATCGTATTCAGCACGGAGCGACGTCGTGTGCGTCCAGAGCTAATTTTACAACACGTTATACAATGACCCATCAGCTACAATAATACTGAGTCAACTGCCCGGGTTCGCATCAATGAACCGATCATTTGTTGTTGTGTTATATACTTTATCATCCTTCGAAACACCATCGTCGTAGTCATCACTGCTGCGTTACATTTTGTACGGGTAGGTGCGCCGCGTCAGTGCATTGTTAGATAATTAAAAACCATTTTATTTCCCTAACGAGACTTGTAAGTAAGTTGATGGCCGCAAATAAACTCTAAACAATTGCTGTCTTTGAAAGAGCATAGCAGTACAAAAGGTCGACTGCAATTGCATCTAATTACAAGACACTTCTTCATTGCTATCTGACCCGAGGTGCTCTTGAACCAATCAGCATCAAATATTAAAACGGATGCGGCTTATACTGAATGTAAATTCATTACTACTTTGATGTAATCAATTGATGAAATAAACTCAATTACTGCACATGTATAACTCGTTAACCGAGACGTTTGATTGCATGTGGTTCAAAATAATAGTATACACAATGCCACAGTAGAGGGAAGGAGAGAGATAGATGGAGGGAGATATATATATATATATATATATATATATATATATATATATATATATATATATATATATATATATATATATATATATATATATTATATATATATATATATATATTTATATATGTATATATATAGATATAGAGAGAGAGAGAGAGAGAGAGAGAGAGGGAGAGAGAGAGAGAGAGAGAGAGAGAGAGGGGGGGAGAGAGTACACACTAAATGATGAACATGGCCGTATTAAACAATTGGGCAGCTGTTTTAACATTATTGGTTTGTTCTATCATTGGGTACGATTATGTTTGTTTGAAGCTGATATATAAGATTTATCTTTTGCGAGATTTTATCACGCCTCGCCTTTGCAACAGGACCACAATTATGCATGAATTATCTAATTAAAAGAAATGGCAAAGTCTATTATTGCTGATACATTATATGCTAAATGAATCATCAATGACATCAACATTAGTTACGTTTGTAAATGGACACATTCTATGCTGCTAGTTTAACGAATAGTATAACTGTCAAAGGCAGCAAGATTATCATCTGGTGCCAGCATATCTCAAAAGGAGGTATTCTGATAAAATTGCAACGCGAAAGCTTACTGCGTAAAATCGTTGGTAAATCGACCAAAGTGAGGGGATCCCTAATTAGCCATAGTCTCTGCTTAATATCCAACTTGCTGTCATGTTGACATGCAAACCATCAACATCGGCACCCCAAAAAAGTGTAATTATCATTATCTCGATCAACCAGGTAAGCTTTGATTTATCAAAACGACTAAATTGAATAATAGTTCTGAATGCATTGTCAGCTTCTTCTGTAGTAAATGCGACCTCACAATTCAGCTTTGTAAGAGTGTGTGCTTGGCATTATTCATACGCCACATCTATGGATCCCTCATGATGACATTACGAGCTACATACATGTATGCACTGAGCAGCCCTTCTATTTTCAATGCATTTCCTCGCCATAGGCTTAGTGGCTCTTCAATGATTAAGCTTAGATATGGCATCATTGAATGAGATTAACGGTTACTTCCCATGTAACAAGATTATTTCTTAAGCAACGAGCCACAAGGTGGTGCGGTAAGCGTCGTTTGGCGCCTATGCAATATAATAATTATTTTCTCTCGTCGGACATCTTCCATTTACAGCGAACTAGCACGGACTGATATGTGACAACCAGTATAGGCTTATTCAAATAAATGGTGACATTCCATCTCTTAGGTGCATGCGTTTAATTTAAGAGACATGCATATGGCATATACGTGTTTTACTGATGCTAAGAGGCCTACAATATTTACATTCATAATAATGTTAACGTGGCGGTCATTGTTTGATAGACATTGTCTGGAGCTGAATACTTTTAAGCAATTCCGTTCATGTGAATCACTGAATACCCTTGCGTGAATGATGTGATAGTTTTACGGCAAAAACCATCCTTTATTTTAGAACTCCGCTACAATTAATGTATGCGCCACTATATGTGTCACAAGACGATTAAACACTGAGCGACATCGTATTCAGCACGGAGCGACGTCGTGTGCGTCCAGAGCTAATTTTACAACACAATAATACTGAGTCAACTGCCCGGGTTCGCATCAATGAACCGATCATTTGTTGTTGTGTTATATACTTTATCATCCTTCGAAACACCATCGTCGTAGTCATCACTGCTGCGTTACATTTTGTACGGGTAGGTGCGCCGCGTCAGTGCATTGTTAGATAATTAAAAACCATTTTACTTCCCTAACGAGACTTGTAAGTAAGATGATGGCCGCAAATAAACTCTAAACAATTGCTGTCTTTGAAAGAGCATAGCAGTACAAAAGGTCGACTGCAATTGCATCTAATTACAAGACACTTCTTCATTGCTATCTGACCCGAGGTGCTCTTGAACCAATCAGCATCAAATATTAAAACGGATGCGGCTTATACTGAATGTAAATTCATTACTACTTTGATGTAATCAATTGATGAAAATAAAACTCAATTACTGCACATGTATAACTAGATAACCGAGACGTTTGATTGCATGTGGTTCAAAAATAATAGTATACACAATGCCACAGTAGAGGGGGAGAGAGAGATAGATGGAGGGAGATATATATATATATATATATATATATATATATATATATATATATATATATATATATATATATATATATATATATATATATATATATATATATATATATATATATATATATATATATATATATATATGTATATATATATATATATTTATATATATATATATATATAGAGAGAGAGAGAGAGGGAGAGAGAGAGAGAGAGAGAGAGAGAGAGAGAGAGAGAGAGAGAGAGAGAGGGGGGAGAGAGTACACACTAAATGATGAACATGGCCGTATTAAACAATTGGGCAGCTGTTTTAACATTATTGGTTTGTTCTATCATTGGGTACGATTATGTTTGTTTGAAGCTGATATATAAGATTTATCTTTTGCGAGATTTTATCGCCTCGCCTTTGCAACAGGACCACAATTATGCATGAATTATCTAATTAAAAGAAATGGCAAAGTCTATTATTGCTGATACATTATATGCTAAATGAATCATCAATGACATCAACATTAGTTACGTTTGTAAATGGACACATTCTATGCTGCTAGTTTAACGAATAGTATAACTGTCAAAGGCAGCAAGATTATCATCTGGTGCCAGCATATCTCAAAAGGAGGTATTCTGATAAAATTGCAACGCGAAAGCTTACTCCGTAAAATCGTTGGTAAATCGACCAAAGTGAGGGGATCCCTAATTAGCCATAGTCTCTGCTTAATATCCAACTTGCTGTCATGTTGACATGCAAACCATCAACATCGGCACCCCAAAAAAGTGTAATTATCATTATCTCGATCAACCAGGTAAGCTTTGATTTATCAAAACGACTAAATTGAATAATAGTTCTGAATGCATTGTCAGCTTCTTCTGTAGTAAATGCGACTTCACAATTCAGCTTTGTAGGAGTGTGTGCTTGGCATTATTCAAACGCCACATCTATGGATCCCTCATGATGACATTACGAGCTACATACATATATGCACTGAGCAGCCCTTCTATTTTCAATGCATTTCCTCGCCATAGGCTTAGTGGCTCTTCAATGATTAAGCTTAGATATGGCATCATTGAATGAGATTAACGGTTACTTCCCATGTAACAAGATTATTTCTTAAGCAACGAGCCACAAGGTGGTGCGGTAAGCGTCGTTTGGCGCCTATGCAATATAATAATTATTTTCTCTCGTCGGACATCTTCCATTTACAGCGAACTAGCACGGACTGATATGTGACAACCAGTATAGGCTTATTCAAATAAATGGTGACATTCCATCTCTTAGGTGCATGCGTTTAATTTAAGAGACATGCATATGGCATATGCGTTTTTTACTGATGCTAAGAGGCCTACAATATTTACATTCATAATATCGTTAACGTGGCGGTCATTGTTTGATAGACATTGTCTGGAGCTGAATACTTTTAAGCAATTCCGTTCATGTGAATCACTGAATACCCTTGCGTGAATGATGTGATAGTTTTACGGCCAAAACCATCCTTTATTTTTGAACTCCGCTACAATTAATGTATGCGCCACTATATGTGTCACAAGACGATTAAACACTGAGCGACATCGTATTCAGCACGGAGCGACGTCGTGTGCGTCCAGAGCTAATTTTACAACACAATAATACTGAGTCAACTGCCCGGGTTCGCATCAATGAACCGATCATTTGTTGTGTTATGTACTTTATCATCCTTCGAAACACCATCGTCGTAGTCATCACTGCTGCGTTACATTTTGTACGGGTAGATGCGCCGCGTCTGTGCATTGTTAGATAATTAAAAACCATTTTATTTCCCTAACGAGACTTGTAAGTAAGATGATGGCAGCAAATAAACTCTAAACAATTGCTGTCTTTGAAAGAGCATAGCATTACAAAAGGTCGACTGTAATTGCATCTAATTACAGGTCACTTCTTCATTGCTATCTGACCCGAGGTGCTATTGAACCAATCAGCATCAAATATTAAAACGGATGCGGCTTGTATGTCTCAGCGGAAGCCTACTTAATGTAAATTCATTACTACTTTGATGTAATCAATTGATGAAATAAACTCAACTCACTGCACATGTATAACTCGTTAACCGAGACGTTTGATAGCATGTGGTTCAAAATAATAGTATACACAATGCCACAGTACGTCTTTTGTTGGAAACGGTGCTTGTGCAATTTAAATGTTCAGTTCTTATAGATATCTTTACATGGGGTACATTAAGTTTATCAATCCAGCAGTAGGTAAACAGATTACACCGATACGGTTATATAATAATTTTCGTTCACATCATTGCAATATAGACCATTATGATGAGTATCAAGATACATCTGCACGCGGCATGTGGCACGATGTCTCATAATTCATGTTGATGTTGAAATGGATGCACAACCATTTAAATGCTGTTGAAATAGAAGTAAAATCTATTTCATCCATATGTAATGCACTAGCTAAGCAACCATATAAAGACTTGTATTGTCATAATCAAGTGTCTGTAACGTGCTTTTAGTGTAATAAGCTATTTTTGGAATCAAGCATTGGCTTCAATTTTGCATGTGCCAACGTTTTACCCAGCCATCAAGCTATTCTTTGTGTATGACATAATCAACTGCCCCAATACATTTTGAATTCAATGCAAATTAAACCCATATAAAACCCATGCACAAAGCCAATATTACATTAGGTTCTGTGCATGAATGAACGAATGCTATAGCATTTAGATAAGAAACTACGCTATTGTGCTAAACAATCATTGATATACCTGAGCTTGAATATCTAATTACCATTTATGGGGTTTTCAACCAATTTCCCTGTATAAAAAGGTCGTTTTTAACAACTGCTAGTTTTTAAGCAGGAACGAAGTTATTTTGCGTGATTCATCAACGCCCAGATGGCCTCGTCCATGTTAATTGAATTACCTAGATTGCAACATTTGTCGTTGATTGAAGTGTGATACAGGTTTCCGAGGAGTTAGTAGATAAGTAAATTGCAGTAGTCTGTTGGCATATCATGCGTTAAGTTCGGTCGCATTGCCTGTACTAGCAAACATAATAACGATAGCACTGTATCAAGCCAATAATATTTAATTACAATTTACAGTTGATGTGATGCTGCACCCCATCATGTGATGATGCCCGGGTCTGGTCATTTTAATTAAATTGTCGACAGACAGAGCCCTTTATAAAACCATTTGTGTTGGCGAAATTTGTTAAATTCAACCTTATCAGACAACAGCTGCAACATCTATAGGTGGACAAAAGACAGTTTAGTGTTAGATATCTCCATTGCATTTATATATGCTTGTAAATACAACGTAGACAAACAGCCAGTCAGAAAGTAAAACCAACCAGCCATAAATGTCAATGCAGGTTATTGCTGTGTACAATCTCTTATTGAACAGATATCACAATAACCGATGTCCAATTCTGGTCTATAAAATATGCTGCCCCTAATATTGCGCAGTCATTCGTTATTTCAATTGGAATAAGTAATGATGGTAGCTCATACCCAATAAATTTATGCAACATATTGTTACGCTAAATTTACGAATACACTGTAGAGATATACTGGTTACAGCGACGGCTCGTAACGTTGTCTGTTGTTGAGGAAATGAGCAAACTATCAATCAAACGGTCACTGTGTGCATAAATGTAAATAAAGCATTGATGAAATGATGATGTCTCTTGCCTATGTTTTCTACATCTATTGCCAAAGACGCAAAGGAACCCAAATCGTATAATTCGCATTGCATAATTAACCGCTGCAGTGAACGCTGATTATGAACAAGGTATGTAATATCTTGGTTTAAATATCAATTTACGACGAAGAGTGTCTACCATAATCTTCCGAGCAAAACAATCACATTTAAAGCATGAATTGACAGCAGTTGTCCCTTTTAAGTCTCACATTAGTGGGGGGAAATCTGCTCTGTCCGAGTGGGTGTCGGCTTTGTCCGAACCGATTTAAATAGTATCCAAATAATGTTGTCCTTAGCTCCTGCTGGGTTGTGCATTTGTTCGTGTATAGTTCATGCATGTACCACTGATTAACCTTGCATTAATCCGCTATTGGATTTAGTCATTTACCTCACTTGATGCTGTCAATCGAGGCGTTTTCATTGATATCAGTGGGGGTTATCCCCATTCACCAGTGACTGTTGTTGTATGCAAGGATGCCAACGTAATAAACGGCTTGGAATAATTCAATACTTGTAAATCCCGACTGGCTGCGTGGTGTGGGATCCATTTTGGGGGCATTTTATTCTGTTGCTTCAACTTTGCTCAGAAGAACAGATAGGGCTGTTGAACTGGGTGTCGATAAAAAGGACTGGGTTTTATGGCGTAATTCCTTCTCTTCTACTTTTTGACAATGAACTGAATAACCGTGTTGTACTTGAGTGCTAGGTTACTATCTGAGAACGTTTGCTGTTTTAAATACTCACTAATGTTACTTTACCTTAGTTGTCGGTAATCCATTTGGTGATCAACTTACTCTGTTCTGACAACATCATTGACAACTCTTTATCCATCTATTTTGTGGGACAAGACTACATCTCTCTAGATGCATGCTCGATTTGTCGAAATATATTATTTCTTTATGTCCTTTAATAGTGGCGATATTACTTCATAATTGTGTGATATATTTAATACGCGGGGATGCGCCTATGAAACAGTTTGCATTTATAAAGATCAAATGTCGTTTTTGGTCGAAGCTCGTGATAGTTAAATGAATCATGTGAATTCCAGGATGCATGGTTTCTGTCCATTACATTCAGTATGGTAGTCATTTACTTTCCTTTGTGTTCTTAAAACCCTTACGCAGAGTAAATCATGAATGACAATAAACCATGTTTTATATCTAATAAGATACAGCCATACAGCATGATAAGTAAGTCATATTTTGTTTCGTTATGTGTCATAAAGTAAATGTGTGGCATGGTGCTACTGTGTTTCAACATCTCTACATAAATCATACCCCGTCGAATGCTTTGTGTGAGAATAGATACAGCGTTAAAACCTCGATCCGGATGGAGTAAAACCTCTTTCTCAATTGTGCTTTGCGATACATATGCATTGCACAATGTTACCCTAAATTTCCACTGTTAAGTGAGGTATTGTAATCATTTTCTGCAAGGGCCAAGTATGGCATTTGTTTTCAACAATAACGTTATCTTGCGGCAAAAAGAATCGCCATATGGCTCGATCAGAAATGTTAACGAATGCGCATTAATTAATGCACATATGTACGTCAGTCAAGTGTAGCCCAGTACACTAGCATTGGCCATTCCAATCTAATGGTCGCTATATACACGTCTTGTTCGAAGTGACTGGGTACTGGTGTACAGTTTTGAAGGTGACCTACCTGTCTCTCTTTTGCCATCTCTATGTCTTTTTCTTTTCAATCGATTCACCTATTGTCAGAAAGAAGAACTTGCAATGAATTCTAGCTGTTTTGGAAACGACATCTGAAGGATAATTTACAAGCTAGACGGATCAACGGAGAGCAAACACGTGACCAGCACAGCCACTTATGCTGCAGCTGGCTTATAACCACCACAGCAGGTGGACATTCTAATAATATGACTGTGCCTTATTGTCCTTATCTCATTATGAAATATTATAAATGGTATATTTCATTCATTTATGGTTTTCGGCAATGAAGTGATTCGCGATAACAGAAGCAGAAGCAAACATAAAGTAATATGTAACTCACACCAAAAAGTCAATACACTGACAAATAATTGGATATGTGACCCAACATATCCATCCCGTCGCGCGGCGATGACAAAGGTTTGATATAACTGACGTCATGTGACCCTGGATAGAGGGATGTTGCATGACAGTTGGACATTCGCTTTATGTAGGTCAGTACTGTTTCAATGCAACCGTAATCACAACAAATATAGATTCATATTGGCATTTATCTCAACGCGGTTAACAACATTATTGGCTGTTACAAAGATGCTTAATGGTATAATGTTTCGTGACAACACGCATGGTTGCGTGCATTCATCCACAATATTTTGTAAATCCCTATGATATCTGAGTCAAGAGATCTGTACACACGTCATTGCCATATGCGTGACAGCAACAATTATTCAATTGGTGTAGGGCGGGCCTAGTCAAAAATCACAAACGCTAATACTTGCTTGGAACGCCTGATTAGCGAGAATACATTATGGTGCAAGAATAGTACAATGCACATTTCTGGTAGCATTAACGGTAATTAACTTCCATGGCGCACATCGTCTCTGATTAACAATGGTTGTGTCGAAACTAAATACCTGATAAATGTAACACTAATAAAGATCTTATAGATTTGGAAGCTTCATTTAATTAATCTATTTTTCATGCTCGCAATGATGGTTTCTTACAACCCTATAGTGTCACAGCTTGATGGGGACAGGTTTGCTCATCACCCTACAAACATAAAGTGGCCCTGACAAGGGGTCCACCAATTTGCGATTTTCAATGTGGAGGTGTCTATTTCATACGCAGCTTAACACCTCACGTTTATACAATAACCTAACAGTTTATTCTACTCAAAAATGCTACGACGTAAAAACCCTCTGTACGCATTTTTCATTGCAGGACCAGGAGTCGTAAAATTTAAGATAAAGTCAACAAATTGTTTGTCGTTAACCACTAACATTCATGTGACATTTATGATCAGTATCAATGAGGCACATAATTTGATCAATATACACATGCTACGTTATTTTGGGGCTTCAAGGTAATGTGACCTATAACATTGCAGCTCGAATAGCCTAGTTTTGGCTTGTACACATTCTTTTATTTATCACAATCGAGTGTATATTGGCATATAATTAGTTATCAAATACACATGCATCAATCTATGTTTTAAAATGATTTTGCTTGGTTTTCTTACTGCAACGAAAGCGCCGTAATTAATTTAGCATCAATTACTGTTGGAATGCATGATACCTCGCGATAAGACATCATAAGACACCTTAGATGACATTATCGATAGCGGACGCATGTATGTATCCGTTTTTCCAATGAATTCATCATTATATTGATTGCCATTAGCACAATAACATTTCCAATTATTCTGTCGCATTGGCATCTATGTAGAGTTATCTTATAGCATTTTAGTAATTTCCGTTGTCAGTCAAGGCTGCTGTGGCATCTGCATGATATGCTTACCTTTCGTATGATTGAAACATGTCCAACCAGTATATTCCTTACAAACCGTGTGTATTCGAAATGGTGCAGAGTAATTCGTCTGTGTGACAGCCGAAATTGTCACAACAATAATAGCTTCTTCGAATGGAAAAGACAATAGCAATATTTGGGTTATACATCAATTCCAATAACAAGCTGATATCGGGATGGTGATGGATGAGGATGATAGTTATGATTTGAGCAGCCGGGTCGGGTGCATCATTTTTAAGTGATGGAGCCGCCATTAAACGTGATCATCAGAGTCATAAACTGTGGGTTGAAGGGCGAAGCAGTTCATCACTGCGCCATCGGAACCTGCTTTCGTTGAATGGAAACTGCACTTATAACACCACCATTCTGCGAGGACTCGTTTCACGGAAGGTCAAACGGATATTAAGCCATTTCTGTGCACATGTATCATACCGTGTTTACGATTTTATTTGTATAGTCTGGGTGGGTATTCATACATTTTATCAATCAAACATAGTTGTAAACTGAATAAATAATTTCATGTGGTATTTCAAACGTCTATGTTTGTTTGTTTGCAATAGGATTGTTTTAATCGCGCTGCTTAATTTACCCATGCTAGCTTACCGCGTATTGTCTTTCATAATTTCATTTTGCAGCAACTTTGCGGTGCCAGGCGATTTTAAACGGACCGCAAAATATAATTGGCACAGTTCACTCGATGCTCACGGGAGAAAAGAATATATATATATATATATATATATATATATATATATATAGATATATATATATATATATATATATATATATATATATATAGAGATATATATATATATATAGAGATATATATATATATCTATATATATATATATATATAGAGATATATATATAGATATATGATATATATTTATATCTATATATATGTATATATTATATATATATATATTTATTACACATATTATTTATAGATATATTTACACATATATTTATATTTAGATATATATTTATTTATATGTATATATATATATATATATATATATATATATATATATATATATATATATATATATATATATATATATATATATATATATATATATATATCTTAAATAAATATTGGCTTCGTATGGTCAAGTGAATAGAAATGGCGCAGCATATAGTTTTGTACGCGGTATTATACATGACACTGCTCTCTCAACTGAGAAACGATGAATAAATACATATTGGCTCATGGTTAAGTTAAGGGGTTCAAAACTTGACAATCAAATGGCTGGATGAATATAAATAGTACGCAACTAATTCGTTCATCACAAGCTCATAAATGTTGAATTGGTGAGCAATGACATCAGCATTATCCAGACGGTCTTACACATGATCACATATTTGGGGTCAACGAAATTATTTGCTTCTGGCTGAAGTTGAATTCCTGATGAGCGTATTGTTACCCCTTTTACACTTTTTAGCCAATCTCCTGTCGATTCATCTAAGATATCGGCAAGAATCATGGTGCGTTGCATAACCTGTACGGACACCTATTCATTTATACCTTGGGAAATTATATTTGAGGGCGTTTAGTTCATAGCATTGGAGCAGATTCTGGTAGACAACTCGTAAATTGGTTGGCATCGCTGACGATCAATGCGTAAAAAAACCTGCTTTTTCAAGGGAAACATCCAGTTCCCATCTGAACCCACAGAGCGCTAATGGAAGGATAATACTGTAGAGAGGAGTGTCCGCCATGAAAAAATGTAAATATATATACTTTAGAGTAACAGTAGCCTGCTTGATGAGAGTTCCAGCAGCATATTAATGACGTCCAAAATTGAAACAGAACAAACCTGAATTAGCAGCGCTTGTTTGACGTATGACGATACGACATTATGTTTAACCGTTACATATTAACATATGATATAACCGTTGCACAAAAAGAAACTGTTCTCCTATTTAAAACAAAATCATTTTGCTACTTAAATCTGATACGGTGTTAGCACTGTCGACCAATATTCCTTGGTATGACGATATTTGTTTACATTCGTTACATATTTTTCAACCTTAATTATACATTTAAAACCAAATATGCTACTTTATTCTCTCGAATGATCAAATCAATGGCTATATGTGGGAAATCGTTCCGAAGCAATCAGTTTATTCTCTCGAATGATCAAATCAATGGCTATATGAGGGAAATCGTTCCGACGCATCGTTGGCAAAATGGCTAACTAAGCAATTGTACGCTGACCATTAAATGCTGTTGACTCTCGTTAATGTCTACAAAGCCCACAACCGCTCAACATTCAAGGAAAGTTTTTATCACATAAATTAGGAGGGCTATTTTCACGTGTGTTCTTGTAGGCATCGCTTCGTTGCGGGCTGCACTGTTATGTTCCAGGGATCTATTGTACAGCACCGGCCCAATTTATCTACAAAACAGAGAGCGGCCAGTCTACCATCACTCATGTTTGTATCTAATGGAAGCAGTATGAGTCGATTATGTGCGCGATGTCTTGTCCTTCCTACCGTTGCCTGTGGTTGTAACCACCGACAAATCGTATTGATTAATATTTTGGCGAAGTAAGCTGGAATCGTGTAGTTCATTTTCTTACAACGCGGCACCAAATGAACCACATTGACTGTCACTTGACAATCTAGCGGCTGTGTGTATATTTATGGTACACTACGGATTCACTTCCCACAGGGCCGCAAAACAACACAAGCCATTTAATGTAGAAAAATAACTATTTCTTAACGTGACGCATCTGTTCTAACGTATGTGGCACATAAATGGTCACATCTGGTGTTGCGCGGTTTCGTGTCATGTGTTTATTGGAACTATTTACGCTGAAACAAAACTCCGCTAGCAACATAATCCTGCCTTTGACTAGAGCAAGATATATTGGCCCATCCGTTGGATAGGAAAAAACTTAATTACTTGCTTAATGCACTGAATATATCGGTTAGCTTGTAGAACTTCACGTAATATCGCTAGCATATTGAGATTAAACACAACCAAATCGCCTTATATTGTTTTTGCAAATGCAGTTTGTGACACATAAGATATTCCGAGGTATGATTATATTACATAAAGTAATAAGCGAGGTGCAGCATCTATTTCATCCTTAATTATGATCAATCAGCTAGTGAATCAAGGTAGTTGTGACAGGAGTTATGCTCCAAATGTTGCAACAATGCTCTATTCACCCATAAGGGTTTATGGGTTTATTAACGCGACTTAAACAGACTTTCATCCTACCAGCGTTTTGTGATGGCTAGACAATCAACTTATCTTTTTAGTATCATTTACCACAATATTTGTTCATCATTTGCTATTGCAATACGATTGATGTATCACAACGCGATTGATAACAATCGTTATCACAACGATCTTTTAATTTGTGAAGAGACTAAGAAGGGACCTATGAACAAGATTCTGCTTCACCGAGTAATGTGAAAGTACGCTTTTCGTTTCTTGCGTACCAGCCACAATGCAGCCACAAAGGCAAGCATTATTCAGCCAGACTTCCCTATGTTATAAATGGCCAAGTGTTGTAACAGGCGATGGTGAAGAACGTCGGAATCACTATTTACTTCATAGATGATATGGGATAGCTCGTTTAATTCAGAAGCCTATATTCATTGCAATGCAAACATAAGACTCATAAACTGTTAAACAAAGACAAAGCTTAAGTAAAGATATATCGTTCTATGGTGACTTATTATTGTTTATGAATAATAGAACGACATTTAGAAATTACGTGCGTATAACGATTAGCCATATTATACACATTTGGCGACCTTAATTTCCCTATGTTATTGTTCATATATCTGTTACGTGCATAAACTTGTCAAAAATAATTCTGCATTCTAGAATTCTAGAAAATATCGGTTGCTTGTTTCCAGTAATTTAATTATTTATATAAGCCATATATAAATGAACTTTGGTGGGCCATGTGGAGTGATTTTCTGGTTAATTAACTGGCGTGACAAATTGGCTTGTAGCATAGGGTGTACTACTAACGAAATGTTGTGATCCCATCGCTGGAATAGAATGCCTTATTTCGCTACTATGCAGAGCTGGTATGTATGTTTTCATGATTTAGTAATTCATAAAACACGATCATTCTGCAGAGCACATATTGTTATTCATTAACTTAGAGTATTGTTGAATATCGAACCTTTTGCATCGATAACATGCTAAATGCTTGGACTCATTTTCTAGCTGTACCCGAACATATTGGCCACAAGCCAAAATAAATATTGTCTAGTCAGCACTTAAGGTTACAACATTATTCTACCATATCAAGCAGTCAACTTAGCTCTTATTTGTTCTGTACCTCCATGATGATCGATAGCCAAATTAATAGCGCTGGTTTTTATTCCTCTTATGCCTGTTTTATTACTATCAAATTATCTCAATGCTTCCATATACAGCAGTGCATTGTGATTTACGAATGGGTGTGATAATGATTACTATGACCCCTCCATAGTACATGACAATTCATTAACAGGCTAAAAAACCTCAATGACACAAATCTTTCCATGCGGCGCCAAAAAAAAAATATGGGGCTGTTCCCTCGGAACTACCGTTTGCGCTTATAATGATACTATATATGACAATTTTAATCTGAGACATGCGCATGATAACAAACACTTTATACGTAGTACCTTTATAAGTGTTGCTTTGCAATCACCCACTCTGAATTTTCACCTCTCACATAAAGCTTTGATGAATTTGGTTAAACCTTATGTAATGTTGCTCTTTAAATGTGACCTATCAAGGGCCTACAAACAATTGTTTATTGACCCAGTGGACATTTTTTATACAGGCATCTCTTGGAGGGGACTTCTCTTTAACGATATCACCTTTTCTTTCGGCCTTCGTTCTGCTGCGTTAAATTGTCAGCTCATGTCGCCTGCTGTCGCCTTTTTCTACACAGCCTTACATGGCTTGGACTTAATTAACTATCTGGATGATTTTGGTTTGTGTCATAACACAAGCGCAGCCGCTGACGCTTATCACAAGTTAATTGTGTTGATCAGCGATACTTTGGGACTCCAACTAAACTTTGATAAATGTTGCCCACCTGCAACCCGCATGTTATTTTAGGCATCGAGATTGATACAGTTAACATGGTTATGCGTATTCCAGCTCACAATTTGCAAGGTGCTAAAACTGAACTGCTGAAGTAGCTAAGCAAACAATATGCCTCTGTTCGTTCATTACAGTTGCTGCTTGGTGTCTTAAAGGTGCATTTCATCAAAAAATCACTCGATTTTTAATCGAAAAAGAAAGTTGCTAAATGCAAGAGTATCTTAAATGGTGCCCATATCCGTAGTCCAAAGTTTGAATGTCCGCATATATTTCTTGTTGTTCCTTATTTTGCACGTCCAGCCAAAAATAGACCATTTTTGGGAACTCATGTATTATTAATTCCGGAAGCGCAGAAAAGTCATCACTCTGTGCCATTCGCCATCGGCGGATGTTTAGTTTGCGCTATTTTCATTGCGATAATGGACGACCAAAGCAAGAAACGAAGAAAAGGTGGAGGGAGAAAGAAGCTATTAACAGATTCAACAGCTAAGAGAAGGAAGCGTGAGCTAGACCAGATGCGGTCTAACACGAGGGTATCTTTAAGCTGCAAAGTTTTTGCTTGACATGTTAGTAATCTCGTTGTATTATGAATACCCTGCTATCTAATCGCCTGCATTGAATCGATTTGTGTAAATGTCACCGATTAAATAAAATTTAAGGGCTTATTGTGAGTCCATTGCACTATTTAGATTTGTTAATTGCTGTTGCAAACATACCTTACTTACTTTGTAAATTTTAGATAGAAAATTATTGCATCCTCTTGACCCTTATTCAATGGCTGGTGTTCAGGTGTTCGTCATAACTTGCTCGCAGTCAAGTTGTGACAATGGACCACAACAGGCATAGGGATTGGGCATTTGCACTCAAGAAGGATGGTCAGCCAATGTAAGTCTCTCATGACCACTCAACTACACACTGACTAAATGTCCTATCAGGAAACACGCTACTGATGCTGCACATGTAATGTTGTTGGCCATAAATTGCCATTTATTTGGTGTTACAGGTACAGCACTCGCTTCAACAAGCAGTCAAACACGTGGTCATTGATTTAGAGGCCAAGACTTACGCCCATATACCAGATATGATGACAGAAATCTTAAGGCCCAAGCAATGCGACAGCAATCACAACAACACCCACAACGCTCTGCTGATGACCCTGCAAAATCAGTGTGAACATTGCTCCTGTGCCAAGGCCATCTACCCAGGAAACAGTTGAGTTGCAGGAGTCTTGTTTTGATTAAAAATATGATTTGAAATTTTGTTGTTGTTGAAATGTACAAATCTTTTATTAGTCACATTCTTATGTCTGTAAATACAAACTGTAATAGAAGAACTCATGTAATTGGCAAATAAATAATACATGATCTCATTTTAATGTCACTTCTTTTGTAATCAGGGCTAGAATTATGAACATAAAAAGTTAAATCTGAAGATAACGTGTCGTGACTAATTGACAAAATAATGTGTGCATAATTTACTTATATATGAATGCTCATTCCAAAAAACAAATAGACAATTAATTATCAGATTGTTAAAACAAAAATGTTCACAACAAATTATACCACATGTTTTGTGAGACTAGGCAATTTATAATCCACACAAAAATACCAATCAATGTGATATTTCCTTATTAACATTAAAAATTAACACATTTAAGCTAAGTATATTACCAAAACCTATTTTGAATTCAGCCTGTATACTGTCAATACTTGTCAAGGAAGAGGTCTCTGATGTTCCATACGCAACAGGAGAGAGTTACCTCTGTTGTGATCAAAATTGCATGAATGTTTTTTGGAGCAGCTGAAGAGTGCTAACTGCTGAGTTGTACAATACCTTCAATTTCTCCTTCTGTGACAGCTTTAAAGATTTAGTAGCCACTCTACTCTGCTGTAGGGTCTGGTTAGTTATTGGTGTGTTGCCAAGGTAGCCTCTGCGAACAAGATTGACTCGCTTTCGGCCTGTCGAGGTATACAAACAATTGAGAACCAGTGGAAATATATGGTTCGATAAGTCCAACATTGGACCTATTTACTGACAAAGTGATTCAATTAGGTAAGGCAAGCCCAAACGTACCTTGTTTGAAGAAGATGGGGCTCCTCTGCAACCTCTTCAGGCTGGTCTGCAACCTCCACCGACTTGAACATTCGCAGCCTCGGGGTAAGCACCAGTCGAACGGTAAAATAAAAATGGTTTATATTGGTTCAAAACGAGTTGTTCTATTAAATGGAACCAAATACCGCATGCCATTTTTTTTGAAAAAAAATGCACCTTTAATTCATCTAGCTAAAGTAATCCGACCTGGTCGCCGCTTTATGGTAATAAAACTGAAGGGTTCGCCCGTGGAATTTGATGCGGGGTTCCGGCTGGAAATGTATTGGTGACACGCATTCGTTGAGCAATACAACTCATGCTCGTTAATACAAGATCTTCGCTGGTCGCAACCGATGCACTTCTGTCGTCCGACAGCTGTCTCACTGGCTTCTTCAAAGGGCGATTTTATCATATGCAGTTCCGAACACATGTTTTCAATGAGGAATTAGACATCAATGCTTTAGAACTTTTGGCCTTGGTTATCTGCATTAAACTGTGGGCACGCTTGTTACAGCGACAGCCGGTAGTTATAGCGGTGAGTAGCATACACGGTAGCGGTTCTGGCACAGTACCACCACCATCCATACTACTCATCCTTTGGCAACTTATACAAGATTTTCGCTCACCCTAAAGACGCCTCGGACTCGACCATCGAAGGGCCGAGGGGTTAGTTTGCAGGTACACTAGTGTGCCCATAGGCTAGGATCTATACACCGTCTGCGGCTATCCACCTCTTTGAATCAAAGGGAGAGAGTGACACCTTGTTGACGTGGAGCCCATATAATATATGGGCATCACTGCGTAGCATGTACATTCCATGACGGAACTGCTTCTTGGTGAACAGAGACTCTATGTAGGTGTTTCTTAACCACCACCTTCTTCACTCCCTTGGCCCTTTTAATCTCACCTTCGTCAGACAACATACTCCTTGATAGGCACACCAGCACACTCATCCTTCATCTTTCCTAGCACCTTCTTGTTTACGTCCGAGAACAAGGGATGGGAAGGATCATAATTGCTGGTATCAAAGAGGTCACCATCTTTTTTCATGTCTGCATACACATCATCTGTGCGGATCTACATACACCGGGCGATTTACCACTAAGTTGGTCTTGTGCATATTCAGGACGGCCAGGTCATAATCGAATACTTTATGTCGAGCATAGGCGAGGCTGGCCACAAGCCTGCGTATTTTTTCCTCGTCTGCCGAGTGCACAATCGTGACGTCGACTTGCGTTCTGAGATTCTCCATGGTTTTACCAAACACAGAGTTGTTCATCAGCTTGTACAGGTCCTTTTCAAAGTCGCTAGTAGCAACCTTACGCAGGTCTGTGTTCATGCGAATAAAAGGTTCCATCCAGGGACTCTGATTGGTGTATTTTAGTGAGCAATCAAGTAATAATGGTTTATTTTCTCAAATAATACAAATACAAATACAACAACAAGTAATAGTAATAATGGATTATTGTCTCAAATAATACAAATACAATAACAACAACATTTTTACAGATTTAACATCAAGCGTAAACCTCATTCCCAGAGATAGATTATAAGAGCGTACAAAACGTCAGGACTCCCAATAGTTAGGACTACCTCTTTATTCTTCTATTGTTTGAACGCCTTTCATACCCCCTATTCTTGGTAGCATGCCATCGAGCCTCCCCAATGTCTGCCCTATAGCCTACAAAACCTCTTCCAATGGATTCTTTGGTCGGCCCCAATCGATCTATTTGTTTGCCCTATAGCCTAAAAAGCCTAGTCTGCCCTATAGCCTACAAAGCCTCTCCTAATGGTTTCTTTGGTCCGCCCAAAGCAATCTATTTGTCTCTACAAAGCCTCTCCAAATGGTGGCCCAAGTAATTAATTTGCCTGCTCTGTCTCCTATTTCATAAAGAAAGGGTCCCAAATTGGGGTAAGCTTAGGGGCCGGTTCCGGTTTTGGTAGGAAATTTGTTGCGGCTTCCATGTGGTTCTTTGTAATTTTCCAGACCTTCCATGCAAGCAAGATGCGGCAAATCCTGCGTATCCCACCATTTGCAATCTTGTCAAAAAAGATGCTAAGTCCGCAATGGTTCCTACGCCGGTTCCAACCTGTTCTATATCGTCTTCCAGACCCGACAGATTGTCGTCGATTTCCTCCTCTACGGATTTTGCAATATCGTCTACCTTTTTTCTATATCGCCCGCCTTTTTTTCTATTTCGTTCACTTTTTCTCTATATTTCGCATTGTATTGTGGAAATCGCATAGAGACGCCCCATATCGTGGGGGTAGTATTTCTTGGGGGCCACTTCCCATATCTGGCGCCTCTTGGAGTGCCTAACTCTCGGAACCACATTGGTAAATTCTAGGGGGAGTCCACTCTCGCAGTCTTCCATTCCAACATTGGAATGGAGCATAGAGCTTGTTGCCGTATTCCATATTCTATGGAGTCTACTAGTACCAATGCCATAGTTTTTTCGAATCTGCTCTGCCGGAACCTTTCCTTGCAAATCACGGATTTCTTGTATTTGTTTCTTGGTAGTTTTCGCATGGTGTATACCATGTACGAACACCAAAGTTCAATACATGGTATGTTTTCCAACCATACCATACCACCTACCATACTATACCACCAACCATACTATACCACCAACCATACTATACCACCAACCATGCTATACCACCAACCATACTATACCACACTTTTTCATTCCAACATTGGGTTCCTACTGGCAATATAGACATATAGCAATATAGGTGTATATGGCTCCAAATGTCGGTGGTATTTGTGGTCCTCCCAGATGTGAGCCAAGATTCGATCGGGATATCTTTGTGGGTGCGATCGAAAAATACAACAAGAAACCAAACGTGTTCAAAGAGATTCCAGAAGTGGGGACCCGAGAAGGTCGTCCTTGCAAAGTGGGTGCATGTGTATACCCCCTCATTCATGAATGCAGCTTTGAACAGCTCTGGTGCTTTGGGTGCCACGGTTTCTACAAGATATGGCGACGCATAGTCCTCTAGAACTATATAGTCCTTTGCAATTGCATCCAGGCTTGTCGATTCTGCGGAGGCTTGCAGTGTTTCGAGCATCTTGGGGCATGGTGCGTGCAGCACAGATATCGGGTTTCACGAAAGATCTTCTCGGGCAGGATTTGGATCTCCAAAGAAAAAGGTCTTGGCGACTCCATCCAATGCACCTGCCGGTCGAGCTTATCCACCGAGTTTTCGAAGGACTCCTTGCACTTCTCCAGGGCTTTGTTGAGCCAGACTACGACGATATCCTTCACAATCCGAGCACTTTTTTCTCCCCATCTCTACACCAATACCCGAGAACCGCCCAGTAGCCAACTTTCTGGGATACTTTGGTTGTCTGCTCATCCGACAAATGCTCCACAATCTCCTCTTTTGTGTCCGCCAGGTTCTTTTGACGCTCAATGGCAGCAGAAGCTATGGATTGCATCTCTTCCAGTACTTTTTCTCGGATCTGCTGCACCTTTGTATGGTGCTTTTTCTCTTCTTCCTAGTATTTTCAGGTGGACTCCATAGTTCTCCATTCCATGCATCCAGGATTTCCTCCATGCGCTTTTGGCGGTTGCGGGTACAGCACATGAATATCTCCCACTAGATCGCTACCTGGGCAACTTCTTCCTGAACTTGGGCTGGTTTGTTCCTCCCAATTGCTTGGCACGTCTATGTATTGGGACTCTGGAAGCATATAGGAAGCCACTCCTGTGTAAGCTATTTGGGGTAGACCTTCAGGAGCCTTGCCACGGCCGCTTCTGAACAGCTGTGTAAGTTTCTTAGATGCGCACAGGATGGTGGGGATAGACTTTGTATAGCAGCTCATTGGTGCAAATGCTATCGATTGATCGTCGTAGGACATATCTATCCGGAATATGGGACACTTGCAGAAGCCAAAGTCAGCTGCTGTCCAGAGTATAATTTTCTCCCATTTCTCGTCGTCGGTGGTGTCCAGCTTTGTTTTATGCCCACTATCCGGCGTGTTGTGGCGTGCGCGTACCAGGCCACAAATAATTCCCCAGAAGACCTTTTTACGAGCACCAGGACAGCGATCGAGCACAGAAGCCAGGTTCGTCCATTGGGCGGCCGGTATTTGTACTACAAAAAGATTGTGGCCATCGAGAAGGTCTGCGGTCTCTTGGACCAGATGGCCCTGGGTGGCCTTGTCGTACCCGTAGATTGTAATTTCGATGCGAGTGCAACCTCGATCTTGGACATCTGGGTGAAAAAAGGTGCTGCGAAGGTGGGCGTTTGGGCAAGATGGCCTCCCACCTGCTTGCGCACTTCCCGGGCCTCAAAATTGGAAACAACCTTGTTGTGGAGCTTGGTGCGAGTCTTGTAGCCGTCGCGTTCCCCAATCCAGGTACAGACATGCTTTCCTATGCTGTCTGTGTTATCGAGTATGGTTTGCCCCTCGATGGTCGGATTGAACTGCTTGCCCTCTATACGAAAGCCATGTCCTTGGCGAAAGGGAAATAGGGCCTCTCAATCCAATACTCCGGAGAAGTCCTGGGTGTAGTCTATTGCGTAGATGTCTGCCCCTGTAGCGTGGAGTAGCCAGGAGAACTGAGGAAGCTGTACCGGGAGTGTCTCGATTGGGATCTCGGAAACGTCGACCTTTGCCACATAGTTTCCAACGGCTTCCCTTTCTTGTTAGAGTTCCAGCCATAGGTTCTTTGCTTTGCAGCCAGGCCTTCTCGATGGGCAATGGTTTCCCGGATGCGAGTCCCTCCTACCCCAGAGCGAGAAACGGTGTGGACAATGGTTGTGTGCTCTCCCAAAGCTGTCCTTGGTTGCCGCTACGATGGAGTTGGCAATTTTCTTTGCTGTGCCTTCTTCGCCTGTGGTGCACAGGATGGTGCCACCCTTTTGTTGCACGAAGTCGGCCCTGCGTAGGTAGCCGAAGACGTACAGATCGTCCAAAAACGGCTGGAGGTTGGATTTTTCCTTGTGTCCCGCCAGATAGTCGACCTTGTATATGTCCGAAAGGAGGTTGTTTTCTAGGAGGATGTTGGCGGAAAGGGATGCGTCAGGACGTTGGCCAATTTGTTTGACAGTAGCTTCTACTGCCATCGGTAGTATAAATAGACCACACCTTTTGTTCAAGTGGGCGCAACTTGGGACTGCTATGGGGTGGGTAGAGGGCGTAGGGGGGGGGGGGGCGTTGGGGGTTGCAAGCGCTTGCTGTGGCTCGAGGTGGCATGCAATTGGGTGGTCTTGGGTGGTGGGCGTAGAGGGCGCTTTGGTGATTCCCGTTTGGTGGGCTTGGGTGGCTGGTGTGTGGCGACTTGCTGGCGTTGGGTGGGCGGCTTGGTGGCGTTGGGTGGGCTTGTGGCTGGACGGTCGGGCTAGATGGCTTGTCGGCGTATGGCGTTGGGTGGGCTTGGGCTGGACGAGAGAGCATAGTCGAACGAGGGGTTGGGGGTGCGTGTGGCATTGGGTGGGCTTATGGCTGGCCGAGAGGGCTTGTGCGTATGGCGCTGGAAGAGCTTGCTGGCGTTCGAGGTGGTGGGCCGTTGGGGGTTGTGAATGGGCTTGGGGCTGGACGAGAGGACTTGTACGTATGGCGCTGCAAGAGCTTCTGGCGTTCAAAACCGTTGGGGGTTGTAGTGGGCTTGGGGCTGGACGAGAGGACTTGTGCGTAGAAGGCGTCTGGACTGCTAAAGAGGGGTGTGTTGCTCGGCGGTGGATGGGGAGGGGGTTCGATGGTGGGCGCGAGGAGCGGGAAAATGGTAGCCGTGTGGTAGTCCCAAGGCTTGGTAGCCCCGACTTTTTGTGCGCTCTTATAAGCTGCCAAAGGGTAAGTTGTATGGATGGTGGTGGTACTGTGCAGGATTCCGTTTTGTCCATCGCGATATCTTCTTTTCATCATGCCTTAACCGTGTTGCTGCGTATGCTCATCTTATCCAGCTTGTGCCAGCTCCCGCTACATCGCCGTCATTTGTGTTCCCTGACACTCACTCACGTCTCACGTCCCTCACGCACGCTACATTTGTTTCTCGCCTTAAAGGCTTGCTTCACGTCATTGGAGTGGACGCTGCGCAGTACGCAGGGCACAGCCTTTGCCGAGGTGAGTGTTCACTGGCGTATCGTGCTGGCATAGGTAAGGAGCTTCTACAACACCATGGTACATGGCGCTCAGATTACTACCAACGTTATCTCTCTTTCTCTCTACAACGCAACCGTTCTCGGTTACCCGTGCAATAGGTGAAATGTGTACTTTAACTTTAACAACTGCTAGAAACTACCGCGTTAATTGATTTTCTTCCACTGGTTTTGAAATTTGCATCTTTTTGTCATTTGTAATTTTGTGATATCATTCGCTCCACGTTATCTGTTAACTTATCCCTCTTTTCTTTCTCTCTCCACCCTACTTTTTGCCGGTTCCCTTAGCTGGCCTTCCTGGCCATTTCCTTTTCGCTCTTCTACATAATATTGTGTCTACTACCTAACTTCATGATGGCCTTCCTTTCCTTTTCCTTTCCGCTCGTCTTACACAATCTTGCGTCTACTACCTAACTACACTTCTGAATTCATTTCTGTAATCACATAATTATTATCTGATATTTGTTTGTACTATGATTCGTGTATATCTTGTCACCACCTCGCTGTACTTGGGTCCTGCGAGGTATCCAATAAAGCGAGTTTTGCACCCGCCCACGTTCTCTCTTGTTCTCGGGGGTCGAGGGGTAATTATGTAGTTCTCCCTGGATTGAATGATAAAAACTGTGGCACTCCAATGTCATATGTTTGAGAATTACTGGAGTCCGAAACAAAAGCTGGTAGCATTTTGTTCCATCTGGCTTTACACAAGCAAAGATCCTCTCTTAGGCTCATTTAGTTTTCTTGCATGACACTAAACCCGACAAATGGGATAATCGCTACTATAAGTGAACACTGCGCATAGATCATCAATGCGTGTTGCTTGTGTGCTGTACCATCGATAAATGAAGGAATTTGCCAAATGTATTGCATGTATAAGCGCTTATTACGCCTATCAATTCTGTACAAATGTTTGTATATTTCCGTATTCCCTAGGATAACCTATCTGAGCTTGCTATATATTCCTGCATCGTGACAATTTTTGTGATGATCAATTTGGTTAATTAGACCATATGTGATTATCTCGAGTCATCAATACCGCGTAAGTAACGACATAACCATCGTATGTTAAACGTCTACTTGACGACTGTCATACTACAGAAGTTGAGGGATATCAGTTATCCGTATGGCAGATGTCTGACGACGATCAAACTAAAACATAATGTAAGAAAATAGCAGATTGATCAACTTATTTTTCGACAGTGTTTGAGCCTAAAACGCAACAATAGCGATTATCCTGTAGCAAAAAGGATGTGGCTAGTAATTGAAAACAGACTGTTTGACATATGCTTTCAAAATATTTCAGCATAGCAACAAATTTGATCACAGCAATAATGCTCCCAACGACATACCCTATTGTTAACATTGTGTCTGCCTACCCATGGCGCTAGCGTCTAGAGACAACGAGCAATATAATTAGCTAATTGCAAGGTGGCTTGTGTGCGTTTTACCCGCATCAACAAGGCAAGTGGCTGTGATTACGAACACGTTATGTAGTTGCGACCCCCTTTACTCCTATTGCAACCAGCTGTATATTGTTATTGAGACAAAGACCATTAAAGGCCAATTGCTGGTTGCCCTAAGTGTCCCTTTTTGTATTTAGCAATGTGGTCATTCGCTTACGTGATTTGGCAACAATATAGCAACCGATTCATTTATACAGTTACTAACACATTACTCAATCTTTCTTAATACAATTTATTTGAGTTATATCACTATATATAATATTTTGTTTCGATTCAAATGCAGAACGCAAAGCAATTAAGTGATTGATCAATGTTACGCGATCCTATGTTACAATGGCTGTCATTCCAATGTAGCATTTGGCTCTCACCATTTGTCGACAGAGCCAACGAAACAATCATTGTGATAAACAGAAGACAGGGACAAAACATTCTGTACTAAACTGTACAATAGCGCATGCTTTGTTGCAGTGACAGATTGGTCTGTATGTATAGCGTTTTACCGGGCCTTATTGTATCGTTCAATTGTAAAACCTAGAACTTTATCGACCTTCTTATTCGCTCGGCACACACTTCATCACTGTCTTTCCGCTGGTATTTAGCAAATTCGTTTATTTGTGCTGAAAGCATTAAATAAAGTCATCTTCATTCAATATAGGCCTCTTGTGGGAAATGTTATACAAGCTTCCTACAAGAGCAAAGCAAATTACATTTTGGACGCCAAACAGGAATTCTCGGAGGATGAGTTTCGTAATACCGCAAAGTTGATAGACACGCGCTTTCCAAGCGTGTGAGACTGCTGAGATGATTCGTTGATTATTTCCCCAAGAGCTAAGAGTTAAGGGAGTAGAGCGGCATGATTGAAATATACTAACATACCGTACTTTCACATGTATTCAATCATATTTCAATCATGTATATAATTTAATCTTTTGCTTGTAGCTTAGTTCAGATAAGTTAATAGCTACGGGTACCTTGAAGAGCGTTTTGGGGAGGGTAGATCGACTACAAACAATAACATCTAATGCATTGAAGGCGACAACCAGAAACAATTAAAACGTAGCGCTCCGTATAGCATTTATCGTACACAGAGGGATCAATACGGCTCACAAGCATAATCATATGCAAATATTGGTTGACAGCTACGTGGGAGAATGCAATTTGTTTGATTTCCTTGTTTATTTATTTAATGTGTTGCACGGATGAAAAGCGAATTTTCTTCATCATTCAAAGTACGCATTAAATGAAGCGCATAAGCTGTGTTAATGGCAATTCGTATGGTGTCAAATTATGTCCGTCTGCAGCTATAACTATATCATTATATATATATATATATATATATATATATATATATATATATATATATATATATATATATATATATATATATATATATATATATATATGTATATATATATTTGTATGACAAATGCTGTATGCTGTGTTTGTAGTCATCACGTAGTACTGGTAACTGCAGGCTGCACATCCGGTAAGTACTGTTACGAGTAGCATTTGCACGTATTCAGATGAGCGACATAGCAGGACTAAATAACTACAGACCACTAAGACGTCCGTTATGCATTTGAGTTCATGGCAGACAGAATATTTTACGACACTTCATACATCATCAGCATAGATAGAGAGTAATGTAACGCTTTTTCCGCTGTGTTCAGTCAACCGTCTGGGGTTCTAATCAAAAACCGATAGCGATGGTATTTGTATCGATGTCATATATTGTATCTTCATTTGAAACACCTTCCTCTTAGTCACTTCATGTTTCACACAACTAACATGACTATAACTGTTCAACGGAAAGATGCTTGTTAGCTGCATTTATTGAATTAATGTCCCACTAAATTTTGTATTTGCTGAAGGGTAGTTGCGCCGCGTGCGAGCATTAGCAGATTATTAAATATTCATTTTACTACCCCAGAGAGACTTGCGGTAAGTAAGATGATGGCCGTAATTTATCCCTTAATGATGAAATACTTTGCTGATTTTGAAAGAGCATTGCATTGCAAACCTTCGTTGTCGACTACAATTACCTGTAATGACAGGACACTTCTTCATTGCTATCTGACCCGATGTGCTTCTGAACAAATCATCATACAATATTAAGGCAGATACACCCTGTTTGCGCATGGGAAGTCTACTTAAAGCAAATTCATCCCTATTTTTTTTATTTCTGATGCCAAGCTGTAGCAAGTCAGAACCATCTATAGTACAATTAGCACAGTTGCTAATGTTCGGCACAGTTTACGCTGGGATTGGATACTTTGTCACCTTCAATTATATCTTTCTGATGGAGTTTTGTTTCAAACGATGTATTTACCTGATGGATTTAATCTCGTGAAGCAAAATATTGTTCAATAATTGTATGAACAATGCAACTATGCTGCTAATAAATAAGCTCATTTGGCATAAAGCATCCGTATTCAGAGAATGATTGATGTATCACATTATAATTGTCTTATTGGTTGGATGACAGTGTGTCCGCCCGCTGCAAACTCGCGGTTACGTGCGCAGCAATATGGTTACGCTTTTCTGACAACACGATTGGATTCATCGTTTGTTTGTTCATAATGACATCCATGGGCTTAATGTTTCTGCTGTTATCCAGGTCGTTGCTTTTTCAGAAATGCCAAGAGTAATATGAACACACAAAATATAGTTATGTAGTGGCCAATTTCGTACCGCAAAGGAATGGCTTTGTCAAGTTCGTTAGTAGAGCAATATGATTACTGTTGCATTATATCTCTTTTACGCCTCGTCTTCAGCTATCCATGATAACACACAATTTGTACTCGTTTGATTCATTTTCTTAAGCCGCTAACATAAAAATATAATTTCTTAAAATGTGTATATACTATTGAATACAAAACGGGGTCATGTCATATGAAACAATGACTGTATATTTCAACTATCAGCAATGCAATTTTATTGAAATTTATGCTGCGAAATTGAGCGATTTGGATATCATGCGCTTAATTCAAGTGATCCACTAAGATTATGATAGCTCGTAACTTTCTTAGTACTCGCTATTGGTACCGTGAATAAATCTGTCGTAAGAAGTGGGCGATTCCAATATTTGGTTGATTTCGTTTATACACATAAATGTGCCACAGTACGTCTTATGCTGGTAATGGTGTTTGTAAACGTAAATTGTCAGTTCTTATAGATATATATACAGCGGTAGGTATCTAGATTACAGCGATTTTTTTGTACTGGTATGGAAAAACCTTCGTTCATATCAAATTTTGGTGAAATGTCAATAGCGAGTATTATGATAAACACCAACATACGTCTGGACGCGGCATGTGACATTGTGCTGCATAGTTTATATGAATTCTATGAAGCTGTGCCTGGCTTAATGTTCTACCCTTTATTATCCAGATGTAATGCACTAGTTAAGCAATCAGTTACAAACTTGTGTTATCATAATCAAGTGCCTGTAACGTGTATTTAGTGCAATAAGCAGTGTTTGGTATAAAGCATCGGCTTCACTTTTGCATGTGCCAACGTTTTACTAAGACATCAAGCTATTCTTGTATATTACAAAATCATACTTTAACAGCCGCCCTGGCATATTGCACAACATGGCAACCTCTATAGGAATCTTTCGTGAAGCGCAAAAATGTCACGTTACCCTCATGTTGTTGAAAGCAGCTACCATAATTTTGCAATCGGATATTATAACCAACCTAAAACCATCGTCAAAGTTCAAAACCTTTTCTCTTGACCTTAAAATCGCCTCGCAACTGGCCGTGAATGAAGCGTGCTGAACGACTCGCAATACCCAAAATATGCTGTTCATTGGAGTTAGTAACCCTAATCACCTGTTTGTTTCCGATTTAATTACAAAAACATCTGCGCCGCATGTTAAATTGATGCAGTAGAGGTCATCGGAGTTACCGACCTTTATATATATACATACGTCAGGCGATACCGAACGTTACTGAACGCGCTCGCGAAATGGACTGACTTGGGTGTCTGTGATACGCACTAACACGCAAAACACATTTGTAATAAATTTCCCTTGACGCTTCAGAAATGCAAGTTTATCAAATCTTATTGTCGTTTATGAAGAACGACCTATGAATACTATTTGCGGAGGAGTTATAAGACAGCAATCATGAATTGGTTAATCTTTATGATGCAGGAGCACTCATTTACCTGAATACATATGAAAATAGGTGACATCACGCATCGCTAAAAATTTTAAGACTTTCCTCTGTCAACAAAACACGATTGGTAACACCATGTTTTGCCCCGTATGTGGTCCGTTAACAGTCGGAATTGTGGTGGTTACCAAAAATAAGCCTTAATGTAGAATGAAGCATCGTGAATTGCAACAATATTTAGCAATTAGATGAACTCCAAGATAATATAAGTTTATTATAAACCTGAATGCTTGTACATTACCAGGGATTAAAAAACAGACGATGGTCCATATTGATCTGAATCTTGTCCTATTTGTATAATAGGTAACTTAGTTGACCATGCTAGCATTATCAGTTCTAATATCACGCCATTATTTGACAATTCCATATCACCTTAGGTTTTGGATTGCCCTCGCTGATTATTAACAAGAAGATTATTTGTTGTTTTGATGGAATAGAATGTCATCTTCAATGATTGCGCCGTAAAGATGAATATACAAACTACAGTTAACTTATCAAAAGACAAAACATATTTATGACAGAACAATAGGACTCGGACGAAATGCGATCGAGTGGCCCCCGAAGTGTTCAAAGTATACCAATCGCATGATAGGCGGCATCACAGAGATTCCTCAGTGAGTAGGGGTCATCGGAGTTACCAACCTTTACATATATACATACCGAACATTACTGAGCGCGCTCGTTAAATGGACTGACCTGGGTGCCTGTGATACGCACTAACACGCAAAACACAATTGTAATAAATTTCCCTGGACGGTTCAAACATGCATGTTTATCAAATCTCATTGTCATTTATAAAGAATGACCTATGAATAATTCAATTTCTACCATTTGCGGAGGAGTAATAAGACAGCAATCATGAATTGGTTAACCTTTATGATGCAGGAGCTCTCATTTATCTGATTACATATGATAGTAGGTTACATCACGCATCTCCGAAAATGTAAAGACTTTCCTCTGTCAACAAAACACCAATAGTAAGACCATGTTTTGCCCCGTGTTTGGTCGGTTAACAGTCGGAATTGCCCATATTGCATGGTTTATGAGCATTTGAAATATACGATGTCAGCACAGAATTGCAATGTATTAGTTAGAGCAATGGACAGCAAATATGCAGTTCTACATTCCAGCTAGAAATGACATGGAAGAGGAACAGTAGATTTACTTGATGAGATTTCCGGTATCATATTAGTGAAGAGGTTCGGAGAGAAACATTGAAGTAACAAAATGTTTAATCATAACTTAATAACCTATGTATAACCGTTAAAGAAAATGAACTCTCATTTCAAACGAAATTATGCTGCTTAAAACCGATTCATTGTTAGCACACTCCACTGTCGACAAATAATCCGTTTTGCATCCTTGATGGCGTCGGTAAAATGGCTCCCTGAGCAATTTGACGCGGACCGCGAAATGCAGTTGACTCACCAAACTTTCTGCAAAGCCCACGAGCGCTTAGCATACATGGAAGAAAATATTGTTTTCGCGAATTCATCACAATACTCGTGTTTGTCTCATGGAAGAAATGCACTGTGAGTCTATTGCTTGCGCTACGACTTATCCTTGCTACCGTTGTCTGTGGTTATAACCATCTACACATATAATCATATTGATCGATGCAGACAATATTGAGAAATGAGTTTGGTGAATTAAGTTGGAATCGTGTAGTTTATATTTTACAACGCCGCATCAAAAGAACCACATTGACTACCACTTGCCATTCTAACAGATGGATGTATTTTTATGGTACAATAGGGATACACTTACCACAAGGCTTTAAAAGAACACAAGCCATTTAAAGTGGAAAGGTAACTATTTCTTAACATGACGCATCTGTCCAAATATGGGTGGTCGCTGGTCACGTATGGTGTTGCACGTTTTGTTTTGCAATTTGTTTATTGAACCCTATTTACACTCTGCTAAAAAAACAAAACCCTCTCTTCGACCAGAACCACAAAAGATATCCTGAGGTATGGGCATCTTACACACAGTAATGAGCGAGACAGAAATCAGGTACAGCCGAATTGTGTGAATGGCATATATTTTGTGCACCATTCAGCTCAATCAGCATGTGAATCAAGATTGGCAGGAGCTATAATTTAAATGTTCTAGCAATGCTCTATTCACCCCATAGAGCAGATGGTGTTTAAAGTGGTTTTAATAGTTAATTTAACATTCAATGATCACTTTTAACCAACCAGTAGACCATCAACGATTGCGAGTATCATTTGCTATTTCAACATGATTGATTAATTAGTGAAAAGAGACTAACAAGGGACCTATGAACAATAAACCGTTTCACCAAGTAAAATTAACAACCTATTGTCGTCACGGTGTTTTACACTCTGCCTTATTACGGATGATATTAACATCAGGCACACATTGATAAACTTGATATGCCATTTTACACCTTGGCGAGAATGCCGAAATTGTCACGACATCATTTTGTTTTATTCATGACGACACTTGTAGTTAAATTAGTTCAAAATTATGCAGAATCGCCTTGCGGTTTATGATTAACTGGGAGGTGTTACCCATACAATGGGCATAAAATTTATGTCAAAGTGAGATCACCTTGAAATCCGCAACATGCGACTAGCTGTAGCCTATGTATGTCCAGGTGGTTTCCAGACAGGATTGCTACCTTTATCACCCGTCTAAGCAATGCTGCCGCAATTGAAAAATCAGGTGCTCGTGATCTTACCTTGGTTACGATCTGGGAATCGGAATAATTCTAGCTTCTCGCCAACTGTTGAAACGTATTTTCTAAATATCTTGCAGGACTAACGAATATTTTACAATGGTATGTTTTGTAAGAACATCTGAAGAGTCAGTGTGCTGTTAGGAAGATATTATAATGTTCAATGCAGCTTTTAAATAGTAACATTTGTGGCAACGGAAATGCAGGCTACTACGACTCAATAACGTTATAACTAGTGCGGTGCTAGAATATGAAATATTTCTTGGCTTGTGTTCTTTGACAAACTCCATCCTATATTGGCATAGTGATAGGTCAGACTCGGTATTAATTTCTCCAGCTAATGTAATTGCTGGGTGATTATGCGCTCAGGCGGCATGCAATTCAATTGGGACGAAAAAGACACCCAGAGCTCGTAAGCACAGTTTGCTATAGATGCAGCTTAAATAGGTGTAGTCAAAATGTTATGTGGCGTATAAGAATATAAGAGCTGTTGAGGTCGGCCAAGTAGGCGAATGGGAAAATATGAGAATGTAACATCACGCATACACGCATTACTACTGCTATATCTCTGCATTCAAGATGCATGTATACGCTAGTTAACGGCGCATCTGGCTCCAGAGATTTTGTACTGGTGCATTTGGGTATAAATAACCTGAGTTTGACAATTATGTGGTTCTCCCCGGATTAATTGATAAATACTGTAGAACATCAAAGCCATATAAATGAGAATTACTGGCATCCGAAACAAAAGGTTAGGCGTCTTTTCCATCTGACTTTACAGCGAAGGCCCAAACTATCTCTATCACTTGCGTTCGAACTTGTCCTCTCTTAGACTTAACTATTAATAATTCAAGTATTTCACAGCGCGCAACAAATGGGATAATCGCTTCTAAAAAGTGTACTTTAAGACTGTGAATAGATCATCAAGGCATATTTCTGTACCAACAAAACATTTTCTGGGTCTTAGATAAGCATCGATAATTGAAAGGCAATTGCAAAACAAATTGTATGAATAAGCGCATATTACGCCTACCAATGTTTACATATGTTTTTTTATTTCCGGGTGCCCTAGGATCGCCTACCTAAGCTTGCTGAATATTTCTGCATTGTGAAAATGTTTGTGACGAGCAATATGGCTAGTTAGACCATATACGATAACGACGAATCATCTATACGGCGTGAGTAACGACATATGCATCGTATGTTGAACATCTACTATCGTACTACAGAAGTCGAGGGATATTAGTTATTCTAATGACGAATGTCTGATGACGATCAGACTAAAATGTAATGTAAGAAAATAACAGATTGATCGACTTAATTGTCGACATGGTTTTAGCTGAATAAGCAATAATAGCAATTATCCTGATGAAAAAAAGGATGTGGCAAGTAATTGAAGAATGACTGCTTGACATATGCTTTCAAAAGATTTCAGCATAGCAACGAATTAGATCACAGAGATAATGCTCCCAACGACCTACCCTAATCTGCCTGTCCCTGGCGCTGGTGTCAAGAGACAACGGGCAATATATTTAGCTTATTTGAAGGAACTGTTGTGCGTTATTGCATCTACAAAAAGGCAAGTGGCTTATCGCTACTAACTGTATATTGTTATTGCAACAAAGACTGATAAAGGCCAGTCATTGGTTTGCTTAGTGTACTTAGGATTGTGGTCATTGCTTTTCGAAGTTTTCCGATAATATAGTAACCGACTTATTTTCAGAGGTAATTTCATATTACTACATCTTTCTTAATACAACTACAATTCAGAACGCAAAGCAATTAGTGGTTGATAAATGTTTAAACTCAGCCTTTGGCTCTTAACTCTGTCTTGAACAATATAATCTTCACTAAACAGCTCAAAAACGCATGCTTGGCTGCATTAGAAGATGTTTAGCTTTCTATCGTGCTTAATTGTACGAGACTTCCGTTTAATTAAAATACCTAGAAATTTATCGGTTGCGTAATTCGTTTAGCGCACACTTCATTACTGTCGTTCCGC
This sequence comes from Urechis unicinctus, assembly GCA_034190875.2. Lineage (NCBI taxonomy): Eukaryota > Metazoa > Annelida > Polychaeta > Xenopneusta > Urechidae > Urechis > Urechis unicinctus. The sequence goes on from CM067352.1 coordinate 56,952,326, forward strand.
TGGAATAAATCCAATTCATTTACTCGTAATGAAAGCAATAAAAAAAACCTATCCAGGGAAATGTTGTTCATGCTGCTTCCCAGAGCAAAGTTAATACAGTTTCGAAAGCAAAAATGATTTCTCTGAAGAAGAGCTTTGACATAACGTTATGTAGATGCGCATGTGCGTTCAAACCCTTGTGATTACTTAGATGGTTCATTGCCTACACCCTCGAAGTGACCAGATGATAAAATGCCCGGAAGGCATGATGGAATTATATAAAGGCCCAGCACTGTCATATATAAACATATATAGATATATAAACATATATATATATATATATATATATAGATATATATATATATATATATATATAGAGATATATATATATATATATATATATATATTATATATATATAGATATATATATATATTTATCAAGATATAGAATCAATATATATATATATATATACGATATATATATATATACATATTTTTGTATATATATAAATATATATATATATATATATGTATATACTAATAATATAGTATATATATATATATATATATATATATATATATATATATATATATATTGCTACGTAGATGCGTACGTGCTTTCCAAACTTTGTGATTTCTACTTCCTTCCCCAATATAATGTATATATATATATATATATATATATATATATAGAGAGATATATATATATATATAGAGATATAGATATAGATTAGAGCTATATAGAGAGAGAGAGAGATATATAGAGAGAGTTATAGAGAGATAGAGATCTCTCTGGAGATTATCTACAGACAGGAGATATATAGGGATATGAGAGAGACATAAAGAGATAGAGAGAGAGATAGAGAGAGAGATAGAGAGAGAGAGAGATAGATATATAGAGAGATAGATATATATATAGAGATATAGAGAGAGATATATAGATAGATATAGAGATAGATATAGAGAGATATCTCTCTCTATATAGATCTATATCTAGATATAGAGAGAGATATAGATAGAAAGAGAGAGAGAGATCTCTCTCTATAGAGAGAGATATATATATATAGATATAGAGATATATAGAGAGATATATATATAGAGAGATATAGATATATATATAGAGAGAGAGATAGAGAGATATATATATATATATATATATATATATATATATATATATCTATATATCTCTCTATATATATCTATATATATCTATATATATATATCTCTATATCTATATATATATATATATATGTGTGTGTGTGTGTGTGTGTGTGTGTGTATTCATTAATTTGCGTGATTCGGCAACCGGATATAATGAACAATGTAAGTAGACAATGTAAGTAGCATCAATTTGGGCTCAATAGAATATTATAAAATGTACACAGGAGGTTCCATGCACTAGATAAATGGAAATGTACATTAGGATACATAACGTTATATTGATTTCTACGAGAGTTTGTATTTTCTAGTATGTGGTCATTTCTTAATGCCCCTTCGTATGCATCATTTGCGAATTGATTTAGTATCTTGGTGTAGCTACGGAACAACCGGATTTCCCGTGAGAATAATCAATGCATCCATGAGTAGTAATGGAAGGAACCATTATGTGTACGTCCATCCAACCAAACTTTTGGTTGGTGCTGACGTCATCGTAATGGCGACTGAATTAAGTTGTAAATTCGAAACTTCGATTTTGTTTAGGCTTAGAATCGTAATGATATCCAACCAATGACGGTTTGTGAGCTAAAATAGTATATGCGGAAAGGTCGAATCAGCCCATTCGTAACTTGCCGCAAAACTGCACAAAGTACTGCCTCCCGCTATGTTGCAAAAGGAAAGCACGGGGAAAACATCAAACACATCATGCGGACCTTTCTTTGTCTTTCTGAGGGAAAACGCATAATATTCTAAATTCTCCCAATCACCTATAGGGCTGTTAATATAACCGCGCCAAGCTACATACAGGAACCTAATGCTGAATACCAACCAGCAAGGGATCGTCGATCTACGGACAAGCATCTAATATAAATCCCCGAATATCCAAATATGACTTCATACAGTGCCAGAGGGTTTAGAAATGCCGTAAGTTTTGTAGAACGCACTTCCTACCGCAGTGCGTCAGTCAAGTACGCTTGATTTATTTAAATCCAATCTTACGATATTTCTTTTTAGTCCGTGCTATTACAATTACCTGCCAGCTTCAGCGCCTTTGAGCAGGAGTATGTCTTGCTATCTGATGATAGCCTCAAATCAATCGACTCACCATTATCAAGTATCCCTGACGTTAATGTTTCCTGGAACATGTACTGTGTTGAGGCATATTTTGCACTATAATGCCCTACTGGCTGTTGAGAGGTTGCGAGTTGACAGAAACTTATAAAAAAACATTATTCATGTCTATTCTCATAGGTGATGATACATGTCGGCGGCAAGGGTCACTTGCCCGTCTAAATCCTGGCACTTCAACTTCATCTCTAAGACGCAGGTAACACGTGACATCATCGACCTAAAACTGTTGTTCGCTGATGACTTTTGCGACTGGTAGATCCTTCAGCTAACGATTTCAAATACCGTGTTTGCGCAATAATAAATACCATTTGCGTTATCAGCAACACAATATATATGTCCACAAAGACTCCATAACTGTCTTCTTATAACGATGAGGTACTACAATTTTAATATTTGAAGAAACCACTTATATCGCTGACACTACATATATAATATCATAGCATGTCATTACTGCATCAAACTACTACTTTCATATCAGAATTGTAGAACCAGTGGTAAAGATCACTCAAAATGTACATATCGCAAATACGAACCAAGTGATAGTAAATTTTTACAAATACGTAATATCATCTTTGCACTCCAGTAAGTGAAGCAAGACATAAATTTGTCTTGTCAATACAATGTCATCGCCCTTTAATTGCCCTTAGCCTTATTTGTCGTTATCGTAACATAGTCGTGTTGGCCGCAAGTTGCCGATATCAATCATGATACATTGCAACCAACAATTTCCGTTCCTATTGCATTCTATTCCCAGCAAGACTTAAAGGGTTGAACCGAAATAATCGGGCATTAGTTTCATATTACGCAACAATTACTACATTCATTTATCACATATACAACACCGTCTGCTTTTAGCAACTCAAGTCTTCGTGGTTAATCATAACTATTCTTGTTATTTCATTTCGTGCTAAGCTGTTGTATTAAACATCCTAAAGCATTGCGAATAATCAGAAGGACAAATGGATTATTGAGAGTATCCAAAAAGGAATCGAATTACCAACCATATTAATTTGAGAACAAGAAGCGAAAGGATGACACTCATTACACAAAGGGGAATCCACAGCATGAGCACATTCTCCGCCTCTTTGATGACCTGTAACAGCGTCAAGTTTGGCCCATGAGGTGTGTACTCTGCTGAAACAAAAGCTGCTCTCACCAAGTTAATGCCCCTTACGAATATCAAAGCAGACACGGACAACGTTCCGGTTGTATTTACGCGAGAATTTTTGTAGGGCTTTGCATAAACATGGTGTAGCAACATTAGGAAGCACACTAGAAGCATAAGTTAAACACGAATTACAGGATGGTTAATGAATGTATAGAATAAAACCAGAATGAGACGACGGAAGATCAGGACTCCTGACCAGCACACGTCTCCGATACCATACACCGTAATGACGCGGAAGGGGCCTTGTAGTACTTTTATAACCTCCTGTGTTGGCAATGGTTGGGCCACAGGCGCTTGAATACATGGGACAATGTGATGCTTAATTACCATGTAGATAAGACAAGGTAAGGGTAACAGACATGCCAAGAAGAATCCTGACAGAGATAACGTTCCCTTCTTCATAAGTCCTGGCCCAATCATAAGTACTAGTGAAAAAGGAACAACTGAAATAAACACAAAAGTAAACACACCGTACTGCCAGCTATTATAGCATGTAACAGAACCGTCTAAATAGAGAACGGAGCTTTCGTCAATGTTAACGCAATGCAGAAGCGAGAGGCAAGTGGTAGCCAAGGACTGATACAAAAACAAAAGGGCCAACATGAACGCAGTGGCTAGCTTGGATAGGAATGCATCCCTTCTTGTGGAATGATCTTGCACATTAAATATTTTTGTGGTGATTAGTCCAAAGCTGTTATATAAAACATATAGCAGGCCAAACAAAATAAGAATGTACGGTACCAGAACTGCTTTGGCCATCGCTTTCTGCCATGGTGATAACCCAGATAACAAACACACATTATTAACTAAATGTGCAATATCAATGCGAAATTTAAATAAACCCAGCAACGTTTTCTTCATTATAACTTTGGTTCTTGAATCAGGAATGTCTGATGGCATTCGAATGTCAAAGAGCATAGCATCTTGAAAATAGTACAACACAATGACTAGAAAAATAGCCCCGATATCCGTCGGAGCTTTTGTTTGCTTCACTGGTGTCTGAGTTTTTTGGCGACGATTCGTCACTTGACCTGAGCAAAATCGAGTCGGTGCCACACGTGGATAGCCCTTCATTGCGTGTTACAAAGGTTGGATTATTGGTGTCTGTCCTGTGCCTTCCCGAACAACAACTACAATATTAATTGTGAACGGCACAGCGAATATAAATGAACGAATGTCTCTTTGAAAATACAAAAACAAAGCGTACGTTGCTCCAATTCCAAAGAAAACAAACCATATCCAAATAGGTCCACATGTGTGGTCTGGAACGCATTGCGGAGAAAAGAGTGCCTCTGTGTAGTTGGGCTCACATTGACCACAAAGACGACCAGTTCTGTGGTTTGCACAGGAATAAGGACCCGGGCAAGGCGCTTTAGGGCAACAATATCCATTAGGACACTGTTGGAATTGAAGACCTCGATTGACGGGATAGCCCCAAAAATTGGCAAAAATTGGTTGTGCTGACAATCTTTCCAAATGGACATTCTGCACTTATATCCTTGTACTCGTACTTGCCATGGATTGATCATCAGTAAATACGACATCGCTTGGATAAAGTAAGCTTCCGCTTTCTACACTGTACTTATATCGTGGACAAGATTCGCAGAAATACGACAGCTGGTCACCATGTATGATTTCTTCAGACCTGTACGGGGAACCACTTTATAGGCAGAGGTATTCATTGCTCGGTAGCCAGGTGGGAGGAACATTTTGTGAACTGATATAGACCAGTGATCTCCGCTGTGTTGGAGCACGGATACATGATTGGACGCAGAGTACATTTTGATGTTCGCCCCCGCAATATCAACAATGCCATTGGAGTAGATGATTTCTCCCTGATCAGGTGTGTGATGACGAAATCCTGCATTCTCAAATGATGAATTAATGATGACGAGCGATTGATCGCGGTCGACGAATATGTCGCCTCCCATCACTCTGGCACTATTGTTATAGAATTGTGAATCAATAATTGTTGCTTTACCGCGTTGTACCCTAATGGCACCCCCCTTTTCCATCAATGTAATAGTACCTTTACAGCATTTAGAATAGGCGTCAACTTCATCTCCTCGTACTCTGAAATAATCTCCTCGCGGTTTTACATTCTCGTGTCGAAAGAAACCTGCGGCGTTATTTTCAAATGAGCAATTGTCTACAGTTAGGTTTCCACCGGTGGCCAGCAGTATCCCAGCACCAGCATGCATTGCTTCATTGGACGAGAATTTAGAATTGAGCACGATTACTTCTGGCACTTCACCTTGTACCGTTAAGCCGCGCTCGTTGTCAGTAAATGTCACCTCATCTAAGAGAAGCTGAAGGTCGTTAACAGGTAGAAGGGGAACTGTTTCTGTTGGTAATAAGCTTACCGTGATAGCGGCGTCGAAAAGATTCATCGCTGTTTCAACAGGACTCCAATGATATTGACTTTCAAAGCGACATTTAGTTATATGAATCCGTGTACTTTGCGCATCTAAAGCAGGATTTATGATCAAGCCCGATAGCATCGGTTTTTGATCCATATCGTTGGTCATTACGCAACTGTCAACACATATCTTACTTTCTATGCTTAGATCCAAACGAACTCTCGTCTGGACAAATGCGCTGTGTGATATACAGATGCGAGGGATGACTCCTGCGAGGGACAATATGGAGCTAGAGAAACATTCGTCGCCTTCGCTGCAATCTGTCCTTCCCGTCCATTTAGTCTGGCTTATTGTTATACTTACCACTTGCACCCGCGAGATTGCACCCAGTACAGAATCCACGAATGTGCAATTCATTACAGTTACGCTCGCATTCGCTATTCTCAGTTTGATGTGTCGAAAATTAATGTTTAATAGACGAATTGTAGCAGATGTGTGGGCTTGGAATGATATGATCGCTGTTTTGTTAGGACAGCCGTCCATGGTTTTGTTGCCGTCTCCAATGATGCTGACGTTACCACGCACCGGAAAGTTAATCTCACCGCACACCATATAATGTTGATGATGAAGATAGACATCGTCTCCAGCAACCAGCCTCTCGGATACCGCTTCTATGGAGTTGCATGGTGAACCTAATGACCCAAAACCGTTGATGTCGGCGCCTTCATCGCAACATACCATGAACGACAGTAGACGAAGTGGCCACCTGAAGCATGCAATTAGTGAAGATGTTCGAGGTTATATGCCATATGCAGGAATATTGGTAAACGAAGGTAAATGTAATAGATAGCAACACCATAAAAAGCGATCCCTAGCACATTGAGTAGCCACTAGTTTAATGTTGTGTGCTATTAGCAATTTTGTCGCATAGATGAATAACCTCGCTCCCATTAGATCGACTGCTTGACGACTTTGCAGAATGCAAGAACGAAATCTCCACTCAAACACAAGCAGCTATCATACATTTGCGAATTGGACAAAGGTTGTGCTGTTAAGAAAAAACCGTAAAGCTTCACCCTTTGGAGTGCAACGTAAATACCAATATATATATATATGAGTTGCAATTCACAAAGTTTACGATTAGCAAAACTGAGGTATACAGTCAATACCGAAAATATATTTAATAGGTATCGCTATCGTTTGTCGAAAGTGCATATGTTTACAATGCTGATCGCTTGATAGCAATTGTAGTTCTGTATAAGTGCATTATTGATCCTTTCGTTAGGTAATTTTATAAGTCCATCCGTTACCTAGCTATGCTGGTGCTTAAACAGTCTTAAAGCATTCTAAATATTGGCTTTTCATCACACATTGATCATTTACCCTCGAATGATGTATCAATTGTATGTTGAATAGAACATCCAACCTTTTTTACCCTAAGTTTACAATTGGTTGATTTACTAGCGAAATAGCATCATAGATTAGCAGAAAGCGTCAAGGGAGGTATAAATGCGTGTAAGCTTGTCACATTGTGGTGCTCTCTAGTTTATATTTGATCTATTAACCGCCTATCGCCTAGATTTTCCATCCTGAAATCATGTATACGATGCATTTTCAAGTGGTTGATTTGCTATCGCAAGCCAGCGTATACATAGCATGCACGTGCTGCATTAGGATGCTTTTACTATGGTGAGCTTACCTCTATAACTGCCGCTTTTTCCGCTTATCTTATAAGATAAAAGTATGATAGCCGCCTGCACTGAACAAATAAGCCAACTCACAATACGTTATTTCCCAGTCCGTTATGATTTTCCCGTTATGGATCATCCACGATCTTTTCGGTTTAAAAATGCTATTAATTGTCATTTTTCACATTTTACCGCAAACTGTCGCGCAAATGCATTGATAAATTATGAATAATATGAGTGTACTATTTGATACCATATGTAACGCACAACTAGCAATATTCGTAGTTTTCTCGGTATGTTTTATTATATTCAGATGACTGACAGCACGGCATTACGTCACAGAGAGACAAATGCCCTGCAATATGCAGCATCCTGTGAATTGAACGAGAATCTTTTTATATTTATCATGTATAGTATTTCCTCATCACTATATGTTTAGTCTGGAATATGTCATCAAATTTACACTCAAAAATGTTCACGTCGACCTCAGATGCTTATTGAAAGAGTTATGGTTGAAAGCGCAACACTTTTACCGCACGAAATTTCCTCTCTTGAGGGTTACATATCCGCAGACCTTATCTATATGAACCCTAGGGGGTCATTACTTACCTTAACAGAATCTTTCGTGTTGCAAGATGCGTACTAATTTTATACACATTGCTGTCATATGCGCAATCGACAGGCCACCTGGGAATATTCGAATATTATTGATTTCCACGTTCTAAATCATTCCGCCATTAAGCCATATTGAGAGATGTGTCTTGTGCTGTATTTTCATATTTGGACATACATCAGGTATTAACTCAAATATTCAATACCTGACCAATTCAATTAAGCTTTTCTACCACACCCAGTAATCGTCTCTTGGTTAGTAGATTTGTTATTAAGATATAAAGTGACAGTGGTAATACAATGCTAGATCACATACGATAGTGTATACTTATGTTGGATGCTTTTGCGTGATATTCAGCCTTAACATCTTTTGATTGGTAAAATACCATAATGTAATGGGTAAAACAATAATTCATATCTGATTTAATTAATGCCATCGATGCATATATAAGCTAAAAAACCATTTTAGATACAGATATGAAGAGCTGTACTTTCCGTTAACATTCCACGATAAGATAAAATATGAGTTCGAAAAAGGTAGTCACCCCATCGCACAATCCCTCAGCATTTTGTACTTTCATTGCCATTGTAAAAGCATATATATGTGATAAATTTCAATTATTGGAGCTTTACGTTTAGAACATTACTGTTCTAGCTGGTTGGTCGATAATTTTGCTGAACAATCCCCCTGTTGCAGTTACGAATGATTATCTATTGATAATAGATAACTAAAACACATGCTTTTCTTGATCCCAGAATGACGGTGCGGATTGCACGAATGAATTTTGGAGAACAGCAAAACTTATCGCTAAAACATTTTTCGATGCTGAAATCCATGCGCTGCACCTAAATACCAGCAACGTGCTGGTCGCTGACAAAACTGCATTGTATATCAATGTCTAATCGGAATGAATAAGAAATGTCATCAACGTAAAGGTATAAACACGAACATCGATAAATGTTTTACTTCTTATTTAACGTCCTATGTGAAATCATCTTGACAAATGAATGGAAACGAACATGTTGACCTGCGCAACTTATAACAGTTGACATTTAGTACTATAAAAGACCATGTGTGTTTCTAGAATCACTGTTCGTGGCAAATTATATATTTACTTCTCTTCTCCCAGCCTAATGCATTGTTATTTTTTGAAAGGGACACTGCAATTTACCGAATAAACAGCAAATACATCCGCAGAAGTGGAGGTATCGCTTGTTGCAAAATAAGTCAATCGTAAATCTTAATCCACATCACCCATGCACTGCCTTCAGGGAGCATCATTCGGCTATGCCATGCTACGTTTTATATATGTGTGTGTGTACATATATGTAGATATATATATATATATATATATATATATATATATATATATATATATATATATATATATATATATATATATATATATATATATATATATATATATATATATATATATATATATATATATATATATATATATATATATACATATATATATATACATATACCTGAGATGTTCATTAATATTTCCACTTTACTCCAAACAGTGCAAGCATTAGTTCGTCATCGCCAGTACTTTTGAGAAATGAGATGGACTGGCAAAGAATCTGCGGCCTTGAGAAGCTGACATCTAAAACGTGTTGCCGGTTGCGAGCACGCACCTGCGGCTAGCAATTACAATTCATTATATATTCTAGCAGTAGCACGGTGTCAGTAAAGGCAACGTTCACTCCTCATGGCAGACATATTTGACGCTACGCTAACATAAAATCTCTGCAATATTTAACGGGGCCCATGCGATTTTACCCAGTTTTGACCTATGACCGGGCGATAACAAGAAGCGCACGTCAAACATACACAAACATAAACATGAATGGTGCTTATCGGTGTAGTTCGGAAGTAAGACCTTCGTTGAGAAATAAAGCTGTGTTTACTGCCCACACAAAGGGAGCAACTATTACCAGCACCGACACCCACAAATTAAGTACCACAAATGGTACTTAGTACAAGCAATTTTTTCCCGACTAATCGGAATAAAACTAACGCTTGGATCGTCTGACTTTCTCAGATCAGTTGGTGAGGCTTGTCCGACTTGCTCGGAGACCGACTTACTCAGAACTACCTCGACGGGCTCATGCCCCAGGTTAAATGCAGTTAAAGTGGGTCACGTAACAACACCGTAACAAGCGACAAATTTTAAAGTTATTACAATAAATACAATAGAACAAGTTTGCAAAACACACAAAATAGCGAATTACAGTACACCACCAATTAACATTTCCCTTTAAAAATACATAAATCATTACAGGTACAGTCGCAAAACGGTAACCCCAATATGGTGAAAACCATGTGCGTCACAATATAATCAAGGCCCTGCAGTCACAAGTATTAAATTTTGGCATATCTTACTTTAAAATTAGCTGTTCTAATTTTCGTGGTTGTGTGTGTCTTTCTAGTTTTTCCATAAAACATATGAACTCCCATTGGGAGCGGGGTGGGGGGCAACAAATCTGGGAGCAAATGGTATATCAGGCTTTTCCCACACCCCGTTGGTAAATTTGCAACAACGTCCTTTCCCACGAACAAATTATCAAAAACACTCTCCCTGCTTGTCTATCATTTCCAACCCCGGCTTGTAACTCTCTATTTCTTTTTTCAGTCGATTTTCGATAACAAATTCGTTTTCACATCTGTCTGCCGCCATTTTTTAAAACGCTTGCCGGCCATGAAACGTCTGCGGAACTTCTTTTCCCGACAAATGCCTCATTTTGGACCTACAGATATGTTTTCCATAACAATATGTATATATTCTTGTAATCGAACACAACAGTTTTGTAACATTTAAGAGTTGATTATTCGTATCATTATTTCGTCGTGTAATGGCCCGAATTTGCCCCAAAGCGTTCTATGTGACGCAGAGGCAAATCCTAGCCTGCGCAGAAGCCGATGCGCAAGAAGATCGGGCAACGTCATGACTGATACTGAATTGCATATGGTGTTTGAATGTATGCCACATCACCCGATATGTCATAATAATTATTAGGTATTGTTCTCCTTTTGGTACATGCTGCACCTGCACTGGACATATTGTCGCACATACGAATTTGCTAGCCATGGGCAGGCGCAGATTACCACCACTAAGCATCATTGCTCCCGACGACAGGAAATATGTCTCTGCTGCGTCACGATCCATCATGTCAATTTGACTTTACTTTATTCTCATAATGGTCGTGCCTGAATCATCTTTGACAACGTCATTCATATTAAGACACAGGAGATTCTGCCCAAAGCCTTTAACAAATTTAACCAATGGTTGAAAATTGTGAATACCTTGAAGATATCTTGATGCAGGTCATGTATTAGATCGAGGAGCAACATTTACTGACGAAGCATTTATAGTAATAAACCTTGTACTAAAATGGCCGCTTTAGAAACAACATCACCTTCATGACAGCCATAATGTTTTTTACTTCAGCACTGTGCAGTGCTGTTTCAAATAATTGGTTCATTATGAGCTGAAAATTAACGAGGTCTCGTGATATATCCAGGAAGTAAGTTTATAAGATTAAAAAGTGCTTGAAATCGGGTGAGTCAACTGGGCTAGTTTAAACAAGAACATGTATTTCCTTTTACCTAAGTTGACACACGAAATATCGAGATATTCAACAGCCGAAGCATCTTTTGTCAAGCGCCTGTTTCTTGACGGCAATAGTTATTGGTTTGCGATTGAAAGGCAGTCTACAAACATTGTTTTAGCAGTGGTTTGCGCCCATTTGCTACACATTGCCAGTTTTAATATTCAATATTCCTGAATTATATCCACAAACTTGGCTAACCGTTTGTGACAAAGTCTTGCGTACACTTATGATACAAATGGCATGTGGCATCGGATAAGTCAAAGCAAATGGGAAAATGCTGATTCATGATTTAAAGCACAAAATAGATCGTTTGGTTTGGGAGTGTCGTTTAAGACACCAATACGTTTACTATGAAAAATGGTTCACAAAAGTGAATACCCACGATATATAGCAACACTTGTATATCATAGCCTACCGTCGTTTTCGTTTGTCAAAATAAAAAAGAATAGCCTTGATCACGGTAGTTTGTGAATATATCACTGGCCTTATACAATCAGACTACAATATTATGAGATATTAAGTTTATAATGGTTTAGCCATTGGCTACGAGTTTCACTAACACATATTCCACAGCACTCCAAGCAGCGGCATTGTTATCCATGAACATGCTCAGATGGCACAACGAACTATTGTTTATTTTGGAGACGATTTACACTCCTAGTATGTATTATAATCGGAATTTTAATCACTGCTAATCTACATATGGGATAAATAATTCCATCAACGATGCTTGCACTAATACCATCATAATTACACGATACACACGCATTTTTGTCCACTCCTCGGTGAGTTTAGTTCGACAGTCCGCTGAAATTCACGCGTTACTGGGTTACTTCGTCTCGCTAGTCTATAACATGACTTTGTCTTTGTCGCATTAAACGGAGTGTTTATCGCCATAACAACCTCGTCGTCTGTGTGCTTTTGGGGCACTTTCAATATCTACTATGTTATCATGCAGTGGATTCATAGACACGTAGGCTTGGTATCTGCTTTCCTTGTATTCAATAATAAGAAATGTGAATCTTGGCGCCGTTATTTTGATATACGAAGTTAAAGGAATTTGTCAGTAATATGACTAATCGTGAATGAATATTTTATTCACTTGGAAACTCCTATCCACTCAGATTATCCCTCAAGCCACTCCTAATTCAGATCTAGACTACTGTAAGCTGCCTCACTTTCTTAGAAACAACAGCCTTTCTAAAGCGACCCGATTGTTTGTGAAGAATTCCCTGCTTCGTTTTTATGAAAACAACTTGTGGCGTAAGTAATTTAAATATCCGGAATAAAAAACGAACAGCTGATTATGTTTTGGTTCAGTTTAAGAACATACATGTTCTTATTCATATTTGTGAAAGCATTTTCCTGGAAATATTACCGTTGTACCACCATTTTTTATGTTTGAACTTGCGAACTTAAGTGAGCTACCTCTCTGACTCACAGTTGAGCTCGCTAGGAGACTTAAGATTATTGTTTCATACGGTTAAGAAGACCAGCTCAGATTGCCATCTAAAAAACCTAAGTTTGTGTACTAAAATTTCTTTTGGGATACGGCCCCAGGTGTCTCGTGTTTTGGGTTCATTTCGGGCATGCGTTGTACCATACTGAAATTGGCGTTTGGTCTAGGTACAGCTTTATAATTCTACTACACTCGGCTTTAATAATACCATGACGCGGTCTGTCATACTTGATACACGACGCATGTGGTGAGTTGCTATAAGTGTTAACTATGCTACGTCGGCTAATGATGCACAACCGTTGTCGATGAGACAGTCCTCTCCATCGGAGCATGCGACATTTGGCCTCACCCGAGGCAAACCCTTCAACATCACAACGAAATAAGAACATAGCGTGCACTCACGCTCAACAGTTCACCCCCACCCCCCACCCCAGTAACTTAATTCTTTTATATTTGATTTTCCGCTGCCACCCTGCACGGTATTTGGGATTAAATATGAATATGGACGTGCTGCTGTCTATACACGGGAACTGTTTATTACAATGTGATGTTAGCCGGTTCCTGTGGCGTAGTGGTAAACTACGTCATCTTTGGACCCACAGGTTGTAGTTCGATACCGAGCGGCGTGGGTTTCACAGCCCGGTTTGGGTAGTGGGTAGTGGGTTTGTGCCAAGTGGGCCAAGCATCACAATCCTCTTCATCCACCATGGTCGCGATATCACTTCGTTGTTGAATGTGATTTTAAACTCCAATATTACCATTACCATCACAATGTGATGGCATGCCTCACGGTGGCATATATAACCACGTATAGCTTTACCTATATTGTCAATTTACATATCAGTATACTTCAATGACAGAACGAGTACAGCTAAGGCAACTCACGCTGCTCCCTAATTGTCAGTATCGTCATATGACGTCTGCTATGGCACAATGTCTTACTGTGAGCAAGCCCCAGGCTGTTGTTTTTCACAATATCGTAATTGATAACATGGCTAGCTTTTAATTATTCATGTCATTTATTTTTCAATGATAATTTCAGTGATAATTCATTTGTGAATTTAAACACATATGTTTAAGCATGTTATGTCCAATGACGAAGCATAAGCTTTTTTTATAATTCCCGCTATGACAGCCTAATTATATTTCAATTGGAAACATGCCATCAATATGGAAAACTAATGTCTTGTGGCCGTGCAATGTTACACAAATTGAGTTAGAAATGTAACAGTCTAAAGAGTCATTGCAACTATAAATGGCTATATTAATATGTAAAGATGCGAAGAAATACACACCATAGTCCATTTCAATATCTGTAGGAACGTATGTGGGACTGGTGAATACTGATGCGCACATATAGGGTCTGGCGAGTCTGTTACATTTTAAAGGTTAGAAAACAGGATTAGAAGAGTATTGTGCACTGCATAGTCATTTATTATGAGGCTAATGTATTTGCATTTGTTGTGGATATTGCAAGTGACTAATTGCAATATATCACAGTCACGTTATCAGTCAAGCTAGAAAGCGGATACACCATTTGGCTCATTGTGTTCAAGGCCACATTCAATGAGTTGGTATGTGCTTCATACAGGAAGACACCGCTCTCAATGTTCTTATCGCAGCTTGTTTCAGATATGTCCGTTTGCTGTCTCTTATCATAACGTTTGAACATTTACGTATATATTGCGCATATCAATGCTTATGTCCTTAGAGAGGCATAGCACTTAAATCAACTACTTGTTGTACCGAACACTAAAACAACAAATATGAAATGATATCCACAGATAAACTTGAATTGCAGTGGTTGAACTATACACCTTTGAAAGTTTGCATTAAGCATGAGTTCTTGGTACAAATCGTATACTCACTCACCATAATCCCTAACAGCTCGCGGCATTGTTCATAATAGCCAATGTTGCATCGAATTGTTGCCCCTTGTAGCGTGTTTGACACAATCCACCTGACAATGAGCATGCTGCTTACTCGTGGATATGCATAACAATTTTGATGTTGATACCATAGTCATAACTACAACAACATACAGTACACACTGCATGTTGACAGTCATAATGTCTCAAGTGTGCTTAATCGTTGCTGCGTACAATAATTGGCCTTTGTTTAAAAGGCCATGTTGAGTGGAATGTTATGTGCTGGATGACGAAGACCAACAAAGCTATCGATATTTCCATAACAGCATGTCCGTTTGCTTTTCGCATTAAGACAGCAAATTCACATAAAAATACAGGACATCAATGATTGTGTGCTTACAGATGCCTGGTACTTATAAAGACTACATTTTTCGAAAATCACTGCTGGAACATATATCATGTTCTCCAGGTGAACTGACATTGTTATGGTAAAACTACGCCCCATTGCATGTCGGTGTAATGCAGGGGTCCTTGATATGATAACTTAACAATCACAACCCAAATATATCAAATCATATGTAGGTGTCATTTCAAGGAAGTAGCAGATTGTTGTACCTTATAATATACCTTCGTAGCATGTTTAAGACACATTCTGGCCTTAAACAAATGTATACGACTACAGCAATGAACACCACCACCACGCAGACCACTACTGCTATAGCAATGATCGTAGGAATTGAGTAGCTGTGGGAACGGGCATATTGTTGGGGACTTGTGATAATATCTGTTAATTTAGACAGCGGAGTGGGAATCTGTTGGCCCGTGCAGTAGACCCAGTCCGGTTTTGGTAGCGATTTCATGAAAAATTCATCATGGTATTCTGGGCAGATCCGTGCACATTGATCCCTGGTATCCGGGTACTCGCAAAGATCCCAGCACGGTTCACATTTGTAGGCGAATGTCTCCGGATAATAGCAGTGTAGTGGACACGTGCCGCAACATGGAAGGTGAGAATTTGCTTGGATCTGCCCCCGAGATCCGGTTACACACGCGAGGAATACGACAGCATTCATCAGATGCATTGTCCTAGAGTTCTGAAACATTGAATGATAAACAGCAGCTAAAATGACAATCATAAGAAGTCGCACTCTATCAAAAACTATCTGTTGGTTAACACTTGTCAAGATGTCCGTGTGTTCCTGGGTTCCCAGGGACCTGTTATGCAATAACCGCATTCAAGTGTAGGCATCGACCGGTTTCGCTGAAATGCGTGAGCTGTAAATAAGTCTGACTAATCGTTGCGAATGGTTCCGCCCTGCGTAAACATATAGCACAAATGTATTGCAGCCTTGTCAATAAGGGAATACAAGCAACGTTTTAATGTGCCTAGCTTACACGAGAGGTATATCAATATTTATCATTGTGGGTCTGTCGAACGAGCTGACAAGACGATTGAATAATGTTAACACTGTCACCTCTAACTCACATGACAGGGTTGTCACCAACTGATAGCATATTGCCATCACCTAACCACATCACACCAATGTAACCAACTCACATCACACTGACACACCAACTCACATCACACGGACACACCATACCACATCACACTGTCACACCACACCACATCACACTGTCATCACCTATCCACACTGTCATCAACATTGCACTTCACATTTCCGTCACAACCCATACCATCCTATCACCACGAATCACACCACACTTTCATCACTTTTCTAAATCACACTATCATCACCAACCCACATTCCTCTCGCATTACTCAACCACATTGCGCTCTCGTCACCGACATCGCACTGTCATGAACAAGCTTAAATCCCACTTTTATCACCAACCACACTGTCATCACCAACACCATGTGCCACCCTCATCATCAACCCATAACCCATACCAGTTACTCATGTCAAACTGTCATAGTTGCGCCACATCACTCTTCTATCATAAATAGGCGTTGAAATTACGAATACAGCCGCTCCAAAAACTAGCGCAAACGGCAAGATTGCCCCATATGCACTACACGGCACGTAAGAACAGAAATAATTGCACATTGTGAAATTGCATCATTGGATAATTTTTTGGGTTCGTTTTCGCAAAAGTGTTGATTGTTGCGACCACAATGCTATGCTATGTGGTATTGAGGAATCTCAAAAAGCATCAGTAACACTAACTCTAAAGGCTCTATTCTGTGGCAGACAAATGTTGCCTCGATGTGAAGTGGAAGGATGGACGATGTCGATTTGTGGTATGTGAATTAAAATTGATCAGTACATTCGCCGTGAACAACTTACTTCTCCATCGCATCATATCATCTATCCATCAGCATCGCATTATCCTACACAGCGCCGTAAGACTGCTCAGCATAGATGGCTAACCAGCCTCGCCTCATCAATACCCAAATCAAACATTCTGTTAATCACCTATGCACGCTGCATCACCCACATTAATATCGACATTCCCGAATTTAACAAAATACCACAGGACATTACCCATATGGCAATTAATGTTCTTTGGAGTTTCAAAAGGTATGCTGTGAATTTGCTGCATCATCAGTCGAAGGCAGGTCAGAGATTCGGCAAATAATCACGCTAAATGCGGCTAGTGTGCGGACATTTCCCAACCTAGCCCCAGTCGGAAGATGATATTCTTAAATACCAAAGTCGTTCTCAAGCGATATTCCCAATATTGCCCCTCTTAACAGCTGTCTGCCAAATTCACTCACCTTAGCAAACCACGAAGCTGTAATTTGTCCGATTGTCACTGTGATTTATGTCTCAACAAACCTCTTCTTTACTACTACAAATTTATGTGTGGCGCTTCGGGCAATATCCTAATAGGTTTTGACAAGTGTAGGTAATATTTACACGCATCATGTCTTTCAAGAGACCAAAACAGTACATGTGTAATAGAATCGGGTGATAGCGCCGTCACGTCCTGTCTCTACTTGTAGTATTTGTAGCCCCAAAACCGTTGTAGTGGCGCTTAACCACATGCAAGCAAAAGTTACTTATGATAGTGAAATTAAGTTGAATTTAGCGAACTTTCGTCACGAATCCAGTGTAACAGGGTCATTTAACACTGTTCTGGCTCACCCATTTATTTTGCAATGGAAAAACCGGAGACATGTCAGGACAGTTTCAAGAAGCACGAATCACCGGTAATCTTTTCGCTTTCCATGCGTATGCCTGCGTCATATGAATAGACTGTATTTACTTTCTGGTGTTAAAAAGGTCACCTGCTCGATAGGTGCAAGCCTCTTTTGTGGGCGGTTATGTGTCTCTTTCTACTCATGGTTGTTCTTGTTTACACATAACGAAATAAATCATCTTATCTTAAAAATGTCTTGTGGACGTTTTTAATTCTACAAGTTGCTTGTGTCATTGAGAAATATGGATAATAACTGCCTAATTACAGACCGAGTGAGCGTTTGGTAATTGACGTCAGTAGTTCCGAGATCCTGGATTCCCAGGGGTCCGTTTGGCTATAACCACGTAAGGGTGGGGCAATAAACCGGTTTCGCAAAAATGCGTTAACATCCGCATTGAGAAAGCAAAGCTAAAACGAAGTCTGACTAATTATTGAGTATTGTCAAAGAAGATAAACCAACCACAATCATCCTGTGTAAATATCATGCATCATATGTATATGGTTCGAGAAGCAATTATCATGATGGGTCAATCGAACGACCTGACAAGACGATTGAATAATATGAACACTTTGAAACGACTAAGAACAGCTGGGATAGAACAAATAATGAGTATAGATCAAAGAGTGGAGGTAAAGAAAAAAGACACAATGAACCGATCTGGGAGACACGGAATACATGATGTGTCCATTGATCAGAGTGGAACTAAACATACTCGACGATGGAATAATTCAACGAAGAAGGTACAATGAGATGTATTGTTGAACACTCAGAAACTTGAAGAATAAAACATTTATCCAAAATAAAAAGCTTTTTGAGGTCAAAAGCCGAACGTTCCAAAGAAATAACTCAACCCAATGGGTCAGAATAACTTGTCCTTGCTTGCTTATATTGATTCCCGAGACACTAAAACTAAGCGACAAATATTAAATCACATCTTATATATATATACTACCAATAACACATACATTGAGTAATGTATTATCAAATAATCAAATATAACTAGCGCTACTACCTGCATAAAATCCCGCGGCGACATACGCAATTCATCAGCAGCACGCCACGCCCAACAAGACTGCGTTTACAAAAGCTCGACAGGTCTTTATGCTGCCTTTAGGATCAACATCTGGCCCATTATACATCGAAACGCCTTCTTTAAAACCATTTTCATCGAATAGGTTTCAAATTATAATGCATGATGACAATAATGAATTATTAAGAGATTTTACATATGCAGAGTTATTGAGATGTTCACCGTCTCAAAATTGTTGGGAGTTGATTTATCATGTTTTATAGCACTGTATCCTTTTTAATCATTAGCGCCAACATCATATCAAGCAAACTCCTACTCACATCATACCATCTATGAACACGCCATATCACACAACCGCCAACCTGAATCACACCATTAGCGCCCATATCATATCACGCAATCTCCTACTAGCATCACACCATCTATGCCCATATCGTATCACAAACTCATGCGTGAATCACAATTCACACTATCCCGTCAACCTCATATCACACGGACTCCATCACACCATCAATACCAACATGCCAACCTCTGTTTCATTCAGTGAACTTGTCGGTCGCAACAAAACAGACAATCACTTTTAACAATATAACAATACCCGTGATATGCGCGAATTATTTAGAAATAGCCCCAGGAACTGTCGTTTGAAACCTCTGATACGCCACAGAGCTTCTCTATGAGAAGTCCAGAATCACACAGAGAAGCTCAAGTTAACTTTTCTAAGCGTACTTACTTGAAATCACGAAATGGCGGTTCTCAGTGGAGAAATACGATGAGGTCATATGCTTCTGGTGCACACAAATTCCTATCTAACGAATACTTTAATCCAAAGGTGCCAACACATCTCCTTCTGCCCCAAGACGAACCGCTAACCCACATCTTATGGCCACCAAATGACACTGGTGCTGCCAACTGACCTCACACTGCCATCGCCTACCTAAATCCCATTGCAATCACTAACTCACATCACAATGTCATCACAACAAAATATTGCACTGACATCACCATTCCACATCACCACGCCATCACCCACCCACATAACACAGTCATAACCAAACAACATAACACCATCATGACCAACCAGTATCACACTGTCATCATCAACCCACATCACAGTGCCATCACACAGCTCACTGTCGTCGTTAACATACATCACACTTTAATCTCTAAATCTCGTCACATCGTCATCATCGTTGCTCATGCACAGTCATCACCAACCCATATCACGTAGTCATCGCCCACACGAATCACATTTTCATCTACCAACTCACATCACATTGTCATAAACCTATATCAGGTTATCATCATCACCTCCCGTGTTGGAAATCTAAATTATTGGGAAACTTCAGTAATATGTTACCATTTATACATATGTAATGGTCTGTTCGTTATACAATAAAGATACCGAATAACAAATGAAACGCATTCGATGTGGTGAATGTCAGTATGCATTGCGACAAGGCATGAGGCACTGACATAAGATCGCACAACAATGGATGACCACCAAATATTGGTGCATGCAACTGGCTATCTAACAGATGTATTTATCTCACTGTCACCACCACTCACATGACATTGCAACCATCATCTGATATCTAATTGCCATCACCAAACCACACAACACCATTATAACCAACTCGCATTACACTATTACACCCTACCACATCACACTGCAATCCACAGTTCACACTCTCATCAACATTGTACAACCTACCACATACAACCCTGCGCCTCGTAACCGCTGTCTGTCCCATTCACCCACTAGCAAAACCGCGCAGCAGTATCTTGTCCGACTATCGCTGTGGATTTCTATCTCATCAAACCTGGTATTAAATACAATAAATATGAACAAGACGTTTCGAACAATACTTTTTTTGACGAGTGCATGTAATATTTACACGCATCAACAGATTCAAACAGTACATGAGTGGTAGAATCGCGTGATCACGACGTCACGTCCGGTTTGTTTGTAAAGTATTTTAAGCTACTGAACCCCTGAACCACCGATAACCCCATAGAGCTGGTGCTTCACGGATAGCCGATAGCAGGGGGAACGCAGGAAAGATGCGAAGCTGACTTGAGCGGGCGCCCCTTTACGCAGCGCGTGTACCAGCCGGCACTGCAGCGGGTGCAAGTGAGACAAGACATGTACTGTCCTCATGCACTGTTGATGATTTTGATCCAAAGAAAAGCATAAGTTCTGATGAAGAATGCAGAGATCGACGGAAACTCGCTGTTGATATAAGTGACGCATGATGTGCGGTATAGGAACAAGACGTCGAATATGATCAGCTGACAATAGACCAAAGGCGACAGATAGGTGTTATATGACTGTACTACTGACGTTGAGGATGATTTTAGTACTTAGATAGCGCCCTTGGTATGTAAGTGGCCACCAATGGCCCATCGGTATTTTGTGTAGTGTAGGCTTCCCAGCTCGCAAAGTAAACGTAATGGTGGTTATTCGTTAACACCAAAAATAGATTGCTGGGATGGCCAATGTTTTGCTCGACATTCCAATAACCATCGTATTGCTTTGTATAACCACCACAACGACAAGCACGTGATCCTCATATACCCAATAAGCTCATACGCCCACAGTGGACAAATACCAAAACTTTGTTTTGCACCCAAAGCGCCATGTACCAATGTCGCCTGTAAACAACAGCGCATGGTTAAAGGCTCGATAGCCTAACACTCGTGCATTGTGTAGAATGTAAAAGTTGAATTTCTGCTAAGTTAATGAATTTATTGTTATATCAATGTATACCTCATAGCTGCTACAGCGGTGGCTGTTTGGGGGCTACACGCAACAGTAACCATATTTCTATTTCTCTTCCATATTTGTTCATCGACATGGCTTCATTAGCGCTCATCCGGTATCGTGGTGGCAATGCTGTAATCACAAAGTGACACACCCATATCCCTTTCACTGAACAACGCAGCCATGCTGACAGTCACCTTGCCAGTACGATGACATCAAGATTTCGCTTTACTACCATTACATTCCGTTTTAAATTGACAAATACCATAGCAATCCAACTGTGAAATTTCAAGTTACTCCTTTTCCAAACATTCCGGTGTTTTACACAGATCTTCCCTAATGCTCTTAGAAGTTTACTCGAGATTTGCATTTTGACTGCCGGTGATGCTCGAAAAGTGAGTATATGATGCGTGGATCATTACATTTGTAGACGTCATAGTTATACAAGTCTTCACTGCTGCGTGGAAATGCTTCACGGGGACTCCCCCTATCCATTTTTGTTTGCTTTTTGCTGTGCGCCAAAACGGCCAAGAGCATGCTTGACAAATGACACGCCGGCCCAAAGCCCCGGTATAGCCATTAATCATCATCATCATCATCATCATCATCATCATCATCATCATCATCATCATCATCGTCATCATCATCATCATCATCATCATCATCATCATCATCATCATCATCATCATCATCATCATCATCAAAAAACATCATCATCATCATCATCTCTACCAATAGATCGGGATGGGGCCCGAATAGGACGATGGGTACAAACAATTAAAATAGTACTCATGCATTATCAAATGCTTGGTTTTATTCAAAATGTTGCGCTACTCAGACTCAATATTAACACTCCATTATGGGGGGTGAAATTAGGAATATAACTCTACATTTGATTATGTTGGCTGCATCTTGTCCTCAACAAAGCCGCCCCATCGCAATGGCTTACTTGTCATATGTTGCTGTTGTTAATGGGATGACGTCACTGGGTCATGCCATGCGGGTCAAATATTCACAATCAATTTGAGTAAAAGCACCGCACAGAAGCATAAAATCTTGAAAACATGGCACTTGCAGAAATTCTTCACCCGTCCAAAACAAATTATCACTTTTCAATACACTGTGTAATTGTATTGTAAATGTTTATTTCCATATGCCCAGTTACATCGGCAAGTAACTTAACGTTAGAAAACTAAACATTAGTACATTGAAAAAACATGAGTAGAATTCCGAAAAACGGGGAAAATATTTAAACCGGTTTTTCAATATGTCAGTCACGAAAACCATTGCATTACATACATGAAATTAAGTTAGTTATTGGGATATTACCTAACACATTAATTATCAGCATGACCTGCATGGTAAGTTTGCGGATGGATATGAGTAACGGAATAGGCAGTCAAAACAATTATGCATTGCATACATTACGATTACATTTGACTAAATTTGTAGGTAAGTGTCGTTGTAAGCCACAGATATGTGTCACAGTCTATAGATAAATACAGCGCCTAGATTCATTCTCTCTCTACTAATGTTATCAAATATTACCACAGCTGCCAATTATGGTTTTTCGCATTTCCGGGTACATTTCACAAAATATGCTGAACGCTGTATACGTCTAAAGCTGTGATCACCACCAAGCATATAACCGCTACGATGGTAATGATCCAAGATGTTGTGTAGTCATGCAGATAGAATTGCTACTAGCACGACGGTGTTCATGATGTCCATGTCCAACTGTTCTACTGCAATAAATGAATGACAGGTGTTTAACAGGCAATTATAAGTTGTAATACATATTCTAATAATAATACATATTTTGCCATCGCACGGTGCTAAAATTGGTCACTAGCGAGCTTCGAATTAACAACTAGGGCGTGACACAAATCGTAAAACTGCTGTTTACAACTTGGCAAAGGAGATTATCAGAGACAAATTCGTATACCAAGCTCATTCAGTTGCAACCTCATCTGGTTGAGTAAATTCTTGTCAAGCCCCAGACATACCCAAAATTCTGATTTGCAGCAATGAAAGCATAAAGCCTATTTAACAAATAGTGACCTTGTTAAATGCGTGCGCACAAGAAATATGGCGAAGTAAACGTAGTCGAGGCCCGTCGCGCGGTTTATTTGGGGAAGGGGCATGATATTTTAGAGGCATTAACCCTAGTATATCTTTTGTTGTCGGATTGAAACAAATGATGCCAGATGTTGTGGATGACGTCGTTGTGAAATTGGTCCCGTCAAATTTGTTAAAGCTATTTTTAGTTTTTCAAACATCGCAGTATTTGACGCGCATGATAAGCTAGTGGTTTCCAACCCTGTTCCTTTGCAAAATCAAATAATCAATTGCAAAAAAACTGTATTTCTTCCCGGAGATGTATTGACGATGACATATTTTGATTGATCTGGTGTTTCATATAATTTTCGCTTTATTACTCATTTATTTTGTTGCGCCATCGTGTACATTGCGTTACGTTAAGACGATTAGCTACGTTAAGACTCTGAAAGGCGCTTGTATTAGCATTATTTGTCATTTTAATGCTAATACAATATGAATGAAGGGTCCTCGGGGAATAACACTGAGATCTCGTAAAAGCTCGTAGGCCATTATTGCATGTGACCGTGCTATGCAACATTTGGGAATGTTTTATCGCACATCATTTTTTATTCACAAGGAACTTACAAGAAATATACATATGACTGGATGTCTGTATAGGCAGACTCAAAACAATGACTGACGGTTATAAGTATTATGTGGTAGATTTTTCCATTGAAGCTACGTGCCCTGTTTAATCAATATGTTGGTTGATATCTGCCCTCAGTGTGGCATTTATATATAATCAATAATCCGCACTTGGCTTCCTTCTAAAACATACATAGTCTTACTATTATTAAGCTGTGATTGTATTTGATATTATTGTCATCATGAATAATACACACAGTGTGTAAGAAGGGGTTATTGTCATGCATGCAGACATCGTATCATCATTGGATTTTATTCTCACACTATCATCAGTAAGACTCAGATAATGACCACCATTGTAGCTGCGTGTAAGAATATTTGGCTGTATAAGGTCTAGAGAAACATCATTTTGAATCGGTTGGGCTGCAATTTGACTTAACTGCAGATCTCTATTCCTGAAATTTTGCGTGTTGTTACAAGGCTGTCTGATGATATCTTTGCAATGCTTTGACAGAGTAGCTGACTGACTAGGAAAGAACTTGTCATATTGATGGAGACGTTGTCTGCCTTACACTACACTTCTACACTGATAAATGAGCAAAGGAGTATCAACATATTTACGATAATGACGGATTCGCATGCAGCATTAACAATGGAACAGACTTTTGCTGCATGCATGGTTAACGACACAAGCAGCAGCATTGTACGATCATTCATTCGCTGTGTCCCATATGAGTGCATTATCCAACACGATGAGCAGATACATGCACTACAGGCTACCACTGAAGTCATGCAATGAAATCTACAACAGCGTGTGAGTTTGTAATAAAGAGATACAACAACTGGGCTTATACCGATTAATCGTGGTTAATACTGCATAGCCTCCGGTTATTTCTATCATTTAACGTATCTGCTTTAGAGTTTCAAATTGCTAATTTGATTTTATATTATAATTGTTGATTATTGATTAAGACGGGCATCGTATATATTGTGACCCTCAAAACGTGCGTTAATCCTGTCTCCAATTTTTTTAATCATTGAACCATGTACATGATGTAAAAAAAATCTTCATTTTTATGGAAAAAATTGGTTGAACCCACACTAAATCTTCTCGAACACATATAAGAAAATCTGGGCAAAGCTATGGCATTTTAACTTTATAGCTATATCATATTCAATTGTATTCAATACTGGTACAAAAAGAAAGAATATTAGTTAATATTTTGCAAGGAAGGATATATACAAGTATCAGTTAAATCTGCCGCTGCAAACGGAAACTATGCAGGCTGGTTTAAAATCGTGCTTTGTTGGTGCATAAACCGCCATTTTGCAAAGCCATACATCATCGCGTTCACTCTCTATTAGCGAATATATCGGATTCCTAGCAAGTATTTGTTGCATATGTATTTGTTTAGCTAAACACAAGCTGCAGAAAGAGAGGCTTTCATATTCTTTCGGAGATTCAGGTCACATTTTTCGTATCGTATTAATCACCATCGGTTAACATTGTGTGTTATTCACTTCAAATACACTGCAGTCTGCATTAGGCAACTCCATGATGGTTTATAGAATAGAATTTATTCACTTGCAGCAACAGCACTCATCGATACTGATTAAAAAACAAATAAACAAATCCAGTGCTGCAAGTAGGGACAATGTAGCGTGAGGCTGTCTTCCCATTGTCCCTAAGTAGTCCCTGCACAAAACAATTTTACGACACCTATGCTAGTGACCACAACTACTGAACGGGTGCGGGAGCAGGGGGCCGGCAACAAATATCCACATGCTACCAGACCGGGGTGACTGACATTTCATTAAGGCGCACATAAGCACAAAATTAAGCTACATTAACAGGTATATAAACATATTGCAGAATATGAAAATAAACAATTTGCATACATTTTGCATTCATTTCATTAAGGCGCACATAAGCACAAATATAAGCTACATTAACAGGTATATAAACATATTGTAGAATATGAAAATAAACAATTTGCATACATTTTGCATACATTTCAGTTATACATGTATATGTGTGAATATATATATGATAGTATACGGTCACGTGCATGACACAAAACATAATACAATATTAAGTAAGTTCAATATATATGCGAGTAACTCGTGTAACAAATCAGAGTGTTGAACATTACAGACTACAATCCGCACACTTAACATTGTTACACTGTACAATATTCAGGTAGGTAGACAACATGCTGTTTCGGACGCTATTTTTAAACTGTGAGATGGACGACGTAGTGGCGTCATTGGAACACCATTTGTTCCATAATCGGGGAAAACTACGCAAGGGTAGTCCGTCTGCTAAATGTGTTTTAGAGGGTGGTACATATAACAGTTTGGAATTTCGCATTTCTTATTTGCATTTTATTTCATAGTTTCGATGAAAACAGTCGTTAAACGATACAGGCAATTGATGGTTATTAAGTTGGTACATAAATACGGCCACGTGATATTCGTATAAGTGTTTAAGTTTCAGTATACCACAACGCCTGAACAGGGGATCTGTGTGACTGTTATAGGAGGATTTATTTATGTAACGTATGGCGCGTTTTTGGAGAAGTTCCGTTTTTTTTAGTACAGAGTCCCGTGCATTACCCCATGCCAGGACGCCGTATGTTATGTATGGGTGCACCATAGTTAAGTAAAGAGTACGCAAGGCTGATTGGAGGAGTATGTATTTGACTTGTTTGATAGCGAATAGAGCGCGAGAGAGTTTAGTGTTGATGTACATGGCATGTTGTTTCCATGATAGGTGCTCGTCAATAAATATACCAAGAAACTTGTAAGCTTCTTCGGGTTGTCCTGCACCTACTCTTGCAACGCATTGACCATTGATTTTCAGTACATGATCATTTATGTTTATGTTTGCAGATTTATAAGTTGGTCTAAATACAATATATTTAGTTTTTTTGGTATTGAGAAATAACTTATTGGCACAAAACCAGTCATGTAATTTTCCAAGTGCATCATTAGCCGTACAAAAGAGAGTATTTAGGTCACACGAAGAAGTCAGTAGTGTAGTATCGTCCGCAAACGAGAGAAGGTCTTCTGAGCATGACATAGATAAGTCATTGACGTATAATAGGAAAAGACGCGGGCCGATTATGACCCTTGAGGGACTCCGCACTTTATTGGTTGCATTATGGATTTGTGTTCATCGACTTCTGTGTATTGAAATCGATCGGTTAAGTAGCTTTTGAACCATGTAAGCGCTATCCCCCTTATCCCAAGTCTAGACATTTTTTCCAAGAGTATACCGTGGTCTATCATATCAAAGGCTTTGGAAAGATCACAAAATACTGCGAGTGTATACTCTTTTGGCGAACTATTGGATGAAATATCGTATTTTTTAAGTAACTGCAAAATGGGATGAACTGTACAGTGCTATTTTCTAAAGCCATATTGATGTTCATATAGTATGCTATGAGTATTTAAGAAATTAATAATTCTATGGTACATCAATTTTTCAAGAAGTTTAGAAAATGCAGGCAATAGGCTTATAGGGCGGTAGTTATCCATTTGACATAGGTCGGATGACTTGTGGATTGGGATTACTTTTGCAGTTTTTAATTTATCAGGAACTTTACCCGTCGTCAGGGATTGGTTGAAGATATAGGTCAAGGGAAGCACTATTTGTTGTATAGATTCTTTTACAATCTTTGTCGTCATGCCCTGAACTTTGTTTTGGCTTTAAGTTGTTGGCCACTGCAATCAGTTCATGTAGTTTAACGGGTTCAATGAATACACTTTGCGCGGGGCTATTAATGAAATAATCTGAAAAGTGTTTATTAGTATCCGGTAAGTTATCATGCAAATTGCAACTTATGTTTACAAAGAAGTTGTTAAACTCATTGGCGATCGTTGATTTATCTGTAATGTTATGTTTATCGATGACTATCGATCTTGGAAACTGGGGTTTGTTTGTTGCGTTTCCCATTGCCTGTTTTATTACGGCCCACGTTTCTTTTATATTGGATTTATGTTCATTAATCAATTTAACATAGTAGTCTTTCTTTTGCTGCCGTTTTATTCGGTTATACGTGTTATTGTATTGTTTATATTTGTAAGTGTTATGAACATCCGGTTTGGTTTTCATCAATTTATAGAGCTTATTTTTACGTCGGGATGATTTGATTAAGCCAAAAGTCATCCAGGGTTCACGAATGACTTTTCTATTTGTCTTTGTTTCAGGTTTTACTGGAAAGGCTCGATCGTAAGCTGATTTATATTCCTGCAAGAAATGATCATATGCTTGTGAAGGACATTTGTGATGATAAACTCTGGAAAAATCAATATTTACCAGGGAATTCTTGAACGTGCACATTTTTCTGGGGGGAACAGCCCTTTCAACTTTGTGAATTGAAATGTGAAATGTTCCAAAGTGGTCAGCTAAGTCGGTGATGATTATTCCTGACTTACTTTGGGTTGATAAGTCGTTTGAATATATATGGTCAATAAGAGTGGCTGAGGTGTTGGTTACCCTTGTTGGTTTAGTAATCGCTGGTACAAAGCCATTGGCAAAGACATTGTCCACAAATTCATTGGTTTTACCGTGAGTCCGGTATTTAAGTAAATCTATGTTCAAGTTCCTCATTATTATACATTTTTTGTGTTCAGCATTGATTAGTTCCATAAGTTCAAGGATGGTTTTGGCGGATACATCAAAGTCGGCTTTGGGGGTCGAGTTTGGTCTGTATATCAAACCAAGTATTGCTTTTGTTTTGAATACAGTTTCATATTCTACAAAGAGCTTTTCGATGACATGAGGAATAAAAACTGACAAATCTTCCCGTATTCGGAAAGTAATGTGATCCTTTATAAATAAACCTACTCCTCCTCTAAAATCATCTGTACGATTGCGGGATATGAGGCTATGGTATCCCGGAAGCATCAGTCTATTATCATCCTTGCAGTTGTACAATTCCGTTACACCTAGATCACATATTAATTCTTTAAAGTTCTCCCAATTGGCTGATAATCCTCGACAGTTAACACGAAAATATGCTAGGTTATTTAGATAATTATTGCTTAGCTCTTGAAAACATTTGGGTTCATAGTATTTACACGCATTAGTTTGGTTATTAATTGGAGAGTCATAGAGATCATCAATGAGATCATAAGAATTGTAGATGGAAGGAAAATCAAGGTTAGCGTCATCCCCAGTCTGGCTAGCAGAGATGTCAGCCATCAGTATATATCATCCCTAACCCCCAGCCCTTAAATATGCAGACAATATGTGGAATAGAAACATTTTTAAGTTCATGAACAGATACACATAGAGTAGTCACAAGTATAAGAATAGTGCAAGTAAAATAACAATACGCATACAGGGATAACATGAGTGTGCGCATAGTGTTAGTGAAAAAAATACGAATGAAATAACTTATGATTGTACTCCCCGTGATGGGTGATAGTGATCACATTTCTCTCGATTGTGAAGAGGAGTAGTCTGACTCAGAATAAGTCACATGTTCTCGCAGAACTTGATATAGTCCGCCTTTGAAACAATCCTTTCTATCGCACTGCTGTGCAGTTTAATAAATATGGTTCCGTCATGGGTCCAAGTATCTTGAATTTTGTCTTTTTCCTTCAACAATCTGCACTTGTATGCCAACTCACTTCTTGGTCTGGTAAGGTCTTCATTGATATAATGTCCTGTATTTTTAAGCCGAAATCTTTTCGACATGACGTCTGCCTTTTTGTTGTAAGTCACAAATTTGATCAGAATATCTCGGTGTTTTCCAGTTTGCTTTTTCCCCACGTGGTGGTATCGATCTATGTCTCTGTCTATATCCATGTGGATCTCGAGCTTTTCTTTTATCAGATTGATTGGGTTAATATCCGAGTTTTCCTCCACTCCTGATATTCTGATTGAGTTTCTTCGATCGTATTGCTCCAAGTGGTCTAATCGATTGGTAAGTGAGTCATTAGTTTCTTGAAGTTCTTTAATTTGGGCGTCCTTTTCTTTCAGTTTAGATTCGAACAGCGCTTGAATAGAAGCGTCCTGGGCTTTAAATAAAGCTACCAGTACGTCAATGTTTATTGGCGCGGACTTGTCAATTTGCCTTACGGCCTGATCAAATGGATCACTGGTTTCCAAACCCGTTTCTTCACCTGCTGGCTTGCTTAGCGAATCACAGGGCGTGGCAGTTCCCTGGCCGGCTTTTTGGTTACGTTCGACCATTGTTTCAAATTGTCTTTTGGGAGTTATATCCAGTGATTAATGTATAGTTTTGCTTTTCAGTGCAACCTATGTATCTTTATAAATATCTCCTCTTCGTCTTGGGTAGATTCACTATTCCATCAGGGGAAAAAAAGCGAAGTTTAGTGGAGCCTCTCTTTTGTTACAAACTGCATTGAGATACGTTATGATAGATTTTTGGATATTTTATATATATATATATATATATATATATATATATATATATATATATATATATATATATATATATATATAAAATATCCAAAAATCTATCATAACGTATCTCAATGCAGTTTGTAACAAAAGCATATATATATATATATATATATATATATATATATATATATATATATATATTTATATAAAAATTTCTTTTGATTTCGACCAAAATCTAACCATTCGGTGACATAACCCAAAAATCTCAATATTTTCCATGCAGCCACATATACTTTGACCCAAATGGCCGAAATAATGCCGTGCTTTGGATATTTTATATATATATATTTATTTATATATATATATAAACATATATATACATAAATATATACATACACATATATAGATATATATATATAGATTAATATTATATATATAAATCTATATGTATAAATATATATATATATATATATATATATGTGTAAATGTATAGATTTTTGTATATATATATATTTATATTATATATAGAGATATATATATAGATAGAGATATAGACATATATCCAATATGTATAAATATATATATACATATATCCATATCTATATCTATATAGATATCTATATATCTCTCTCTATATATATATATATATATATATATATATATATCTATATCTATATATATCTATATATATATATATATATATATATATCTTACAATTGCAACCATTTTGGACAATATAGACAAAACCGACCATTTTGGGTCATCTGCTTATTTTGCATTTGCGGGCTCAAATTTGTGTGATATCGCGGATGCCAAATTTTAAACATCTGCCTTGTATGGCTTTATTTAGTTATCTTCATTCAAAACTTATTTCCGACGATTTTAAATTTTTTTTGTTCCAAAATGGTTGTACCAAAAAGGTCATGACGGTTTTGTCATGCAAAAAACCAACCATTTTGGCCTTTTTATATAATCGACCATTTTGGCCATATATAAAACCAACCATTTTGGCCTTTTTATATAATCGACCATTTTGATCATATTATAAAACCAACCATTTTGGCCATTTTATATAATCAACCATTTTGACCATATTGTAAAACCAACACATACCCCGTCGTACAAGGTATTATGCGAATGTATAACTCGTCGTACAGATTGAAGCTGAAAAACATACCCCGTCGTACAAGTATGAGGCCCAAAAACCCGTCGTAAAAGTCGAGAGGCCGAAAAAGCATACCCCGTCGCGCGGCACATATATACTACCTCTATACACTTAGGTGCCCCCCCCCCCCCCCCCCCCCCACCCGGGGATTAAGTATGCAACGAGTTAGATACAATTTGCATCATCCTTATTGAAAAGAACCCAAAAGAGAAGTCCAATTGATTGAGTAAAGCAGTGACTGTCATAACGCATGCAGATTGCTGGGCACACTGCTCATTAGGCAAAGGAACTTCGCCTCCCATGGTGGTTTTTTTTATAACATAAGCATACCAATATTGATGGTATTATCATAAGACCAGATTGGTTGGAAATACAAATTATATAACAGATCATTTTGGTGTGCCTATTAGAAAATTGTGATATATTTACATAAAAATACCCTTTTAATGAGAAAATTCTGCCGGTTCTCAACCAATCACGACAATGTTTAACATGATTACCGTTGCGATTTATATTGAGCTGTAATTATTTCTCACTTTTGCACCTGATGGTTGTTTATAAAACCCACCTGATTAAATCGTTTTGTGTTAACAAAGATTACGTAATCGATAGATTATCAAGCAAAGTAACTTCAATTAAAACAAAGAATGAATATGAGAAGAAAAACATGCTTTAATCAACAACCATTTCATGCTTGAAAATCATTTAAAGTTAACATTTTATGCTTGATAATCATTTAAAGTTAACATTTCATGCTTGATAATCATTTAAAGTTAACATTTCATGCTTGATAATCATTCAAAGTTAAGGGATTTCCTTGTCATTGACTGAGCTTTCCGCTGCTCGTTCATTATTTTGGTACGAACTTTGTTGCACGGATAGGTTATGCCGTTCTCTTGGATGATGCGCATAATCTCTTGTTTTCCTGGGGGACAGAGTTTAAAAACACCCGACATTAATCAACATATCCGCTTGATAATACAGTTAACATTAAACCAAAAATTCACGCATTAACAGCTTTCAGTCATATAACTGTTACCAGGCAGTTTGCGTTTGGGACTTGGAAGCTTGATATACTGTCCAAAAGCCTTGTGGATGATGCTTGTCTGGGCAGAATCCCATTTGCAGCGCTTTTCCATTGGGCCCTCATCACAACTGTTATCTTCATCAGGTGCAACTAGAGCTGATTCTGCAAAAACATTTCCTACCAATTACTTAAATATATTCTAAACCCAAACTTGAAACACCAATCAATAGCTCACATATATGATAGCATAAAAAAAAATTGTCACTGACCATTCAATTGGAAATTGGCAGGATCATAAACTTCAAGTGAATCTGGCCATACCACATAAAGGAAACACATATATATAATTTATCCTGCCGCCCGACACTTGAATTATGCATTGGCATCCATACAACGCCATATATTCAAGTATTATTTTTTTTAGTTCTACCACCAGTCACAACAAAGCATTATCTATATAAACAGAGCACAGAAAGACTAATTGCACTCTGAGAAGTGCCATTCATCGTCTCAATCAAGACAGAATATTCACCAGTTTTACCGACCATTTGTGCCGTCGTGTCCAAGATGTTGAGGAACGCGCCAACTCGAGACACAGCAAGAGCGGGCAGCGGCCTTTGGTAGGTACCGCGGTTGACCTCGGACGAATGCCCCATGTGTTTGTAAAACAACTCGCGATCTTGTTGGGAGACGTCCTGTTGAGCGTATAATGTAGAGATGCGAGCTCTTTGGTTGGTAGCATTTACCAGACTGCAGTCAATGCCTGCTTTTTTCATCACTGCTTCCGTGGCGCTCCATCCAGCCACATGCCATGAGAATCCAATATTGGGGAAAATGAATGTGTTTTCCTCCAATATATTTGCGCCACTTCTCCTTTCATTGTCGGCAAGTAAATCCATTGCATTGAAGCAATCTTTTGGGATGATGATGCTTACCAAGTGATTACCCTTACCCGTACAGTAGGTTACGTCCAATTCAGAGGAATGGTAATCGTCATCGGTTTGCCATTTTCTTCGTTCAGTCCATTGTTTGATGGTCATTCTACAAGGCTCCCCACCTCGCCTTGCATTGAAAAGTGTGAGCCTACTACAAGTCAGATTCCTTAGCTCAACAAATTCGGAAGTGGCAAATTCATCGATAGTGATTCCTGAAAGGTATGTGATGCGATCCACTGTGTGGTTTCTGAGTTTCTCCATAACTTCTTCCGGGGGAGTCCTCTCGGGCAGCCTTAAGCGTTCTTGTCTTGATTTGTTAATCAGATATTTACAATCACTGAACATCAGGTTCTGGTGGTGCTTGAGCAGGCTTTTTAAAATGCCCAAGCTCCTCTACCTGTTCCTTTCCCTGTTCCCCAGAAAGCATAAGGGCCTCTCCCTGTATTATTTCAGCTGATCGCATCAGTAGATAATATAATGAATTCTTCAATCCATATTTGAGTGTTTTGTCATCTGATGTGAGGCTAGTGATTGCTTCTCTAAGCGTTGTCCAGTTGCCGCGGTGGAACATGTCTCCAGCATCCTTCATTTCAGAGTCATCTTGCTTTTGAACTTCTAAGTACGACTTGCAAGCAAGCATGCGCATATCAGCCATAACTGATTTGCGTACTTCTTCTTTGCCCAAAGATGCTTGCCTATCATTTTTATTGTGCTGTCTGTTCTGCAACAGTCTCCAACGGCATTGCTGTGGAAGCTACTTAAAATCTCTTTAAAGTCATTGCCTTCCTTTGAGTTGATGACCATTGCCGAAATTGGTTTTGGCCTCATCTCCTCCTTGCATTGGCGCCTGTGCCGATAGAAGTATAGCTCGCTGTACGCCCCTTTGCACGATGAGCAATGGACAGTTTCGGCCTTAGTGGAACTCCGTTTGATGCGTTCAAAACAAGTCGGTGTCTTTGTCTTGTTTTGTTCAACAATTCCAGCATTGCGCGATTTTGCGAATGCCCTCCGTTCATCTATTTTGGATAACTCAGCCCCTCAGATTTTAATGTGTAATTATGTCCACATTTAACTATAACATGCAAATGTAAAGCTTTAACTTGGTTATTTGTGGCCTCCTTGTAGAAATTGTATGCTAAGAAATCCTCATTTAAAGTGATTATCTGTGATACAGATGGTCAAAATGTTGACTTTGTGCTCTGGACTTTTTCATAACCCCTCTAAATGCTTCTATTGGGAAATTGCCACTCACTAATAGCCATTGATATCACAAAACCACCAGCAGTGTTATTTTGCTATTCCCCACTCATAGCCGCTCTCGCGCTCTGAGTGTCACGAGCGCGTATGCGCCCATCGAGTCCGTTAAAGTGACTGTTCTGCCACATATAAGGCAATCAGGGATCATTTCGTTATTACATTACTACGATTAACGCAGACGTAAGTAATGACATCTTCTTATTTGTGCCGCCGAGTTTACATGATGGAAGTTATGTTGATAAGTTTTTAACATTATTACTTGACTGGAAATGTTCATGATATACTGTGGAGATCTGTTTTATTCAGTTATGTCGTTCCATCGATAACGGTGCCTCCCTAAAACCATGAACTACACGAATGTTAGCTGTAAATCATAACGCGCTCTGAATTTACCTCGCTAACGATGTGTATTCTTCCGTCCTTTAGTTACATAATGTAGATTTCATAAAATCTTCACTCATTCAAGTTGTGGGCATAATTGTGCACACATTAGACCGACAAGCAGGAAGGATAATGTCCGACAACATAAATGGCGACTGTCGAAGCAAGGCTCTTTTTTCTGAGACCATTGCCACTCCGCGTAGCGATTGAAAGTCACAAAATGTAACAGTGTTTTTTGGTTTCCAAGGTCATGTTACCAAGCAGCTTGCTAGGCAACCACTTTCCTTATATGGGGCTGAACAGTCTCTTTAAGACCTCCAAACTATTCAGATACCCCGTGACCCAGTTAACTGTAGCGCCTTAAGTTCCCAAACCTCTTCCGCATCCTACTCCAACGCAAGCAAGAATGCTCTTCTGTCTTTACCCACCAGGCGACCATCATCCTGCACGGTGGTAACTGTCCCGAGAAATCTTTATTGCATTCTTTTCCCTTAAAAGGTTTTAATTGTCAGTTTCTTGTCCGGTAGTGACAACACCAACTGTCATGGAAAAGTCTGACAAAACTTTCATGGTTAGAAAACCCCAACAGGATATGCATTATGTCATGTTGCGTTTGTCAGGTTGGAAGTAGCATAATTTGGTGGAGGATCGTTTTGAACTGGTTGTGTCATGTGGAAAGATAAATGTTCTTTTCCCCAGATAGATTCCTATCGTTTACGTAGTACGAATATCTCCTCGAATAACACCCGTTTTGTCGCATTCTGAGTATCATAACAGAGTTCTACCGCATTTGTTAAAAGATACGGGATGGAGAGAAGAGATGAGTTTCCCAACCTATGCAGGTCAGATAGTTTATTGGGATGTTCCAATAAGCAGGGTTGATAGATTCAACGGTATGACATAAATTATTTAAAAAGTAATTTAAGCATGCCAACAGTTTCACTCACACACGCCAAATGGCTGTGAATCGTACAAGTGACTGAAACAGTCCAACTGATTTTGTAAATCAGATAAATTCCATATCGACGAACTTACAATACGTGACTTGCCAACCTTTGACAAAGTCGCAATATGAAATCTCCCAAGGACGCGGACCGTTGCCATGGCGCCGAAGCTATATGGCGTTGGGAGATTTCTCAATGAAAATAAGCAGAATACATGGTGTCTTTAAATTGACCGTACCGCTTTATTCTTGGTTCTACAGAAGAGATAATCATACGGATGTGCTGAGGAGAGTCTACTTTGTGTGGATCCGAGTGATAATCGTAAAGTTATTTGAGTTTCGGTGAATTATCCGGTTTTGAAGCGGCAAAATCGCGATTTAAAACATTTAACTCGAAAATCTGATCGATTATCACTCGGATCGACATATCACTTTCATTCTTCTACATTTTGGTATAATTTATATAGCAATCGTATGGAGAATATATAGGTACGGCCCTTTTTTCTTAGGTACATAAATCACGACACAACTTTTATCCCGAAAAAACACCACTTTTCGTCATTTTCGTCGGCGATTAGCACCACATTAAATACCAGCAAGAAAAACGAAAATTGTACCAAATGAAAAGCTATTCTTCATTAATAATATATTAAAAGAACAAAATGTATCATTGCGTCATTAGTTGTCAATGGTCATTTACATGAGACTACCAAACGGCCTAAAAACGGCCTTGTCCAAACGAGATCGGCGCCGCGTTTGTCCGCCCTACTAATGTTGCAGCACGGACGATTCCATGTCAAAAATGCTTGTAGGGCACGTATTTATTCTCTGATTCGTGGATAATCAAATTACCATCATTTATGTTATTGCTGTAACTATTATACATATCGATTGCCTTGGGCAGCTTCATGTTATTTAACCACTGTGGACACTGTAATCTGTCTGTCAACGATGTTGGACAACAATCCTCGTCCCTTGAATCGGGAGAGTCCAAACAGCTGTCATTAGTAATCGCCGTGTGACACAGCGACAATCTTGCGGCCCTGTCGGGTTGACAGGCTTCTGTGAAGTTCTGAGCGGCTATATTTACGCAGCATGAACCTGTAGAGGTGGAGGCAGCATCACGGAGCGTTAAGAATCCAGTCTTCGCTCTTATATTATACGTTTTAATGATTTATTTTCGTATGGTTAAATATTAACGGGAATCATGCAAACCAGCCGTATAGTTTCGGGTCGAACGGTAATGTCTTGTAGGGCAGTAGGGCTAGGCAACAGGGCACTTATCAAAGTATGTTCCTGTCATATTATGTCGTGTCCAAATGCATATATTCCTGCATATATTCACAATATGCTTCATCCAGCGTCACACTGACCTCAAACTGATTCATTTTATATTCTTTATTACATGTTTTATACCTTTATTGGACATTGAATTAACTTTGTGAATTTCCCTGAATCTCATTTCTCTATGTGAATGATATAAATCCCCTCAGGACACTTTGAATAAAACATGGATTAAACAATCTTTAAGTTTTAAATATATTGCCTTTATTCAGTTAGCTACATAATAACAAGTAGTTATAAAATAAAATAAATACATCTGCATCTGCAGGCAATGTGCTGAAGGATCTGTCAAGGTCAGGAATAGGTAGACAATGAATTTGTTTTGCTGATGATTAAACTTTGATTGTAGTTCATTTGCTTATCTAGGGTCACCTAAACTCTACCAGACATGTATCCACAATATAAGCATTCAGAGATGATTTAGCAAAAGAAATGGACCTCAATTGACTGAATGTATTGACCTCATAAGGATCAGTGATCAGGAAATCAAGCAAATAATTGAGGGCATTAGAACAGATAAATTTGAAAATGATCAGCAAGAAATACCACATCAGCATCTTATGTTGCACTAGCAGTAATATACTTTTAAGAGTCTTGGAGGGTTTCCATCTGGACACAATTAGTGAGTCCACAACAGCTTGCTGTACGATACAGCAAAAGATGATTCTCCTGCTGTGCACCAGCTATAGTTGCACATTCTGTTACACACATAAAATTAACTTGTCAAACTGTCTATCATCTCTTATATCATAAGAAATAAAGGAAGTCTATGTAATACATTACACAACATTAATTCTTGTCAACCTGATTAGGTTGATCATCAATACACATGTCACATGGATCAATCTCTTGTTATTAAGTAAAGGAAGTAAAAACTAATACTCTCTCATGTTGATTCTGTGACAAAACATTCACCAGATGTTCAGATTAAGTCTACAGTTCAGTCTTCAGCAACAGGGCTGGAAATTAACTAAAATGGCCACCCGTCCTGACCTGTCCCGATGACGGGTGGCCATTTTAGATGTTAACCGGCCTCAAGAAATTTTACCCCTTCAAACAAAAAAGATGCCATGTTAGGCGAACCCTAGTTTGGTTACATACTTGGATGGTGATAAGAACCCCAAGTCAGTGTCACGATTAGTTGTTGATAAGAACCCTAGGTCAGTGACATACTGGGATGGTGATAAGAACCCCAGGTCAGTGTCACGATGAGTTGGTGATAAGTACCCCAGGTCAGTGACATACTGGGCTGGTGATAAGAACCCCAGGTCAGTGTCACGATGGACTGGTAATAAAGAGAATCCCAGGTCTGTGTCATGCTGGGCTGGTGATGAAGAGTTGATATGAATTGCAGATAAATACAGAGCAGATTAAGTGTACATCAATTTGACACTGTACACAGGTGCATACATCATAACTGCAGGACCATCAATTAGGACCAGGTGGAGCTTAACAGTCTTCCTGGGTAAACAGAACCTCTGATAAAAATCTTCTACTTAAACCGACTGATGACCCAAACTCACACACAACCAATACAGATAATACTCATTGTTTCGGTCATTTTTGTCATTCTGATGGTTTTATGACAATTAGACATAACATGTCTTTTTAAGCCCCAGTGATTGATATATCTCAACAGGATATAATAAAAAGAGAAGCCAAAACATTTGTAAACAGTAGTGAAACCAAAACATTAATGAAGCCACAACATTGATGAAGCCACAGCATTGACGAAGCCACACTGGTGAAGCCACAAAATTGGTGAAGTCACAATATTAGTGAAGTCACAACACTGTTGCAGCCACAACATTGGTAAAGCCAAAATATTGATGAAGCCACAACAGTGGTGAAGCCACAATATTGGTGAAGCCACAACATTGGTGAAGCCACAGTTTTGATGAAGCCACAGTATTGGTGAAGCCACAATAATGGTAAAGCCACAACACTTGTGAAGCCACAACATTGGTGATGCCACAGTGTTTGTGAAGCCACAATATTGGTGAAGTCACAATATTGATGAAGCCACAATATCACTGAATCCACAACACTGGTGAAGCTGCAACGTTGGTGAAGCCACAACAATGTGGAAGCCATTACACTGATGAAGCCACAACACAGGTGAAGCCACAACATTGGTGAAGCAACAGTATTGGTGAAGCCACAATATTGATGAAGCCACAATATTGGTGAAGCCACAGTATTGGTGAAGCCACAACATTGGCAAAGCCACAGTATTGGTGAAGCCGGAATATTGGTGAAGTCATAATATTGATAAAGCCACAATATAATTCAATCCACAACTTTGGTGAAGCGGCAACAATGTTGAAGCCACAACACTGGTGAAGCCAAATTATTGCTGAAGCCATTACACTGATGAAGCCACAACACTGGTGAAGCCACAACATTGGTGAAGCCACCATTGGAGAAGCCAC
The DNA here is from genome assembly GCA_034190875.2 of Urechis unicinctus. NCBI lineage: Eukaryota > Metazoa > Annelida > Polychaeta > Xenopneusta > Urechidae > Urechis > Urechis unicinctus. The sequence goes on from CM067352.1 coordinate 56,992,875, forward strand.
AGTATTGGTGAAGCCACAACATTGGTGAAGCCACAGTATTGGTGAAGCCCACAGTATTGGTGAAGTCATAATATTGATAAAGCCACAATATAATTCAATCCACAATTTTGGTGAAGCGGCAACAATGTTGAAGCCCACAACACTGGTGAAGCCACAACATTGGTGAAGCCCAATTATTGCTGAAGCCATTACACTGATGAAGCCACAACATTGGTGAAGCCACAGTATTGGTGATGAAGCCACAATATTGATGAAGCCACAATATTGGTGAAGCCACAGTATTGGTGAAGCCACCAAATTGGTGAAGTGAAGAGACAGTATTGGTGAAGCCAGAATATTGGTGAAGTCATAATATTGATGAAGCCACAATATCATTGAATCCACAACACTGGTGAAGCCGCAACAATGTTGAAGGCACAACACTGGTGAAGCCACAGCAATGTTGAAGCCAAAATATTGATGAAGCCACAGTATTGGTGAAGCTACAACATAGGTGAAAACACAACACTGGTGAAGCCACTTCATCGTTGATACCACAGTATTGGTGAAGCCCCAAAAATTGGTAAAGCCAAAATATTGATGAAGCCACAACATTGGTGTAGCCACAGTATTGGTGAAGCTACAGTATTGGTGAAACCGCAACATTGGTGAAGCCACAGTATTGGTGAAGCCACAGTATTGGTGAAGCCACAAAATTGGTGAAGCTACAGTATTGGTGAAGCCAGAATATTGGTGAAGTCATAATATTGATGAAGCCACAATATCATTGAATCCACAACACTGGTGAAGCCGCAACAATGTTGAAGGCACAACACTGGTGAAGCCACAGCAATGTTGAAGCCAAAATATTGATGAAGCCACAGTATTGGTGAAGCTACAACATAGGTGAAAACACAACACTGGTGAAGCCACTTCATCGTTGATACCACAGTATTGGTGAAGCCCAAAAATTGGTAAAGCCAAAATATTGATGAAGCCACAACATTGGTGTAGCCACAGTATTGGTGTAGCTACAGTATTGGTGAAGCTACAGTATTGGTGAAACCGCAACATTGGTGAAGCCACAGTATTGGTGAAGCCACAGTCTTGGTGAAGCCACAATATTGGTGAAGTCATAATATTGATGAAGCCACAATTAAATTCAATCCAAAGCACTGGTGAAGCCGCAACAATGTTGAAGCCACAACACTGGTGAACCACAACAATGTTGAATCCAAAATATTGATGAAGCAACAGTATTAATGAAGCCATAGTATTGGTGAAGCCATAACATTGGTGAAACCACAACAATGTAGAAGCCAAAATATTGATGAAGCCACAGTATTAGTGAAGCTACAACATTGGTGAAAGCACAACACTGGTGAAGCCACAAAATTGGTGAAGCCACAATCTTGGTGATGCCAAAATATTGGTAAAGCCGGAACACTGGTGAAGCCACAACACTGGTGAAGCCACAACAATGATGAAGCCAAAATATTGATGAAGCCACAGTATTGGTGAAGCTACGACATTGGTGAAAACACAACACTGGTGAAGCCACTTCATTGTTGATACCACAGTATTGGCGAAGCCAAAAAAATGGTAAAGCCACAACACTGTTGAAGCCGCAACATTGGTGAAGCCAAAATATTGATGAAGCCACAACACTGGGGAAGTCACAACATTTGGTGAAGCCAAAATATTGGTGTAGCCACAGTATTGGTGAAGCCACAGTATTGGTGAAACCACAACACTGGTGAAGCCACAGTATTGGTGAAACCACAACATTGGTGAAGCCACAGTATTGGTGAAAAACCACAATATTGATGAAGCCGCAATATTATTGAAGCCACAGTATTGGTGAAGCCACAATATGGTGGAGCCACAAAACTGGTGAAGCCACAATATTGATGAAGTTGTGAATTTACTATTAACATGCATGCAGAAGAATTATTATGGTGGTTTAGCACATGGACCTTAATGTTGCAAATGTAACTCATCATGTAGAATAGTGAGGAGGTGATGTTGCTTCATCTACATTGCTGTCAGTAATGTAGATGAAGCCACATGACCTCATCACTATTCTTATGTTAAACTATACATTTATCTTAAATCACCAAATGTCTTTTCACTAAGTAAGAGCCTAGTGGTCCTAAAGCAAAACACTGCTCCCTTTGATATGAGGAGGTATCATGCAGAGATAGATGAGCATAATTGTGATGTTTGGACAGCTGATACTGTTGCCCATCTTGAACAAATAAATTTCCTAAATAGGGCAGATTAACCAACACAGAGGATATGTATCTCCAATATGATTAAATTGAGATACTGGGTCCATAATATTAAACCCAGAACAGGAGGTAAAGCAGTTAATCACTACCAGATCGCGAATGCTGCTGAGCAAAATGTCATCACAAGCACCTAGACAATCTCACAGCCTAACAATAACTACAGAATGCCGATGGCTAGTAAACTCTGCTGCTTTTGACACTTACAAGTTATGACAGCATTTAATCATAGCGTTTATAGTATAACATTGTATTCAATGACACACCAGGGCTGAACAATATCCCCCCCCAAACCCACTTGTCAAGCAACAACAGTCCATCGCCAAGTAGTTATGCAAAAAGTTTAAGCATTTGAGCCTAATAATTTAAATTTTTAAGAAATGATTCACCCAACAACCATAAGCTAATAATAACTTAGCTACATTTTTCCTTGAACAAGCAAATTTAATTTGCTTTTATCTAGCAAGTCAGGGATCAAAAGCCATAAAGCTATGAGTTAAAGTTTGCAAGATTTGGTCAATGTAAAGTTTCTAGCTTGCATTATAAGAAAAGTGCCATCAAGAATTATTCCCCATTGAGATAATTACTCAGGAACAAAAGGTATTGCAGTGCTGATATTTACTTTGTAAGTGATCATCAATATAAGAGTGATTCATGTTTAATTTGAAACAGGTATTCCCTATTTGGTTAACATAGCTAATGAGATTATTTTACAATAATAAGGTCACAAAGGGCTGATAGTTTGTTTGTAAGTGACAATCAATATAAGAGTGCCTTGCATTATCAAAAAAATGTTACACCAAAAGTTTACAAGCAGACAGATGGACAGGGCAAAACTGTGCTGAGGAGCATAACTATTAATGGTTACTGCCTAATGGTCCCATAAATTATACCTTATAAGTGGCAAGCAACAGGTCCAGGATGGGCAACAAAAAAAGTGACCTCCCAAGCCATGCCTAACCAGGCAGTTTGTTACATCTTGGGAACTGCACTGTTCTAAAAAGGCCTCATGTGTGATTTGGGGCTTCAGATATGCTTAATAACCCTTCAACACTAGACCAGATGCACAGTGCTCAAGACTAACTGACAGATGACCATGTCATTTATAGCTTATACATGATATATTCAAATGATGTGATTGTACTATTGAACAATTGTTTGGATTACACACATTGAACATTTGACAACAATTTTATTACCAATATTGATGTGGCAGATACCCAGACAAAAGAGGCTCTTGACTTCAATAACCTACTTAGGGTCTGATTATTTCCCTAGCCGCTAATGAAATTTGGCTGTAAACTCAAACCAGCACAGTTGTTTTGGATAGCTATTTCTGAGATCTAAAGGATCACTCTGCTGACTAATTGATAACAAAAGTGTGACTGAACTATCATATAACACATAATCAAACTTATAGGAATGTAATAAAGAACTCATGTTTTAGTGTATTACAATGATACATCATATTAACAGATCATTCTATTTCCATGTTAAGGGTAACATTACTGATGCAAGTAAATAATTCAAGGATGTGGAAAGCAAAATATCAATCTTCAACCTTTGAAAAATAAATCACACATTTGAAAGAGTAACCCCACGATCAGGCGATGTTTACATCTGACAGATGGGGCAAAATCCGTTCGCTAAAATGGCCAATAGTCAATACGGTTAAATGAACGTTAGGAAATACATTTAAAAACAAATCAATGGTAATCGGTAGATCTGTCCAACCAAGCTGCAGGCATCTAGTCCTATTAACGTGGTATATGGGTATTATTTGCCGTTGGAAAAGTGTAAGTGATCGGTAAGAGTGAGTCTGAACGGTAGACCGTAGAGGTTAGAGCCCACGTGCGGAACAGCCCGGTGAAGCTCGATAACCACTGTAAACTACGGGTATTTCATAATTTGTCGTACATGAAATTTCTTTCCGCAGCAATAACGTTCATTGTCACATTAATGATATTCAATATTTAAACGTTGGAATCATACTGACCAGATTAGAATCAAATGTAAAGAGAGCGTGTAAAATGGTCATGGCTGACCTATACCCAATATGCGACTTGTCGGCCATGACACCTGGTGCCGAAGGCCCACCGGAAATCGGTGGTCTACAAAATCAAAACATTGGTGTGTAATGGCTTCTCCCCGGCGGAACGTTTTTGCGTTTCGTGAGATTCAGCTCGCCAATTGCGATATATCACCCGAAAATGCCGTGCGATGTAGTTCAGAGATGACAGAAAGTACTAGAGCCTCATTTAGTTCATATACTGTGCATTATTTGGGAGAAATACGACTGAAAGTTGAAGAATCAAAGCAGGAGCTTGCGACTTTGGCCTTTTGGGCTTGGAAACTCAACCTTCCCAAAAACCCCACAGGTATGGAGTTAACATACAGATATGTATCTTCTATTTTGTGTTTTTCTTAGACCCAATGTTATTTGTATTAATTTAATTTGGTAATATTAAAATACGCGTATGATTAATTCGGTTATGAAATCAATTGCTAATCAACATTTTGTAATCTTGGGTGGTGATTTATCCAAATTAATCAAATAATTGGGATATTGTGTCACATTTGGTATTGCTCTTGGCCTTGATTTTTGTTGTGGTCAATGTATTTATTTTTAAAAATTGTATTATCCTGAAGACACATTTGTTCCAGAAATTGAAACCCAGCAACTTGCCAAACAGCGTCTGGACTCTCTTCTTCAGCTTGATGGTGAAGCCTCACTTCCCCATCCACAAAGTCTAACAAACTGGTCGTCCCACAATTTCAGTATGGGAACCTCTACAACTAATTGATTGACACACCAGGTAATTTTTTTTGTTTAGTTGCTTTTGATTTCTTATCAGTCATACTTGCTTAGAAATGTTTGTTCTTATTTCAACACTACTTACTATTAACCTGTAGTATGAAGTGGCCCTTTAATTCACTTACACTGCTAATGAATTATTGCTTCAGTCATTTACAACAAGGATTCTTTGGGTGCATTCAAGGCCTTGGATGGCATACAACTATGCATACAACAGCTGTCAGTCCATCTCAGCACACCACAATCGCCCCGTATGATGTGTGGGGGGCCCTCGTTCACCAAGAAGGATGGAGCAAGGTGCTGCTGTATGGCTGGGCTTGGGGAAGCAAGCAGTCATAGTTACCACATTTGTGTGACGTGGACATCATGCCAATGATTGTCATTAATATATATATATAAATTACTTTTATGATTCATAGTTATTCATTTGTTGTTTGTCCCTTTAGGACAGATCTTGTCCCCATGAAGCTGCAGAATATCGGCTTCTCAATGCCCCAGTATGGGAAGCGGCATGTGCGTAACAAGCAACCTAAAGAGATGAAGAATCCCTCTAGGATATTGTAGCTGAGGCTACCAACAGAATTCCATTGGTGAGTTGGTACACTTATGGTTACAGCAAATCAGATCACATGGAACTATTATATTTATGCATCTCCTTACTTGAATAATCTAATTAACTGATATTTGTCTGTTCTTCAGCTGATGTTTCAAGTCATGTAGTCATATCAGAGACTTCTTAGTATGTAGCCCCTGCCCAAACAATTGCTTCGGTCATTGCTGACAATGCTGATGTGGACCTCATTGCCATCAAGTCCAGCATAAACCTGCCCAGTCAGACCAGTTGTACCAGTCCACAAAACTTTAGGAGAGATGTGCATTGCATGGAAAATCCTCTTTTAATACTGATAATCTATCAGCTTGTTGTACATTTAATTCATACATTTAGCACATGGATATACTTATTGTGTGTTACTAATTATTTGTTTGTAGTCAAGGTAATGTTTTTTTCTTCCATACTATGACGGTATGCATAGAACAACTGTCTCGCTTTCATTACAAAATATTGTTTATTTTCATAAATCACCAATTTAAAATGTGTAATCATAATGAAATATTTACAGGGGGCAAATGATGTAATAAATTACATTGTTTCCATATATTGCGTACTGTTCTCAACTCAAGTTTCAAGGTCACTATCTTGTACTAAAGGAGGGAGGAGATTTGTTATGGCACAAACAATTGTCATAATATTGTCAAGCTGGCTAATCCGACTCAGGGAGAAAACAGCCTGCTACACTCTAAAGTCCTTTATTCGGTCTATTGCTCTCAACGTGAATCCTAAGGCTGGACACTTTTCTGTGGCGTTCGACTTCACATTGGCTAAGCTGTGTCTTTCCTTTTGTGAATGGGGGTATATTGAGAGTGACACATCTGGGGGCCAGAAAATCTGCAGCGTCAAAACCCCGGTCTGCCATAATCTGGTCGTGTGGGTCCAACTGACCCAAGAACTCTGCTCCTGTAAACATTTTGAAAAGCAAATGATATAAACAGGTATATGTACATAGTATACAGGCAAGCAACAAGTTACACAAGACCAATGATACTCCCTTACCTGAGTTTTTTTACAAGTGCTTGTCTGAAGCCAGACCACCCCACATCTTACTGAGTGTGAAAACCCGAGAAATGATGCAATAAAACTAAGGTACTACAGGTGAAATAACAACTA